>JAPFRF010000011.1:166887558-168087558 GCA_029282475.1 Phrynocephalus forsythii
CTCCTTTTCCAATTTTAAACCAGTCAGTTGTTCCATATCCAGTTCTGACGGTTGCTGCTTGTCCCACATATAAATTTCTTAGGAGACAGATAAGGTGGTCAGGCACTCCCATTCCTTTAAGGACTTGCCATAGTTTGTTATGTTCCACACAGTCAAAGGCTTTGGCATAGTTGATGAAGCAGAAGTAGATGTTTTTCTGGAACTCTCTGGCTTTCTCCATAATCCAGAGCATGTTGGCAATTTGATCTCTAGTTCCTCTGCCCTTTCAAATTCCAGCTTGCACTTCTGGAAGTTTTCTGTCCACATACTGCTAAAGCCTCCCTTGTAGAATTTTAAGCATAACCCTCCTAGCACGTGAGATGAGTGCAATTGTGTGATAGTTGGAGCATTCTTTGGAGTTGCCTTTCTTTGGGATTGGGATGTAGACTGATCTTTTCCAGTCCTCTGGCCACTGCTGAGTTTTCCAAATTTGCTGGCATATTGTGTGCAGCACCTTTATGGCATCCTCTTTTAAGATTTTAAAGAGTTCAATTGGAATGCCATCACCTCCACTAGCCTTGTTGTTTGCAATGCTTTCTAAGGCCCAATTTTCACTTTCCAGGATGTCTGGCTCCAGGTCAGCAACTACACTATCTTGGTTATCAGGGACATCCAGATCTCTCTGATATAATTCCTCTGTGTATTCTTGCCATCTCTTCTTGATCTCTTCTGCTTCAGTTAGGTCCCTACCATTTTTGTCCTTTATCATATCCATCTTTGCATGAAATGCCCCTTTAATATCTCCAATTTTCTTGAATAGATTTCTGGTTTTTCCTTTTCTGTTGTTTTCCTCTATTTCTTTGCACTGTTCATTCAAGAAGGCCGCCCTGTCTGTCCTTGCTATTCTTTGGAAGTCTGCATTCAATTTTCTGTATCTTTCCGTTTCACCCTTGCATTTTGCGTCCCTTCTCTACTCCACTATTTGTAGGGCCTCATTGGACAACCACTTTGCTTTCTTGCATTTTCTTTTCTTTGGAATAGTTTTCATTGCAGCCTCCTGTACAATGTTACAAGCCTCCATCCATAGTTCTTCAGGTGTTTTGTCCACCAAGTCTAGTTCCTTAAATCTATTCTTCACTTCCACTGTGTATTCATAAGGGATTTGACTTAGATTATACCTGACTGGCCCAGTGGTCTTCCCTTCTTTCTTCAGTTTAAGTTTGAATTTTGAAATAAGAAGCTGATGATTTGAGCCACAGTCAGCACCAGGTATTGTTTTTGATGACTGTATAGAGCTCCTCCATCTTTGGCTGCAGAGAACATAATCAATCTGATTCCGGTATTGTCCATCTGGTGATGTCCATGTGTAGAGTTGCCTTTTGTGTTGTTGGAAAAGAGTGTTTGCAATGACCAGCTTGTTCTCTTGACAAAACTCAATTAGCCTTTGCCCTGCTTCATTTGGAACTCCAAGGCCAAACTTGCCAGTTATTCCTTTTATCACTTGATTCCCTACTTTAGCATTCCAATCCCCTATGATGAGAAGAACATATTTCTTTGGTGTCAGTTCTAGAAGTTGTAAGTCTTCATAAAATTGGTCAATCTCAGACTCTTCAGCACTGGTAGTTGGTGCATAGATTTGGACTACTGTGATGTTGAAAGGGCTGCCTTGGAATCATACCGAAATCATTCTATCATTTTTTAGGTTGTATCCCAGCTCTGCTTTTCCCACTCTAATGTTGACTATGAGGGCTACTCCATTTCTTCTATGGGATTCTTGCCCACAGTAGTAGATGTGATAGTCATCTGAACTGAATTCACCCATACGCATCCATTTAAGTTCGCTGATGCCCAAGATGTCAATGTTTATTCTTTCCATCTCACGTTTGAACATATCCAGCTTACCCTGGTTCATAGATCTCACATTCCAGGTTCCTATGCAGTATATTTCTTTGCAGCATTGGACTTTCCTTTCTCTTCCAGGCACGTCTGCAGCTGAACGTCCTTTCGGCTTTGGCCCAGCCACTTCATTAGCTCTGGAGCTACTTGTACTTGTCCTCTGCTCTTCCTCAGTAGCATCTTGGACTCCTTCTGACCTGAGGGGCTCATCTTCCAGCGTCATATCTTTTAGCCTTTTGTTTCTGTCCATGGAATTTTCTTGGCAGGGATACTGGGGTGGCTTGCCAGTTCCTACCCCAGGAAGTCTTATTACAGGCCTCATCATCAGTGTAATTAGCCTTACAATGATGAAAGCACAGTTCAGCCTGTTTTATTTTGTAGCCTCACTGATCAACTGAGACACAAAAGTAGCAATGTGCCCCCATTTTCAGCCTGAGGCACAAAATGCAAAACAAATAAGAAAAAAACTAAATGATTTTTTTCATCTTGCAAATGTTTATGAAAATACTGGAGATTGAAGGACAAGATAGAGATCAGGTTAACAAAATCAGATCCTTTTGGTTAGAGATGCTGCAACTAACTCAGCAGCTCTTCTCCTTTCAGCTGATATGTGGGATCAGATCTAGTGGTACTACAGTTAGGAGAAGTGGCACCCACATTTTTCTGGCAGCTATATGTTTTGAAACCAGTAGATGGGGTCACTGTGACCTAAATATTTAGAAGTACAGTGGACCCTCATATAACAGTTTGTATAACATAAAATCTGTACAACATAAAACAATTCCTGAGATAGGGGAAATTTGCTTAACAGAATCACCTATGGGGCAAATCTATAGAACATAAAAATGGTTGAAATTAGGGATTACTCTGTTTTCAATTTGTACAAAGGAAAAATTGCTTAACATAATTTCATTTGGAATGAATTAATTCCTTTATACAAGGTACCACTGTAGTAGTCTCCTCTAAAGTAGACCTATTGAGTCTGTGAGAATTTACATAAATGTTGGTTGAAGATTAGAAGTTGATTCACAGGGTCTACTCTGGTTGTAAGTAGGGAGTGATTTCAAGTCAAAGAGTTGTGGAATAAATTTAGGGAGCTTTGTGGAAGGCCATTCCAGGGCAATGCATTAACAATAAAGTAATGAAATAGCCTGTGTTAAATTCCTCAGTAGTTAGTTATCTCTTCCTTCTATAATAGACTGAATTAGAGTGTGACAAACTAGGAAGCAGGCTTCCCAATCATGAGCTCAGAATCTTGTGAAGAAGGTATTTTTGAGGGATATTAAAATACTGTACTCTTCATTCCAGTAGGACATAAAACGCTTTGCACCTTGGCAGACCTACTTAACACCATTATTATTCATTTGACTTGCTTGTTAAACTTCTATGCCCTAGTATACTAGTTGGAGATTTATTACACTGCAGGGCACAAAAGGATTAAATGGGTTGATGCATTTTAGTATTGTGAGGGTGGCTAAAGTAGTGTGTGAAACAGTGACCTTCCACTCTACCTTTCATATTGCCTGTAATGGATATCTGCGACGTGAAGTCCCTCCTTTTGAAAGCAGAACTGTTATTTAGTGGTAAGTCTATAAAAGGAACACATACATTCTTTTCCAAGTAGTTTCACAGAAGGGCTAGGTCAATCCGTAAACCTCTTTGGAGACTTAACAATAGAATTGTGTTGTGCACAGAGGAGGTTTGTGACATTTCTTTAGCAGGGCAGAGTATTTAAACCACTACCACTGCTAAAAGGGAAACTGTTAGATACTTGCAAAGATGCAAGTAGTAAAATGGTAGATTTTTTTTGAGGTGTTAAGAGGGTGATCTCATAGACTGAGGTAGGAAGAGGGATGCCCATAATTCCAACTGGCTTACGATGCAGCTCCAACACAACTCAGAATGGTGGCACAACTGGACACTTGTCACTTTGTGAGAATGTGTTCAGGAGAAGGACCACCCAGAAAACCAAAAGGTACTTTAAACATATAATTAACCAATGCAATTGTAATTGCAAAGACCCCTGAAGTACATAGTTACCGTTACAGTTGTAAAATTTCTTTCTTCCCCCATATCTCAGACATAACTAACATTTTATTTTCAAAACAATGCAGTACTGCCAGCTACAGGCCTTTGGCACAAACCCCTTCTTCTCTCAATATCCTTGGCATCACCTCAGTATTTACAATGGAATATGAAGCACCACCAGTAGGCATAGCCTCCTCTAGCTCTTGAATGATTTAATACTTTTCCTCTGCTGTTTAGTAGAGGCTGGAGCCTACAACTGTACAAGTGACTAAAAAGTTAAAAGCACTATAAAAGAGCTAAAATCTCACAGTTGTAAAGAATTAATCATAACTAACTTGTACCTTAGCTGCCTAGATGCCATGAGCACATCCGATCTCGCCTGATCTCGGAAGCTAAGCAGGGTCAGCCCTGGCTAGTATTTGGATGGGAGACCACCAGGGAAAACCAGATGCTGTAGGCTCCTGGAGTAGGTACTGGCAAACCACTCCAGTATTCCTGTCAAGAAAACTCCATGGACATGGGGTCAGAAAGAGTCAGTCACGACTGTAATGACGCAACACACAGTGCAACTTGTACCTTGTACAGAGTTAACTCCAAACTCTGGTATTGCCTGACCCACATGTGCGCAAGGGATTATTTTTGTTCAACCAGCAGCAGATCATAAAACTGTAGAATCGTGTGTTTGGAAAGGGCCTACAAGGGCATCATGTTCAACTCCTCCCTTCCCCAATGCTTGAATACAAATATTTCCAATACTCTTTCATGCACCAAACGGCTTCATGTGATGTTGACCATCTCTAAGGTAGTTCCCAGCATTTGGAGATAGTTTTTAGCTTGGAGTGTGCTGTATTGCTAAATTATTCCACCAGGATTTCAAGATGCCTTTCTTCCACATTCTTCACCATCTTTAGGGAACTGTTAGTAAAGACTCCCAAAGTTTTTTGTCCAGATTGAAATGAATGAACATTTTTTTCACCTGCCTTAAAAGCTTACATAAAGCATTTCACTCCTATGTATAAGCAAATATATGACTCTTCACAGGCAGTGGCAAAAAGATTAATCTTTTGTGGAAGAGGGTATTTTGCAGAAAAAACTTATTTTGCAAAACGTTGCACACAAACCCTTTTTTGAAGTGCCGAGTCCCCATATATTTTAAAAGTGCAGAGAAAGCCTTGTAAGAGTTTCAGTGGAGAGAAAACTTTCCACCTTTTTTGTTCTCACCTACAAGAATGAATAATTTAAAAGAAAAGCTTTACACCCATCGTGATTACTTGTCAAGATGCTCAGTTTCTGTCACCATTGTCATGCTGCTGCTCTTGTGAGAGCAGTTACTGCTACACCCTTAAACTAGTCAGAATATATTCTAAAGCACATTCGATGGTTATTTAGAAACAGAAGTCTGCAGAAGAAAAGATGGAGGGGGAGACAGGATTGTGGATTTCAGCTGTCTGAAGTGCTTCCATGTGGAACAGGGAGCAGATTTGTCCTATTCGTGTCCTTTTAGAAGAGCTAGCAATGTTAGTCTGTGCTAGCATACTGAATAACCCCACCCCAAAAACTCCCAACAACTGAAAGAAAATCAAGGAAGATAAAATGGGGTGGCACCTTAAAGACTAACATGCATGTCTATACTTTGTCCCTCCAGATGTTTTGGACCGCAACTCCCACAGTCCTTTGTCGTTGGCAATCTAAGCTTAGAATTCTGGGAGTTGTGGTCCAAAACATCAGGAGGGCCAAAGTTTAACTGACGCATTTTAATGTGAGCTTTCACAGAGAAGTCCATTTCCTCACATTTAAGAGTGGCACTGCATGGCAAAGATTTATAAATTTTACAGGGCTTCAGCACATAGAGAGTGTTTGTTTCCTGGGCTCAAGTTGTTGACCGTGTGCTACTTCACACCTGCCAATGTCCCTTCAACCCCCTGTTGATATTCGTTTCCTCTCCCAGGAAGCATCCTTTAGTAAACTATGACAATAATCGGTGGTTACATTAACCCCAGTCCATAGATAACATAAGAGGAGTGACATGGTAATGAGTATCTCAGATTACCATAGTAGTTTGTAAGTTGGCTTTCGTTAGCTATGAAGAAAATACAGTTGGGAAATACAGCAGATGCGACACTATGGGAAGTTTGAGTCATGTATAATTATGCTATTTATGCTCTGTTTGAAGTTAATAATCCTTCATTTTATATAAACAGAAGTGGTGGGCATGTGTTATTTTCTGTCACTTTTTAAAAGAACGTCACATTTCAGTTTTTCGTTTGCAGCCATAACACTAAAACGACGTCTTGGCTAGATCCACGGTGCCTGAGCAAACAGCAGAAGCCTCTAGAAGAATGTGAGGATGACGGTAAGGAAGTAAAAGGACTAAATGAAACCCGGCAAAATGTTTGGCTCACACTAAGATGTTAAAAACAAAATTAGAAAAAAAAATAGAAAAAGTTCCTATTGTGAGCTTCATTTGCCAAAATCCCCACAGTCCATGTTATCTAAAAGAGGTCCGCTCCATGCTCAACTGGGGGAACTAAAAAAAAAAAGTGTGTGGGGGGACTGGAGTAAGTTATTTCTTCTTCAAAATCCACTGTCTGCATTGGGCACTATCTTCTGTATCCATGATCCAGACTTCAGTAGGATTATGATATGGATGTTGATACCTGTGTGCATCCATCTTAGTTACAGTATGTTTTCCTTTGTTCGGTGTGCATTTCTGTGTGTGTGAGAAGCAGGCCCTTGTCATGGCAAGGCACGGAATAAAACCTTGCAGTGTTTGAAGCTGGAGAGGAGATTTTTGTGTGTCTCCTCTCCTCAGCTAGAGAACTCTTGCTTTCTGTGCGGAACTAGATGAGGAGAGGACTGGCTGACTTTTCTCCATTTGTCTGGAGAATTTAGGCTGATATTCAGGCTCATCACAATGAGTATTAATTCTCCCATCAATCTATTTAAAAAGTTTTGTTAGTTCGCACAACAATTTTACAAAAATCACCAAATCATCAAACTGCAAAGACAAAAGCAAAACTTGATAATCCTGGTGACAACTTTACAGTGGTAACAGCAAGAATGTTACTCGTTTTTCTAAAAAAAAAAAACCCGTAGGTAGTCTGCCAGATGTTATAGTGCATTTAACATGCTAAAGTGCTTTAGAGCACTGGAGTGTACTGTGTCCACAGTGGCTGGTGGCTGGCGTTGGTCAGCTTCGGAAAATAGTTGTTCCGGCAGCTGAAATGGGAAGAGAAGAGGATGGGGCAGTTTTAGTCCCCTCTCAATGTATGTCGTTTGGATATTAAAACTAGAAGTATATTCCCCTTTCTATACTCATGGGGAAACATTCCAAGAATGACCCCAAAGTCCAAGGACCTTCGTAGCTGTCCCTGACTAGCAAGTTCATGTATTAATCATTAGCTCTGCTTTAGAAATGGTTATACACAAATTTCCAGTCTGGTTTTATCTCCCAAATTTGCTTTTCAAAAAAAAAATCCTTCTGTGTTGAAATTTATATTGCACTGTTCTCAGTCAGATTGCCCTTAATATGAATTTGACTTCAGCTCCCATAAGCTTCCAACCTGCAGGAGGTGACCAGGCTGATGAAGGTTGCTCTAAGTTCTCCTTTTTATATGATGCCTGAAAACATCCCTTGCCTTGGTCTAAATTCCACCACCACTTCCTTTTCTACTGAGAACTACCAAATAGGTGAATGGTAGATGGAGACAATATATGTGAACACTGTGAATCGGTATGTGTCTATATGGCTATTCTCTTCATTTTCTTCCCTGAAATTGCTGGCTAGTAAAGAAGATGCATGGCAAGGTGTATAAGATTAAAATCCCATTTACGGTAATTCACATGCCTTATTTTGTTCTGTCCTGCCTTTTCTATTTACATTACAAAGAACATTCTATATAAGAATAGAAATTAATAAATTAATTAATAAAGAAATGGTAGGAGGTTTATTTCCCAAGGTTCAGCATGGTAATTTGATCTCAGACATAACACAGGTCATGAATACAAGCTTATAGAAATAAGGTGGTGCTTCATACCAATTCAAAGCCATGGGCTTATCTAGTGTACTATTTTCTGCTCTGGCTGGCACTAACTCTCAGAGGCACTTCCCATTCCCATTGAATGAATGAATGAATGAATGAATGAATGAACTGGACATGCCTCTTGAATTTTACACATGTGAAATATGTTCTTCCCCACAATATTGTGAGCTTATCCTGCTTAGGTGGGTCTCCAGAATTGTTTTAGAAGAGAATCTGAGTAAGTTGTTCAACCCTCTTTCCATCATCACAGTAGCCCCCTTCACCTTGCTTACCCCTCAAAATTTGCTTCTGAATTTAAGAAGGATAAGATTTTTGAGAGATACACAAGGGGAAGAGAAGGTTAAAGTCTGGTTAGTCAGGTAGATATGTGATACTTTCATTATCTGTATGACGTCCTTGAGAACTTATGGTTAATTCTCTGTGAATGTAGCTGTTAAAACAGATACTGCTGAAAAATAATTGTGGATCCTTACACAGTGTCTGAGAGCAATGGTGCATTGACAATTATAAATCAGCCTGCTTAAAAATGAAATTTGAAATAACTAGCTATTTTTATGTTGATGTGTCTAATGCATTGAAGATTTTTGAGAACATCTGGCTGGCATGTGGTAAACTGAATCCATTCTCCTTTTATAATTTGCTTGCAAGTTTTATCATCCCTCATTTGCTGGCTACAATTTTGTTTCTTGACAAAATGACATCTCCAGTCATTCATGCCATTGTTAAGCAGATGGAAATGCTATGCAACAGATAAATGGATACTAGATTCGGCTTTTCATCAAGATGGGCTCTTTGCAAGTGGTGTCCTTTAACACAAACATAACGTATAACTTATACTTTGGACTTGTAGATTAGGATGAAATACCCCCATTCATCAGTCACACATACATTTAAATTTCAGAGTGCACACAAGTAGCAGATTTACAGTTAAGGAGTTATTTGGCCAAGGAAAGAAGGACTATGGGGGGCCTCCTGGCAATCTTTCATGGGTTCATTTCTTGTTTAAGAACAAACTCAGCAGGATTGGATTCCTATTAATCATTGTGAGACAAAACTATTCAATCAATTTAGATACAGTAGTCTAATAATTACAAGGTAAGCTTCCTTTGGTGCTTGCTTGCTTGCTGCCCAAAATTCAGATTTTATACACTGGTGTACATCCTGTGCCCAAGAACTTTCCAAAACACATGCAGGGCCTTTAATGGCTTCACAATTTTTGCCTCAGTCCACATACATGTCTGGGCGCCTTGTGCAACCAATTGCTCTGAATACCCAGAGATCTTGATTTAGGGTGATTAACCTTATAATAGCTGAGTGAGAGAAGATGACCAATAGTCCTGATAAGTAGACTAGCCTTGCCTTAACAAAATAAATAGAAAGGCTAATTCATGTCATTAGTATTAGAGTGCAAAATCTTATTTTTAGCATTGTTGCCTGTGGGCACACTCTTCCTGCTAAGTTACCATTGTATGGATTTGAGCTATGCAGGTTTAAAAGCTGGTGCTGGTTCTGCTATGTTCTGAAGGGAATTTCCTGCTTGGTGCTGGTATCTGAATTTTTCTTTTAATTTTGTTTTCTATCTCACTGCTCTTCCTTTGGAGAAGAAGGGGTACACACGGAAGAACTGGACAGTGAACTAGGTAAATCATCCATCTCTCATTTTGTTTTGATTTCTCCCCCCATTGGACTGTACCATTAACTGCTTTAACATCTTTTTCTTTATCTCATTATTTATTTTTTTAAAACTTGAAATGATAGTAAATGTAATTGGGTTTCTGTACTGAATGTAGCTTTAAAAGAAAGGAGCTTGACCTTTTCAGGCAGATGTGTGTTCTTATAGCCTTGTGAAGTCTTCAGCCACTTCCCACACATTACATTAAGACATATCGCTGTACCCTGTGTATATATATATGGCAGTGAGAGACTTGTGTATAGACTGGCATAGAGACTTTGTTCTAATTGCGGGTGTTTATGTATTCCTTTTTAAAATATATATAGAATTGGGCACTTGATTTGTAAGCCTGACTTTGGTCTCCAGAGCTGCAGCCATAGCTTAAGGTTGAGTGATGATGTCCATCTGCCATCACTCTGCATGATAATGTATCATTCCATGCTGGAACAGAAAAGCCTTCTTTTGGTCTTTGGTATATGTGGTGCCTAAACCTCAGAGCACAACACAGGCCATTTCTAGCTAAGGGTTAGTTAGAACAGTGCTGTCCTTATCGGTGCCCTCGACAACATCTAGGAGTCACCAGGTTGGATAAAATTAGAGTAACCTTGGGACAGTCTGTGATGCTATCTGTCAGGGCTAGGAAATGTGTGCTTCTCCATATATTGTTGGATTCTTCTCCCCTGGCTGTGCTGGCTAAAGCAGGTGGGAGGTGCAAGACCTGGAGGGCCACAGCTCTGCTGATGATTACACAGCTTAGCTTAGTGAAGAATTATAATTGTTTTCCTTCTGTCTGATTCAGAACATAACAGCTACATTCCTACTAGAAAGTATAAACAGTGGATACAGTGGGAGAATTTGCTGATAAACCAATTATAACCTATCACATTTGGAAGAATGTGTCAGGAAAGGATTTAGCAAGTCTGCCGTAGCATATAATTAAGGCAAACATATTTTAAAACTCAGCTAGATTAGTGTGTGTCAGTTAATGCATACCCTTCAACATTTTGCAGTGTGAAAATAGAGACATGTTTGTTTCCCATCCTCATGCCATGTTTTCCACTGTTACGCATTGTTTAGCCCAGCCATGTCCAAAGTCCGGCTCGTTAGGCCATTTTGATTGACCCACGGCTGGCTGGCCCACCCCTCCCTCCCCCTCCTTCTGCCGCCACCGCCGGGGAGCTTGTGGGGATGGGCGGGGCAGCAGGTTGGCGAGCACGCGGGCCACCACCACCATCAGGAAGCTTGAGAGGATGGGTGGGCGGGTGAGCTGCCACCACCGCCACTGCCGGGGAGCTTGTGGGGGTGGGAGGGCTGGTGAGCCGCCACCACCACCACCACGGGGAGCTTGTGGGGGTGGGTGGGCCGGCGAGAAGGTGGGCTGCTGCCACTAACAACACCAAGGAGTTTGTGGAAGTGGGCGGGCTGGCGGGCCTCTGCCACCACCAAGGAGCTTTGGGGTGGGTGGGTGGGCAAGCTGTCACCACCGCTGGGGAGCTTGGGGGGGGTGCAAGTTCGCACAGATCACCCCTTTCATGGGTCGACTTGCAGCCGTGGCTCCTTGTGCTTCCCTTGTTCCCCACCTTCCTCCCTCCCTTGTTCCCCACCTTCCTTCCTTCCTTCCTTCCTCCCTTCCTCCTGTGGTCCCCACCTTCCTTCCTTCCTTCCTTCCTTCCTTCCTTCCTTCCTTCCTTCCTTGGTCCCCACCTTCCTCCCTCCCTTCCTCCCTTGGTCCCCACCTTCCTTCCTTCCTTCCTTCCTTCCTTCCTTCCTTCCTTCCTTCCTTCCTTCCTTCCTTCCTTCCTTCCTTCTTCCCTCCCTTGGTCACCACCTTCCTTCCTTCCTTCCTTCCTCCCCACCTCCCTCCCTCCCTCCCTCCCTCCCTCCCTTGTTCCCCACCTTCTTTCCTTCTTCCCTTGGTTCCCACCTCCCTCCCTCCCTCCCTCCCTCCCCCTCCCTTCCTTGTTCCCCACCTTCCTTTCTCCCTTGGTCCCCACTTTCTTTCCTTCCTCCCTCCCTCCCCTTTCTTGGTCCCAACCTTCCTCCCTCCCCCCTTCCTTTCTTGGTCCCAACCTCCCTCCCTCCCTCCTTTCCTTCCTTGGTCCCCACCTTCCTTCCTTCCTGCTTTCCTTCCTGCAGGTGGGGCTTGCAAGGGGTGGAGGAAGGATCGGGTAGCAGCCGGCTCCCGACACATTCTCAGCCACCAAATCTGGCCCTCCTTACAAACAGTTTGGACACCCCTGGTTTAGCCCTAGGGATGGGCTATTCTTTTCGGAAGCTACCGGTTCCGAAACGACACGCGGGAACCCAGCTGGTGTTTGGAAGTCTCCGAAATGCAATCAGCCAATCCTTTACTTTGCTCTGTGCCCGTGCTGGGCTGAGCTCCAATGAGGAAGGAGCCTCTGACATCATCGTTCCATCTCCCTGGTTTCCCACCCTATAGCCTGTTATCAGCCACAGCTACAGTATGTGGAATGGTAAGGTGTGTACAGCATGGAACTTTAGTATTCATGTGCATCTATTGATAAACACGCACACTAATAAAAATGTTCAAAGACCCAAGACATTCTTTTCCATCCATACATTTAATTTCTATAGACTCTGAGAAGGCAGCTGAACCTTGAGTAATAACAATGCTAATATCTTTCGGTAACAATATATTAACAAAGCATCACAGAAAAACAGAAATATGGAGAACAAAATAGACAGAGTTATTTCTGAGGAAAGAGCTGTTAAGAAAAGGTCTCTCCCTCAGTAGTTATATAGACTTGGAGTAAATGGCTATTACAGGCATTATGTCAGCCTTGTATATGGTACTCGTCTTTCAGAGGATTTGATTTTTCATTCCATTTCTTAGGGTCCCTTGAGTTCTACTGTCATTCTTTATGCTGCAAGTCCTTCTGCTGTCTGTACACTGATGTTTCGAGGTGTCAAACATGGAGAAATAGTAATCAATTTCTAAATAGTCTAGAAATCAATCAATCTTTATTTATGGTCTTTGACTAAAATATTGTAGCAACAGTCTAAATTGGGAATAACAATAATACAATAAACACTTTAGAAAGCACATTGGCAAACTATGACTGGCCTAGTAATCTTAGTGTTTCTATGAAGATTCTGAGTCATCCAGGTGAGTTTATCTGGAAGCTGAGTCAGGGCAACTGGACTTCTTTTTCTTGAGAGATTGAAATATTTCGCTGCTCATCCAAACAGCTTCATCAGTCTGAGGAAAGCTAGTTGCGAGTCCTCCATTTTATAGTCCACTTTGGCCTCATGTCACCCTTGTCTGAAATAGGCTCATTACGTAATGAACAATAGCCCCAAAAGGCTCATTAGGTGCACAATGGCCCACCTTTATAACCTTCCCAACACCCATAAAGTATGAGTCTTTAGCCATGGCCTTGTTGGTGGAGGTGTGAAGTATTCTTGATTTGTCTGGAGATTGTTGAAATGGCCGCTTCAGAAGTAGCAGACAGGTTGTGCCTGAGGGCCTCACCCACCTCTGTTGAGAGAGGGGTTTTTAATACTCCCACCAGCTTTCTCTTTTATGCTTTTGCAATGGAGCAGGCATTTGGGTGGTGATGTTAAAAATTGTGACATGACTTGAAACATTTCTCATAAATGCGCGTTTACTTTGAAGTCTCTGCTTGGAGGTTACATGACAAAGGGAAAATTCCTTGGGAAGATGTTCTTGGACAAAGAATTGTGGCACCACTGAAATCTCTCAAGTCATGTTCTCCTCCCCTCTCTTCCCCATCCCTTCCCCTCCCTTCCCATTTTATTCCCTTGGCCTCCTGGGTGTAAGACTGTTATTCCATTTGTGCAGAAGTAAATCAAGCCAGCTTATCATTTTTTGCCAAGTGCTTTCTCACCACCCCCTGCCACCCCCACCCACAGTTAAACACTGGCTGGTGGTTCTTTTCATTGTTCGTCAAAGAATCAGAAGACGCTTCAGATGGGTAGGAAAATATGAAAACTCTGTGGGCGGAGGATGTCGGAGGGAAACCTGTCTTTTATTTGCAAACAAGGAACATGTGGAACAAAACTTGTTAAATCATTTTTCTTGATTTTTTGCCAATTCTGGATTACAAATACAAACACTGAGTAATTAGACCATGTGTGCTTATGAGGATTGCATTCCATTTTTTGGTCTGGAGTTGTTTGTGTCCTTATGGTGTTGTGGCTGGAACCCGTGGGTGGAATACCAAAGAAGACAATGTATCCATGTATTACTGGTTCGTTTTAATAAGCTACAGTCTTGTGCGCACCATCCTAGGTTCAGCCCAGTGGGATTTACTTTCAAGGTAACATGCAAAGGATGGGGTGAACCAAGGTGATGTCTTGTCATTTCCTGATGGTCTTTTTTACATTGGAGAAGTATAGCCTAGGAAGAAACAAGAAATCTGACTGCTTCTGGAAAGCACACTTGTAAACCAAGTGTGTACTGCAGGGTTTGGATTTTAGTTTTGCTGGCTGTGGTGCTATGCCTCAGTAAAGGCAATAATTGTACACAAAGTAAAATAGAATAGAATAGAGTTTTATTGTCATTATGCATATGTAAGATATGCACAACGAAATTAGAGTGCTGTTCCACTACACACTCAAAACAACAAGGCACCATACAAAACACATAAAACACCACGTGAGAGATTAAAAACTCTTAAAACCACTTACAAAATTTAAAACACTATTTGAAAACTGCTTAAGATGATGCTAAAACCATCACATTTAACTTAGATACCACTCTATTTCTTTAGTGTATTTGTCCTTGACCTAAGAGTTCTATATCTCCTGCCAGACAGCAACAGTTCAAAAAATTGGTGGCCAGGATGCAAGGGGGGTCTCAGAATTCTAAATATCTTAGTTAAGTAGTATAATTCTTCCAAAGGAGGAAGAGGACAGCCCACTATCCTCTGGGCGGTGTTTATAACCCTCTGGAGCGCCCTTGTATCTGCCACTGTGCAACTGGCGAACCAGACACAGAGGCAGCAAGTGACAGTGCTTTCTATAAAGCCCCGGTAGAAGGTTACCAACAGTTTCTCAGACAGTTGTTCCCTCCTGCCAGTTCTCAGAAAATATAATCTCTGCTGGGCCTTCTTAACCAGTGCTTAAGTAGGTTGTTTTTGTTGCAGTCTGTATGCATATATACATCATACTCTTCAAATACTTGAGCAATTCACTGTTGGATAAGACATATATTCATTGGCAGTACCTCAGTCCATGTTGTTCAGATACAGCAGAAATTCAACATAAGATCTGGCAATCAAATGGCAAGGAAGAACTTGTTGACTAATCTCTACTTTTATACTTGGAACCTCATAATGTTGACCAATCATATTCAGCATTAATCATATACATACATAACCTCATCTGGATAATTATATACATGCATAACCTCACCAGATGACTCACTACCCAGACTTCAAATACTGAGTCTGCATTTATAATTGCATGCACCTACCCATCATATTTTGCATTTTGCTTCTCTGTTGCTAATCAGAAAATATTGGACATTAATTTTCAATTGTACAGACATGGTTTTGGGTGGGAGGGTTTTTTTGTGGGGTTGCTTCTTTGTTTCGGGAGTGATTTTTGTAAGCATTAGTGAGTAGGCCAAGGGTAGTCAACTTCTGGGAGGCAGCAGGGGGTACCCTGTGGCATGCACCACCAGCAAAAAACATTAAACACATATGAATGTTCTCCAAGGGTCTTGTTTTAAACAGGGTTTGTTTTGGTGATGTTTTTTTAAGAAAAACAATTCTTTCTGCTACCACAGCAAATCCAGTATCAGGAAGGTTAAGTAATGGTTGACAGGGCAGAGGAATGTTAAAGTCCTACTTGGACTCTTTGTCACTATTTAGGCAATAGACAATTAATGATAGGCTTCTGGGTGCAGGGACATTTCAAAATGATGGAATATTCATTCATGCAATCTCCAAGTTGTATCAGAAAAGATGTCATAATTTTTCTTCAGTAAGTGTAAGCTCAGATATGAAATTTTAATTCCCAGCTCCATATAAATTGAGCTACAGTGATGCCTTGAATTACGAAATTAATCTGTTCCAACTGATCTTTTTTAATTCAAAATTTTCATAGTTCAAAATGCAGATTCCCGTAGGAATGCATTGAAAATCAATTAATCTGTTCCGGAGGTCAGAAAAAAGGCCAAAAAGGGGAACTGATTAATTTGATTTCAATGCATTCCTATGGGAAGCCTGTCCCAACCCAGCAAAGCAAGGGAAGAGCTCCCCCCCTTTTGCTGAGTTTGGGGAAGAAAACCTCTTAATTAATTGGGAGCAGAGGTGTCAAAATCACCTGGTTATCAGCTGGTGATTTTCACAGCTCTGCAACCAGGATGCTTCTTTCATGGCGTGCTGCTCTGACCCCTGCCAGGGGCGGGGGGGGGGACAGGCAAGGGGTGACTCCACCACTCGCCCTGCCAGCGAGGATCTGCATTTAAAAGACCCATGTGCCTTGCAAAGAGCAGGCTGTGTGTGCGGGTGATTGAAAACACCCCTGTGCACAGCCTGCTCTTTGCATGGCACCCACCTGTTTTGAAATCATATTCTTGCCACTCTGACCCCACAGGGGAGTGGGGGTAAGGATCTGATTTTGAAATAGAGGTGTGCACCATGCAAAGAGCAAGGTGTTCGTGTGGGTGATTGTGAGGAGGAGGCAGCAGCTGCCTCAACCCTGCAGAGGGCTGAGAGGGTGATGGGTCACCCCTTGCCCACTCAGCCCCCTTCTGGGTTTGGGCATTTGGGGGCCAGCATCCTCAACCCATTAAGGATTTTTTTTTGAAAGACCTGCACCCACAGCACTCTCCTTGCATGGCGTGCGGGCGCGGGTGTTTTGAAAAACCTTGCTGAGTCAAGACGACGGGTGACTCCACTGCTCACTCACCCCCCTGCTGGGTCAGGGCAGCCAGCAAAAGTCCTTTCCCAAAAATGGGAAAAGGCTTTTTTCTGTCTATGGGGGCATTGGGGGATGTGGTGCTTTTTCTTTCGACAACCCCCCTCCCCAAAGCAGGCAGGGACGAGAGTCCGTTCCTTCAGATCCCCACCACCCACCTGCTTTCCGGGCATGCTGAAGGAAAAAGCACTGTGAATTATGAAAAACTTGAATTACAAAGGAAAAAGCAGTCAAACTCACGTGGCTGTACAAACAGGTGATTTTGACAGCTTGGGATTTCCCTTAGTAATTCAAGTTTTTCATAATTCAAGTCATTCGTAATTCAAGGCATCACTGTACTTTTGAAAAGCCAGTATTGTTGCTTGTCCAATGAGAGAATGAGTCTTATCCTGCAGATTTGTGCAGACTTTATATAGCCTGCTTTTGCTGCTATCAGGTATGGTGTGTGCACAGAAAGCAAATGAGAATATGTTTGCTGAGTTTGCTTGTGTTTGCTACCCCAGACTGTTGAATGTATGTTGAAGGTGTATCTGGTTCTCTTACAACTACCACACAGTAACCCAGATCTTAGACCTCAGAATAATTTTTGGGGGGTAAGGGTGAATTTTTTATTTATTTATTTATTTATTTATTATTTATTTATTTATTTATTTATTTATTTATTTATTTATTTATTTTTGTTTTCTGGAACATTGATCATTAATGTTTTATTTGCTGAAACATTAGCACTGTTACACAAAAAAGGTGTAACATTTGGAGGCAAATTGCTTGAAGTTAAGAAATGTCCATAGGTGTTGTTTGTTGCACACTAATGTTACATTACTCAGTATGCAACAGATGATGCATGCAGAGGTTTCTTAACTTGAGGCAATCTGCTCCCAAAAGTTACATTTTGGGTAACAAGACAAAAGGATTTCAGGCATGGGCCCTAGCATCTTGACACCTTCCACTTTCACCGAGAGAGCAGGAGAAAACAAAATAGGCAAGTTAAGAAAGCAAACGCATATGAAAGCTCAAATGGGTTTTCTCCATTGACTGCCGTAATTATGCTTATTATAGAAGTATTTACGCCTCCAGTTAACAAACCTGTAGGCAGGAAGCTCTCAGCTTTTCCTAAGCAATCTTCCCTCTTTCATTGCTGCACTTTCTCTCCCTACAGTTGTTTTAAAACCGAAAATTACTTTATAGTGTGATTAGGGGATAATGATTCTGTGACAAGTTTCGTAACATGATAAAATGACTGCACGTGCACAGAGATTTGCGCTGTCAGCGTCTGGGATCCTGATTCCTTTCAGCTGTGATAATTCTCTCAGCAGTCTTCTCACATTTCCAAGCGGCTATGGCTCCAGGTCAGGCCACAGAAGGCACTTGGCTAGCGTGCTGGAACGCTGCAACAGGTTTCCCTTGCCAAAGGTGCAACTAATGCACAAGGTTTGACTTCTCATCAGCAGACAGACTTCTTAATAAACAAAAGACCGTGTTGCATTTCTTGTATTTTGCAGGGGCATTTTAAGGAACCATGAATCCCTCGTGTAAAAGGATTTTTGCCATCTAGATGATGAGCATAGAAATTACTTCTGTAATTCCATTTTGTTGTTGTTGTTGTTGTTGTTGTTGTTGTTGTTGTTAATTTTGTGTTCAAATATGTTTGCCAAATAGAAAATTTTGCGCCGTTAACAAAATTTCACATGATACGTGAGTTCTTATGAGAGTGCCAAAATGGGCTCTTGATCTGCATGGAAATGCTGGTTCAGGAAAGGGGGGGGATTATTAAAATTGCAAACTCAAGAGTGGCACCTTACTTTTAACCTGTGGTTTTAAAAAATCCTCATTTTTAAAATGGAAAACCAACCCTTATCTTCTGAATGAGTCCCCATGTTTTGAACTAAGAAACAAATACTGCTCTCTTTTTGTGTATCTGTGGCCAGAATTCTGGGTTAGCGCTGCGTAAGAGAAACCACATCAGTCTTGGTGGCAGATGGCCATAAGCACGGCACCCAGAGTGCTCCTAGCTGCACGTCTCATTGTGTGATAGGGATAACTTTCAAGAATGCAACCAGAATCTTGTTAAAGAACAGAAATGTACCATAAGAAAAGTCCATCACTCAAACACAAATTATCAGCATATCCATACCTACCGTGCTTGTGTATCTCTATGCAAAGCAAAAGCAAGGTGTTTTGCTCATATGCTGCCCCATAGTGCTGAACACTCTCTGGGCAGTTTACAGTTTGTTTATGCAGGCTATGCAACCCCCACCCCCTCACCCCAGTTAGCTTGGTCCTCATTTTACCTCAGAAGGATAGAAGGCTAAGTCAGCCATGAGCCAGCTACCTGGGATTGAAACCCAGGTCATGAGCACAGTTTTGGCTCCAGTACAGCCATTTAAGCACTGCGCCACAAGGCTCTTGTAATAATGTAATGATGGTGTTAAAATGCTTTAAAGACATTTACTAGAAATGATTAGAAACAGTGTAACTTCTAATATGTTTCTCCAGGATCAACAACAGTGGTTCCTAATCTTGGGTTCCCAGATGTGCGGAAATTCCCAGAAGCCTTCACCACTAGCCGTGCTCACCAGGAATTCTGGCAATTGTAGTCCAAGAACATCTGGGGACCAACATTGGGAACGACTGCTCCGCAGAGAAGCTTAATCTACAATATAGTTCTTATGCTTTACAATATCTCTGGAAATTCCCCTCTATTATAGCAGGTTAAGAGCACTTTTTTCTCTCACCATGAGTGCACATGTCTTATTCTGAACAGAAAAATGTGTCAGAAAGATCTGTGGAACTATAGATCAGTGTTGGCAAACCTATGGCACAGTTGCCAAAGGTGGTACTCAGAGCTCTTTCTGTGGGCACCCAGCATTTCCCCATCACAGCCACCTGTATTCAGGTTAAATTGCTGCATTGGCACTTTGTGAAAAATTAGTGGGTATTGAATCCCTAAAAGGTTTGCCATCGCTGCTATAGATAGACCAAGAATGTGTTTGTTTTAATAAAGAATTATGTAGATTTGTGGAAATCATTATGGGAAAACGAGGGTGCCGAGGGTACAGGCTAAATCTGTAAGCAAAAATATAAAACATTTTGAAGACATCATATTTGTTTGTTTCTAGAATTACCTGCTGGCTGGGAAAAGATTGAAGATCCGGTATACGGTGTCTACTATGTAGAGTAAGTACCCTTGTTACAGTATATGGATTGGTGTGGGCATTACAGAACAATCTATATAGATAAGCAAGTTCCACCACTGTGGAAATCTGTTTGAACAGCACATTTGCTGTTGGAAAAACTAGCTGCCTTGATTGCTTTCTCGTTAATGTAATGTGGTACTAGGTCTTGATCTGTGGCTAGCAGTCATTTGCTCTTTTTAAGAGCTTCCGTGAGAGAAGCCGGAGAGAGTACATGAAGCCCTGCTCTTGTGCTCCCTCCTGTGGTCTTTGTAGGATATATTATCCTTTCAGCCTCTGAGAGAGGACTTGAATTTGGTTGTTGCTCTTGTTTGATTTAAATATAAGCTGTATGCCGGACATAAAAGAGTATTATAGAAAAGGATTTCTGGAAAACAAAGTGGGTAGAGATTTCATTATTAAAACGTGAGTGCTTCTTTTTTTAATGGCAGTCTAGAAAACTAGGTTCAGTAGGAAAAGTAGGAAAAGATTTGCAGGTGCTCCATCTGGATATTGTCAAGAGCTGGCATTCTTTTTGACTCTCCTTTTGGATCAAGCTTGCAGTTTCTGCATCATGGCCCAAATAGCTCCTGTGAAACCAAGCAATTTCAAATGGTTAAAGTTGTAAAAGACAGTGGTACCTTGTATAAAGGAATTAATTTGTTCCAAGCGAAATTATGTTAAGCAAATTTTCCTTTATACAAATTTCCCATAGGAATGTATTGAAAACAGAGTGATCCCATTTTTATGTTGTACAGATTTGCCCCATAGGCAAATTTCCCCTATCTATGGAATTTTTATGTTGTACAAATTTTATGTTATACAAACTGTTTGTTATACAAGGGTCCACTGTATCAAAAATGTGCAAAAATGAACATTAGCAACAAAATCTGCCATGCAAGGTATTCTTCAACCACCCTGCAGTACATAGCTTTTTGAATCATGTGCGTTGATTGTGTCATTGCTAACCACAGACAACTGTTTCAGTACATGTTTGGCATGTACTTTTATATATGCCAATGTTAAGTCAAAGGGTATAAATCCCACTCAATTGCCACTAGTTAAGGAGTCAACAGTTGTATGCCTTACCGTGCACCATTTTTGTGATATAGCGTTGAGTGGTGGATGCTTAATTTGTGATAATAGCTCAGTGGTTTACATAACAAGCTGTAGAGTCCGGTGCCTCACTGTGCCTCCCTAGCAGGGCTGGACTTGAGAATCCATAGAATTCCTTCCAGCTCCGCAGTTCTCAGATATAATTTGCTGCTATAATTTACACCATTTCATTTATGGTGGTGCAAGTAATGCAGTCATACAGTTCTGGCCGCTGACACATGCTTTGGATCATGAACTGAACATAGTGGTTTGTGTGAATTCTTGTGTTAAGATTACAAGAGAAAGGAATTCAGGACTTGTCTGTAGTGTTTATTTGGTTTCTCTTTTAAAGCTGCAGCTGGTCTGTTCTTCACAGACTTTCTTCTGCTTCCCCATCTTTCACAAACTTCCACCTAAAAACTAGGTTGATACTTACAGTACCTGTATGGAAGAAATGTGGAAGATCAGAAAGTAATACAGCTTATCAGGACAAACCAGGTCATTTCCACCTGTCTTTTCATGACCCCATCGTTGGATTCATCCATCTTTCTAACTTTCTTTCTTGATAAACCTTCCTTCTTGTAACAAAGAGGTTTTTTAAAAACAATGTTTGAATATTGGTACAACTTCAGAAAAAAGATAAGGAAAAAGTAAACATTAAGACTCATTCTTAGGATTCATTCTTGAAATCAAGAACCATAAACAAATTAAAATCTTAAGGTGGAATCTTAAAAACTGAACTTCACTAGGTAAGATTTGTGCCCAGTTGGGTACTTAGAGTGTGCCATATAGATTTTTTTCCCTACCTGATAGACCCATCAGTACAGACACCTAAATTTTGCTCACCTGGAGAAGGGCTTGACTCAAAGGCTATATGGCCTAGCTCTGGCCTAGCTTCCTGTTAAAAAAGGATAATGCCCCAACACTAGCTGGGTGACTTCTATGCATTTCCTATGGTCTCTGAAAGATAATACAGTGATGCCTTGAATTACAAAATTAATCCATTCCAACAGATTTTTTTGTAATTCAGAATTTTCATAATTCAAAACAGTTTCCCATAGGAATGCATTAAAAACCAACTATTCCATTCTGGAGGTCTGGAAAAAGGCAAAAAAGGGGGTGGGGGTGGGGAATGGATTAATCGGCTTTCAATGCATTCCTAGGGGAAGCCTGCTTTGACCCAGCAAAGAAAGGGAAGACCTTCTCCCCTTTTGCTGGGTTGGTGGGAAACCCCTCGATCAACCTGCAACCAAGGCTGTGGAGCTGTCGAAATCAGCTGGCAGTTGGCATGCCTCCAAAAGGAGTCAGGCCATGGGGGGGGGAAGGGGGTCCATGTGTTCTGATCTCTGCCACCTGCCTGCTTTCCAGGCATGCCGAAGGAGGTGCAGATCACCAGCAGCGATTACCCATCACCACGGGGCACCCAAGTCCCCCTTCTGCAGGGTGCCCCTTGTGGTGCTGGGCAGCCTGAGGGAGGGGTCTTAGGCTCAGTAGGTTAACTTTGCCTTCCTATATGGAGGGTCGTCACTCCTTCCTGATAACTTTGTGGGCTAAGCCTGAAGAAATCACACCCATATTCTGAGTGCATTACTGTGGTCTGACAACAGCCCTTTAGTTTATATCTTCTTTAACTGCAGCTTATATCCCAGTGGACTTGAGGGTAGATTTTTACCATCCGCTGTAGGTGTGTATTAAATAAACTGAATGAATTTAAACTGTGCCTAGGCAGGTGCATATAAGGGATATAAGTTGAACCCCAGCACTTGCCATTTCACTGTAAGCAAATCTGAACTGCTCAAAGGACATATATTTGTTTCTAGCCAGGAGCACAGTGTCTAAAGAGATTATCCCCCAAGCCTTTGTTGTGATTACAAGACAGTATAATATGGAACACAAAATGGTGTTCTATACTGTATCTGGGCACCTGTCAGCAGATTCCTGTCTCATTTCTTTGCAGTGTCCAATTGTTTTCAGTGTACCAGTCCTGGACTTGGCTGGACTTTGATTTTGTTCTTTACTCCTGGGTCAGCCAGGCATGAATCATTTGGGCAGCATCCACTTGGTTTTGACAGCCTTACTATAAACAGTGAACCTGTAGATGCTCATTAAGGGGACCAGGAGAAATCGTGCAATTACATCCCTTGGGTTATAAATAAAAGTATAATTTGGTTTTAGAAAGAGGTTTAACTTTGCAATAGTGTAATTAGTTTGCATGGCTTGTTTTTCCATATTTTTTTAAAAAAATAACCTTAATCTAGTCTGTATTTATATGATAAAGTTTGAAGGCAATGTATGCTAATTTTATAAGCTCTCTGCTGAAGTTTTGCTTTGTATTTGTGTGACATGTTTAAGGTGTTTTTGTTAAGCCCCTGAGTAGGTTGCATTTGCAGAGATTTACTGTGGTACTGCAAGTAGCTTGCATGTGCAATGGTAACAGTGTGTTGATCAGATATCATGGAGATATCGGCTCCTCTAAATTCCCCTGAGCCACAGAGTGGCTGCATCTCTTAGAATAAGATTAGCACAGGTAGAATGCACAGTCCCAGACAAAGCAGCCATCCTGTTCATAGATAAATGATTCTCACTGTTCACAGATAACCTACTACTTAGATTATTTGCAAGAATTAGTCGTACATCTTCAAGATGTCACGCTAGATTCATTACTAGGTTTCTAAGAGTAGTGTTTTAGACTAAAGCACATTAGCCGTCCTAGTTCTTGCACCTGGAGGCCTTTTTTCTGTTGAAACTACATTGGAGGAACAATTTTTATTTTTTTAGCCACATCAACAGGAAAACACAATACGAGAATCCAGTTCTCGAAGCTAAACGGAAGAAGCAGATGGAGCAGCAACAGCCATCACAGCAGCCACCACAACCACAACCACAACCATCACAACCATCTGAAGGTAAGAACTTCTCACCTAAGCAAAAATCCTGAGAACTGGAAAATGTTCTGAACACCAACCTTTTCTGCCTTAAGGTTTGACAAGAATGTAAAAGTCTGACTCCAGGCTAGCCCAAGTTGTCCACCTATAAATAAACACAGGAGTAGTTAAGCCCAATTCATGATAGATTGAACCAAATATATTAAGTGGCTAACTCATAATAATGAATAATGCAGATGGTGGAAGCTACTTGGAACATTTGATGGAGATCCCTGTAAGTTATGATCAGCCATTAAGGGTACCTTCCCAGCAGCGATGAAGAATAACTTCTTTCCACAACATTTACAGGTTGTCTTTCTATATTTGGTTTGTTGCATGTTGAAAAAGATGGCACGGCATTAGACAGTGAACACAAATGTAACGAATTAGGGACTACCATGCAATTAACAATTAGGCATGTCAATCTTGCAAGCTCTTACTAGCAAAGAAAAAGTGAGGAAAATATCCTTGCAGTGATTTTCCCCCCTCAGACATCTTCTTTAAGTGCCATGTCCTCATAAAATGTTGGCAACCAGTAGCACAATCTGGTTTTTTTTTTATCAAAAGCTATTCTAAATAGAGAAACTGTGCCCACTGTGAGCCATTGGCTTAAATTCTTAAAATTGATCATTTTCTTCTGGAAAGAATACCAAACTGCTTAGGACTATTACAATTCCTGCACAGAGCAGCACTTTTCTTGCACATGATTCACCAGAGGGGGCATTAAGGTTTAAAAAAAAAAGCAGGTTCCTATAAAGGAGGAGGAAAAGTTAGGGGGACGAGACCCGTGTCTCATAGTGGTGAGAAGATGATAAATTACAATGGTGCAAGAAGAATTTTTGGTGGAATATTGATGAAATCTCATCAGAGAGACCTGGTGCAACAAGGTGAAGAAGATCACTCAGAGTGAGAAATTTTGTAAACACTGTACTTGTTCCATCCCCGCATACCATGCATGCATAACACAGGCATCTTCAGCTCAGTAGATTGCTTGGACAGATGTCAGATGCAAAGGAAATATTACAAAATATCTTATAATGAGGAACTTCAAATAAAGATTTTTGGGGGGATGAAAAGCTTGAAAGGAATGCCAGTTTTAATTACTTATTTATAGTGCCTGTGTAACCATCTATAAAGCTGTTCCATATGTTCAACTTGTCGGACTTCTATCCTAACACCTTATGGCATGTGTGTCTTGATTTCCCAGCTGGTGTTAAATGCTGTCCTGATACCTTACAACTTAAAACACCTCATGGCCAATTTCTTAGAGAGAAGTTTCTATGAAGGGACAAGTGACAAGAATCCGTAAACATATTATCTACTGGGTTATAAAATAGTCCACTTGGGTATAACATTGTGAAGAATATGCCATTCTTCTTTCTCAGCCTGGATTTGCAAAGTGAGTCCAAGAGAAAGCAAGGAAGGAGCAGCTCTACCATTTGAGAACGTGCCTTGCTTTCTGTCTCACTGACACAGTTAGGTTTTCATGTTGGATGGAAGAGCAAATTCTCACTTTTTTGCCCTCGCATGCAAGGAGGAGGAAGCACAATGTTTTCATAATCTTGCAAGAGATAATGGTATTCTATAGTGCTCTTAACAAGAAAACAGAAAGAATACGGGAAAAAAATTGTGTGCACATTAAGTAAAATTGTACAACCAATATTTTAACACTGCACTTTTACAGAAATTATGCTAACTGCACAAAAATACATCTGTTGCATCTTTTGTTCCATTTAATTTTGAGAATCAGAAATGCTGACCGGTGTCTTGCATCTTTTTTTTAGCACTCAGCCAGTCCTTTTGTGCTTCCTGCACTTCTCAAAGAGGATGTTAATTTTGTGCAGAGTCATTTGTGTAAATATGCAGATACCAGAAAGAAAAGAGATCTCTCCTCTTTAATTTACTTAGAATTAAGGAAACTCAGAAGGCTTCAAAATTTCCTTGTGCAGGTTTTTACATCAAGTGAAAACATCCTAAATCAACAAGAAGTGAAGAATTTGGGAAACATTGTTTGCATCGGAATGATGATGATTCACGAGGTCTTCCCATGGCTTCGAGACTAGCCTCTCACCTGACTGCACACATTGGCTGTGTCAGTGAGAAAGAACAGAAATAATGACTCATTCCCCATTGGAGCTGTTCCCCACCCACCCCCCACCCCATTTTACTTTGATCGGGACTGCATTTGAAAATTGCATTTCCCACTTGGGGTAGAAAACACTGCTCTGAAACCAAACCAACCCATTACCAATCTCCAAAAGAACAGTGCCTTTTCTTTTCTTTCTGACAACAGAAACAGCAGAAAGTTTAATCTTGTACATATCCTGATTATGTGGATAAGGCTTGATTTGATTGTACATTGGCCAGCGCCAAGGGCCACTGCTTTGCTTCCTGTTCTCGTTTATCTGTTCCTATAAATTTTTTTTTCTGAGATACAAAAGAAACAAAGTCCCTGTGAATCATGATCATTGACATCATCCACATCATCATATTTATTTATTCATTTATACATTTATATACCACCCGTCTTCCAGAAGAAGCTCCAGGCGGTTTACAACAGAACAATAAAGAAATCAGTAATACACCACCACAACCACAACCACCACCACCAGCAGCAACAGCAACAACAACCCAGTTGCTGTTGGAAGATTAAACAACCCACTCTGAAACCTTCTGCACCACTACAATGACATACCTTGATGCAGTTAATAATGTAACTAAAAAAGAAGAAGTCCAGTAGCCATGACTCAACTTCCAGAGTAACTCCTTGCTCTGTGGTCAATTAAATCAATTCCCCCTTTAGGTGTTCTGTTAATGGTTCACATACCCAACACTTTCTTCATTGTGCTCTCTAGTGTTGATCGGAGGGGCAGTTTGTTCAGAGAGAGAGGTCGCTTTTTTTGTGCCCCGTGAGTTGTATGTTGATTTTTTTCCAGTTATACCAGTTTCTAGTGAGGAAAGGATAACCCACACCCCTTTTTTGTCCTTTTCTTAGAATGGACAGAAGAACACCCTCCTCTTGCTGCCCCTGCTGTTGTCAACCATGCTCCCAATAACCAAGAGACTGTTCGAGAACCTCCAGTTCAAGGTGAGTTGCTGCTCTACAAATCGGTTACAGTGGTACCCTGGTTTAGGAACGCCTCGGTTTACGTAATTTTTTGCTTCACTAAAGGAAATCCATTGAAAATAATGCCTTCCTTTACTAAGCTTTCTCCAAAAAAACTCCAAAAAATAATATAAAACCAAACCATATAATACCCAACAAGAGTGAGTAATCTGGGATAAACAACAGGGAACACCCTACCCCTCAAGTCCTCACCAGTTGGCCTTCACTACAGCAAACAAGGTGGGGCATTGATGAAAATAATTTCAAAACAGGCTGCTTTAATTGATTGATTTATTATACTGTTTGATTAGTGGAAAAACACTACTCTGGGTGGTGTACATAATGAGACAACAGAGGCCCATCCTCCCTGAGTAACAGTTAAAAAAAGATAATGACATTTTAAAAAGTAACATAAGGAAAATAGTAAAAAAAAAAAAACAACAACCACACACACTGCGATGGGAAAAGTCGAGTGTTACAGGGTTGCTGAACGACTGTCTATAATAGGATTACATTCTTGAAGGCTACCTTGTAGAGCTCTACCTTCAATAAACCCAGAAATAGGGGGGCTCCAACAGAATTCTAATTCCATAGGATTAGGGTCACCACCAGTGCTTTCTACTTCTGGTTTCAGAGAATATATTTATTTATTTTATTTATTTATTTTTACAGCTTATATGCCGCCCACTACCTAAGGTCTCTGGGCGGCTTACAACAAGGAATTAAAACAGTTAAGATATCAAATATCAATAAATAATTAAAACAACAGCAAAACCTTATACTAAAATCATCACTAAAATTGCCATCAAAGGACCGCAGTCTATGTTGTATCAATTAAAAAACCTCTGGAACAGGAAGGTTTTTACCTGGCGCCGAAATGTCATCAATGTTGGCACCAGGCGGATCTCACTTGGGAGGGCATTCCATAACTTGGGGGCAGCTGCCGAGAAGGCCCTATGTCTACAAGCCATCCCTCTCACCTCCTTGAGGGATGGCTCTTTCAAGAGGGCCCCCTGGCTAGATCTTAATTGCCGGGTAGGTTCATATGGAAGGAGGCGGTCCTTCAGGTATCTAGGTCCCAAGCCGTTTAGTAGCAACGTCGGTCATCTCAGCCTCATACATTATAGTCCTTGGAAATAATTTGCAAACCAGTCTCTCCCTCTCCTCCTCTTCTTTCGCTGCAGGAAGATTGGTATGTGTAGTTTTTATCTGCTTCTGGGTAAGCACCATGAAAGAAAATAGGAGACTTGGTTGCTGACAGTTTAAAGCAGCCTCTGTTTTGCCTGCCTTTCAGAATGCTCAACACACTTGTCGAAAGATAGTGAGTCATCTCCTCAGCATTTCTCAAGGCATTCACAAGACTAGTTCAGCATATGACAATCCTCTGGAAAAGTCACAATGTATTGACTTCAACTCATTAAAATAATCATTATTTGAATGAGAACTAAAATTCCAGCAGGCTCAGGCTGAAAAATGGAAATGAAAGCAGATTTCGAAGCATGGAAAACACATGGAAATTGTGCAGAGTGATGCTTTTATTATTTTAACTTTTTCTTGTTTTAATTTTTATTACAAGAAGGAACAAATTATCACATAAGAACATGCTGGATCAGGCCAAAGGCCCATCTAGTCCACCATCCTGTCTCTCACAGTGGCCCCACCAGATGTGTCTGGGAGCACACGAGACTAGATATCTGTCTCCTGATACCACTCCTCTGCATCTAGTCCTTGAGGTACCCTGGTTTTAAGCTTGGAGATGATACATCTCCCTCATGGTTTGTAACCTGTGATGGACTTTTCCTCCAGGAATCTGCCCAATCCCCTTTTGAAGGCATCCAGGCCAGATGCCATCACCACATCCTGTGGCAGGGAGTTCCACAGACTAACAACGCGCTGGGTCTGTTCTTACTCTCCCAGCCCACAATTTGAGTGTATGTCCCCTAGTTCTGGTATTTTGTGAGAGGGAGAAGAGCTTCCTATCCACTTTACTCATGCCCTGCATTATTGTGTACGTTTCAATCATATCCCCCCTCAAGCGCCTTTTTTCCAGACTAAAGAGACCCAAATGTTTTAGCCTTTCCTCATACGGGAGGTATTTCTTATGAATTTCTAATGAATTTTAAAAACATATTCTTCCAGAGTTTCCTCTGGCATATTCATCTTTCTCCTTAGCGATTCTCTCCTTCCTAAAACTCACTGAGGCTATTAGCATCACATAATGCCAAGATGTCCTAGGTCACCCTTAAGGGTCATGTATCATTTTTTCTCAACTTGTCTGATATTCACAGTTACCTCCTTTTGGAAATACTAGTTTTTGCCTTGTATATTACTTATTTATTATATTTTTTTAAAAATGAGAAATTTAGAATTCCATTGCTGAAGTTTAAAAGTTAACTTACTGCAGTGTCTGTCTTAATCAGTTTCCAGTTCTTTAATCATCCTAAGGGAAATAGTTAATCTGGGTTTGATTTAGCAAAGGGTAAAAGCCTTCAACTATCTTGGTGACCATGAGCCTTAAGTGCTCTTAGAAAACTTCTGTTTCTAAAGCTAGTGGATTTTTAAAAACTACAGTACTCCCCTGTTTATTGTGGACTTGATCCGCGATAAAGGAAAATCTGTGTTATGCGAAAGCCTTTATTTGTGGGTCAGGCCAGGACCCCAGGCCTCGCACTGCCCGGAACGGGCCTCTGACGGGCTTCCTGGCCCTGTCAGAGGCCCCAGAAGTGGCTTCCAGCGAACCAGAAGTCAGTTCCGAAAAACCAGAAGTGATTTCCAGGGTCTGTGCTGGGCCTCTGGAGCCTGTGCGGGAACTTCTGGGGCTTGTACAGGCCCAGGAAGCCTTCCGGTGTCCCGTTCCAGGCAGCACCAGGCCTTGGGTAAGTACAGGAGTTCCCACACAGGCCCACTGGTCCCAACCTGCAGCTTTCCCCTGGCCCAGAACTACCTGTCTGCTTCTGTCTCCCGCCTGCACCTGCCATCCCAGTAAATCCGTGATATACCAGGTCCACAGTATATGAAGCGTGATATGACAAGGGAGTACTGTATTATTACTGATGTTAGCACATAGATATGCGATACATGCCAGCGTTCACTGTCTTCTAATTTAAGTAAAAACTGCAGATCTTTAGATGTCACACTGATTTTGGTAGACAATGACTTTGATGTAAGTTCGCTACCTTCCATGTGCGTTGTCTTAGGCAAATATTCAACATTACCTGGCACGACAAAGTTCCAAATAGCATAGTCCTGAATCGAGCTGGAATCCCTAGCATGTACACTTTATTGAAACAGCGACACCTACGCTGGCTTGGACACGTTGTGAGAATGGATCCCAAAAGATCTTCTATACAGAGAACTAGTGCAGGGAAAGCGCCCCAGAGGGAGACCACAGCTGCAGGATAAAGATATCTGTAAGAGCGACCTGAAGGCCTTGGGAATGGACCTCAACAGATGGGAAACCCTGACCTCCGACCGCACTGTCTGGAGGAAAGAGATACAGCATGGTCTACATAAATTTGAAGAGACATTTGTCCAACAGACAGAGGAAAAGAGGCAGGCACGGAAAGAACGAAACTCGAGGATCGGGCAAGAAACAGAATACATCTGCCCCCAGTGCGGTAGAGACTGCCATTCCCGAATTGGTCTATTTAGTCACACTAGGTGCTGTTTTTAGGATCTCTACTCCAGGCATGATACCATAGTCTTTCGAGACTGAAGGATGCCAATGATGAAGTCCACTATACAGAAAAACAATAATACATAGAGCAATAGCATCAGACCCTCTATACTTTTACCAGTATTATGTCCATTAATACAGTATATGAGAAGCTAATTAGAACATGATCACGAACATATGCACTCGTTTGTGGAGGACCCCGAACAATGGATTATACACATATGAAAATGATTCTTGTCACCATTATTATCACATATAAAGTCATCATGAAGATATTTTCATACTTTTAAAGTATGAAAAGTACAGTTGAAAACATAATGACAGCATACTTCATTTAAGCAACAACAATTTTAAAATAATATTTGGGGCTGAAACTAGTTAACTTAGTAAAACCTTTTTTAAAATAAGTGCCTTAAAGGAGCCTGTATATTACAATAGCATTTTGGTATATTGCTGTCCCTGTATCTTCTTACTGGATGGAATGTATTAATTGCTCTAAGGGAGTTAGCCAAGGAAACAGGTCCATCCGGTGCATTTTATTTGTGGTTTTTACCTGCTTGAAATGGGGAGCTCTATGAAGTTTCAAATTTTATGTGACCTTGCAGGTTGATTCATTTCATTGGTGGGAAAAGTGAGGAATAGAGAGACAGTGCCACTTGCTTTGAATCCTCTCTTGGCAAATGTGGTGGGGAACCAATGAAATTTCTTTTGCAGGAAAACCATTTTTCACACGGAACCCCTCTGAATTGAAAGGAAAGTTTATTCACACGAAATTGAGGAAAAGCAGCAGAGGTTTTGGATTCACTGTTGTTGGCGGAGACGAACCAGATGAATTTCTCCAAATAAAGAGCTTGGTGCTTGATGGACCTGCAGCTTTAGATGGCAAAATGGAAACAGGTAGTTTTAGAATTCTACATTTTAAAAAAAAATTAACTGGCACTTCTCAATGGCAAATGTTACTCAATGAGTAGACTAGGGATGGGCATTTTGTTTCAGAACCAGTAGGGTTACGAAATGAAAAACGCGAGCCCAGGTGGTCCTCGGAACTGGCTGATACACACAGATCGGATTGCTTACCTTTCTCTGTCTCATGCAGGGTTAAAATCCAATGAGGAAGCATGCTGCGACATCATCTATGCTAGATCTGTGATGCTGGCCAATCAGGAGCTGTTCAGGGACAGGCATCCCACCTCCCTCTCTGATTGGCCAGCAGCACGAAGCAGAAAAGATGACATTGCAGCATGCTTCCTTGTTGGATTTTAACCCTGCGCGAGGCAGAGAAAGGTAAAGCAATTGGATCTGCGTGTACCAGCCAGTTCTGAGGACCACCCGGGCTCGTGTGGTTCGTTTCATAACCTATTGGTTCCAAAACAAAATGCCCATCCCTAAAGAGTAGACTTGTCATGTTTTAAGATTGAAGATTTGAGGTAAAAAAAATACAAATTCAGACTTGATTTGAGGGGGCCTTGTGTTCATTGAATTGCCTTTACTTTACTCAGTACATTGTTGGTATGACAAAACCAATAAAATATTCCTTCAGATAAGTTTTAAAAGACTGAAAAGTGCACTATAACTTTTGGGCCACTGAATAAGAAAACTCTGATCCATGACAAAATAAGTAATTGGCTTCTCAAAAATTCCTGTGGTGGTGAAGTGCTGCCCTCTCCCACCCCAACTCGATGACATGCGTCAGGGTAGATCGGCAACGTGGTGTTGTGCCCTGCTAATCATTTGCTGCAATGCAGTGTTTAGTCTACTCAGGTTAGCAGAGGTAGTAGGCCACGAGGACTGCAAGTCCCATCTCACTCATGCTGAATTAATGCATATTTTCTAATATGTGCTACTGATGAACAACAGTGGGCCTGAAAACATTGCATGTGAATGTAGCTAATCAGAGCCTTTGAAAGGACAGCTAATCCTTTCTTTTCCTTTATCCCTTAATGCACATAATTTATTTCAGAGGTGGGTAACTTCTAGATTTCCATAGGCTACCACGTTGCCACCCCTGAAGGGCCTTACCCACTCTCTCGTCTCCACTCTAAAAACATTGATCTTAATTTATTATATATATATATCTTTGCACCCTCTAGTGGCCTTAAAAGAAAGAATGGACATTAAGGTGCTGCCCATCCAATTATGACCCGTTTGCCCCATGTCCCTGAAAAGATGTAAAGAAACTTTTTGAGCATTTTTAAGAATTGGATAAGCAGGATTGCAGAGAAACCATTTGAGCTCCTGGGCCTACCCAAATCTATATACTGAATCTTTCACCTTTTGTGAATTTATTAACATGCCAAAGAAGGGAAATTAGGCTAAGAGTATCTTTCAGTGGATGTTCAGAAGTTTTGATGAAATTACTCTGGTATGACACTTGATTTGACTTTTCTTTAAAAAAAATGAATAAAGGCCATACTTCTGGAGAAGAAAGTCAGTTGTCTCATTCAAGAGATGTTGCTTTGAGGGCTTTTACCAAATGCTCTAACTTAATGGTTTTTAATCTTTTTTCCCACAAACCTCTTGGCAATTAAGAGAGGTGATGGCAGATCACTTAATAAACCCCTTTCCTGTAATAACCTCACTCAAACATGAAATTTTGTAAAAGAATCCTCAATGGCCACGTGATTGTCAAAAGTGGTACTCTGCTGTAAGAGTTACAGACCGTAGACTAGATAGCTTGTGTCAAGAGCCCCTTTTACTGGTATTTTTAGGGGAGACTAATAGACAACACTAACATTTCAACTGGGTTAGCCTATTTGATAAACTTGCTGTATGGACACTTTTATCATCTGAGATGCTAATCCAAAATAAAGCGATAAATAAACAAATATTTGACTGCACTGCAGCCATCCTCCTGGGCACTGGTGTAGAATTCAGGGGCCCTCCCAGTTGCAGAACGACGTCTGCTATAAATTAAACACTCTGCAATTTTAGGTCATACTTTTTTGCTTGCTATACTTTAGTGTATTCCTTTGCCAAGTACAAGGCACAAATCTTGAATTGATGTTTGTTCCTTTATTTGTTTCTGTGCTTAGAACAGCCATGTTCTAGAGGCCTTTGGCCTAAAACTCGTAATTAGCCCTTGCTAGCATCGACAGTGATAAGCAGGGACTTTGTCATTAGTGGCAGTTCGCCACTGTGAGTTGCACCATTTCTTTTCTCTGGTGCAGCGACGCAACAGGATTGTGACCCTTGTTGGACTGAAGACCAACATCAAAGCCTTTTGTTGAAGACAAATGCATCAGCAAAGCCTTGTTAATATAGTCCCTTGACATTGTTTTTAAAAAGAGCATAAACTTGGAATGTGGTAGCTCACAGACTTCTTGACCGCTTGCTCCATAGGTGACGTTATTGTCAGCGTGAATGACACCTGTGTCCTGGGCCATACGCACGCCCAAGTTGTAAAAATCTTCCAGTCAATCCCCATCGGTGCCAGCGTGGACCTAGAACTGTGCCGAGGCTATCCTCTGCCTTTTGACCCAGATGATCCAAACACCAGCCTGGTGACATCTGTGGCCATTTTGGACAAAGAGCCGATCATTGTGAATGGGCAAGAAAACTATGATTCCCCAGCGAGCCACGGTAGCAAAACAGGGAAAGTCAATGGGGTGAAAGAGCCACGGCCGAGCAGTCCTGCTGAGGTCTCTTCCAATGGATCCCACGGCTACCCTAACGACACCGTCTCGTTGGCTTCTTCTATAGCCACGCAACCTGAACTCATAACTGTGCATATAATTAAAGGGCCCATGGGCTTTGGCTTCACTATAGCAGACAGTCCCGGGGGCGGGGGACAAAGAGTGAAGCAAATTGTTGACAGCCCGAGGTGCCGAGGTCTAAAAGAAGGAGATCTTATAGTGGAAGTCAATAAGAAGAATGTGCAGAATCTGACTCACAACCAAGTTGTGGATATGCTGATCGAATGTCCTAAAGGGAGTGAGGTGACACTGCTCGTGCAGCGAGGAGGTAAGTTTGGTGTATTTTACTTTTTACTTAATTCAAAGCAGCAAAATGAGCCTAAGTGTGCGTGTTTTACATAAAATATAAGAGGCCACCTCATTAGATACAAAAATGATAACAATTAGCTTTTAATTTAAGCCCAAATAGCAGTGTAAAAATATAACAGGAACCCGTCCTTGATGTTTTAATTTTGTTTTCGGTTAAGACAGCTGTCTGATTTTTAAGCATCTGTACCAGTGCATTAGAAAGGAAAGTGACATGTAGTATTAATCTTCTCTAAAATAAGATCGCAAGAACCATAAGGAAATTGCTGCTTTTATGAAAGCTGAAGTTGACATTTGATCTTCCTCATTATGAAACCCAAATATGATGAAACGGTCTCATCAGGAATCCACCAGTTTTAATGAGAAACTGAAATGGTCAATGAGCTGAATTTCTATTAATGAGTTTCATTCCTGTCCTGTCTCTTAGCACCATTTCAGTTGATCATTTTGTTGTAGACTCATAGGAAAAGAATGGATATAACTTGTCTCCAATTACTATGCTCATTTTTCTGCTTCCACAAGTAAGATGCTTTGATATATTCTACCTAAATAACCTTCCAATGCAATGTGTGTTCCAACACTTTTCCTAGGTTAAGGAAGGACTGTCTCCCTTCTTTTCCCTTTATTTTCCCTTTCCCCTACCAGTTCTTTCTGGACTGTATCTGGCTTTTCACAATAGGTATCTCAGAGAAATGCTGTGTGGTCTCAGAATCACTGAGAACATTCTCTCTGGCCAAAGCTAGAGCAGGCAGGGGTCTTTTCAATTAAAAAAAATCCTTCTACCTCTCTGTGTCTTCCTGTCTTCAAAGCTTCCAAGTTTTAAAAAGTTACTATTTCAAACTGCAATGGGCAGAATCGGGTTGCAGAATCTGGAGGATTCTTGAGGTTGTAGTCTGGGGAAAAATATTTCCCACCTTCTCCCTTTCTCCACTGCATTCATGTCTCCATAGTGGAGTTCCCAACACCATGAGTATTTTGAGTGGCGATAAAACGGCACTGTTCTCCCAAATCTTAAAAAAACATATATATTATTTTAAGGTACAGAGGCAGGCATAGTGAGTTATAGTGTTGCCTGCTATACATACAAATTGTACTTTTATGTAATTTTGCACACGCACATGGTGAAAATTTCTGTGGACATCCTTGCTCAGTTCAGTGGTATGCTAGTTGTGTTTTTATGCCAGCCGCAGTTCTGCCACATGTAGGCCCACATTATGCTTGTTCAATGGATAACTTCTGTAGCCATAGTCAAACAGCTCAGAGATTTCGGAACCAGTGAAGAATAAAAGCTTTGCCGTATATGTCAGGAAAGCTGACAGCTCACAACTACTGACTGAAAAAGCAGAAACAGTAAACAGCACTATTTTAGTTTTATAGAACTTATGATGGGATACCACTTTTTCACTATATACTACTGCAGTGATCCTTCTTTAAACGAATGCATGAATATTATAGGGGTAGAAGTCACCTTACAGTGCTCTCGTTATAAAATGCAGAAGGTATATTGTGGCAGATTTTACACATGGCTAAGTGTTCTGTCTCCGTCTGTGTTACTATCTTTGTATAAAAGCAGGCAAAAGAACACAGAAGATTGAGAGAGGTGGATTCCAGAATATGGTCCACTGGAGTGTTACACTATATATGATGAATCTGTGTTAATTGGAAGGATGCCTCATTAGCTACATAACCTCCATTTTAGAAACAATGCATTTGCAAGTGTTTGTGCGTAGGCATGTAAGTCTCTGTATCTGCAACACATCCAAAGTTTAAATGGTGGCATTGAATATTTTGAAAGGAAGTACATCATAGTGAGTAGGGCGCTAGGAGGAGATATGGGTTCAAATACCCACTTGAGGCCAAAAGTAGAAGTGGGGGGAATGTCAATGGTAAACGTGCTCCTTCAGTATCTCACATACTACGATTGTGAAAGGTTGGATGCACAGACAGATAATTGCAGTCACATGACCTTAACAAGTACACAAAGACAGTGAATACAAAAATAAATAACAAGAAACAAATGCAGCGATCAAGCACCAGCAAACCATGCAGCCCTTCGGTGTATTGCAGCCAGGAAGAAATTATCCACTTAAATTATCATATGAGTGTTCTGGTCTGAAAGGCAGTATATGACTAGCCACTTATCTGAGACTGTATGCAACAGGAGGTGAGTCATATTGGTTCATACAATGTGCAATATGAAAGAGTATGTGAGCTGTCTTGCTGCCCTGGGCCATGTTAAGAGTATGCTTGCAACGGACAGACAGTCCATCTAGAATTATACCTAAAATCTAATCCCAGATACTTAAATTCTTTAACCTGTTCTAAGGCACTGCCCTGTAGTGTCCAACAGAATTTCTTCCAAGCTTTGGGAGGACACCAGGATCTGAGATTTCACAATGTTGTCAGAAAGCTGGAATCATAGTATGCTGCTAAGGCAACCAGGAGCTGCTTAATGGCCAGCTGGGTTAAAGATAAAACTGCATCATCGTCCACAGAACTACTGGATAGCTCAATGGTTTAGGCATCTGACTGTGGAAGCAGAGGTTGCGAGTTCAATTCCCCACTGTGCCTTCTTGACAAGGGTTGACAAGGGTTGGGGCATGCATCTTGTGGCACAAGTGATTAAACTACAGTGTTGTACTGCAGCCAAAACGGTGCTCACAACTCAGGGTTCAATTCCAGGTAGCTGGTTCGTGGCTGACTTGGTCTTTCATCCTCTGGCTGTAAAATAAAATTGATTGATTGAGTACCGTGTGTGTGTGTGTGTGTGTGTGTGTGTGTGTGTGTGTGTGTGTGTGTGTGTGTGTGTTAATGTATAACCTCATAATAAAATTGTAAACCACCCAAAGAGTGCTTTAAGCACTGTGGGTGGTATATAAGCAGAATACTTTGGGGGGTTTCGATTTGAAGATCCATAGGAAATAAAAACAAACAAACAACAAACAAACAAACAGCTGAGGTATCTCTGTTCAGAAAAAGATTTGACAGGTACAGCTGGTCCCGCAGGTGTGATAATTGTTTCAGAGTTAAAATTTCCTGTTCTTCATTGTTCTTTAAATTGCATGGATTGTATTTATTTTTTATTTTTATTTTTATTGAGTATTTTTACCCAACCTTTCTCCTTGGAAAAGGACCCAAGGCGACTTACGGTAATGAGGGACAATATACAGTCCAGTACAATTAAGACATATTTGAGGATTGAGAACAGGGAATTGAGGGACATCTATCATTAAAAGATGACATTATATTAAAGCTACAAGAGAACGTGAGCAGTTAAAGAGAGAGTAAAAGAATTCCATGTATGCACTTTTATATCTTATTTTTCTTGCACCTCTTGCCTTTTCTCTTAGGAAAGGCCCAAGGTCCTTGATTTATGCAGTATACAAATATTTTTCTTTCTTTTCAGGAACTTCATTTGGTTCCTGGCATGACCAAACTCCTTCTCTTAGCTTTCCTCTGTCTCTCTTGAAGGATACAGCAGTTGTTGCCTTTCACCCCCTGCTCCCTCTGGTGTCCACAGGAGAGAGTGCTAGAGATAAGCTTTTTTCTTTTTGTCAAGCATTCTTTTCATTAGCATGCCATTCAAGTTCTGGCAGGATTCTGTGGTATCCTCTGCCATGACACAGAAGCCTGGTGACCAGAATTATCCAAAAGTGTCATCACAGTAGTCGTTATTAATCATGCAGAAAAATATCAGAACAAGATGATTAATATATGGGAAAAGCTCGGCCCGTTCCAAGTCACTAGTGTATTATCGACAATTATGCCTAATTGTTAAAATGCAAGGCATGTGGGCAGAGAAGGAGGGAAGGAGGGAGCAGCCTGTAAAATATTTACTATACAGCGCCTTCAGTTGAAGCACTGATGTCTGATAATTAGATCACATGTGCCAGCAGACTGTCTCTGCTGGTTGTGGTTTAAGGAATATGGAAGTGATGGGAATGCCTTAAAGGAAAAATCAGCACCAAGAAATTTCCTCTGAAAATAAAAGTCTGATAGCCTAAATTATTGTAGTTATGTGCAGTCTCAAAATTACTCCTAAAAACAAAAGCTTGATTACATAGATTACAAATGGGTAGAACGAGCCTTCGGAAAGCAGACCCATGTGGGTGATGCTTTTGTGCAAAGCTTTCCGTGGGTGTCTTGCTTTCGATCATTCTGTCACAATCCCACAACAAGAATGGTTTGGAACATGTGGCTAGTATTTATCCAGCCAAAGAGAGACAGATGCTTCAAACAAACAGTGACTCGGTGGTATAATCTGGAAGCATCTGATATTGTAATAAATATTGTAATACATGAATCAAGCAACTGGGTAAAGAAGCCCAGTTTGGAAGAAGATAATAATCATAAATGTTGTCAAATAGTAAAAAGATGTGTGTGCACACACAAGCATATGAGTAGGTTATTGCTTCTGTGTATTTGGATACCTAGTGTAGTGTACTGGATAGAGTGACAGACTAGAATTTAGGAGGCCAGAGTTCAGTCCCTGTTTCAAGGAGATCAAACCTATCCATTCTGAAAGGAATCAACCCCGAATGTTTACTGGAAGGACAGATTTTGAAGCTGAGGCTCCAGTACTTTGGCCACCTCATGAGGAGAGAGGAGTCCTTGGAAAAGTCCCTGATGTTGGGAAAGATTGAAGGCAAAAGGAAAAGAAGATGGCAGATAATGAGATGGTTGGACGGTGTCATCGATGCAACCAATATGGATTTGACCAAACTCCCGGAGGCAGTGGAAGACAGGAAGTCCTGGCGAGCTCTGGTCCATGGGGTCACGAGGAGTCGGACACAACTGAATGACTGAACAACAACAAACCTATTACCATTAGTATATGTTGGTTCTTGATGACAAATAATGTAACATGTAGGTATTTATACACAAACATAGGGTACACCCCCAATTTTATTATGAATTTGATGGTTCAGATGCTACAGAATGCTATCAGCATTATGAGTAGCACCCATTCAGTTGTTCATCAAAAAATCCTAGTTCAATTTCTGTTTCAGCTTTTGCAGGTTGTCCAGGATGTATTTTTCCTGAAGCTGAATCAGAACCTGTATCTGCCTTAACATATTGGAATGTATATGCTCTTCTTTGTCTAGGGGCTTAATTTAAGCTTTCTCAGGTTGGAGTGACAAATAATGGCTTCCAATCAAGTGAGGATTCAGAAGCTAATCTTATTAATGACTTCATGTGCTGGATTGTTTGCAAGGTATTAGTCAAAGTTTCCTCATGTTCGTGTTAAAAGGAAACTGATTAACTGTAGCCTCCTCCCTGGTTTCTGTCCCCTCTTGTTCAAAAGGGGAAGCAGAGTGCGATTATGCAGGCTTTGTATATGAATGTTATACATTTTATGTGCTTTATCAACACAGAATTTGATAATTTCACTTTGGCTGCCGTGAACATGTTTAAGCCTCATTTCCTGTGCAAGCAAAGTGATGCTCAGGATTGTAAAGCCATATGTGGAACAATGAATGTTTACAAAATATGAAGCAAGAAATGCCAAATGCTTAAGGTGGATTCAGAAGGGGAAGAGGTACTAGATATCATATTTATTTATTTATTTTTATTTATTTTTACAGCTTATATGCCGCCCACTACCCAAAGGTCTCTGGGCGGCTTACAACAAGGAATTAAAACAGTTAAGACATAAAATATCAACAAATAATTAAAACAACAGCAAAACCTTATACTAAAATCATCACTAAAATTGCCATCAAAGGACCCCAGTCTATGTTGTATCAATTAAAAACTTCTGGAACAGGAAGGTTTTTACCTGGCACCGAAATGTCATCAATGTTGGCGCCAGGCGGATCTCACTTGGGAGGGCATTCCATAACTTGGGGGCAGCTGCCGAGAAGGCCCTATGTCTACAAGCCATCCCTCTCACCTCCTTGAGGGATGGCTCTTTCAAGAGGGCCCCCTGGCTAGATCTTAATTGCCGGGTAGGTTCATATGGAAGGAGGCGGTCCTTCAGGTATCTAGGTCCCAAGCCGTTTAGGGCTTTATATGTCAAGACAAGCACTTTGAATTGGGCTCGGCAGCAACTGGTAACCAATGCAGGTTACGAGAATCGGCGTGATGTGATCTCTGGCGGCCCCACCACTCACCAGCCGCGCCGCACGATTCTGAACCAGTTGCAATCGCCGGACCGTCTTCAAAGGCAGCCCCACGAGAGCGCATTGCAGTAATCAATACGGGATGTTACCAGCGCATGCTAACTGTCATGAGGCTCTGCTCTGTCTAGGTAGGGGCGGAGCTGGTATATTTTCCGCAGCTGAAGGAAGGCGCCCTGGCCACCGAATCCACCTGGGCTTCCAGAGTTAGACCAGGGTCCAGAAGCACCCCCAAGCTGCGGACCCTGTCCCTTAGGGGAGTGCAACCCCGTCCAAGACAGGGAAGTGGCCCTCTAACCTGTCCGGCGAAGCACCCACTAACAGCACTTCCGTCTTGTCTGGATTGAGTTTCAATTTATTAACCCTCATCGTCCATTATCTGGCCCAGGCACGAGTTCAGGACAGAAACCGCCTCACCTGGATTGGTGGAGAATGAGAGGTAGAGCTGAGTATCGTCAGCATATTGCTGACTCCTCAGCCCAAACCTCCTGATGACCTCTCCCAGTGGTTCCATGTAGATGTTAAACAGCATGGGAGACAGTATTGAGCCCTGAGGAACCCCATGACGGGGCGGAGCAACTGTCCCCCAGCACCACCTTTTGGACACGGTCAGCCAGGAAGGAGCGGAACCACTGCAAAACAGTGCCTCCAACTCCCAACCTGGCCAGCCTATCCAGAAGGACACCATGGTCGATGGTGTCGAAAGCCGCTGAGAGGTCCAGGAGTATCAACAGGGTTGCACTCCCCCTGTCTCTCTCCCGGCAAAGGTCATCGTACAGGGCGACCAAGGCAGTCTCTGTTCCAAAACCCAGCCTGAAACCAGATTGAAATGGATCCAGAAAATCCGTTTCATCCAGCAGCGCCTGGAGCTGTCCGGCCACCACCTGCTCCAACACCTTGCCCAAATAAGGGAAGTTCGCTACTGGCCGGTAGTTACCCACCAGCCCTGGGTCCAGGTTGGTTTTTTTAAGGAGTGGCCTAATTACTGCCTCCTTTAAGGCAGCAGGGACCACTCCCTCTCTTAATGAGGCATTTACAGCTTCCTGGACCCAGGTTGGCAGATCTTTCAATTAGCCAGGAAGGGCAAGGGTCGAGCAGAGTGGTGGTAGAACGGACAGATCCAAGCACCCTGTCCACATCCTCGGGTCTCAATAATTGAAACTCATCCAATAATACTGGACCTAAGCACGGCACACTGGACACATCCCTTGATTCTGCACCAATAGTGGAGTCCAATTCCCTGCGAATCTGAGCGATTTTTCCCTCAAAGTGAACAGCAAACTCATCACAACGGGCTGCTGAGTGGTCCAGAACCTCCTCCGTATTTCTCAGTTGAAGAAGGTCCTGGACCACCCGAAACAGCTCTGCTGGACGGCACTCTGAGGAAGCAATACGGTTTGCGAAATATTGCCTTTTCGCCAACCGTATTGCCACAGAATAGGCCCGATAATGGGCTCTAAGCTGTGTTCGATTGGACTCACAGCGGTATTTTCTCCACTTGCGCTCCAGCTGTCTCCCCTCCTGCTTCATTGCCCGCAGCTCAGATGTATACCAAGGAGCCGTCTGGGCTCTGCGCAATGGGAGAGGGCGCTTAGGTGCGATCGTGTCAACTGCCCGGGACATTTCCCTATTCCATAGGGTGACCTGAGCTTCGACAGGAGCACCGACCATATCAGACGGATAATCCCCCAGAGCTTTCAAGAAACCATCTGGATCCATCAGTCTCCGAGGACGGATCATCTTAATAGATCCCCCACCCTTGCAGAGGGTTGGAGTGGCTAATAGCCTAAACTTGACCAGGAAGTGGTCTGACCATGACAATGGAGTCAGGACCAACCCCTCCACATCCAAACCACCATCCTCCAATCCTGTTGAGAAAACCAGGTCTAGAGTGTGGCCTTTCTCATGTGTCGGGCTGATGACATGTTGAGACAGCCCCATGGTTGTCATGGCGGCCATGAAGTCCTGAGCCGCCCCGGCCAAGGCAGCCTCAGCATGGATGTTGAGGTCCCCCAGTACCAACAGTCTGGGGGTCCTCAACACCAGGTCCAAGACCACCTCCATCAGCTCAGGCAGGGAGACTGTTGGAATGCAGCAGGGTGGGCGGTACACCAACAGAATCCCCAGTCTGTCTCGTGAGCCCAGCATACAATACAGGCCCTCTAAACCTCCTCTCAAGGAGACAGGAAGCCTGGTCAAGGAGATAGAACTCCTATAGACTATAGCAACTCCCCCTCCCCGACCTTCCGGGCGACACTGGTGCTGGACTGAATACCCAGGTGGGAAGAGTTGGGAGAGGGGAACCCCACCTTCCTCTCCCACCCAGGTCTCAGTAATGCATGCCAGGTCGGCACCCTCATCCAGGATGACATCATGAATGAGGGCGGTCTTATTTTTACCGACCTGGCATTCAACAACAGCACCGTGTGGCCCGTAGGTTCGCTGATATGGTCACCTGATACCTTCAGGTTGGAAGTGGAACCAGAAGAGGGATAGATGTAAGATATCTAACCTCTCTTCTCCCTACGCGGGCACGTTCCACTCCCACCCCCATACCTTCCTCTACCCAGCACAGGCTCAATGGCTCCCCCCTCCATTGCCCTCCTTCCTTCCTGTTCCATCAGTTCCATTGTGAGTCCTTATCTCTATCTCAGATGGCAAGAAAATGACAAAAATGAAATAAAACAAAACAGAATAAGGTAGATAAAAACAAACCACCCCACCATTCAGCTTCAACATCCCACCACCCTCTCCCCTTCACAGGCAAATAATAGAGGTTGGTATCAGCCCGATGCCCCTCCCCCCGCCACACCTCTATGATGGCAAGCCAGCTAAATTGTCTCTCGTGCCTCTCACTCACGAGGAGACCCAGCAGCAAGCAGGTGGAGACAAAGGGGTGGTGGTTGAAGCAGGGTCCGTTTGGAGCAGCACTTGCTGGATGATGGAACCACAGCACAAGTCTTCTAGGTCCCCGGCAGCTCCCAGGCCACTCCGCTTTTCAAGCCTTCCCTCCCTCGGGCAGGTGGTGAGTGTTGAGGTGGAAGGCAGCTTGAGCAACAGAGCAAGGGGCCCAGTCCTGACTTGCCTCAGGAGTCCATGAGGCCAAACTCCCCCAGAGAAGCCACAGAAAGGTCCCCTGTCTCTCACCCAGGGGCGGAGGGAGCGGCAGATGGCACTGGACTCTTGGATTAGCAGGAACGGTGGTCTTCTAGGTCCCAGGCAGCTCCCAGGCCGCTCCGCTTTTCAAGCCTTCCCTCCCTCGGGCAGGTGGTGAGTGTTGAGGTGGAAGGCAGCTTGAGCAACAGAGCAAGGGGCCCAGTCCTGACTTGCCTCAGGAGTCCAAGAGGCCAAACTCCCCCAGAGAAGCCACAGAAAGGTCCCCTGTCTCTCACCCAGGGGCGGAGGGAGCGGCAGATAGCACTGGACTCTTGGGTCAGCAGGAACGGTGGTCTTCTAGGTCCCCTAGAAGATATATATTTCCCCTATGGAAAATATATGGTGGCAACAGGAGTGTAGTTCAGAATTTCAGAAAATAATTCCGGGTTTTATAGACAGCAGCAGTTTTTGACTTCATTGATAGTGACAAGGTACTCTAACAGTTCAAATGAAGATGGTAGCTGAGAAATCAAAGACTGAGATTTGGAAGGACAGCTATGAAGAAACTATCAAAATAACACACCACCTTAAGAATAAAGATGTGCTTTTGTAGACCAAGGCCTTTAATACTGGCAAAAGCTATGTAGGGATGTGAAAGTTGAATAGTAAAGAAAGTTGATAGAGGAAAAATACAACTGACTTGAAAGGTTGGTAATGTTGGAGGAAAGAGTTATAGATGCTATCGAGACAAATGTGTGCTAGATCAATTTAAGCCGAAACTCTTTAAGTCCAAACTCAATGTTTAAAATTGAAGCTATTCTACTTTAGGCACATCATGAGAAGATAAAGCTCACAGGAAAAGGCAATAATGCTGTGGAAGGTTGTCCACAGGAAGACTAAACCAGGAAGACTAACTAGGAATAGAACAGAATCTTAATTGCATAATCGTCAGATCATTGCAAAATAATATACTACAAAAAAGCAAGTGTATTATCATGCCATAATTATAAATATTTATTTATTTTATTTTAGAGTACTTTTACACCGCTTTCTCCTTGGAAAAGGACCCAAGGTGGCAATAAATATACAATAAATAAATAAATAATACAATAAAACAAACAATACTAATATTAATACTTTAAAATATAACATATAATATTTATTTATTTAAACCAATTGGATTAAAATCCCATAAATGCAGCAGTAAAACTTTAGAATTGCAAAACCTTTGCATATAACATTTAAATTACATTCCATGAGACTATCTTCATACCTCTGAATCTTTATGGCATTTTACACCTATATTATCCAAATACTTAGCACTGTATATAGCGGCTTTAAAAGCAAATATTGCAACTCTGTTAATTGTATCTAAATTGGATGTTTGTAATTAAAAAACTCAGTTTCTCTGAGATGCTTGTTTTCCACTTTCTTTAAAACATGCTGTAAATATTTTTTTCTTATATCGCTATACTGGGGACAGTCAAATACATAATGGGCTAATTCGTTAAGAGCCAGGTTTCCACAAACATATAATCGACTGTCTATAGCAATGGAGGCAAACCTTCGGCACTCCAGATGTTTTGGATCACAACTCCCAGAATTCCAAGCCTAGATTGCCAATTACAAAGGACTGTGGGAGTTGTAGTGCAAAACATCTGGAGTGCCAAAGGTTCACCACCACTGATCTATAGGGATACCCTGGGAATGGATTGACTTGATACAGACGTTGAATCTGTGAGACATAATTAAAGCTGTGAATGAATAGACATTCTGGAATGTGTAGGGTTACCATAAATTTATAGTGCTTTGACAGCACATATCAACAAATCTTGTTGGTATCTCAACTAGCAAATCCACTGTATAAATTGCTTGAATTCAGCATTTGTGTAAACAGTACTTGTATAATTGCGGAAATCCTGTTGCATAATGGAAACAAGATTGTACAGTTTTGGTCTGTTTCTTGCCAGTAAATAAAGAGGCCCTTACATGCTGGTTTGATGCGTACACAAGCACCTCCAAGTATCTTGGCTTACATTAACCAACAGTAGTTCAATTGGTAAGTCGACACTAGTTGTCTGGATTTAGGCTGTGAAGACTGCAAAATAAAACAATGTCATGTCATTGTTTCAAGGGAAAACTCTAATTCAATATTCAATATTATGCTTTATTTACAGTTCATTTCCAATAGTTGGCAACTGATTCTTGTGTCAGGCTAGCAGGGAGGTAGAGATAAATCTTGTAGCACATTTCCCAGAAAGACAACGTTTTGGCAACTTACAGAAGCCCAGTTCTTAAATCTTCCTGCACAAAGGCTTCTCAAGACCACAATAGGTCATTTTATGAGTGAAGGTTCAATCCCAGACCTCCCACCCCATTGCATAAAACCTTGTGTAGGATGAAAATGGTCCCAAATGGACAACTACCAGCACAAAGATGGTTAGTCATAGAATCGTAGAGTTGGAAGAGACCTCAAGGGCCATCCAGTCCAACCCCCCCCCGCGCCGCCATGCATGGTTCAGAGCAGCCTGAAAGTAATACACAACAATATGTAATGTAAGATATAATAAAACCTAAAATGGACCTTGAGAATTCACATTGTACAGTAAGCAACTTCTATTTTCCTCTCCCTTTACAAACACTCTGGAAAGACATAGCAAGATAGCTTGTTTTATGTATTATAGCATTTCCCATAACTCATCATCATTTCCAGGGATATGGGGTTTGATGGAATGCTAGGAAGGCTGTTGTGGGAAATTAAGCAAATAAGCTATTAGTATAATAGAGATGAAAAAATAATTTTAGCCTGTAGGGAATATGATTGAAATCCATTTCCTTGCATTTTCATAGCCCTGTTATTCAACACGTGCACAAATTCAAGAGTGCAGCTGTTAGCAGGGTGTGGTGGGAGCACATTAGCTAAATGTCCCTGGAAGTGGAGAAGAAAAATAGTTGCAGAGAAATTGATCAGATGCATCCTTAGATCCTTGAGAAAGGGACAAGGAACACAATGTCTGAAGCTGAGCAAAAGTAAAAAAAAATCAGACAGATTCCAGAGGGGGCTGGGTAGTTTGTTTCGAGGAGAGAAACAAGAGTCTTGTAGCAACCTAAAGACAATCATAGTTATGTGGAATAAACTTTCAGGGATTAAAGCCCTTTTCAAAATATACTTCAAATGAAGTGGGCTATAGTTGGCAAAAGATGATGCTGCAATCAGTCTGATAGTCTTTCAGCTACTACAAGAGTCTGTTGTTTTTCCATGTCCTTGGCAATCTACTTTTAATTAAGTCACCACTAAAGCTGTGAAATTCAGCTAATGAGACTTTTTACATGGTTTTGTTTTCAATAATGGCGTGTGTTTATGACTTTGAATGCTAATCTTGTGTGAGCACTACAAGCTCGAGCCATCGCCTGGTATTTTGTATCGGATCTGACATGATATAACACAAGGTGGCACAACAGAACCTTATACTGTGCATTAAACAAGGCAGACTTAACCAGAGATGAGATTCTCCATTGCTCAGCTCTTTCTTCCACACCAGTAAATCAAGCAGGCACTAGATTGTCTTGGCTAAAAGAACAGACATATTTTATTCTACTTTGCTAAGAGCAGGTTGTCACGTACAAGTGGCTTTGGTGCATCCTTTGGAAAATGCTGGGACCACACCCGATTTTGGATGGAAGTATTGGAGTTCAGTGATTGATTAGGCATCCCCACACACTCTCTACACTTCTAAGATGAAATGTGTGTGTAGAATGGAAATGGATTTGTTAGAATAGAAATCCTAAAAACACAATATTTATTAAGGCTGGTCTTCTGACAGAGCTCAGCCTAGCCTTGCTTTTGTTCTTCTATTGTTTGTGAGAAAGGCTTTGCAACCTCTTAGGATTCCAGTGTTACTTCGATCTTCGAGGCTTTGAATTCAGCTGGAAATAGATCCATTCCTTTCTCTTCTGCAGTTTCTTAAAAGGCAACAAACTGTTGGGTGTCTTATGCTTGTTTTCTACTGTTTTATGTCCATTTCATTCCTATGATTTGCAAGGTATTGTTTTGTGGCTTTGCTCTTATAGGTACTGTATCCAAATATCAGCTGCAGAAGTCACCTAATACTGTAGCTTGTTATCAGGTTTGTGACAAAAATATATTACATTCAAGGCAAACAATACATGACTGAAATTAATTAGGTAGTATCTCTTAAATTTAGATGCCTTTAAAACTATTAATCAAATTAATGGAGAATAGCTATCTTGATGGTTCCTGGATGTAATGGTTGGACCTAAACTGCATGTTCTGGGGCAGAAGCAAAAACCAAAGCAAAGTGTTGTGCTTATATATCGCTCCATAGTGCTTAAGCACTCTCTGGGTGGTTTACAATTTAATTATGCAGGCTACACATTGCCCCACCTCCCCTGCAAACTGTGTTCTCATTTTACCAACCTCAGAAGGCTAGAAGGCTGAGTCAACCATGAGCCGGCTACCTGGGATTGAACCCCAGGTCGTGAGCACAGTTTTAGCTGCAGTAGAGGTATTTATCCACTGCTCCATGAGGTGCAGCATATATCTGAATCACCAGATAATTGCCAAACAGTAACCAGGAGTTGCACCTAACTTGAAATGCAGTTCTCTTGGGAGAAAAAAAGGGGCATATAGTTAGAGATAGCAAAGCAGTATTCTCATTTTTATTTTTATAATTATTATTGTATTTGTTTAGCTTTCTTTGGAAGGCCTGAGTAAGCACACTTAAGAGTGCTGGTATGATTTGCTGGAGTTGTTCTTTAAGGTTCCCTCAAATCAGGTAATGGTGAGAGAGAGGGTTGTCAGAGCTCATTGGGAGTTTTCTGGGAGCTATCAGGCCGAAAAAGAAGAAAAGGAACTTTCTAAAACTCTGGCTGTATGCATGAATTCATAGATAGCTCGTGCTATGCCATTACATGCATTGCAGCTGCTAACAGATTTTATATAGCAGGACTAGGAAAACATACAGCCTCTTTGATTACATGCATCAGGGGTGGGTTACTGTAGAAAGCATGGAGCTAGTGTAGGTTAAACAAAGTAAAGTGGTGGAATAAGGCTTTCAACCTCGTAGTCTGTTATAAGTCTGCTCTGATAGTCATCTTTCGGGAATTGCAAGATATGCCTCCCTTCCCTTGGAGTCTAACAGCACACCAAGCAAGTCAACAAAGCAATGCAGTTGTGAATCACCCAGTTCAGATCACAGGTAACATCCAGATTGAGATACAGGCTTAAATTCTATCATGGTTGCTCTCTCCTGCTCTGACTCACTTGTTTGTATCTGGTGCATAAGAACAGAATGCATCTGAGTGCATAAATATGGGCACAAGTGAAATCAGCAGAAAGGAACGAAGAAGGCATGGTGAGGTATTTTCGCCAGCACCATTGATTAGTTTAGTCTTTAACTGCAGAATGTATACACTGTGATGGCAATGATTATCTGTTTTATGCAATAACTCATCGCAGAATATAACAGTTAGTGATCCACATCTCTATCTTTGAAAGAAATTGCACATAGTCTTACATCATACCAACTCTTCTAATTCTAGTACTTGGACCTACAATAAAATAAAATAAAATAAAATAAAATAAAAAAATAAGTCAAAACTTCTGCTGACTTCATGGCTTGCTCATCTATTTATCTCACGATAACTGAATCTATAAGTTGATATTTTCTCTGAATTCTCTCTGGTATTTCCCTTTCTCTCCATAGGACCAATTTTACAAATTATTTATTAAGGTCACTTCCATCCTTATTTTGCTTGTTGTTCTCTTCTGTTCTGGACTTTTGTGGGTGGGTGTAAGCACAGACAATTATGTGCTGTTCCACTTGTAATTTCTTTATTTGCCTGAATTTATTTATTTATGTATTTGTTACATTTATATACCGCCCATCTTCTGAACGGAACTCTGGGCGGTTTACAGTTAAAACAAAACAACTGGAAAGAAAAAAAAAGAAAAAAGGCAAAGAATACCAATAAAATGGGGAGGGACAATACCCTCCACAAAAGATGATGTGGGTGGCAAAGAGAGGGGGGAAGTGGGGGGGGAGAGAAAAAAATTAAGTAAAAAGCAGGAACAATTTTTAAAAAAATATTTTTAAAGTACTGTACCAATACATACAGATTTCATACTCTGTTTTCTCCTTGCCTTGGCTTTAACCAAAGCTGGAAATGTTTGACTTTTGCAAAGTCCTTGAACAAGGTTTTATCAATCCAATCTTTTATTAAAATTTTGTTGGCAACATTTCATGCAGAGTTAGTTTACTGTCTCCTGTATTCTCCTCCAAAAAACCCCAAACCATTATTGGCCATTAGTGTTAATAATTAAGACGTTCTTCTTTGCACTTGGAAGTCAGAGATATTGATATGCATTTGCAGAGTAGCAGGGAGCTTATGTTGGTGAGAAGCTTGTTTTTCATTTCTAATGTTCATTTTATCTATCCGTTTAAATATGGATGCCCTTCTTTAAAAAATTAAGGGAAGTACAAAGTATGTTTTCAAAATATGTATTTATCCAGCAGAGATGCCAGGCATTCCTTATCTCAAATTGTACTTAGTCCTATAACTCTCTACTGAAGTCTCCTTTTAGTCTTCTCAGTATATCTGAACTACTGAGGTATTGTGAGTGCTTCCCTCTTTCATCATTGTCACCACCAACCACAATGAGAGAGAGATACCACATGTTTTTCTATGGGATTGGATGAAAATCAGATACGGTAGAGTTGAAATGGATCCTCTTGACTTTGCATGAGTTTTAGAATGATGCCCCTCCACTACAAAATTCTGTTGTGCAGTATTTATTTATTTATTTATTTATTTATTTATTTATTTATTTATTTATTTTTTGTGGAGCTTATATCCCGCCCATCTTCCCGGGAGGGAACTCTGGGCAGCTAACAGTAAAACAATAAAAAAATACAACAGGCAAAACAATGGTAAAACACAGAAGATGGCTAGAAAAGGCGGAGATGGTGGCGGGCAAAAACCCCAAAAACTTTAAAAGAAAGGTTGCCAAACGCCTCCCTAAACAGATAGGTCTTTAGGGCCTTCTTAAAGGGGGCAGGGACTCTGTTCTTAAAGGCGCAGCTCACTGGGGAGATGGTTCCAAAGCATGGGGCCCATCACAGAGAAGGCACAGTCACGCGTACGCAATTTCCACGCCTCTCTGGGTGTGGCCACCCTCAGTGAGCACGCCTGCGCCAGTCTCATGGGTCTGGCCCCAGTTGATCTCTGAGAGATACGCTCCGCCAGATACTCAGGTCCCAGGCCGTGGAGGGCTTTGAAAATCAAAACCAGGACCTTGAACCTAATCCGGAGGACAACGGGCAGCCAGTGCAAGCGGGCCAGGTCTGGGGTGATGTGCTGGTATCTACGAGCACCCACCACCAGCCTGGCCGCCGCATTCTGCACCCGCTGGAGCCTCCGGACCAGGGTCAGTAAAAAGCACAGAGCCATATTTTAAAGATGTAGAATCCAAGCATATGTTTGTATTGATCTTTTATGACTTTTACTGAGGATGCTATGAAAACCAAATATTCTGCCACCTAAAGGCACAGAACATTCCATAATAAAAATGTGTGCAGTTGAGAATGGAAACCAAGAAAAAATGGGCACAGGAAATAAGATTCTTTAAGTGAACATATTAATAGTTGCATATGGAGTCATGAAGGGTCAGTCATGACTGTAAGGACACAACACAACACATAATAACTCAGTTCTTCAAAATCAATACTCTGTTTTATGAATGTAGTATATTGTCCTTCTGTATCCATCAGACAAAATGCCAGGAAATGGCTGATATTGCTGCACAATATTGTGTGCATTGCCAGCAGGAAAAAAGAATGTGAATCTTTACATAGCAAAGACCAGCCTGAATGTTGACACCACCAGTGGCAGCAGTCAAGATGGTCTTTAACAGTGGTGGTGAACCTTTGGCCCTACAGACGTTTTGGACCGCAACTCCCACTGTCCTATAGGATACCCTCTTCTGCTCACGACCATTCACAAAGTGATGCCAGAGACGGGAAAATCCCGGCAGCTATGGTAATTCTTTTTTTCATTAGTGAACCACTTCCCACCGAAACACACCAGCATCGTTTTTTGACAAGTGTGAATGATAATGAGCACAAGAGAGTATGCTATAAAATTATGAATATAGAAGGCTTTGGTTTTTTTTTTTTTTTTAAAAAAGTAGATACGTTCCTTTTGTAGAATTACCCAGTAATAGAGGATGAGGTCATCCCAGGAATGACAATAAAGGTTATTATGTACAATGACAATAAAGGTTATTATTATTATTATTAGGAGAGGAGCATGTGATCTGTACTACAGTTGCTGGCAGAGGACAGAAGCAAGAACAGCTGGAATGTGGCTGTAGGCCAGGGATGTCCAAACTTCGGCTCTCCAAATGTTTTGGACCACAACTCCCACAGTCCTTTGTCCTTGGCAATCTAAGCTTAGAATTTTTGGAGTTGTGGTCCAAAACATCAGGCGGGCCGAAGTTTGGACATGCTTGCTGTAGGCTGTCTGTGCCAAAATATTTTGAAGGGCTGTTTTGGACTGTAATGAAGTGGCGACACAAAAGTGTGAGCGAGTACAACACATGCCATGGATAAACATACACACCCTTCAACTAAAATGATTACTGGGCTGGGGCACCTCCCTTATGAAGAAAGGCTAAAACAATTGGGCCTCTTTAGTCTGGAAAAAAGGCGCTTGAGGGGGGATATGATTGAGACATACAAAATAATGCATGGTATGAGTAAAGTGGATAGAGGGAAGCTCTTCTCCCTCTCTCAAAATACCAGAACTAGGGGACATCCACTCAAATTGAGTGCTGGGAGAGTAAGAACTGACAAAAGAAAATATTTTTTCACCCAGCGCGTTGTAAGTCTATGCCATAGACTCTATGGAACTTCCTGCCACAGGATGTGGTGATGGCATCTGGCCTGGATGCCTTCAAAAGGGGTTTGGACAGATTCCTAGAGGAAAAGTCCATCACGGGTTACAAACCATGATGGAGATGTGTAATCTCTAGGCTTTAAACCAGGGTACTTCAAGGGCCAGATGCAGGGGAGTGGTATCAGGAGACAGATATCTAGTCTCATGCGCTTCCAAATGCATCTGGTGGAGCCGCTGTGAGATACAGGAAGCTGGAATAGATGGGCCTTTGGCCTGATCCAGCATGGCTCTTCTTATGTTTTTATGTTCTCAGGTGAACCAGCGTTACCATGCCCACTCCACAGAATGTAGACCAAAAAAAGCTATGCTTCCATTTCCAAATCCTTCCCTTGAGGTAGGTAGCCTGAGGAAGAAGAGCTATGTCAGGCCAAAGGTTCTAAAACTATATTGTGTGTGTGTTTTCCAAATGAAGTCCCCTCACCTTCTGAATATTAAAAAAACATGTGTGGAGGATCGCTGAGTATTAGCAAAGATGATCACTGGAAACCAAGCTCAGAATCATCCATGCTATGTGAAAGAAAGAAAGAGACAGAAATCAGATTATTTGAAATGTGGTGTTGGAGGAGAAACCTGTGGATACCCCCAAAAAAAAAAAAAAAACAGAAAAGTGGATACTCGAGTCAAGTCAAGCCTGAACTCTCACTAGAGCAAATAGAAGCAACTTGAGTCGATCCTATCAGGCACGTATAACGAGATTACAGAACTCACCAGAAAGTCAATGTTTTCTGTTACTTTCAGGGCTCTGTTTCTTCCACATGTGACTTTGCCTCATCATGCACGCACAGCTCCCCCTCCTCTGTGGATTCCATAATGATCAGAACCCAAACTCTTGCTGTGGCTGCACGGGGGAGCCTTGCCCAGAGGGGAGGGGAGAAAGATGTGTGTACATGGTCACTCAGCTGTTAATAACATGACATTCTTATCTAGTCACCAGACATCACAAGTGACTTGATCAGGAAGAAGTTTACAAGTTCTCTTCCTGAGAGTCAGCTGTTTGCCTCTTGACTGACAGAATCAAAAGTTCAGACTATCCCAAACCGGGAGTTAATTACCGCCTCATCGGTGTCAGAGCATGGCACACAGAGAATTTATCACTGAAAATTCCAGTTAACAATTAACTGCATTAACAATTCTGCATAATGTGATAAATATCAAAACCATTGTAAAATACTGTAACTAATATGTAATAATGCTGAATAATGCAGTACATGTTCTCCCATTTTGCCAAAGTAGATGGATCCAGTTTAAAACACAGCTTTAAGGAATGGTAAATGACTAGAATAATGTGTTTGTTCAACAGTTTGTGATTTCAGGTTGAAATTGGTTAAACAGTTTATTTTATTCATTCATTTCTGGATTTATATACCACCAAGTTTAATTCAGAGAAAAACCCCAGTTCATTTCAATTCAGTTAAACTCTCTGTTTCCTTGATTTTGGTAGGAACCTACTCACGTACCTTTATGTCATTAACTGGTAAGAATATGGAACTAGTGTTTTTAAAGTAAACATTAATAATTATTCTAGTGGTACCTAAAAGGAAATGAAACCCTGTTTGTTACATTAAACTTTTGTTTATTTATAATTATATGGTTTGAATCATCCAAGCCAATAGGTGGAAATACATCAGACTGAGATGTGCAAAGATCATTTATTTTGAGCAATATATGTTGCATTTTCATTTGTTTACATTTTTTGCTTTGATTCATCCTAGCCAATAAAGGGAACTGTTTCAAATTCATTGGAAAGCTCATTCATTTTGAATAATCATTCCGATTATTTACCTGTTTTGTTTTGCCCTCCCCCCCTTTTTTTGCTCAACCTTTCCATTCCCACAAATGCTTCCTTCTTGGTTCACTTAACAGTTCTCGTGAGCTGTTTCTGTTTCTAGTTCTCTTTGTCTCCTTTTTCTGCTGTACTTCTTCGTAGCTCATATTGTAGCTCAATCAAAAAATAATAATAACTGTCCGACAAGTGATAAACTCATGCAGGTTTGTTTGCTTGTTTTTAAAAGCATAGTATGATGCTTATGTACCTTTCCCTAGCATTCTCTGGGTGGTTTATGAGTTAATGATGTAGGCTACACATTGCTGTCCCCATAAGCTGGGCACTCAATTTACCAGCCTCAAAAGGATCGAGTATTGAGTCAACCCTAAGCCAGCTAACTGAGCCATCAGGAGTGGATTCAGGAGCAGAGTCTTGACTGCAGTACTGCAGTTTAACCACTGTGCTACATGTTCATTGGCTAGAACTTGTATAAAGGGGGTTGGACTTGATGGCCTTATAGCCCCTGCCACCTCTATTATTCTATGACTTTCTAGGAGGCTTATAATAATTTGCCATTCTAAACATTTGCAAGATCTTGCCAGGTAGTGGCAAGCATTTTACCATACAGCCACATCCAATCAGAAATCATAGTAGCACAGAAATGTTAGATTTCACAGACTTAGTGATTGTCAGTAGAGATGGGCACTTCGTACTTCATATGAAGCACAATGTGCTGCTGCCCAGGTGTTTCTGTTCTCCTTCCCCCTTTGCCCCAGGCTGCCCAGTCTGCTTACCAGGCTCCAGGCACCACTGGGGTTCTTCTTCATTGGCAATGCATCAATGGATGCTGAAGTCTGGCTGTCCCTTCCTTACCTCCTCGGACAGCTGACCACTCCCATCAGGAGGCATGGTCTCCCCATACAGCCAGTTAGTGGCCATCTGCTTGGGAAGGTTTCTCTATAAACCCTGTAAAGTTGGTGGGTTACTTTTAAAAAAATGGCTAACCTTTAAAAATTCTAAGGTTATTTCCTTACTTCTAAGTTGATTTCAAGCAGTCTTACATGATTGCGACACCTCTTAGTGAAATGCCTGAAGTTGGTTCTACAAAGACTCGTATGAAAAATGCCAATATAAAAGAGCAGAGGGAACTCCTCAATTGTGTTTTCTTGTTTGTGGGTAGTAAACATTTTGTACTGTTCCTTGTCCTTTTGATGAGAGTACATAATGCAGATTGCAGCACATTTATTTCTTGGCTTGGCCCGTCACAGCTGGAACTGCAGTTGGACAAATGCTCTGTAATTTCAACAGGAAAGCACCACTATTAATGAATATTCTGTGATGTCCCTTTTGGTTATACATTTGCAGCCATTTGAGGTGGGCGTATATCAGTATATATATAAATTATGTGCATTTGTTTTACTAAAATGGTCAGTTATTGCTTGTTCTGCAGCAAACTTTGGCACCAGCCACAACCTTTGTTGAATTCATGGTCCTTTGGAGCCCCTGCCAAAGCAGTAGCTTGTTTATATTTTCCACATTTTCTCCAGACTGTTTTCATTCTCTTCTTGCATGGTAGCAGCTGGAATTAATAACAAACATGTAGAGGAAAGGTTTATTCAATAGTCTGCATTTATTGCATTTTAACATTTAATAACTTTTGTGGTGTAAATTAATCCCTAGTTCATTTTAAAAATAACAATTCTTTTAAAAATCTTTTTATGTTAACTAATTTATTTGGGAATAACTCACTAAGAACCCGTGTGTGTGTGTGTGAAAGAGAAAAAAATGAGAGAGAATTTGCATACTTGTATAAAAGCTGAAAAATTGTTTTCAGAATTGTACTATTTGTCATAAAGAAAACAATTCTAATTTATAGGAGGCATTTGTAGAACAATTTCTACTTTAGAGAAGAAATCATTTCTGATTTATTGAGAGTGTTTCTAAAGTATTACATACTTAACTAATTTGGCTCTCATATTTTAGTTCATCTTGTTACAGGAGGCACGATATGAGAAAATTTATTTATGAAAAGGTCAAAGCAAAGGTGGGACTAGTACTTAATTTACAAAATAATAGCCATTTTATTTGGAAATCGTACTATTCTCTCTTACTGTACATAGATTTTACTGTGGAAACAAAAATGTATAAACATCCTGGCTTGATTGGTCCAAATTAAAGATTGACTCTTTTGACTTAATACTCTAACAGCCATTAGGATAAATGCCTAAAGGGGTTGGGGAAATCTGGATTGATCCCTGTATTCCTTCACACAAATTTCCAAACAGCTAGCAAGGCAGGGAGCTGACTGGATAGTGTGATGGTTTATCTAGATGTGAAAGCAGAAGTTGGGAGTTTGATTCTCCACTATGCCTCCTGTGGTCAGAGCCAGCCAGCCTGTGTGGCCTGCACAGTCCCAGGATGGCCCCAGAAAAAGGGAATGGCAAACCTTCTCTGAGTCCTCTTCCCCTGGGGAAGCTCTTGAAAGTTGCCATAAGTCAGAATTGACTTGGTGACACATGATTATTATTAACCAGGCACTGAGTTTTCTGAGTCACTTTTCATTAGAAGGATTTCCTTTTCCCGCACCTGTCTGAAAACTTAAGGCAGGCTATACACGTGGTGGCCTTAAAAGCATACTACATGCCTAGCCCTGATCCTTGGAGAACTGCTCCTGCTCCTGTGATACCCCATGTCAGAAAAAAATGATATGTTGGGGAAGCACTCTGAAGGCACTCAGCGTCCATCTTTATCTTGTAGCTTTTCTAAAGGATTTTCTCTGGTAAGAAAAAGGAGAGTAGAAATTATAGAGACGGCTAGGAAGGTTTCAAATTCTAAATGAAATGGACTGCCCTTTCCTTGAGAGAAACAATGTGGTTGCACAGTAAGACCTTGTCTAGAAGCATTATGACACAATATTGTACTTCACCCTTTCCTGAAAACAGACAGTCTGTAATTATTCAACAAGCAATGCTGTCATTACGAGGTCAACATGGGTTTCTTAAAAACAAGTCTTGCCAGATTAATTTTATATCTTTCTTTGATTGAGTTACAGGCCTGGTGAATGAGAAGAACGCTGTAGATATTGCTTATCTAGATTTCAGTAAGCCCTTCAATAAGGTTTCCCCATGGTATACTTGCAAAGAAGTTAGTAGAATGTGGGATAGATAATGCTACAATTAGGTGGATTTGAGAGTGGGTTGCCCTGGGGTTCTGTTCTGGGTCCGGTGCTATTCAGTATCATTATTAATGACTTGGAAGAAGGAATTGAGAGTATGCTGATCCAACAGATGATACCAGATTGGGAGGGGTGGCTAATTCCCTAGAGGATAGGATGAAATTCCAAAATGACCTTGACAGATTAGACTGCTGGGCCAAAGCTAACGGAATGGGTTTCAACAGAGAGAAATATAGGGTGCTGCATCTAGGTAAAAAAAATGAATTGCAAAGATATAGGATGGGAGACACCTGGCTGGATAATTGTACATGTGAAAGGGATCTGGGAGTCTGGGTGGACCACAAATTGATCATGAGTCAGCAGTATAATGCCAATGCGATTCTTGGCTGCATCAACAGAAGCATAGTCCTAGATCAAGGGAAGTGATAGTACTGCTCTGTTCTTCTCTTGTCAGACCCCACCTGGAGTACTGTGTTCAGTTCTGCGCATCTCAATTTAAAAAGGATGTTGACAGAGGAGGGCGACAAGGAGCAGCTTAGGGAGCTGAGAATGTTTAGCCTTACAAAAAGAAGGTTGAGAGGGGATATGATAGCCATGTTTAAATGTTTGAAAGGATGTCATATCAAAGAGGGGATAGGTCTGTTTTCCATGGCTTCAGAAACTAGGACTTGGAGCAATGGTTTCAAGCTACAGGAAGGAAGAGATTCAATTTAACCATTGGTTCTTCATTAGGAAGAACATCATGACGGTTAGAGCTGTTTGGCAGTGGAATATGCTGCCACGGAGGGTGGTGGAGTCTCCTTCTTTGGAGGTTTTTAAGCAGAGGCCAGATGGCCATCTGTCGGGAATCCTGTGATGGGTGTTCCTGCATGGCAAGGGGTTGAACTGGACAGCCCTTGAGCTCTCTTCAACTCTATGATTCTGTGATTCTGTGAAAACAGGTAGACTACTCAGAAAAAGGTGACCACATGTATCTTTTTAGGAGGAATCATTTCACTTAAAATCTCAGATGATTTCTTCTTTTTGAAAGTTTCTGCCATTTGGAGGGCTGTACGGTCCAAATCTGTTTTTAAGGCAAGGACCTTAGCTATAGAATGGCCTTGTAGTCAGAAGGTTGGTATAAAAATCTAAACAATAAACAATCAAACAAACAACGAATATCAAGGAGTTTGGAATTATCCATCCAAAATGACGTTGGTCAGAAGATTCAGCAACCTCCCTTCCCCCCAAAATACCTGGCCATTTTCTTTCCCCCTTCTAGTGATATGCATTTTAATTATCATCATCATCATCATATAAATTAGTATATGCAGTTGTAAACCAACCAGTACATTCTCTTTTGTTTCTTTTTGGTGATAATAGCTCTCTTTGTTTGATGATGTATAAGTAGTAAACCTGAAACAGAAATTTACCAGGGTAGGAAAGTTAAGAATTACATTGTCTATGTTTAGAATAACATTCTAAACATAGACACCTGGTTTTTCTGTCTTTTAACAAGCCAACTTTGAAATCAGAATTTGAGATGAAAATTCAGGTTTTCTGAAGGGACAACAATCCATCATGCACCCTCAACCATAGTGAAAAGCATTTTTTCACTATAAAATGTCAGATAATTTATCCACCCCTTGTAGAACAAGCCCAAATGGGAACAGTTGGTTGGAATGCATCAGCACCCTTTGTGAACATAAAGCCAGAGTTATTGACAGTATTTTATGGATACATGACTAGATGTTCCACCATTAAAAAAAATACCCAACAGTTGTTGGTATTGGAACACACAGGAAAATGACTAATCAAAGTGATACATTTCCAAGAGCAGCATGCATTTTGATTTTTGTGCTGTCAAATATTGTCGTTCATAGGTTTTGTTGTATTAAGGAGCTGGCTTTTTGCTGATTTGTTGTAAATCACCTAACTTCTTTCCTTACTGCTATCTATTATATGGCAAGGATGGAGGACAGACTTCATAAATAGAATCTGAGTCCTGTTCATAGCTTATACCGCATTCCAGTTGAAAGAGTCTGTGGCCTGAAGGGGGAAATGAAGTATTTCTAGGATGTTGTTAGACTTGTAAAGCTTTAATGTGCACCATACTGTTGAGGTGTTTCTTAAGGCCCATGAGTCTTAAGAGATGGCCATGAGTCAACAATATATCTTGCGCAGTGTCATGAAAAGTGGCAATAGCACTTGTAAAACACTGTTTCTGCTATGACTCCATCAGAATGCAAAATGACATTTTTATTCACCAAATAAGGTTGATTCAGAATAAGATTTAGCAGAGTCATCTCTGCTAAACCTTATTCTGATATCATGGGCCACAGTTTATGAAGCACTGCTATGCAAGGAACATTGATTTATTTCATATATGTAATAAGTCAATGTATAATATATAAAAATTATATAATATATAAATTATTGTATACTGTAGATCCTGGTGATCCATTTGTCAAAGAAAGTCTTTGCAGATGAACTGTGGATTAGATACATGCCAGAAGCCCTTCTTCCAACCTGGTATCAGGGTTTCCTTTTTCACACAGATTAGCATCACTCTCAGAGTAAACCCTCAGGGTCAAAACAAATTTCTGTCTTAATGCACTATAAGGGAAAAGAAAGCCCTAAACTGTTTAAAAACATAAGTGATAGCAGCAGTCACATTGCACATTAATACACAATGTGAAGGTGTCTTTTTCTGAAAGTCACTTCACAATTTGGTGCACAGTTCTTTTTTTCCCTTAGATCTCTGAAGTAACATATTATTTCCCACATCTGCTTAGAGTCAAGACAAAGATGATTTATTATCCGTCAGTTGCCATAAACATGAACTCTGTTTCCCATGGGGTATTATGCTACAAAATGCGGTGACAAGGAGAATTCTTTCCTTCAGTTCTCTCACTGTCAGAAAAACAATGATGTGCGGCAATTTTAAGGGTCTGACTCCAAAATGCAAATATCTCTCATCTTGGCTTTCCCTCTGAGTTTTAAAGTGCTTTCTCATTTACATTTTCATCACCATTAACGGGGTTGGGGGGGATCTATTTCTTTTCTCCCTCTGCTTCCATTCACCACTCTGTATCCAGAAATAGTTAGCGTTGCTTTCACTGGGAATCTGCTGTGCTTGAGATGATCATAAAGAGTATGTGATCTCTGCATATAATGATGCTGGCTAGCATTGGCAGCACCCTTTGGGATTTTGCCAGTAGCATCCATATTTATAACTGACCCTGGTCAAAGATAAAAATCTTCTCCTTCTTTTGGCCTTTTGTTTTTGCTTTGCTTTTCCTGAGCCTGATGTGGGAGGAAAAAAACCAACACGGTTTGTATTTTTAATAAGTGTGTAAAACAGATCTGTCAGCCTGCCTGCCTGCCCGCCTGTCTGTCTACCCATCTCTCTGTCTGTCTTCCCACGGTGCTTCTCCTCTACTGTTCCGATTGGTCTGATAAATTTGACATGCCGGCCGCGTCAAAAGGTAATATCCTTGGCTTAATTGTAAGCTAAGTCTTTCTTAATCCAGGGGAGCGTTTGAGATTCTATCCAAGTGTTCAATTTCCCAGGCCGCTGAGGTCTGTGAATTTCTTTCTCCAGCCTTCAGGCTGCTGCAGCACAAGTCAGCATAGCTAATGCAGATAGAGCTGCTGCTCCTCCCCCCTCTACCCTCTCTCTCTCTCTCTCTCTCTCTCTCTCTCTCTCCCCCCCTCTCTCTTTTCCCCTCCTCTCCACACACCTCTCCCCCCCTTCCCCAACAAACGCTGGGCTTTGATTCGATATGAACAGACTGGCAACTCCAATGCTAGTGCAAAACCTGACATAACTCTGCAGATGGCAACGTTCGGAAAATACACCTAGGATTTTTTTTTCTTAAGAGAGGTAAAGATTTATGTGATAATAATATTTTTCCCCTTGTTGGATTTTTTTCAGGACTGCCAGCCCCAAAGAAGAGTCCAAAGTCGGTAAGTACTTTTCGATTACTATACCTGTTTGATTATTTTTGTCGTGGGTGGGCGTTTCTCAAAATATAAATAAAAATGCTTTGGGGGAGCTTAGTGTACACAAGGTGTTTCTTTTTGCTGTTCCCCTCCAACCCCACCCCGCTCTTGCTATTTGAAAGTTGCTGGGTGCCATTCCATCCCTGCACTAATTGTTTGGCGTGGATTATACGGAATGTGAGAGTTGGGGGAGAATGCAGGGCGAAAAGTGGTGAGTGAGCGAGCTGGAAGAAAGAGAGGGCTTGGGTGGATTTCAGCTTCGTTCCTTACATATTTCTACTTACAATGAAACTGAGCGTCTCGGGCATTTAACCCAGCTTTTAAAATGCCATTGTTTCCTTGTTGGATGATTGTGTGTGTAGGGGAGGCTCCTCCTCCTTTTCCAGACGGTGCTTCCTAGCTGATTTAAGCCTTTATAATGCGATGAATATTTGGAGAGTGGGGAGATGGTGAAGCTTCTTTCCTAATAACAGCAACAGAAAAACACACAACCCACAACCTTTTTTTAGTACAAAGGTATTGTAGTGTTTGTAGCTTTCTGAGCTCTGCGAGGATCTGACCGGTTTCTTTTCCTATGGAGAGCATCCTTTGTTGGCTTTTCCTGGATTGGGTAGCACGATACTGCAGTTGTAGGTTTTATTTGCCCATTGCCTTTTTAGAAGAAGGGGGGTGGGAAGATCAATATTTTCCTGTTCTAGCTAATCTCCTTTTCTCACAGAGCAGTTACCTCATTGACGTAGCTAATACCACAAAGGTAATTGCCAGAAAGTATAATTAAAGTAGCGAATGTTGTCACCCTGGTTGTCACTCTGGAGAATACAGTAATTAACAGGCTTTATAGGGAGTTAGCGGTCCAGAGACAGAAAGTTTCCCCAGTTATTTATGAGGAAGAAAATGGGGAGCGATGATACTTCTATCTAGCTGGGGGGGTGGTTGTTTATTTTGATTTTTCTAAAGATAAGGAGATTATTGCAGTGATATCAGATTGCTGCAAAACTTCACTTGATAGTCCGTTCTGGAGCTCCACCTTCCTGTTGCCCCACCTTTTGGTGAAATGCTTAACCATGGTCATCAAGAAACCTCCTCCTGCTCTCTATTTCAAGTTGTCTGTTGGTCAGAAAAGAGAGCCCTGAAATAATTAATGTGGTTCTACTGGCTTAGGGCCGTGCTGATTAAAGGCACGTGACTGGAGGCCTGTCTACTATTGTCAGTTTGCATTACGGCTGCCGAAGGAGGAAAGCCCAGTTTGCGTTCAGCCTCAAATCCCACAAATGTCAGACCGTATGGGTTTTACTCCTGTGTCACCGTCAGGGAGGAATTTAGCCTTTGGTTAAAATGGAAGGAAGTGCATAAAACATGTACAAGCATATTGGGGGTGGGGTGGGGTGGGGCAGCAGAAGTGGTAGCAGTTCGCTTTCAACCAAAGCAGGAGAGAATTGATTTCCAATCTGGTTTTTTTCCTCTTGTCTCCCTATCCCTGTTAATTAAGTCACAATTTGATGAATGGATTAGAAAGGGGGTTGATTTGAAAAAACGCCTGTCTTCTTTCCTCCCGAAGGTCAAGTTACAGCAAATCTCTTCTACTAATTTGGAGTTGCTGGAAATGCCTCTCCAATGAACGGCAGTTCCATAGAAGCTTTAATATCTTGTGTGTGGAAACTAAATCCGTTGGGAGATAATCCTCCTCTAGTGAACAAAGCGACTGTTTACAAACAGGTGTCATCCTAGAGTTCTTTCCCACCTTTTCCTCCCCTAATGCTGGTATTTTTTTGTGGGGGGGAGAGATGAGGTAGCTTCCATGAATTCCTTCTAGTTCAGAAGCCTTTTCTTTCATTAACGGAAAGCAGTTCTCCCTGGATGTCCCTTTTGCCTATCTTGACTCTTTAATTCATTTATTTGAAAATATTTCCAACCCATCTTGTATCTTGCGACTCCCAGAAGTGGGAAAGTCCACAGAACCTACAATTAATTTACCCCAGTGTTTAAAAATACAGTCTTCAGATGGGACACTTGTTCAATTAATAATGTCAGAATATTGACATTATCAATATCAGAATATCCACAATATCAAAAGCATTTTTCCACTCTCTCTAACTAAAGATGAAAACACTGACTGTATTGTAATATTAAGTGATCATTTTTTAAAGCACAAAGGGCATAATTGCAGTGTAGTTAAAGAAGATTCGTTGAAGTTTGCTACAGACATGAAATGCCCCAAACCCATCCTAATGGGAACTAGCCCTTTTTCATTTCTTCAAAATGCCATGGAAAAATGTTTGTAGTTTTTCCTGAGTGAAGCTTAAATGTCGACAGCTTATTGTGATGATACAGGCAAGGAAAATGCCAGACATCAGCTGTGGATGTCCCCAAAGGCTACTTCCGTTGTCTTGTGGTTGTGTTCCTTTTTACCTTCCACCCTTTCCATTTTGTTTCTCCAAGAATCCCTTAAACAATAATTATATCTTGATCAATAATAGATTAGCTGCATTTTCAGGAGCTTTATGCAAAGTGTCTCCACAGCATTAAAAAGAGTAAGTGGGAGGAACCCTTAATATTTTTCAGTGTGTATAAAATACATATATAAAAGAGAGAGAATATATTTCCTTCTGCAGCAAATGAGGTGTTGCAGAAGGCAGCTAATAGGTGTATATCCTAGCATTAATGGAATGTAGGCAATGATTATGGCCCATGTCAGGGAGGAAAAACTCCGGGTTTTTAGAGACCAGTTTAATATTTTCTGTACCTTGCTAAGCCATACCCCCTCCTACCTGTTTGCCTGAAAACGAACAATGTGAAATCAGTCTGTCCGAAACACCAGGTGTACTATTTATACTATTTACAATGTAAAGGTTACTTTATTCTACTTCAACTTGTTTTATTCAACTTGTTTTATTCTTTGAGAATCTACTTCAGGGAAATGATTTTTCTTTTCTTTCCCCCTTATCTACTGTATTTTGCTTGCTTGCTTGTTCTGGCAACAGGATATAGCTGGGACACACACACACACACACACACAGAGAGAGAGAGAGAGAAAGAGAGAGAGAGAGAGAGAGAGAGAGAGAGAGAGTATAATCATATATAATCCATTCCTGAGTGGCACTCTCCACGTCCAACTGTCCCCTCCAGTGGTTCTGAGACAAACTTCAAAAGGTGTGAACAGATACCTGAGGGAAGCTCATGGGCTAATGCAGATGGCACATGTTACACCTGGCTTCATAAAATTTCTAAAGGAAAGCGATCCACTGTATGGCTGAAAGAACACTTGTTGGCCATCTTTTGGAAATATTATTCCTAGATCTCAGATTAGGCAACATTATATCTTCTTTTCTTAATTATGAGAACATACATTCTGGCTTCCACCAAGAATAGTGGGAAGCAAGTGTTAAGCTAAGAACAGATCACCCATAAGAAAAGTTCTGTAAAATTTTTGGATAGAGGGCAGTGATAGCCATGAAATTTCTACAGTCTTAGGTAGCCTCTGATACATGTGACCAGACCATGTTTGGAATTGCTCACTTCTGAAAGCACCCTGCCTGTGTCATGATTTTAGGCTTATTGAGCATTGTACTAGTCATATGGAGTGGTAAAAAAAAAAACAAAAAATATCAGAGGTACTTAAATAACACAAGTTGATGTCCGTAGCAGACTTACTGGCTTAAAGAAATCATGAAATGCAGTATTAAGGGAATACAGTTTAAGCTCATCTCACATACGTTTATTGACTTGAAGACTTATCAGTATTTTGATTCCGTGAATCTATGATTTTAAAAGAAGAATCAATGTTTTAATAGTTTCACAGTTGAGGTTTTTTTAAAAATGTGCCAATTGAAAGAACAAAATATGACAGGAAAGTTTTTATTTTTATTTCTTTTCTTTTTCTTTTTTCCACAATATGTGGGCTGCTTCTGTGCATGCTAATATATATATTGCACACATTGTTTTTACATCATCTGGTAGATCTATCACAATATTTTATATGAGGAAAGGTCCTATAGAATCATAGAATCATAGAGTAGGAAGAGACCTCAAGGGCCATCCAGTCCAATCCCCTGCCATGCAGGAACCCCATCACAATATTTCCGACAGATGGCCATCCAGCCTCTGCTTAAAAACCTCCAAAGAAGGAGACTCCACCACCCTTTGTGGCAGCATATTCCACTGCTGAACAGCTCTAACTGTCATGAAGTTCTTCCTAATGTTCAAATGGAATCTCTTTTCCTGTAGTTTGAAACCATTGCCCCGAGTCCTAGTCTCTCAGGCCATGGAAAACAAACCTGTTCCCTCTTCAATATATCCTTTATAATATTTAAACATAGCTATCATATCCCCCCTCAGCCTTCTTTTTGAAAGGCTAAACATTCCCAGTTCCCTAAGCTGTTCCTCATAAGACATTTCTTCCAGATCTTCAACCATCCTGGTCTCCCTCCTCTGTACCCACTCAAGATTGTCAACATCCTTTTGAAATTGAGGTGCACAGAACTGGACACAGTACTCCAGGTGGGGTCTGACCAGAGCAGAATAGAGTGGTACTATCACTTTCCTTGATCTAGACACTATGGTTCTGTTGATGCAACCAAGAATCACATTGGCTTTCCTGGCCGCCGCACCACATTGCTGACTCATGTTCAATTTGTGGTCCACCAAGACTCCCAGATACCTTTCACATGTACTATTTCCAGCCAGGTGTCTCCCATCCTATAACTGTGCAATTCATTCTTTTTACCTAGATGCAGCACTCTCCATTTCCCTCTGTTGAACCCCATTCTGTTAGCTTTGGCTCAGCACTCTAATCTGTCAAGGTCCTTTTGGATTTTCATCCTATCCTCTAGGGAATTAGCAACTCCTCCCAATTTGGTATCATCTGCAAATTTAATTAGCATACTCTCTATTCCTTCCTCCAAGTCATTAATAAAGATATTGAACAGCACTGGACCCAGAACAGAACCGTGGAGCACCCCACTGGTCATATCTGCAAGCTGAACAGAGGCCATTTAGGATCACCCTTAGGCCATTTATGATCACCCGCTAATTAGTATAACATCTCATAGAATTCTATCCATCTTGCTAGTTAAATTTCCCAGCTGCTCTTATCCTAAATAATAGTAATAATAATAACGGGAGACCTTACCACAAAGATCCAACTATCTTTGCTCCCACAAGAGAATTAGGAGCAGGCAGAGAAGCTCTGGTCCAAGCAGCTGAGAATTTGAAAACTATTGCTTCTTTGCAGAAGACAAGGGGAAGGAAATCCTGAAGCAAAAGCAGTCAATAGTCTAAACTCAACTGGTAGGTATTTCATGGATGCTGAGGGTTTTCCCTCTTATTGTTTTGGCTCCATTTGATCTTACTCTGTGCTGTACTGTTGTTTTTAATTTTGTTGTAAACTGCCCGGAGTTCCTCCGGAAGACAGGCGGTATAAAAATGAAATAAATGAAATAAATAAATAAATAAATAAATAAATAAATAAATAAATAAATAAATACAATTATTGAAAAAGTTGTTAGTCCTATGCCTTGGTTCTAGTTAGAGACACAAATGAATAAGTAAAGTATCCTTCCTTGCAAAGGTGTAGCTCATTCGTCCTTCCTAACCCCCTTACTATAGCATTTATCTTGGAAGATGGCCTTCATTCAAATTTTATTGTCAGTCTAGGGTTCTTGAAAAGGGCTCATCCAGATTCTTGCTACTGTGAAATGCTCAACTATACAGCATGTTGGCAGGGCTTCCAAACCATCAGGGAAGTTTCTTTAGTCCAGCAGTTGGTTTTAGTTTTGTAAGATAAAACTTGGACTGCATATAGAGCAAGCATTGAAGATTTGCTGGCATCTTGGTGCTTCCATTAATGTATGTTAACCAGATTCTCTGCCACTGAAGTACATACAATTATTAAACTAGCACTAGCATTAGAGATGGGCACAACATGCTGGTTTGGCATGGTTCATTTCCAGGATGCACAGCAGATCTGCGATTCATTGCCCTGACCTTCCATGGGGCTTCCCATTCAGCACCAACATGGCACCCTACCTCCTCCAGGCACTACTGCTGAATGGGCACCTGCTGGAGTGGATAGGACCTTCAACTTTGGATCAGGTGTTCAGCCCGGTAGGGAGTTGCATCATACTGCTGAACCAGTGCTTCATGCCCATCTCTGATTACTACAGATGGGCACGAAACGAGCAATTTTTTGTTTTTGTTTTTTCGTTTCGTTACGTAATGAAACGAAAAACGAATTTTTGTCTCCAAAATGAAACGAAACGAACTGAAACAACAGAATTTTTGTCATGCGTTTTGTTTTCATTGCGGCAAATACATTGAACTGTAATGAATGCTAACGAAACAGCAATTTTTCGTTTTCGTTTTTTCGTTTCATTACGTAACGAAAACGAAAATGAAATGTTTTGCAAAAAATTCACGAAAAACGAAAATGAACCGAAACGGACCCCCTAAACGACAAACGACAAACGAAACACCATTTTTTTGAGTCGTGCCCATCTCTACTGATTACTACTCTTATTTAGTGATAAAATAAATTGCAACTCATGCAGTGGTACATCATTAGGGTAAAATATTTTCCAAACACAGAATAAATATGTAGATAGAAAATTCAAGTTACATAGCAGTAGTAATCCCTTGATGTTGTGACACTGAGGTGGACATTCTATGTTGTTGCACCTTCTGTACCATAGAACAGTGGTTCCTAACCTTGGGTCCCTTGAAGTTCTTGGACTAAAATTCCAAGCCGTCTTCACCATAGATTGTGCTGGCCAACATTTCTTGGAGTTGTAGCCCAAGAACATCTAGGGGACCACTGCCGTAGAGGAGACGTGTTGCCCCAAAAACAGAAGTCAGTGCCATTCATGCATTGCCAAGTAGTTTGAGTTTGCAAGTTGGTTCACTCCCATTTGTAGCCATCTTGGTTCAACCATCCTCTCTGCACTGGGAAAAGGGAAGCCAAAAAGTTGTGGTTGTCACTTGCCATTTTAATTTTCCCATGTTGCCTCTGGCATTCCAAACTAGTGCTCAAGAGTCATGTCATAGGGCTCTTGTCAGAATTAAAATGCCAGGCACCAGAAGCAGATCATGGCAGCTCAGCCAGCACTTTGGCTGCTGCTGTGAGTTAAGGGGTCCATACATAAGTATGCAGTGCATTGTCCATGTGCCTTTGGACTATTCTGCGCCCCTTACTCATAATAAAGGGTGGTTATGTATATATCAATACTGTATTGTGTCCCTTCCCTTCAGCAGGACTGGGAAAGTATTTGAGTAGTCCCGACATCTTGGTGTATGTGTATAAATTTAAAAAAGGACTACAGGGGAAATCTGAGAACGGGCCTATGAAATAGTATTGATCATGTGGATAGGCAGCTTGTGTTTTTTTAATCTGTAATCAGCATTTGTTATAATGTGTCTGTTTTATACACATTACAGGAGAGAGTTTGACTTGGGGATGACAGGGGTCATCTTTTCCCAGAAAGGTTGGGGTTTTTCATTGGGAAGGTTATTCCTCAGTCTAATCTGGCAGCAGTTGTGTCTTGGTTATTGTGTAGATAAACATGTGTGGAGGGGGAGATGGGGGCAAGAAAGCATCTGGCGGATAAAGGAACTATTAACCTTCATAGTTGTGAGCAGAATTGTGACTGCAGCGATACTGAACAATGTGCACTTGCTACTTATTTTCTGGGCTGAAACCAGGATGATGGTTTTGACTGTTTAATCTCTAGGGTATGGCTATCTAAGTGTCTGAGTGTGAAACTACCCAGTTGTTAAGAACAGCAGGAGAGGAGAGGCTTGTTGAAAGACACTCCCCATCCCAGCTTTCAGAAGCCAACTGATTGAGCACATGAAACATTAGCAGTCATTCCCAAACTTTGGAATGCTTTCCTTTTGGAATTGCGAGTCGTTCCTACTCATCTTTCAAAATGTGTGTCAAGACACATTTTAATGTGGCCTTTTATATGATTTTATTGTTTCCAATTTTGTTTTATTGTTATACAATGTTTTATATACTGAATAAGTAGGGAATGGCAAACATCTTATGAGTATTCTGTGCCTGGAAAAGCCTGAAAAGGATCACCATTACTCAGAATTGACTTGACAGCACATGACTATTGTGGTATGATTAGTGGTCTTGTTAGTTTTTTGCATCCTACTTTTGTAAAGAGAAGCCGTATAAAAATGACAGCAAATGAATAACAGCAAAGAACAGTTATTGAACAGGAATGCACAGATCAAAACTGGAGGCTTCCCACAAAATGGACCTGAGATGCTAGCCTGTCCTCGATATGTGTGACATTTGAACATAAGAACATAAGAAGAGCCATGCTGGATCAGGCCAAAGGCCCATCTAGTCCAGCTTCCTGTATCGCACAGTGCCACCACCAAATGCATCTGGGAGTGCACAAGACTAGATATCTGTCTCCTAATACCACTCTCCTACATCTGGTCCTTGAAGTGCCCTGGTTTTACGCCAAGAGATTACACATCTCCATCATGGACCTTTCCTCCAGGAATCTGTCCAATCCCCTTTTGAAGGCCTCCAGGCCAGATGCGATCACCACATCCTGTGGCAGGGAGTTCCACAGACTAACAACATGCTGGGTAAAAACATATTTTCTTTTGTCTGTTCTCACTCTCTCAACCCTCAGTTTGAGTGTATGTCCCCTAGTTCTGGTATTTTGTGAGAGGGAGAAGAGTGTCCCTCTATCCACTTTACTCATGTCCTGCATTATTTTGTACGTCTCAATCATATATTCCCTCTGGCACCTTTTTTCCAGACTAAAGAGCCCCAAATGCTGTAACCTTTCTTCATAAGGGAGGTCCCCCAGCCTAGTAATCATTTTAGTCGCTCTGTTCCACACCTTTTCCAGTTCCACGATGTCTTTTTTGAGATGCAGTGACCAGAATTGTACGCAATACTCCAGGTGCGGCTTTACTATCATTTTGTACAATGACATGATGTTGGCTGTTTTATTTTCAATCCCCTTTTATTTTAATCCCTAACATGGAATTGGCCTTCTTCACCACTGCTATACACTGGGTAGACACCTTCATTGAGCTGTCCACCAGCACACCAAGATCTCTTTCCTGATGCGTCACGGATAGCTCAGAGCCCATGAGTTGATAGATAAAGGTTTGATTCCACCCCCATGTGCATTACCTTACATTTTCCTACATTGAAACACATTTGCCATTTCACAGCCCATTCTCACTGTTTGGAGAGATCCTTCTGGAGCTCTTCACAATCTTCTCTGTTTTTTACTACCTGGAAAAGTGTTGTGTTATCCGTAAACTTGGCCACTTCACTGCTTATCCCTGTCTCCACGTCATTTATGAACATATTGAAAAGCACCAGTCCCAGGACGGATCCCTAGGGCACACCGCTTTTCACCTCTCTCCATTGAAAATTGCCCATTGACACATATTCTTTGTTTCCTGGATCTCAAACAGTTTTCAATCCATAAGAGGTCCTGCCCTCTTATCCGCTGACTGTGAAGTTTTTCTCAACAGCCTTTGGTGAGGGACTGTGTCAAAAGCCTTCTGAAAATCAAGATATACAATATCCACCAGTTCATCCAAATCCACATACCTGTTGACCTTTTCAAAGAATTCTAAAAGGTTTGTCAGGCAACACTTACCCTTACAGAAGCCATGCTGGTTTTCCTTCAGCAAGGTTTGTTCTTCTATGTGTTTTAATATTTTCTCTTGGATGATGCTTTCCACCATCTTCTCTGGGACAGATTTAAGGATTTCATGTTCATCAATAGTAAGTATGTCAAAATTATCTTAGTGGAATTCCATCATATTCTGGATGAGAACTTCTCAGAACCCTTCATTTAATTATACTTTATATATTCCATTATCTTGACTCTTATGAAGTAGGATTGAACCATGACCACTATCTGTAAAAATGTATTGACGTGCTTTCCATTTTCAAATTCTTTCTCTTATGTGTGGCAATGCATATGGTTTCTGTTGTGTTATAACATAAAATCTGTCTTCAGATTTTGAAGGAATGAATTTTGATGAACCATCCAATTCTTGTATGATCCTTCTTTATGGAGATTGCAATACATGTTTATGTATCCTAGTTTAATGAACTTGCTGCCTAGTCTATGTAAAAACGTTGCTACTAAATTTCCAAGACAGAAATATTTTTTCATATCTTAAGGGTATTTTCCTGTTTTCCCCAAGTCTTAATTAGCTGAATTAGCATAGCTGAATTATCAGGAACCAAGAGTTGCTTTGAGAAATGTTTTTTTTTTGCTCCGGTGAGTTTACATATGACTCACTTTAAATGCATCCTAAAATCATTCTACAGCAAATCGCTAGAACAGAATTAGTTTGATTCTGTCAAAGTTGCATCTACAGTATAAGGCAGTGAGAGTGTTTGCCACCACATGAGCATAGCAGATGGTATCTTTCACCCCAATAAGAACATAAGAAGAGCCATGCTGGATCAGGCCAAAGGCCCATCTAGTCCAGCTTCCTGTATCTCACAGTGGCCCCACCAGATGCTTTTGGAAGCGCATGAGACTAGATATCTGTCTCCTGATACCACTCCCCTGCATCTGGCCCTTGAAGTACCCTGGTTTTAAGCCTGGAGATTACATGGTTTGTAGCCTGTGATGGACTTTTCCTCCAGGAATCTGGAGGAAAATATGTCATGCCATGTCCTTTTGCATGGTGAGAAGCATCAGATTGGTCCCACCATTCCTGGTGGCTGACATTTAGATATTAAAATTGTCATGTAACGTGGGCCCACAGAGAAATCACTTGTGTGGAATATCTAGCTCACAAGTGAAATTATAGGTGGAACTCAAAAATTAGAATATCATGCAAAAGTTCATTTATTTCAGTAATGCAACTTTCCACAGTCTGGGTTGATTTGGGGAGCTATGTCATCTGCTGGTGTTGCTCCACTGTGCTTCATTAAGTCCAGGGTCAACGCAGCCGTCTATCAGGAGGTTTTGGAGCACTTCATGCTTTCTTCTGCAGACGAGCTTTATGGTGATGCTGACTTCATTTTCCAGCAGGACTTGGCACCTGCACACACTGCCAAAAGTACCAAAACCTGGTTCAGTGACCATGGGATTACTATACTTGATTGGCCAGCAAACTCGCCAGATCTGAACTCCATAGAGAATCTATGGGACATTGCCAAGAAAAAGATGAGGGACATGAAACTGAAAATGCAGCGGAGCTGAAGGCCACTATTGAAGCATCCTGGTCTTCCATAACAACTCTGCAGTGCCAAAGTCTGATAGCATTCATGCCGTGCCACATTAAGGCAGTAATTGATTCAAAAGGGGCCCAAACAAAGTACTGAGTACATATGCATTCTTATACTTTTCAGAGATCCAATATTGTTCTAATTACAATCCTTGTTTTATTGCTTTCATGTAGTATTCTAATTGTATGAGATTCTGAATTTGCATTATTGAAATAAATGAACTTTTGCACGATATTCTAAATTTTTGAATTTCACCTGTAATTTCACTTGTGAGCTAGATATTCCACACGAGTGATTTCTATTCCTTATACAGTGGCCTGAGCTTTTAGGATTATAATGTCTGTACAATACACCCCCCGCCGCCCTTTGCTGGTTCGTATACTGTGGTCCTGGTATATCGTGGGACCACAGTATATGAAAGAAAGGCTGCCTGGGGTAAGGTGGATCGGCCTGTTTCAGGCCTCCTGTACTTACCCCAGGCCTGGCACTGCCCCGAACGGGCCTCCGATGAGCTTCTGGGGCATGTCAGAGGCCCCAAAAGTGCTTTCCGGCAAACTTGAAGTGACTTCCGAATTACCGAAAATCACTTCTGAGGCTTTCATCAGGCTTCTGGGGCCTGCCAGATGCCCCAGAAGTGCTTTCCAACAAACCAAAAGTGACTTCTGGATCACCAGAAACCACTTCTGGGGCCTCCAACAGGCCCGGGAAGGCCATCGGAGACCCGTTTGAGGCAGCGCCAGGCCTCAGGTAAGTGTAGGAGGCCCCATATTGGCCCTGCAGGCCCCACCTGACCCAGCATCCGCATATCATGGATTTTCAATTATCATGAGTTGGGTTGGGTCCCTAACCCCTGTGATAGGCGGGGGTTACTGTATAAGTGAAAGGGGGAAAGCAGAAACATTGTAGGGATGAGGCATCTGTGCTAGCTTCTAACCATCTGATGGCAGTCACTGACTGAGGCCTTTGTGTGTTGGGATGCAAAATACAATCAGAAGGACTTTTTAAAATGTATGCAGTAAGCAAATCTTAATGTCTGTGGCAGAATGATAGTTTCTTGTGTGTCTTCTGACCTGGGTGCCCTATTCAGTGGTGTGTATTGAGGGGAAAATTTGAAGGTAGAGTCACACACTTGAGTCTCAACATGCTGTAATTCTCTACTAGGAATCTAACCAATTTGATACCATTGTACATTTTCTAATTTCAAAAGTGTTCTGCTTCTGATATGTTATGTAGATTCATTATGTAGACAGAGAAAAATTGGCACCTCTGTAAGCCTATATAAGAGCAGATACAAAGCACGGATGAAAAGTTCTGAGCAAAGTCATTAAAAATATATAAAACAGAATAGATTGGAATTAGAATACGAACCATTTTGCCCAAGCCCTTCTACTCTGGAGAAGCATTACGAAAATATGACACAAATTACAATGATGCTTTACAGCACAAGCTGATATGTTCCATACCTAAACACAGTAAGGACAGTGGTGGTGAACATTTGGCACTCCAAATGTTTTGGACCACAACTCCCAGAATTTCAAGACGGTATTGCCAATGACAAAGGACTGTGGTAGTGGAGGTCCAAAAATCTGAATTTCTGAAGGTTCGCCACCACTATCCTAGGATGACTAAGAGTGGCCTCCAAGTGAGACTGACTATGGTGTGGCCAGTAGACCTATAACTTGGGAACGAGCACAAAGTGATGCTGCTTCCTTTCATGATTAGAACGAAGGGAAAGATCATAGGTATGTCACATGTGTTGTTTCCCAGCCATCTGCTCATGGTGTTGACTGCTGTATGTGATACTGTGTTCTCCCTCCTTTCTTGGGTAGAGAAAAGGAGCAATTCCCAGAAGCATTCTCAACTCTTTATTTCAGGGCTCTGATGTGTTTGTTCCTTGGATACCCTTTGGAAAAACATGCCCTGGAACAGAAACTAGTTTGACTTCATTTGACTTGAGCAATAAACATAACAATGCTCTCAGACAAGGTACAACACTGTCGGGCTACTGTCTCCCTAGGCAAGAAGAGTAGAACTGACTAGCTGGCGCCCATTTCCCCTTCTGTTTTCTCCTTCTTCCCTCCATAAACAAATGAAAGAGAAAGAATATGAAAACCTGTCAGCCTCCAATATTAGTTATACTATCATTACTATGTAAAGTTATCTGCTGCCATCTGGAAAAAACAACAGCAGAGGACTTATGATAGCTGTTATGTCTAGTTTTGTCCTACTTTTTACTTGCTGAGGACAACAGTTACTGGGGAATTGGGAGGTCAATGTATTTCATGCTTACAGCTGAAAACAAAATAAAACAACAACAACAACACCCAAAAGCTCTCTTCCTGTGGAGTTGGATTTTTAGACGTTTTGTGCACTTTTAACCCCTTTGTACCTTTTTATGAAAAATCCAGTGTTTTGTGCCAAGTATAAGGCTTGTAATTAGCAACAAAAACAAGAACAACAAACGAGACAAGGTGGTCTTTTCACTCTCAAGCAGGAGTGAAAAATATGCAGTAGTTAAATGTATCCGTCTCACACACGGTGTCTTAACGCATAGAGACATCTTTTTTTATCAAGGACAAGAAGATTTGTTAGTATTCATTGCACTCTTACAGTGCAGCCCTAACTCTGAGATAAGCTGGATGTAATGGTTTTGGAATCAGGAGAAATCCCTTGTGCTGGCAAAACTGTCCTTGTGCCGGCACAACCCCTTGTGTTCATTTATCTCAGACCTGCTGTCACCGTTGGGTGTGCTGCCATCGGGTCTGTGCCAGCTGAGAGCAGGCAGGCAGCAGAAGAGCATGAAAAAGGATAAAAGAGAGATAAAAGAGAGGCAAAGGAAGGGGAGGAGCTGAGTAACCCTGGATCCAAACCTCTTGCACCCCAAAGGCTTTCAGACACAATGCTGGCAGAAAGTTTGGGCAGGTTCTGGGTAGTCCTCAATAACTGTTAATATTCTAGGGCTGGGAGAGTTTGGTTTCAGCCCAACTTTGTGCGTTCTCAGCTGTTTGTGCTATTTTGGAGTCTACTTTTGGTTTGGAGGTTATGTGTCTAAAATAACAACCTCCTGTTTGTGTTACCCTCCCCACCCACACCCACCCCTCACCCAAACACACACACACACACACACACACACACACACACACACACACACACACACACACACACACACACACACACACACACACACACACACACACACACCCCACCCCCAGAGAGAGAGAGAGAGAGAGAGAGAGATTCCAATTTATTGACCAGCATAAACATGTTTTCCTGTTACGGGGTGTTACGGCCATTGGAGACATCTAAAACCATCTATTCAATCAGGTTATCTTTAATTTTTTTGTATGCCTTAATGGGCGGATTTTGTTCTGATCCTGTAACGCCAATGACACAAGTTGGGAGGAAAGCTAGAATACCCAAGCAATCCGATGAAAAAGGAAACAATGCCTATCTCTGAGCATTGGCCTCGCTGTGGTCTTTTAAATGTTCAGTTTTCCAGGGCCAAGTGTGACCTGGCCACATCTGGGGCTGGTGTGTGTGTGTGTGTGTGTGTATGTGTGTATGTGTATGTGTATGTGTATGTGTGTGTGTATGTGTGAGGGCTGTGCGAGCATCTGAGCCATACCTGTACTTTAAGGCTTTAAAGCTAGCGCTTGCTGTTGCAGCTCACCTGTAGAGTTCATTTCATATTCAAGTCAGTTGCGAGTATATCATTTTAAGAATATACCACTGAGGGTTGGGAGCATCAAGTGACATTAGTAAAGCATTCCAGAGAAAATTTGATTCATGCAGTTGCCACACCACTCAACAAATAGTTACACTTTTAAACGTAGCCATTTCAGTCACAAAGGGAAAACCCAAGGATTTTGTAACTTTTTTTTTTGGCTTTTCCTCATTTGTGTCTTTGTTTCTCCTTACTTGTATCTGCATTGTACACCTCATTGATATAAAGCTACACTTAGATTTTGAAGCATTTCATAGTCATCAGAGGAGAGCATGTATATTATTGCTGTCTTTTCCTAAGAAGTGACTTGTGTTAAAATGGAACATGGATAAACTCTTGTGGTGATACAGATTGGAGTTCCATAAATCTTGTCATAATTGCAAGACTAGCCAAGCTCATACAGTTTCTGTTTGGACCCTGGCTAAAGTAGTGGCTGAAGGTGCCATGTTAGAACTACTTTTTTTTAAAGTGATTTCACTTATACTGTGGTATTTAATAGTGTTTTATAGTTTTATTTTGAATTTGTCTACTTGTTCAATAGTGTGAGACACAACTTTTAGGTTGGTTATGTTGAGGAGGATTCTGATAAGAAATTTGCTTAACGAAAATCTGTTCTGAATGGCAAACAAGAAGATGCTGTGAATTTAATTTGTTAACAACAGCTTGGTTTCCACCATGGGGGCCAGGCAGCTTTGTTCTGATGCTAGAGAAATGACACTGTTTCCCACTCCAGGGTTTTAGGTGATACTCTTAACAGAGGGTAAAAATATAGAAACTGATTAAACAATTCAGCCACTTTGCTATGTACAGTGGTGCCTTGTATAGAGGAATTAATTCCTTCCAAATGAAATTATGTTAAGCAAATTTTCCTTTATACAAATTTCCATAGGAATACATTGAAAACGAAGTGATCCCATTTTTATGTTGTACAGATTCTCCCCATAGGCGATTAGGTTAAACAAATTTCCCCTATCTCCGGAATGTTTATGTTGTACAAGTTTTATGTTATACAAGCTGTTTGTTATACAAGGGTCCACTGTACTATGCCTGTAGATGGAGGACACTCTGTGATGATTACTTTTTATATCATCTGCCTCTTTGTTGTTTTTTCTGTCTGTCACGTAAGAAGTTTAACTGCACTCAGCACAAACCAGGAATGTTAAAAGGCAAAGAGTGGCTTTATGTATTTATTTAGGAGTATGCTGAAATGCTGGACCTAGCTCAAGCAAACAAACAAATATGAAGGGAATTGCTTACAGACAGAACATTAACCTTGGGGCTTCCTCCTCCCTTTCCCTTCTTTTTTGGTTTCCTTACTTAAAGCAACCACTGGAAAGGAAAGACAGCCAAAACAGCTCTCAGCACAGTGTGTCCAGCCATCACAGCACACACACTGCTTCACCTGTCCATAGCACTCAGGTGCTTCCCGACTACCCTGCCACTGAAGCACCACCTGTGGACCAACCAGACAACACGGGGCAGAAGAAGCCAGATCCATTCAAAATCTGGGCCCAGTCCAGGAGCATGTATGAAAGCCGACGTGAGTATCAAAGGAGATCTTGTTTTCCTGGTAGTACTACGTTCTATGAATTGCATTGTGGTGCTTTTGGTAAAAATGAAAGAAATGCATTCTGGGGACAGCTCTAGCTAAAAGCATTCTTGAGCTACTAAAGCTCTTCTTTTAAGAGAGTGTTTTCTTGGAATGGACAACAATAATGTATCATTTTTGTTTTTTAGTGCAGTGCATGGGTGGGTAAAACAAGAGGTGGCTGGGAATGGTTGGGGCAGAGAAACACAATAGTAAGACTCTACATAGATGAGCAGATTACATATATTGAGAGTTATCGTTTCTGTTGGTGGTGAAGGAGCTTTGATTGCCTGCAACGCGTGGGTGTACAGCATAATTGAATGAAGCAACAAGCAAATAGTGTCGGTGTTAAGATCCCCCTCTTCCTGTTTATTTTCTTCTCTCTTCCACTGTCGTAAATACATTTCAAGAAAGAGAAATCTTACACATTCCAAGAGCAGAATGTTAATTGTCCTCGATTGTAGTTTAACTTTTTATTTAAAAAGTGGATCCCACAAAAAGTATAGTTCAGAAATTAATTGTAGTCAAATGTCTGAAACTATGGTTTGAAAACCTCTAGTCAAACCAAGCCTTCTCTTCCCATTGACATATTCTTTTTTATTTCTCATCCTCTGAAAAACTGAGTTTTCTTATTTGCTGATATTAAGGTTACAGCCAAAGTTGTTCTCCCCCTCCTCCCTGCCAGTTAAATTGAAGAAAGGGTACAATGTGCTGAGTGATGCTAAGCCATGTACTGTTCTTATAATGCATCTATTCAATGGATACAGTAAGCAGCTTTTATTTCAGTTATTAATAGATGTATTCCAGTGATAAATCAACAGGGCTTTGATTTTACTCCAGGAAAATAAAATGGGTTCCAAACAACCCTCTTTCTAAAAGCAAAAATTGACATTTTCTCTCTCCTCCATTTCATTCTGTCAGAGCTATAATTCGGTTTTCTGAGTTTCTGACATTCTATAGAATGAAGCAGGTCTCAAGTGCTCTCATGTCACAACGTGCTATTTACCATGTAGACCTGGGGCTTTTGTGTGTTGTTTGTTGTGAGTTAAATGGTCTTACAACAGGATCAGTATGCAGCATGGGTAATTGAAAAGAGGAGGAAATGGAGTCAGAAGCTTTGGAACTGTAAATTTATTTCAGCAGTGTCAACTCTTGAATTCTGCCAATTTTCTTCATGTCATTCATTTCTGTTTCAGGAACAGACCAAGAAAAATGAATTTCTAATCTTTTATCTTATCCTTCTCTATTTTTAAGACTGATTTTACAAGAGACACAGATGTCTACGGTTACTCCATACTGCCCTTTGGGCTCCCTCTTCAAATGCTTGTATTTTTTTAAAACTCCTTAGAATCATAGTACCCACTATTTTCTACTGTAGAAGTTATTGCCAACAGAAAACAGCATAGCTTAGATCTTTTGGAATGACATCCAAAGACTTCAAAGTCATGGACGCAAGCTAAAATGCTGCCAAGGAAAGTTCAACTTGGTCTGAAGCAGTTTAAAAAGCCCATTTGCTGTCTGCTACATATTTCTTGAAGAATTTCTCTTATTTTATAACTCTGCTTCTGCTTTTGCATGTATTGTCTTTTAAGATTGTAAGCCAGGTGACAGAGTCTACTCCTCCTTTTGTTTAACGGATGCCATTTGCTTTGGAGAACAAACATTTCCACATAGTCCAATGGGGATGGATTCACCCTGTTTATTGTGATAACATGACAATGCAAAGTTAACACAACTGAAATGTCCAATAAGGGTTACATTCCACTATACATTACAGAAGGCAATTGAAGGGTCTGTTTAGGAGGGTATCAACTGGATACAGTATGAAGGCATTGCTATTCCTTCCACCCTGTTCCTTCCACCACATTAGATATTTGCCTCCTCTTTTCCCCAACAGCATGCTTGTGCTGTCATTGTCTACGACCCCCTGCAGCTATTTAGAACCAGCTAAATAGTTAATTAGAAATTAGCTAATTAGTCATTAGGATTAGCTCAGCAGTATTAACTCTCGCTTGCTCCATTTTTTGAGTTTTTTAAAAAATGTTCTAGGGAAGGTGCTGCGGTACAGATGCTGCTTAGCCTGCCAACCACACATGTCTCAGCAAGGCAATTTTATCCATTTTCAGTTGAGATTGCATTAGAGGCACAGCTTACCTTTTTTGTTTATTTGTTTGTTTGTTTGATAGCATTTGAAGATTTATTTGGAGCCTATTGACTTATTCCAGAGATTTTGGTAAATATCCTAACACTAATCTTTTCTCCCTTCGTTATACTGTTTGTACCACTTTATACATTGTTGTGAATTGCTATATTTGGTGCAGTAGGTACAACTTTGTATTTTGAAATATTGTTCTGCAAAAGTTATACTTGCTGATGTACAGAGATGGATAGGGTCTTCTAGCTTAGAAGCACAATTCACACTTAGACTGTAAGAAGATAACTTGGTTCAGGATATCCCTAACGAGTGACCAGAGGCACCTTTCGCAAACAAGTGCCACTGAAAGTGCCTAAAACTGGCTCCAGTCAAATAATTTCTTTGTTTTATATGATCTCCTCCTAACCAACTAGCTCATTGTAGTGTTATTTTTCCTTCAAGTAGTTGCTCCTTCTCTTTTCATCACAGTTCTTTAGACACCCTGCATGAACTGTGTAGAATTCTTTGCAAACTCCCATGGTAAGGTCAGACAAGTTTATGAAGGAAGGTAAGGTGTGAGTTAAACAATAGTGGTTTGTTATTTAAGGTATATTCCACACTGGCATAATTCTGAAACCTAAAGGCTATAGGGGAGCTGTTTTGCATCAGCAATAGTAGAGGATCAAAGGTTACACCACTGAGCAGAAACAATTGTCTCACTTTTTTTTTCCTTATTGCATGCATAGAGGCTGTGTATGATTCTCTCTTCACTTTTTATAATCTTGATTTCATTCCAGTACTAGAGATTAGTTCATTAGCCCTTTTTTCCTTATAGACAAAATTGTCCCCAGAATGCATTATATTAGGAAGTATTAAGGGATTTTCATTCGATAAGTGAAGAAACTTAAAGCATATTTTGACTCACAGTTATTTCGACTAAATGAGCTGAGGGTGTCTCTGTACAGAACCTGACAGTATCTGTTAATTCAGAACTTTCCAGCCAGTTTCCCCAAGTTCTAAGTTCCATAGCTCTAGCCCCAGTTATGCTTGGTTAATTAAATTCATAGAATCATGAAATAATTGAGTTGGAATGAGCTTATACGGTCATCAAGCCCAACTCCCAGCTCAATACAGGAATCCAGAACAAAACAGATATGACAGATGGTGGTCCAATTTTCTCTCAAATTCCTATAGTGTTGGGGTGCTCACCGTCTCCTGGGGTAATTGGTTCCATTGTCACACTGCTCTAACAGTTAAGAGGTTTTGCTTATATATAGCCAAAATCTGGTTCCTGTAATTTGAGGCTATTATTATATATCCTGAACTCTGAGTTGATCGAGAACGGATCCTTCCAATCCTATGTATCTTTCTTCTGGTTTGTGTTGTCTTAATGAAAATAAAGGACCGAGGACTGACTCCACAAAAACTAACTTTTTAAAAAAATGTAGCTCCATCTAGGAGTACCAAATAGGAGCTAGATGTTAATCAGCCCAAACCAGCTCAGAACATTCCAGGCTCTAAGCAGAACTCTAGAAGTCATAAAAAAAGTTGGCACACTATTGCCACCTTAATAATTCAGTCCAAAATCCAAATCCAAATGATAGTTCTAGCTAAAATGGATTGGTGGAAACAATTGTTCAATGGTATGTCAGTGTTATGTAACTCCATTGGATCTAATGGGTGATTTACACAAGACAATCATTTGTGTATGGCATTTACTTAAGAGGCTTACAGGAAATTACAGTAAAACTTTAGTGTTAGAAATAATTATTCCATAATACATAGATTGATAATAGAAATTTAATTATATGTTTCACTAATTAATAAAGTAGAAATGCCTTCAAACATTGCCAGTGATATAGTCCTGTGAAACAATATTGCTATTCTCTGCCTTCTATAATATGTATACAAGACTGTAGCACAGTACAGTACTTTCAGCCCTCACCAACAGTATCAATTCTACATTTCCCAAAGGGACAATTTGTAATCTTCTCCCTAAATATAGAGTTTAATACAGGTATTGCACTGAATTTTTTTATTTCCTTTGATTCAGATAGTTTAGAGCAGATTCCCAACCTTTGGTCCCCAGATGTTCTTGGACTGCAGCTCCCAGAAATCCTGGACAGCATGTCTAGTATGAAGGCTTCTGGGAGTTTTTGTCCCAAGAACATCTGGGGATCCAAACACTAGTCTAGATAAAAATATGAGGTTTTTGTTGAGGGTTTTCCTGTTGCCAGCTCCTTCCATGCTACCTCCAAATCACTGTACATGGTTTACCATGCTTGGGAAGCTGTGGGGTCCATTTACTTGAAAACATCAGTATATTTGAGATATTTCATTTACTTCTAGAGTGGGCAGTTAGATATACTAATAAAAAGAGAATGAAGGACAGGACATAGATTAGCATTAATGTGTATTTGCTAATATGATTAGATATAGATATAGATATAACTATATTGTACACATTTATGAAATATTCTCAGACATAGATGATGCCTCAACATAGTATTTATTATTTTTACCTTGCCTTTCTCTTTGGAAAAGGACCCAAGGCGGCTTACAGTAATGAGGGATAATATACAGTCCAATACAATTAAGACTGTACTGGACAATGTTCAAGGAATTGAGAACAAAGAATTGAGGAACATCTTACAGCATTAATAGACAACACTACTTTAAAGCTACAAGGTAAAGTCTATGAGAACCTATAGGTTCATATAAAAGACAAATAATGGTAGTCCATCATTCATGGAAAGCTTGCCTGAAGAGAAAAGTCTTTGCCTGTTTCTTGAAAGACAACAGAGATGAGGGAGCCCTGGCCTCTAGTGGGATGGAGTTCCAGAGTCTGGGCATAGCAGTCAAGAAGGCCCTTTCATGGGTTCCCACGAGACGTACCTGTGAAGGGTGGCGGGATGGAGAGAAGGGCCTCTCCTGATGACCTTAAAATCCGAATCGATTCATACCGTGAGATTCGATCTTTGAGGTAGCTAGGTACAGTGCTTTGTATAACCAACTAAGATGTTTGCTCATTCTCCTAATCAGAGCTAAAGTTCAAAATCGTCCTCCTTTTAAGTTCTAAATGGAGAGCTCTTTTTAAATAGAGAATGCCATTAAAGAAAGGGAATATTTTTGACAAGTTTTCAAGCACAGGGGTTACTGTAGGATAGTAGATAATGAGCATCTTGTATTGCCTCCTTAATTTCCTATTCATAAGCTGGAAAAGAATTTTAACATAAGAATAGGGAAATTCTCAACAAAGCATCCAGTGTGAGTACATGGATGTAACTGTGACTTCAGAAATGGCAGTACTCAGACACCAGTAGGAGAATGCTTCATACTCTCAGCATACTTTGTGTCTGACTTTAAAGAATCAACAGTAAAGCAAAAACCTATGAATGGCAATTAGAATAAGAAACTACTGAGTAAAATTTTGGAGATTCCAGTCTGTCATCACAGATTTTAACCAGGGATAACAGATTCTTATATGCTAATACCCTGTTTCCCCGAAAATAAAACATCCCCAAAATAAGCCGTAGCACAGGCCTGCCCAAACTTCGGCCCTCCAGATGTTTTGGACTGCAACTCCCATAGTCCTTTGTCCTTGGCAATCTAAGCTTAGAATTCTCGGAGCTGTAGTCCAAAACATCAGGAGGGCAGAAGTTTGGGCAGGCCTGCCCTAGCAGGATTTCTATGCATTTGTTGAATATAAGCCCTGCCCTGATAATAAGACCTAGTGATGGGCATGGCTATGGTTGTGTGCAGGGCTGACATTCTTAATAAAAGTAAGACGTCCCCTGAAAATAAGCCCTAGTGTGTTTTCTTGAGAAATAAATAAATATAAGACTGTGTCTTATTTTCATGGAAACATGGTACTACCTGTATGACTTGGTTTACCCAGTGCCAGGTTATTTTTGTGAAACATCCAAAGCTTTGTAAATGGCCAGTGTTAATCACTGTTGCTCTCAGAATCTTCTGCATCTAATTTCATTCCCTCTCTTCAGTCCCACCACCCCAACCATCTGTGATTTTGTTCATACCTGAAAATCTGTGTAACAGATTATACTGTCATGCAGCAGTCCATGAAAGCTCATGCTGTGACAGACTCTGTTGTCTCTAAATGGCCCTGGCTCTGCCATGGTGTGCATGTGGAGGTTCCCGGAAAGACACGCAAACACACACTGCCTTGTTTCTTTGGCCTTCAAGCCACCACAGAGTGTAGTTTACAAAACACATGTTAAGAATATTACCAAAGATCTGCTTGGAATCCATTTTGGCAATGGGAAATAATTCCTGTTGAGAAGGCTGGTTTCTCTGCAGAGGGAAAATGAGCCTGCTGTCTCAGGGTGAGCTGTCTGCAGATTTATTTATTTATTTATTTATTTTTGCCTTCCTTCTGCCTTCCTTCTGGCAGACTTCCCAGGAGTGACTTTCACTCACAGTCCTTTCCTTACTCAAGGCAGGGGATGCTGGCAATATCTTAATCCCGCAGTATAAAAATAACCTATTTCTCTTTCCTTAAGGCCCTAGAGAGCCTGGCTAGCCACTCCTACATAAGGAGAAACCATGCTGCTTCTGATGAGCATGAGCTGTTCCCACTAAGGAAGAAGCTGGTACTGCAAGGTTTCTCCCTGCAGGGAGACTTCGGTTGTGAATGCCACAACTCCTAATATTCTAATCCACTTACTTGCTAAAGGAGGGTTTGGATTCTGTGATTTTTTTCACACAGCTGTTTTAGGATGAGGTATGACTTCATTCTGGCCCTTCTGCTCACCTTTGTCCTTCCCTCCCTTTTTGTCACAATTTAGTGTTATGACTCTTTTCCTGAAGTGAAATTGGCACATATTATTCAAACTCTCAGGAACTTAACCATTACTTTTATTATTATTTTTAAAGCTGTCACGGAAGAACTCATTCTCGTTCACATATATACTGTATGAGTCAAAGACAGTAAATGCTACCAGAGGAGCTGTCAGCGATAGCAGAACTAATAATAACCATTTTTGTTTCAAGAATGCCCAACACCTATTATTAACATTAATAATATGCGTGTGATGTCAAGTTGATTCCAATTCATTCTGCATGACATTATGTAAACGGAAATTACTTAAAAGCTGATCCGAATGGGGCGCAATGCTTCCTGAGAAATGGAAGTCCTTCGGGGGGGGGTGCATAATGTAGGGGTTTTTTACATTAAATATTGCATAAAGTGACATATTATTTCCAAAGGACTTCCTTACACCCTGAGGAAATTATGGTATGTATAATGGGACGTTTGTAAAGCGAGGTCCCACTGCACCATCCCTTTCTTCCATAGGCCTGCTGGGCCTGTAGAGCTTGTCCATGGCTGCACAGGCTGCCTCTTCTCCCAGTTGGGAGTCAGGGAAATCAAACTCCCAGCCTCTGCCTCCCTCACCAGGTGCCCAAATCACTCAGCCCTCAAGCCAGATAACACAGAATCAAACAAGGGGACTTCATTGATTGTGCTTCAAGCAGTAACTGGTCTAGGGAGATCCAAGAAACTGTAGAATTATTTCATGTTTCCAGAGTTTTCTCCAGTATTTAGCCATAAGGACACCTTTATTAGTACTGCAACACTGTCACTGTTTATTACCCCAAATGCATAGTTATGTCCTGCAGTATCTCAGATGCTACAAGCATTGCTTGTTTCATTTTATTTGAATCCCTGTAAAATACAGATATTTGAAGCATATGGGAAAATTAGGTTTAAAGGCTTAAGCAGTAAATATGGGTGCTGTATTGTTTTAGGACTCCAGAAGGTATAAAACTCAAGCCAGAGAAAATATAAAAGATGTAGACATTATTGTCAATTAGGAATAAACAAACAATAAATGTAAATACCACATGCAATTTTTTTGCTATCCCAGATTAGTCTGATTATTTCCCTTGGAAATTATTTAGTTCTTGTTGGAGTTTTCTACTACAACATAATTTATCATCTGCATTTTCTCTTACATATCTCTTAAATTTATTGACTTGAAATCATTTGAAGCCATAGAAGAGTTCCCTTATGAGAAAAGAATATTTTAAAGGCAATCCCATCATTTTAGAATACCCTCTTTGATACAAGACCCTGAAAAATAACTGTCCAGTTTTGAACTTGTGCCTTGTAGGATATTTTTAAAATGTCAAAGAAAGAAAGAAAGAAATTAAAATTTAGGGCAAACCTGAGCAAAGTTGCATTGTGAATAGGTTTACTTTTCTTTGAAATGTGTTTAGTAGGATCTGTGAAGTATCAGATATTAGTTTGGTTGATATGTCTGTAGATACAGCAGTACAATTAAGAAAGCACCAATCAAAAGTAACGAATGGTCATTGTGGAGTGATGTCATGAGTGGCAGCAGTTTGCTACTAATTAAAGATTTCCTTTTTTCAATTTCAGTTTAATGTTATCCTTCATGAGTTGTTTGCACTTTGACTTTGAAAAAAGAGCTCTTTAATTAAGAGCAATCTGCTGCTAATTAAGTTATTCTCATTGCACAGGTGGAGCTGCACAATAAGACATTGGCCAAAGAAGAGAAAGCAATTTTGAACTTTCCCCAAGGGAATTTTATGTTAACTACATAAAATCTAAATCACCTGTACTAGCTACCTAAAATCTAAGTCATTGTCATTATCACCAGTGCTTGTTAGATTTTTTTGAGTTAAGGTCAGTCTATCAGGAACCAACTGCTGAGATTATATCTCATTCAGAACTAATGATATGCAGTGGCAGCAATCATGTAGCTGGGACATTAGAACTAATGGAGATGATGGATAAAATAGGAACCATGTAGAAATATATTTTTATTTTGATATTCAGTATTTTTTGCAGATTCATGAAAGTCCGTGGAATGGGCATAGTCAGTATATACTGTAGATGTTGGTCCGGAGGGATGATCTTACTATTCTAATATTCCAAGACACCCATCATAGCCAATATTTTTGCATGCACAGATCAACTGCAGTGATGCTCCAAGATGCTCCAGATCCAGAGGGTTTGCATTAGGTTCACTAAACACATGCCTTTGACAAATCTAGACAGCATCAAGAATTCTAATGGATGCATTACTTTTCTTAAAGATGTGATAATCCTAACACCCATGAAGACCATTTTGTGCACCTTGCTGTCCAATATTTCAACTTGGTGAAAGAAGGAATGGTGATTGTCAGGAGTGATTTAGAAGCAACAACAAAAAGCTTAGATAGAAGGAATGGTAGCCCCCATATGATGACACTTCTTCTGCACCCCTTTGTCTTCAAATTCAGCCTCACAGACTTCCAGAAGGAACTCCATCCAAAAGGCCATGACTATTTATTTTTTTCTCATAGACTTATATTTACTTGCTATCTTGACTACATCCTTATCTCAAATAGGCATAAGCGTTTGCATACAATCTTTGCACTGTTTCTGATTACAAGTATACCCTATCTCTGTGGGACTACCTTTACAAGACAGTATCCCTAACTTTTCTCCTGATCAGTGTCGTCATTTGCTACTGGATAAAACTCAAAAGAAAACATACTGATAAAAATGACATTTCAAGACTTGTCTGAATGTGATTGAAGACATGGCTAAATCATTCTTTTCCAAGGAAATATATGGCAATAAACACATCTTAATTTGTAAAACAAACAAACAAACAAGAACATCAATACTAAAAAACCCTGCTTTTGATCATCATTTGGGTTGTTTGGCTGGATCCCAAACTTTTCTTCTCATAACATCTAAGACGGTGGGTTCAACTATTCCAAGACTTAGTTCTCAGCCTACAATATTTTGGTTTTGTATATACTGTATTAGGTTTAGTTTGTTCACTCTTCAATCAGTCTGTCACTGAATCGAAGCAGGCACCCAGAACTTCTGAAGATTCTCCAGCCTCTGTATTCTCTTTCAAGAGTTTAATTCAAAAGAAATTAAACTGAGAATGAGGAAATATCACTAGCAGTTGTCATGCATATACTCTTAACATACCTTGATACCATGTGAATTATTCAGTATAATAGCACTGAGCATTCAACCTGTGGATATCAATAATTATGTAGACGAGGACAAGCAAATTTCAGGGTATGTAAACAACACAAATGGGTACCTTAGTTCCATACAGTTTTACATAGAATCTGCATCTGGTTGTCAAATCTTCTATAGTGACTTAATCTATATCTATTTACATAATCTACATCTAGTTTTATTTAATGGCTGAAATCATGGTGCTTGCTATAGTTAGTTGCAACTAGAGGATAGATAGAGTCAGTGGGAATTTGATGAGTCAGTTTCTCTATGATTTCCATGGATTCAGTAATCCTACTATACTTGCAGCTTCCTACACACTAAGAATCAGGATTTCAGACATAGAAACTACATCTCATTGTTCCAAGAGGTGATAGAATATGATATTTATTCATATGCCAGGAGAGATAAAAGCAGCTAGTTCATCATGTTCACCCATGTCCATTCTTTTTCTTTGAAAAAATATGCTATATCTCTACTTGAATCCTTGATCTGCTGTGAAAACTCATTGCAGGTGTATTACTAGAAAACTGTTCTTTAGATATTTCATTTACCTTGAAAACCTAGGTAGGATTGCTGCAAATCAGTTCCCACTTGATTTACAGTTCTGAAGACTTACATAAAATACTAAAGCCAAAGCTTAAAAAAAATGAAACTTAAATCCTTCTGTTGTTTGCATCTATGAAGCTCCATTAGCTGGAAGAGATTTACAAAATATGGACAATCCATGCCTCTGATTTAATATTTGCTTTTGACCTCTTGATATATTTTGTAAGACTGAAGTTGTTGCTTTTATGTTAGGAGTGAAACAGATGAGAGCAGACATCACTGAGGAGTTCAGTGAGAGCAATAAATTCTATAGATTACATTTATAGTACGATTCAGCCGGTGGTTCTGAAGCTTTGCATTGTCTGAAAAATAGGCCTGAAGATTGTTCACAACTAATATTTCATAGAAGAGTTAAGTATCTTATATTAATAGGAGTTAAAGTTTACAAGTAACTTGACATTTGTCAAATTTTTGTCAGTTGTTTTCTACAGACGTTAGTGAATTTTGACATAGGTGGTTTTCTTGTTTGTACTTTGGCTTTTGAAAAGTGTGGGAGTACAGTAATACAGTGACCCCCACCATTTCGCGGTTCAGATACTGCGGCCCCGCTACATCGCGGGATCGCAGTACCTGCACCATGGGGGTGGGGGCGGCTGGGTCGCTCCGCGCCGCCCCCCCCCCTGCACCCCTGAGAAGCCTCGGGGGTGCATGGGAGGGCGGCGGGGGGGCAATCGGGTCACTCCGCGCCGCCCTGCCACGCACCCCCGAGAAGCCTCGGGGCGGTGTGGGGGAGGCGATCGGGTCACTCTGTGCTGCCCTCCCACACACCCCCGAGAAGCCTCGGGGCGGCCGGGAGGGCGGCGCGGAGCGATCAGGTCGCTCCGCACTGCTCAACCAGGCTCCCGCAAGAAGCCTCGGGGCAGCCAGGAGGGGCGGCGTGGAGCAATCGGGTCGCTCCGCGCCGCTCAACTAGGCTTCCCCGAGAAGCGGGCAGCCGGGAGGGGCAGCATGGAGCAATCGGGGCACTCCGCACTGCTCAACCAGGCTCCCCCAAGAAGCCTCAGGCTGCACAGGTGGGCGACGGCAGGAAGTAAGATGCCTCCCGCCCCCCACCCGCTTCCGCATATCGCGGATTTTCTTGCATCGTGGGTGGGGTGGGTCCTTAACCCCCTCGATTGGCAGGGGGTCACTGTACCTTGGTTTATGGCCATAATTCGTTCCAGAAACATGCTTGTAAACCAAAATACTCTTATATCAAAGCAAATTTCCACATAAATATAATAGAAACTCAGATGATTTGTTCTATAGATTATAAGTGGTCCCATAGACCACATAATGCACACAAAAATGCCCAAACTCACAAAAAAGTTGGCTAGAGATCCACGTCCACACCTGGGATTAGGCACCTGGCTGCAGAATCTGCTGTGGGACTAAAAACTTGATTTTGCTCTGTATTTTTAATGTGACAGTAATAAAGTGCAGTATACAGCCCTATTCACACTTGAACAGCTGCCCCATGACTAGAAATGGTTTTAAAAATTAAGAAAGAATGTTGATAACAAATTAAATAAAATATGAATATAAAGAAAAATAAAACCATAACCTGCACTCTCCTTTGAAAATGTTCCTGGCTGGCACAAGGGAGACCTCTAGTCCTCTCTCCTCCCTCTGCTTTGGAGGCTGCCTGAAATTGAATGTTCAAGATAATTACCTGCAATCCAGCAGTGGGAGGAAGGGAAAGACTTGTGATCATGTGAACTGTTCCAATGCTTATATATCAAAACATGGCTTGTTAATCAGGGCAAAATTTAGAAGAAATGTTTGCTTGTCTTGCAAAACACTCTTAAACCAAGTTACTCTTAAACCAAGGTATTAGTGTATATGTTATGTCAAGGACAAGGGGTACATCTGCTAATTTGCTAGTAGTCATATAATATAACTGTAAGTTTTATTGAAAATGCAAATATTTAGCCTAATTTAGCTTATTGCTCATGATAGTTATATATTTGTTGTGGCATCTGCTCAGTAGAAATCTTTGATGCCTGGCAACAGCTTTAGCTGGAGAAGTGTGTTGTTTGGAACAGTGAAATAAGTGGCCCTGTGGGGGTGAAGGTCAGGCCTCATTTCATATCTCCGGTAGACTGTGGTGGTAATAACATCAAGGGCACAGCCTTGATCCATCAAATCTTGTTTTTGTCTTCTCTCTCTCTCTCTCTTTTTCTCTTTGTGTGTTGTTAATTTATGTCAGTTTTAAAAGAAACACATAGGGCAGTAAATAGCTTGAACAAATGTGCATGTAAGCTATTAAAAGTGAGAGTTTCATCATAACAGGTGTGGCGTGTCTTCCCATAATTACAGATACTGTCAAAAATATTTTCTCTGAAAAATGTCTCCCCTTGGTTTTCCCGTCAGCTCTCTCTCCTCTGAGACCTGGAGAGAATTGTGCATACTATTTAAGTCGTTCTTCTTGTTAGCTGTGCCATCCTGCTGTGAATTTTTTTTTTTATAATTCCTAGGCAGATAAGTAGAAAAAGAAACAGGATAAACAAGCAAATAGGAAGAGAGGCGAGAAGACATTAAGGGAGAAAACTATCAAGAATTCAAATACATGTGGTTTTTTTAAATAAAGACAAACATATTACATGTTTGCCAGTTTCATAAAGTTTTAAAAATCTTTACTTATTATTTATTTGTTTGTTTGTTTCATTTATATACCGCGCCATCATCCTACAGGAACTCTAGGCGGTTTACTTAGCCATAATTTATGTGTCCGTTCATACCCATGTAAACACCATGATAACAATTAATCATGGCATTTGTTTCCACTGAGGTTCTTGTTTCTTATTTCAAGTTTTCTTGACAAGAAAATTGTGCACATAGCTTTCTCAAAGTTTCATTAGATTCCGTTAAGAAAATAGGTTTTATTTGGCAAGAAAAATTATATTGCTGATTTACACTTGCATAAAAGAAGGTGTGTAAATCTTGGCAGCAAATTGACACTCATTAGGGGAGTACTGCTTGCTTTCCTGAATATAAAACCACAGTTGTTCACACATCCAAGGATGCAACCAGCATCTTCTGAATAAGTGGAAGCTTACTAGCAAGACTTCTGGAATTATGCAACTGTAAATTAACAGTTAGATTGTAGACTTTGCAATTAGGGCTTTCCTTGTTCTCTCAGTTTTGAATACCCCGTAGTATCATATTATCTTGTCATAGATTCATTGAGTTGGAAGAGACCTCAAGGGCCATCTAGTCCAACCCCCTGCCATGCAGGAACCCCCATCACAGTATTTCTGACAGATGGCCATCCAGCCTCTGCTTAAAAACCTCCACACTAGGAGACTCCACCACCTTCCATGACAGCTTATTCCACTGCCGAACAGTTCTTGTCTTAGAGTCCAGCGGCTATTGTAGCTCCATGCACTTATTTCAGTCTGTATGGACAGTGTTGATTGTCCATTTACACTTGCAATATGGGAAAGCAGCTTTTCCTGCATTTATTTATTTTATTTATAGTATATTTACCCCACCTTTCTCCTTGATTTATTTATTTTATTTATAGTATATTTACCCCACCTTTCTCCTTGAAAAAGGACCCAAGGCAGCTGATAGTAATGAGGGACAATATATAGTCCAGTACAAATAAGACATATTCAAATTTGAGAACAGGGAATTGAGGGACATCTTACAGCATTAAAAGACAACATTAAAGCTACAAGAGAACACAAACACGAACTCTGTGGGTGTATTTGGACCAGACAAATCTGGGATTTAGCATCACTACTGTACCACAGAGCATCAGCCAGCTGTAAAGTAGTAATCATTAGGAAATTACTGCCACCTAGTATATCGTAGCATCCCCATATTACTTAAATCACATGACTGTTAAAGGGAATGTTTCTGTGAATGCAGAAGGCCCTGAATTCAGTTTGTTAAGCTGAAAAAAAGGTGTTTAAGAGGAGAAGGGGCACGGTGGCTCAGTGGACTAAGGCTTCCAAAAACTGTCGTCTGCAAAGTCAGCAGCTCAGCAGGTTGAATCCCGGGTGCCAAGCAGCAGAGCGAGCTCCTGCTGTTGACCCCACCTCCTGCCAACCTTGCAGTCCAAAAGCATGTAAATGCATGTAGATAAATAGCTACCGCCATAAAAAGTGGGAAGGTAAAACAGTGTTTCCTTGCAGCCATGCTGACCATGTGGCCACGGACTTGCACAACACTGGCTTTTCGGCTTGAATATTGAAATAAGTACCGTCCCTAGAGTCAGACACAACTAGCATGCATGTGCGGGAGGAGGAACCTTTACCTTTACCTTATATGTTAAACAGTGTTACATGCTAAACAATTTTATTGCAATTTGTAGATGTCTGTTAGGAAATAGAATTTTGCTTAGAATCATCATGTATTCAGAGATGGAAAAGAAAACTATAGGAACATAAGCAAATGTAATGCTATCATTTCTGTTTTTAGAAATATATTTTATAAAATATTATTTTCATACTATTTATATGTCCTCAAGGACTGTGACAATCTGTTGTTGTGCTGCCTGCATGCTTTGTAAATCTGTCATATCCTATGTATGGCCATCTGTTAAAACAGCAGTGAAAATGTAAATTAATCTGAATTGCACATGTGTTAATGAACCCCTTTGAAGGGCTTAAGCATGCTTTAATTAAAAGCAAAGAAGAATAGGTTGGTGCTTTCTAAAGCTTTTAAATATTGCAATATTTTTTTAATGTTTGATCTTCATTTTCAGTCATACAATAGATTTGTTGTTGTGTGCAAATTAGGCAAAAAATAAAAAGAACATGAAGCAGTTCCTCCATCCGTTATTAAATAGGCTAAAAAACTGTAAGCACCATTCAACAGGAAATTATAGTAGTCAGTCTTTAACACATATTAATTATTTTGGGGGAAATGAGGTAAAGTGGCTGGGACTCAAAATGGCTGCATTTAAACCAGGTGTCCGAGGATGCCTCTGTTTAAAACCAGGTGTTTGGATTATAGTCCTCTGGTCCTCTGATCATGGCATTATACCTTACCCTGAAAATAAAGATTTAGATCTTTACTCTTAAATCTTCTCTTTAAAGTAAGTGTACATTGAGCAAGTGTATCAACTGTCTAATATTGGATCAAGGAACTATTTAACAAAAAGACACTCTTTGGAGTGGCTTAATAGAGAACACGTCTCCACTTAGGCTAGTGGCCAGGTAAGTTCCTTCCTTCCTTCCTTCCTTCCTTCCTTCCTTCCTTCCTTCCTTCCTTCCTTCCTTCCTTCCTTCCGTCACCCCCCTTTAGCATACTCAAAGTAACTTACAATCACTTAAAGCTATATAATTATTATCATTAAAAGCACCATAAAAAGAACAGGGGGAAAAAGCAATTAAACATAGAAAATGTAATTACCACAATTCAGAATAAATTTTAAAACATTTCTAAAATCTCAAATTCAGTGACCAGTATCCTATTCTTCAGTGTACTAACTCATACTAGAGTCAACCTTGAATCAGTGGGGATTCGATGAGTAAACTCCTGTATAAGTTCCATTGATTTATAGATTCATAGAATGATAGAGTTGGAAGAGACCTCAAGGGCCATCTAGTCCAACCCCCTGCCATGCAGGAACCCCCATCACAGGACTCCCGAACAGATGGCCATCCAGCCTCTGCTTAAAAACCTCTAAAGAAGGAGACTCCACCACCCTCCGTGGCAGCATATTCCACTGCTCAACAGCTCTAACTGTCATGAAATTCTTCCTAATGTTTAAATGGAATCTATTTTTCTGTATGAGACTACAAATGGGCCTTCTCTACCTGCAACTTATTTTAGCATCATATGTCACAGCTACTTAAGTAGGATTTTTTTTACTCTTAAGCAGCAGGATTTTGGTCAATAAATACAGCAGTGATGTTGAACCTTTTAGAGACCGAGTGCTCAAACTGCGATTCAAAACCCACTTATTTTTCACAAAGTGCTAATACGACAACTCAATCAGAATAGAGTGGTACCCCAGATTATAAATGCTGTGGGAGCTACCCTTTAGGAAAGCAAGGATCGAGGAGCAGGCTTTTGAATTTCCCGTGGCCACAGCGAGGGTGCTGTGGCCACGGGAAATTCAAAAACCTGCTCTTTAATCCTCGTTTTCCCGAAGGGTAGCACCCCTACTCTTCGATCCTCACTTTCTGAAGAGTAGCACCCCATCTCCCTCTCTGCTCTGGGCAGAGAAGCGGATGGGGTGCTCCACCACCAGGAGAGTCAGTGGGGAGTGGTGGCAGCTTGTGGGCTCCTTCATAGCCTCAGTTTACTCTCTAGCCATGCCACTCTGGGCGTCCCAAAAGCAGTGTAGCTGGAGAGTAAACTGGGGCTATGGACGAGCCCACAAGCCGCTGCCTCCCCTTCGCCTGGCTCTCTGCACAGAGCACAGTGGCATGCTCCAAGCGGAGGGGGAAGTGCCATGGCTGTGAGGGGCCGATGTTGTGTGCCCCCAGAAAGGGCTCCGCATGCCACCTTTGGCACCCATGCCATAGATTTGCCAACACTGAAATACAGCATTTTTCAAAAAAACCCACTTGTCCCTTAAAATAAGGTCTTTATTTGACAATGGAAGGACTAAGAGGGAAGGGGGCCAAAATGGCTGAGATGAGCCTACAGCACATCTCATAAGCCCAGGAACAGCCAGTAAGAAGGCTCATTCTTGCATCTTTTGAAACAGTGATGGGAATGGACAAAGCGGGCCTCCCCAGGGGATTTTAAAAGATGGGCAGGCTAAAATAAGATGATGCAGCCCTACAGATAGCCTGGACTGAGCCATATAGGAGACTTGAATGAGCAGTTTGAGTTGAGCCCCAAAACAGCAGGGCAGAACAATTATACACTGTTGTAAAAGAAGAGGGGTCTGCCTCCTGTAAACAGTGTTATGGGATTGGGATTGTGTGAGATTGCCAAATGTAAATCTGGCTCTTTGAGAGATCATTAAGCGATGCAGAAAATGCTTATTTTACATAGATTAATGAAATGTAGTTTGAAGTATAAACAATGCAATACGCTTTTCATGGCCACTAAAATGATCTAGTTTGTGGAGATTTTGTGTGTGCGTGTCACAGGTAGGGATTGGTACAAATATGCCTCTGAGGGAGGAGAAACTCTGTAAATTCAGTCCTTCGTTCCTCTAAGAGTGAACTTGATTCCTGATAGGATTGGATTTTTAAAGTATTGCTTGGAACTAAGAGGTGAGGTAGCAGTAGACTTCTAGCACTGTGAGCTTTGCAAAAGTACAGAAGATTCTTTTACAACAGCAGCTTAAATGGGCACTTCTGACACCCCTCCAAAAATGAAATGAAACGAAAAACACTTAGGAAGCCATGCTTAGTACCTATAGAAGACCAGGTCTCAATTGAAAAAGAAGAGCCAGAACAAGGAGGATAATGGAGGAGGCAGCATTGCTAACGGCTTAGATTCTGTGCAGAATCGTTCCTGGGACAACCCCAGGATATGATGGAACATACTGTTGCATTTCACACTTGCAGAACTTTATACTTACTCATGTGTACATTGGCGAACTTGTATAACTATGATAAATTTTATCCTTGTAGAAGCATATTTTAGTTACTTAATGCAAAGATTTTCATGCATCTATGAATGTTTATGCATCATAAAGCAAAAATAAGTGCTGTTTTCCAACTACCATAAGGGAATTTTCTAAAAGCTTTTAAATATTTTACCAAGCATTCTGTTTCTCCTGGTTACTTTTCATTTTAGGAGTATTAAAAAGCAGTTATTGAAAATATTTTAGAGAACTTTTCGTGTGTGTATAGATTTTGCTTCCTAAACCAATAAAGATAAGTGTGCTGTCAAGAGTCTATGATCAGTTTTGCAATAGTAGCAAGTATTTCACAGTAGTTTTTTCTGAATCACAATGTTTTAGACCAGTAGTTTTCACATTAGATAGTGCCAGTTATGTTTAAAAAATGACCAAAGAGGTAGGTCTGTTCTAATCCTTAAAAGCGAACAGGTTTGTAATAATTGGTAAGTAAGATGAGTCAGAGCTGTTATCTGTGAAATAAACGAGAAATAAAGTCATTAAGCTTTGCAAAATGTTAAAATTAATATTCACAGCTATGTCACCTTCTCCTGCGACTGGACTGAGCAAGGGTGAAAGAGAGAGAGAAATCAATTCTACGAATTTTGGAGAATGTAAGAATGAGCTGAGAAATTTATATCTGTCTTGTCGTCCATCTTGTGGTGGTGTTTGTGATTGGATATAGTTCACATGGGCTATGTGGGGTGAAAGACAAAGCAAGCATGAAAAGTAATATAAGTCCAACATGCTTATCTTAACATTCCATTTTCAAGTAGTAGAACAGATTGGGGGAAAATACCAGCCTGAAGAAAGTTCTGACTTTGTTCTGCAAGCATTAGCTGCATATTGATCAGGGTTTTTTAGGGGGGTAAAAACTTTACGGTAGCCATGTAATATCATTCTTTCTCATCACCTATCCAAAACTCTCTTTATTACTTTTGCAATGAAGTCCTTAAGAAACTAATAATAATGTACAAGCATATATTACCCTCAAGCCACTGGTGTTAAAACTGCTTTAAAAAACCCAATAAGAATATTGGGACAGAATTAAGAGATTATGTCACTATAAAATACTAAATCAACTCCCTCCTTTAAAAAAAGAAGAAGAAGAGAGAGAGTTCTGTAATGGAATATGCTTTAGTTTTAATTAGAATTAAATAATGTTTGCGCTTACCGTTTGCTTATTTGATGAAAGAAAATTAAGCTAAGTCTTACTAGGAAAAAAGTATCAAACCAAATGAAGGAGGAAACCCAGACAGTATTTGGAAGAGGCTTCACAAACGCCTTTTTTAACATGGAGGAATACTAGTTTCAATTCTCACACCTGAAGATACATTGTGAGGACCAATGTTGTGCAACAGTATTCCTAGTTATTCTTTCATGAAAGATCACCACTTTGAAGAACTAATTATGTCGCTTCCTCAGGTCATAGAAACATTTTCTGCTAGCCCTAACTAGGAGTGAAATTTGTTTGACTATTTTTTGAGTTAGATGCTAATGCTGATTAGTCAGTCATATAATTGGACCAGTCATTGCAAAAGTATGTAAAAAGAGTTTTATTTCACTTTTGTCTGTGTTGTGCATGTGTGTTTGTGTTTCACTATACTCTTCAAATACCTCCCTGCCTCAGAATGCAGTGTTAATGATGTCAACATTGACGAAAGGAAGTGGGTATTACAAGTTTCCCTGCCTTGTTTCCTTGCACTTGAATATAAAGTCCTAGCTGAAGCAAGGGCTTTGGGTCATGCCGATGTTTCTATTTGACTGTATCATTTCAACCTGTCATTAAATGTTCTAGCCATAGACTATTAAAATTATAATTTACAACAGCGAAAAGTAAAACAAGAATTGCATGGACCAACCCGTAAGAAATTCTGTGAAATTAACACAGATCAATGGATGAATCAATAAAATAATCAGAGTAAGTGACTTAGCATACAAAACCCTAAACATCATATTGCAGCAAGAGAACTTCTTAACCTTGAATGGTCGTTTTTCTTACAGCAAATCATATCCTTAGGAATAAAATCTTTGTGAATGGTCATATAATCAGCGTCTAGCAAACTGTCTTCTTTACTCTGTAATTCTATCTTACTATATAGAAATAAATCTCCTATGAATTAGAGCCCCAAAGAGGGTGGACAGTAATATTCAACATCAGGTGTAATTAATTATTACTATGTGGATCGTACAAACAAAATGATCTGTCATTTGAACACATACAGAGCCAAATACAGTAGATTTGCATTTCAACAGGAAACAGAAGGTAAAGCTTTGGCTGCTGATAGAAGTGCTGTGGAGTTGACAAATGGAAGATGCAGAGAGAGAAAAAAATCATGATGAACTGTCCAGTAGAAGCTGTTTAGCTATTATCAGACAAGCTGTGTACAGTGGACCCTTGAATAACAAACAGCTTGTATAACATAACATCTGTACAACATAAAAATTCCAGAGATAGGGGAAATTTGCTTAACATAATCGCCTATGGAGAAAATCCGTACAACATAAAAATGGGATTACTCAATTTTCAATGCATTCCTATGGGAATTTGTATAAAGGAAAATTTGCTTAACATAATTTCATTTGGAACGAATTAATTCCTTTATACAAGGTACCACTGTATTCTTAACTGGTTTAATCTGATCTCCAGTGTGCAGCATTGGAAAACCTGTGGTATCATTCTGTTGTATTGGTTATCAAAAGGCAACAGCAAGCAGCAATTAATTTGGGATGCAATCCACTTCCTGTTGGAGCTGGTGGCAGAGCTCACAAATGTTAATGCAGTTTCATCCGCATTGTGTAAATTGACTGATAAAAGGCAGAGTTGCCATTTAACAGCCTTTAAGCAGCTAATGCTCAACTGATTCCAATTATGTGGTTTAATAATATTTATCACCGTATTATGCTTTAATTGTATTTGGAAAATTGTGGGCCATGGCTCAATGCATTAATACATGCATTTTAAAAATGCCGTAGCTTAATAAATACTAGTCAGTTAGGATGATAGCACTTACAATATGTACACACAAATCAAGGACCGTGAAACATTATGGAAACAAACACATATTTGCTTGGTTTCAATTTTGTCATTTCATTTATACTTTCATTTAGTACTCCTTCCTGTGTAAATATGCTTCAGCTGTGAGATGCGGAAAAGGGACGGTAGCCTAGAAATCCTTTGAAAGAGATTGAGCAGAGAGCTTTGTGCTCAATGATAGCCTAGCTGTCCCTTGGTATACTACGATCCACAATAGGTAGCATTTAGAAGACCTGTACAGTGGTACCTCTTAAGACAAATGCCTCGTAAGACAAAAAACTCATAGGAAGAAGAAAAAATTCGGCAATGGGCATGCTTTGCATAATAAAAAAAAATTGCCTATGGGATCTTTCATAAGACAAAAAACCCATTCCGCATGTACCCAGAAGAAACCCCCCCCCCCGTTACTTTTGTATTTACTCTAGCCGCCGGAATGGATTTTGAATGCATTCCTATGGGAAACCGCGTTTTGTAAGACAAAAATTTCTTAAAACAAATTAACCTGTAGAATGAATTAAATTTGTTTTAAGAGGTACCACTGTAGTTATGTGTTTTTGATTTCATTTACTCTCCCCAACATCCCTTCCAGAGTACAGCAACTTGGCCTTCATGAGTGAAAACATCAGCAACAGAGACATGTCTTCACTACATGAACATATTTGTACATAAACATAGAGAATGAAGACCTGTCTTTGGTGAGCCAGCTATCTCAGATGATGGGGGATGCCTGCCGCTCCATAGCACCCAGTTTACTTTATTTTGTTTAAATGAATATATGAGACTTAATGTGTCTTCCAAGATAGTTTACAAAAATATAGCTAAACATCTTTTAAATGTTTATATAATTAAAATATAATGAGCAACATACTGGGACATTAAAATCTAATGCATTATATAGAAATCCTGGAGAATAAAAACAAATACTTTGCCTTGCCCATGCTCATTTAGAGGAATTCCACATTTCTTTTTAAGTCAGCCTGTGTTTACAACTCACAGACCCTTAGATGCACACTTCATCCAGAAAAGACTACATTACAAATGTGGGTTGGTGAGAGTGCAGAAGCTACTGTTACTTCCACCTTAGTTACACAGTCTTTAAGGGCAAATGGTAGTATTTTGAGCTGCACTAAGAAGCAAACCACTGTGCAGTGAACATTTTGGAGTACTGTACTATGATAGGTGTTCTTAGCAATTTGCCCTGTTTTTGAACTGAAGTTTCTATGAACTTCTGAACTGGGTATCTCTGAATATGGCCTATATGCATGATGCATCTGAATCCTCTCTCTGCTACTTCATTTGGAGAATCCCTGCATCCAGAGAACTTGTTGATTTTAGAGAGACAAAGAGGCATGTGCAAACTCAAAGGTAAAAGAGATCCTTTTGAAATGATGTTGGATGCAATTTTTTCACTAAAATTTTTAAAATATATTATCATGATAATTTTTGATCAAATTTAACTGTGCTTGGACATCAGAGCTGTGGAACAACTTATGGAATGTAAATGCCTCAATTTCATTCTGTTAGTGGATCATACTAATTGAATCATTTATCCACTTTTTGATGATGCTTACCTTTTCTCTAAGCCTTTTTTAAAAGGTAGAGCTTGAAAGCAGACATAACCTCTTACATTTCCTTTGATTCACTGTTCCATGCAAATGGAAGAAGACTTGAGTACTTGAGAAAAGTTTGTTATCACAAGATCTGATTGAAAATACTATAAATTAACTTCTGCGTTTTGGTTTTCCTTATTTGATCTTTCTTACTGAATTGAAGAGTCTTCAGCATTGAATGTAAAAATTTTTTGGCTTCTTCAAATGCATGGAGTAAGACCTTAGTGACCAGACATATGTGGTCTTTACTAAAGCCTACCTTCATGCACCTCGAAAATCAAACTGGTATCCATAAAAGCTTGGGCTACATGAGACTTTTTAGTCTTGAAGGTGCCACAAGAGATTCCATTGTTTTTAGTTTGATAAACCCATACAAGTGTTAATCTCAACTAACAACGCTTTCACACGACCCCTAAAATGCGCTGGCAACTTAAATGTGGATCCCCCCCCGCAACCAGAGATCATGTCCTGGTTCCTGTGTTCTTACTCTCCTGCACTCTCATTCTATTGCTTCTGTCTGCTGTGAGGGGAGGGAGAAAAAAATGCAGGCTCACCTCTGCCTGCTGGCAGCAGCTAATTGTACCAAGACAGGAAGCCCGTTAGGGATAACTGTCTGTTAAAGGGGGGGGGGCAACAAAAACAAACAAAAGGCGGAGGAGGGCCAGGCATGCAATGCTTTAAAATCCGCATAGGAACAGCAACAAGGATTTTACCTCCTCAAGACTAGGTACTTGTAAAATGCGCTGGGGCGTGCCTAAGTGGGTGTGGTCGTACTTTTTTTTAAAGTCCGCTGCTGGTGGGAAAACAATTTTATGCTCCGCATCTGTGAGCACTTTACATCGGATTTTAGGGGTCGTGTGAAAGCAGCCTAAGAAAATTATTATGTTCCTTTACCTATTGGATTTTTCAATTCTTGAGTAGCAGATATTGCCTCAGAGAAGACATTTAGCAGTCTAGCACAAGCATATGTTTCTCTGCTTACAAAATTTAATTTTGAATGTCTTAGTGGAGCTTGAAATGCAGAAGGAAGAGGAAGGAAATCAGTTGTCTTATGGAGATTTATATTTGAAGAACTTGTTTTCCTCAATATCTATTACATTTTGTAGGAAAGTTTTACTAAAATAACAAAATCTGACAGTTATCATTATCTACCTAATAACTATTAAATAAGCTTGAATTTATCAGATATCAACTGGTGCAATTATGGATGCATAAAGCATCAGATAGGAAATGTATTTCATCGTGTTTGAACCATTATACCTAGGTGCATTTAGCACTGACAGTTAATGCCTTGCTGGTAGGTTAGCAAAGTTCACTTACTTGGATGTTCCAGTGATCAGTATGTTCTTGGCAGGAGGTCATAGTGAGTTATTTTGAGAAAATAGCCCAGAGAGTGTCTCTCAGTGACAGTGTATCTTGCCTGTTGTTACAAGGATAATTATAATTCATACCGTTTGCTGAAAAATTACAGAACTCTTGTGAGTGATTACAGAACATATGCTGAATATTAATTAACACAGTCCATTTTATGACCTGAAGATTCAATTCTAAAACCCCAAATATGTATAACTTTATATCACTGTTTCTTGTTTATGATGTTTCAATAATATTTATCTGAAATCAGAGCACTTTGAAATCGATTTTTGCCAACTACACAACTCAGTCATGCACTTTCTGACAATGTAGAAGTATGTATGAGATAACAGAGGCAAAAGCAGTCACCAGTTAAGAGTGAATTGGAAGCATTCCCATCACTTGGAATTACATCAATTTGTAATCCCATATTAGTGACTGTGGGACATGGCCCATGTCGCTGTGGTTAAATGCCTGTACTGCAGGAAAAACTCTGCTCACGGCCTGGGGTTCAATCCTAGGTAGCAGGCTCATGGTTGAATCAGCCTTCCATCCTTCCAAGGTCGGTAAAATGAGTATCCAGCTTGCAGGGTGGCGGGCGTGTGTGTGTGTGTGTGTGTGTAGCCTGCATACTGTCATTAAAAACTGTAAACCACCCAGAGACTACTTGAAGTGGTATGGGGCAGTATATAAGCAGAACACTTTGCTTTTGCTTTGTTTTCATTGATTGCTATCTGATTTGCAGGAAAAGGGCAGGCCTGAAGAAGGAAATGCAATGCAAAATTAGCAATAGGAAGGGAAAATAAGTGTTAAACAGTAGCAAGTGTTTAAAAATGTTTAAAAAGTGTTTAAAAAGAAAAAGGAATTATGGGCAAATATTTCAGATGCTCTGAAATTTTTCTGTTTTGCTCAGAATGTACTTGGTTCTATTTAGTTCTATTTGGTTCTATTTGGCATAGAACCACTGCTACATCTATTACCATTACTTCCATGACTATGATGTGTTCTGCTCCACATCATGCTCATGAATCCAAGCATAAATTGTTCTGGTCAGTGACCAAACAGACATTTCTTCTGTAAAAATAATAGATGTGTTTAGATGCACAGAAGAGAGGCATCAAAAGAGTTGTGCCCAGTAGCTACATTTATTTTTAATATATTCACTGACAATAAAGGGAAAATGATCTGCAAATGTTAATTATTTCTAGCACAGTTGGAGCAAAGAGTTTTCGATTTGTTCTCTTCCTAATATATTATGAAGAGAAAATCAACTATACTATGTTACTGATGGATTTATATTGTTTCATAGATCCTCATTTGCCTACTGATAAAAGTCTATTTACTCAAGATTTCTAAAATGAGTCTTGGATTTATTATTGATGCTAACACTTGATGAGTTCTAATATTATAGTTCTAGACAAACATTTGATTTGCAATTGTTAGCCATAAAAAAAATCAAGCCTAACAGAGATACTTGCAAATCTGTTGGGATAATAGCAAAATCCTAAGATTTGATTTGAGGTGCTAAGATTCATTGAAAATCATTAGCAAAATATCAAAATATACAATAAAAGATGATGGTGAAACCATGGATGCAGAAGAATATCAAATTGGTTCTTTCATAAAGTTCCATTTTCTTCAAGACTCTTTGTGTTATCAGCATCTGCCTTTTGTAGAGAAATGAACACATTACATTTTTTTCATTAGGCTATTTCTTATCTGAAAGTCCCATAGTAAAAGACATGAAAAGTGCTAGGAATGTCAGCAGTTTATTTATTTGTATTTATTTATTTTTGAATATTTTACCCCTCCTTTCTCCTTGGAAAAGGACCCAAGATGACTTACAATAATGAGGGACAATATACAGCCCAGAACGTTTAAGACATATTCAGATTAAGAACAGGGAATTAGGAGAGGCATCTTACATTATTAAAAGGTAACATTAAAGTTACAAAGGGCACGCAAAAAGAAAAAAATCCATTATGAGTGGGGGGAAACTAAGTTGGAAAACACTGGTGTTCTCATGAAATCAGTCATTGCAATCATGTATGGTAATCCATATAAAAGTCACATAGTAAGTACTCCCTCATTCTGCAGAGATGGGGCAGTCCTGGCCTCCAGCTGGAGGGAGTTCCAAAGTCTGGGAGCAGCAACAGAGAAGGCCCTTTCATGTGTTCTTCTGAGACGCACCTGTGAAGGTGGTGGGATGGAGAGAAAGGCCTCTCCTGATGACCTTAGCACCCGAGCTGGTTCATACTGTGAGATTTGATCTTTGAGGGAGCTTGGACCCAGGCCATTTTGTGCTTTGTAGGTTAAGGTCAACACTTTGAATTGTGCCTGGTGGCTGAGTGAGAGCCAGTGGAGCTGCATTAACAGGGGTGTAATGTGATCTCTGTACCCCGCCCCAGTCAGCAATCTGGCCACTGCATTTTGGACCTGTTGAAGTTTCCTGAGACTTTCCATTGGTAGCCCCACATACAGCGCCTTACAGTACTCCAGCCGGGATGTCACTAGGGTATGTGTCACAGTGGCCAGAGCAGGTTTCTCAAGAAACAGGCGTTAAGTAGCATACTGGTTTTAATTGTGCATATGCACTCCTGGGCATCTAAGCTCAAGGATCAGTCCAGGAGCACCCCCAAGCTCTGTACCTCTTTTTTCAATTGGGGAGTGATCCCAGCCAGTATAGGTTGCATCCCTATCTCTTGATCTCCCTTTCAACTGACCAGAACCACCTCTGTCATGTCTGGGTTTAGTTTCAGATTGTTCTCCCTCATCTAGTTCATTATCAAAGCTAAGCACTGATCTAAAGTCGAAATAGCTTCCTTGGAATCCAGAGGTGTTGAGAGGTAGAGCTGAGTGTCATCAGCATACTGGTGACACTTCACCACAAGTCTCTGAATACCTTGTTATAGAATAAATTGTAATGATACTGCAGTTCTAAAGATGCATGGATGTGGAGAGTCCTGAACTGGAAAGGAGGAGCCAAGCCAAAACTCGGATGCTTCAAAAGCCTGCAAGGAGAGAGAGGTTGCATGGATATCACAAACACCCTAGTCCAGTGGTGGCGAACCTTGTTTTGGACCACAACTCCCAGAATTCCAAGCCTAGACTGCCAATGACAAAGGACTGTGGGGGTTGTGGTCCAAAACATCTGGAGTGCCAAAAGGTTCGCCTCCACTGCCCTAGTACATCTGCCCCAGGGTGAAATGAGTTATGTTTTCAAATTTCTGGCATACATAGATTGGGGGTAGATTGTGTTGCAGGTATACTTATATCTTCATTTAAAACTATGATGCAATCATTTGTAACCTCATACCATCCATGTCGAAGAGGAAATGCCTGCAAATTTTTGTTCAGTTTTATTCCAAAAGAACAAATTCAATATCTTTCTGGCATTACCTTTTAAGGGGCTAAGCAACAGAATGAAAGTACAAGAAGAGGACAAGTCGTTGCAGCCTCAGTTGGTAAGGAAGGTGTTCCAGAATGATTCAGGGACTGGAACACTTACCTTACCATCTGAGGCGGCAACGGCTAGGCCTCTTCACTCCTGAACGATGGTGCCTAAGAGGTGACCTGATTGAAGTTTATAAAATCATACATAGTGTGGACAAAGTGTTGTTGTTGTTCAGTCGTTCAGTCATGTCCGACTCTTCGTGACCCCATGGACTAGAGCTCGCCAGGCCTTCCTATCCTCCACTGCCTCCCGGAGTTTTGTCAAATTCATTTTGGTTGCATCGATGACACCGTCCAACCATCTCATTCTCTGTCGTCCTTTTTTCCTTTTGCCTTCGATTTTTCCCAGCATCAGGGACTTTTCCAGGGAGTCCTCTCTTCTCATGAGGTGGCCAAAGTACTGGAGCCTCAGCTTCAAAATCTGTCCTTCCAGTGAACATTCGGGGTTGATTTCTTTCAGGATGGATAGGTTTGATCTCCTTGCAGTCCAGGGGACTCTCAAGACTCTCCTCCAGCACCACAGCTCAAAAGCATCAATTCTGCAGCGATCAGCCTTCTTTATAGTCCAGCTCTCACTTCCATACATCACTACTGGAAAAACCATAGCTTTAACCATCCTGACCTTAGTTGGCAAAGTGATGTCTCTGCTCTTTAGGATGCTATCTAGGTTTGCCATTGCTTTCCTCTCAAGAAGCAGGCGTCTTTTTATTTCGTTGCTGCAGTCGCCATCTGCAGTGATAAGGAGCCCAAGAAAATAAACTCTGTAATTGCCTCCATTTCTTCCCCTTCTATTTGCCAGGAGGTGATGGGACCAGTGGCCATGATCTTAGTTTTTTTGATGTTGAGCTTCAGCCCATTTTTTTCACTCTCCTCTTTCACCCTCATTAAGAGGTTCTTTAATTCTTCCTCACTCTCTGCTATTAGAGTAGTATCATCTGCGTAGTTGAGGTTGTTGATATTTCTTCCGGCAATCTTAATTCCGGCTTGTGATTCATCCAGACTGGCCTTTCTCATGATGTACTCTGCATATAAGTTAAATAGGCAAGGTGACAGTATACAGCCTTGTCGTACTCCTTTCCCAATTCTAAACCAGTCAGTTGTTCCATATCCAGTTCTGACGGTTGCTGCTTGTCCCACATATAGATTTCTTAGGAGACAGATATGGTGGTCAGGCACTCCCATTCCTTTAAGGACTTGCCATAGTTTGTTGTGGTCTACACAGTTGAAGGCTTTGGCATAGTCAATGAAGCAGAAGTAGATGTTTTTCTGGAACTCTGGCTTTCTCCATAATCCAGCGCATGTTGGCGATTTGATCTCTAGTTCCTCTGCCCCTTTGAAATCCAGCTTGTAGTTCTGGAAGTTCTCTTTCCACATACTGCTGAAGCCTGCCTTGTAGAATTTTGAGCATAACCTTGCTAGCATGTGAAATGAGTGCAATTGTGCGATAGTTGGAGCATTCTTTGGCGTTTCCTTTCTTTGGGATTGGGATGGAGACCGATCTTTTCCAGTCCTCTGGCCACTGCTGGGTTTTCCAAATTTGCTGGCATATCTTATGCAGCACCTTTACAGCATCCTCTTTTAAGATTTTAAAGAGTTCAATTGGAATGCCGTCACCTCCACTGGCCTTGTTGTTTGCAATCTTTCTAAGGCCCACTTGACTTCACTTTCCAGGATGTCTGGCTCCAGGTCAGCAATTACGCTATCTTGGTTATCAGGGACATCCAGATCTTTCTGATATAATTCTTCTGTATATTCTTGCCATCTCTTCTTGATCTCTTCTGCTTCAGTTAGGTCCCTACCATTTTTGTCCTTTATCATATCCATCTTTGCATGAAATGCCCCTTTAATATCTCCAATTTTCTTGAACAGATCTCTGGTTTTTCCTTTTCTGTTGTTTTCCTCTATTTCTTTGCACTGTTCATTCAAGAAGGCCGCCCTGTCTCTCCTTGCTATTCTTTGGAAGTCTGCATTCAATTTTCTGTATCTTTCCCTTTTTCCCTTGCATTTTGCGTCCCTTCTCTCCTGCACTATTTGTAGGGCCTCGTTGGACAACCACTTTGCTTTCTTGCATTTTCTTTTCTTTGGAATATTTTTCATTGCAGCCTCCTGTACAATGTTACAAGCCTCCATCCATAGTTCTTCAGGTGTTCTGTCCACCAAATCTAGTTCCTTAAATCTATTCTTCACTTCCACTGTGTATTCATATGGGATTTGACTTAGGTTATACCTGACTGGCCCAGTGATCTTCCCTACTTTCTTCAGTTTAAGTTTGAATTTTGAAATAAGAAGCTGATGATCTGAGCCACAGTCAGCACCAGGTCTTGTTTTTGCTGACTGTATAGAGCTCCTCCATCTTTGGCTGCAGAGAACATAGTCAATCTGATTCTGTTATTGTCCATCTGGTGATGTCCATGTGTAGAGTCGCCTTTTGTGTTGTTGGAAAAGAGTGTTTGCAATGACCAGCTTGTTCTCTTGACAAAACTCAATTAGCCTTTGCCCTGCTTCATTTGGAACTCCAAGGCCAAACTTGCCAGGTATTCCTTTTATCACTTGACTCCCTACTTTAGCATTCCAATCCCCTATGATGAGAAGAACATCTTTCTTTGGTGTCAGTTCTAGAAGTTCTTGTAAGTCTTCATAAAATTGGTCAATCTCAGACTCTTCAGCACCGGTAGTTGGTGCATAAACTTGGATTACTGTGATGTTCAAAGGGCTGCCTTGGAATCGTACCGAGATCATTCTATCATTTTTTAGGTTGTATCCCAGCACTGCTTTTCTCACTCTATTGTTGACTATGAAGGCTACTCCATTTCTTCTTTGGGATTCTTGCCCACAGTAGTAGATGTGATAGTCATCTGAACTGAATTCACCCATTCCTGTCCATTTAAGTTCACTGATGCCCAGGATGTCAATGTTTATTCTTTCCATCTCACGTTTGACCACATCCAGCTTACCCTGGTTCATAGATCTCACATTCCAGGTTCCTATGCAGTATATTTCTTTGCAACATTGGACTTTCCTTTCTCTTCCTGGACAAAGTAGATAAGGAAAAAACGTTTTCCCTATCACAGAAGACTAGAACTAGGGGGCACTCCATGAAACGTTTGGGTGCTAGATCTCAAACAAATAAGAGAAAGCACTTTTTCACCCAAAAGATCACTTGTTTGTGAAACTCCCTGCCAGAAGAAGTGGTGACAGCTGTCAGCCTTGACAGCTTTAAGAAAGGATTAGACAAGTTCATGGAGAAAAAGGGTATCGATGGCTATCATTATGGGTGCCTAAGGACAACCTCTGGGTTGGAGAGATAGGCAGGATATCTCTCAATGTCATTTGCAGGGAATCGTAAGCAGGTGAAGACATCTGCTTGGGGATACCCTGAAGCAAATGGTGAGCCACTGTGTGAGACACAATGCTGGACTGGATGGGTGGTGCCCTGTTCCAGCAAGGCTGTTCTTATGTAAGAAGTAATGAAGTAAGTGAAATTCATTTCAGTGGGTTTACTTTGAGGTTTGGATAAGTCTAGATTTAAGCTGCAGGTTTGTTTACCCTTTAGTCCTGTGCAGCTGGATATGATGTATCATTCCTCCAAAGAACAAATGTAGGTGTTGGGCCATAGGTTCAAGATTGTTGTTCCAGTGTACCCAGGATATGGCCTTCTAGAAGCCTACAGAGGATCTCTGGAAGCTGAGTCATGGTAACTGGACTTCTGTCTTCTTGAGAGATTGAAACATTTCACTGCTCATTTAAACAGCTTTGTTAGACTGATGAAACATTTCAATTTCTCAAGAAAAGAAGCCTAGTTGCTATGACTCAACTTCAAAATAAACTTACCCGGTTGACTGAGAATCTTCACAGACCTACAGAGGATGTTGCTTTTTCAAAATAATACAACATGACAGCTGCAAATGATTTGTTGCAGTTGTAATCGTTACCTTAAAGAAGAGATTTCATGATATACTGTATGTGTTTTTTAATAAAATGTTGAACTCAAGAGACTCCAAGATGAGTTTTCAGTTATTATTAAATAATGACTTTTAACTATTTTCTTTTAGTTCCAGATTACCAAGAGCAGGATATCTTTCTATGGAGAAAGGAAACTGGGTTTGGATTTAGAATTCTTGGTGGAAATGAGCCTGGAGAGCCTGTAAGTTAATACTGAACTTCAAACATATTTAATATGTTGCCTCTATACCCTAGAATCACATTTTCTAATGTGTTTATATATACCTGGTATAAATAAATTTCTTCTACATCTCATTTGAACACTACTGGAAAAGGTATCAAAGTGCCCAGCTGCATTGTGAATAATTGTGGTTAATGAGAATGTTGTTTCTCATTCGCATGAGACGCTTATTCCTCCCAGCAACAGGCTTAGCCCTTCAAGCTGTTTTTGTAGTACTTACTGACCAGAACATCAAACAGATGTTAGTAACTCTGGTCTGCTATTGATATAGGTCAAGCTCAAGCCAAGGCTTTTGATCTCATTACAGTCCCTGAGCTGTATAACTCCATATTCATTCGACAGAATTCCAGAGGAAATAAAAAGTGATGTTAAACAGAGACAGAAGGACAGAACTCGGAGTAAAAGAAATAAGGTGTTAAAAGCAAAATATTATCAACAATCCTATATAATGGGGAGGAATGAAAGTTATGTTGTCAGTTGAAAAGTCTGTGCTATTTAGAATATCTGCACCAAAAAAAGTATTGGCAGGAATTGGCAGCTCAGCCCAATTCATTTGCTGCCGCAGCAGGTGTTTGGCAATTTGGTGCCCCTATCCCATGCCGTGGGTGCCCACTCTGAAAGCAGTTCCAGAATGTGATCTTCCCACTGCTCAGTTATGGATGGCTTCAGCATGTTGTTTTATAATTCATAATTCTTAAAAGTTACCTTTCATGCTCTGCAGGAAAATACATATGAGCTTTCTCTCCATATTAAAATTTAGCTATATTTAAACTATTTGAACACTTATGTGCCAGCATTCTATCGGTGAAGTTTAAGTTACTGTATGTTTGTTTCCATATGCAAAGACCAGTTGCCTGGGGTAGGAAAACAACATTGGGTGTAGATGTGGAATTGGTTGTTTATGTGGGAACTTTCTGACATCACTTTTATATATCTTGACTCACCGGTGCCCATCATCTGGATCTGGTTTATTGAATTCTTACTATTATTTATCAGACTTTTATGTCCCCCATTTGGCACCCATGGCCACTCTTGGCTGTTCACAATCCTTTCTTTGCCCTTTGAAGGTATGATGCGTAACCACAGACATGCCCAAACTTTGGCCCTCCTGATGTTTTGGACTACAGCTCCCAGAATTCTAAGCTTAGATTGCCAACGACAAAGGACTGTGGGAGTTACAGTCCAAAACATCTTGAGGGCCAAAGTTTGGGCAGGCCTGTGCTAGGAGAACTGCTAAAGTTACTTGATAGTGAATTGCATAGTCCAGTTGGATAGAAAGTATTTAACAAATTGGTACCCTTCTGGTATTTTAGACTACGGATCCTCCAACCATCAGCCATACTATCTGATCAGGGATTATGGGACCTGTAGTCTAAAATATCTGAAAGACACCATCCTGATCTATGCGGTGCCAGTTAAGACTAGACTACTCTACAGCTCTTAAAAAACTATTCTCACACACATGGGCATGTTTTTCACAGATTTACATTGGTCACATTGTGCCACTGGGTGCTGCAGATGCAGATGGCCGCCTGCGATCTGGAGATGAATTAATCTGTGTAGATGGAACGCCAGTTGTGGGGAAATCTCACCAGCTTGTAGTTCAACTTATGCAACAGGCTGCTAAGCAAGGCCATGTCAATTTAACTGTCAGGCGTAAAGTAGTGTACACAGGTAGGTTGCAAGTTTTATTTTTACTCTGTCGGGCATGTTTTATTTTTACTCTGTCGCTGGATAAAAGTGAACTACTTTCTAAAGATCAAAAGCCTCAATTCTTGCAAAAATAGCAGTACCACAGTTTCATTTTTGTGTTTTGTTTTTCATCATCACTTTTTGTTGCTGAAGCTTCTCAGGCATGAAATAAATATAGCTGAACACTTTTAAAATGACTTTGACTTTTGCTCATTAGAAGGAATATGTTATCTTCCAAGGCCTATCTTGATTTTCTTTGTATATTTTTAAAAATGCATTCTCAAAGGTGGCTTATATAAGAAGCCCTATGAAATGTGGTGATTTGTCAATGGTCACTCTGCAGTGCAAAAATGCATTTTATAAACAAGCAGTGTTAACAGACTGTGAGGATTTTGCCCAGAAAATTGCTGTGCTAGATCTGACCAAATTTGATTCACACACCAGTCTGTTTCCAGTGGATGCTTCTGAGATAATCTCTAATATATAGATGATCTGTTGTTCATCTCCATGACTGATACAGAAGTTTTTGCAAATCTGACTGTATTTGGCAGTGGTAACTCATAAGGGCAGTGAGTCTGCGGGTAGAGAAATCTTGCTTAAGTTGTTAAATGCTGTAGTGCAATGCGAGAAATAAAGAGGTGCCCTAGAAGAGGTGCCCTGTGTGTGGCACAGCACAACCTTTCATCAGTATTCTTCATTTAGTTTGTTTGAATAGAATATGCTGGGATGCCAGACACTGAAAGGGGACAACACAGATTTAAAGTGCAGTATGTGTGTATGGGGAAATTTGTACAGATATTCTCAAAATACATGCCCTTTGTCTTCTCATTGGACCAATTGGAATGATTATTTCTCTCTCTTTAGAGCTGTCATAAACAGGTTTCTTCTGAGTAAAAAAAATATAGTGAAAGTTATTATGATTGAATGCAAAATGACACGTGTTTTTTGTTGTTGAAATGATTCATCAGCAAGAGCAAGCAGGCACAAAGTTTTCTGTTTCCATATATTTTCTCATCAGAAAAGTTTCAGTGACAAAATCAATAGATCATAAGTTTATGCTAGGATCGAGAGAAAGAAGTCTCCAAAAGAAGTATTTCTTGCTGAGAGCATTCTGCACGTTGGGTGTCTCCACTGAAGAGATACTGCTCCAAATACTAATCCCATAAAATATAAGACATATAGCAAGGAAGCCACAGATGATCTCAGAGAAGATATCATTCAGAACCTATTCTACCACAACCCCAGCACCTGGGCCTCTTATATTTTGGCTGCAACTCTCTTGATCTTAATGATCTGATGACTGATCATAATGACTGGATCTTATTGGAAATGCAGTCCCATGGCGTATCGCTCAGCGGTCAACCTCGGCCCATCCTGTTCGGCAGGCGCGGGCGCACTTGCTCCGGGTCGCCACTCCTCAGGAAGCCCGCAGGACGAGTACTCGGACCCGGGCTTTCTCTGTGGCGGCCCCCAGCCTCTGGAATTCCATCCCCAGTGAAGTGCGCTCTGCAGAGTCCCTGCTGGCCTTCCGAAAGGCGCTAAAAACCCATCTTTTTCGGGAGGCCTTTGGCGATGCTTAATCTGGCTTTTCTGCTCCCTTTTTCCCGCCATCGTAACCTGTTTTTATCTTCCATGCTTAGTTTGAGGTGCCATTTGGTTTTAACTTTGTATAGGGTGATTTATTTGTTTGTTTTATCAGTCATTGTAATCTCTGTTGGCTACTGCAGCCTCGTGTAAGCCGCTTAGAGTACATAGTAGATAAGCGGGGTATAAATTCAACAAATAAATAAATAAATAAATAAATAAATAAATGGTCTTAGGTTGACCAAGGATGACTTTCAGGAGGTAGACTGTGGATTTTTTAACTGTGAATCAACATAAATATAGTCATGTTAATAACGTCCATTGTTTCTACCACTCAAAGCATGGGGCTGGGTGAAGGCTTTTAATGGAACATTACCTCTTTCTCAAAACAGTTCCGAAAGCAGAGAACGAGGTTCCTTCTCCAGCCTCATCTCATCACAGCAGCAACCAGCCTGCTTCTCTGACGGAAGAGAAACGCACTCCCCAGGGCAGCCAGAACTCACTCAACACAGTCAGTTCAGGCAGCGGCAGCACCAGTGGAATTGGTAGTGGAGGAGGCGGAGGCAGTGGCGTTGTCAGCACTGTAGTGCAGCCCTATGATGTAGAAATACGTCGGGGAGAAAATGAAGGCTTTGGGTTTGTCATTGTGTCTTCAGTTAGTCGGCCAGAAGCTGGAACAACTTTTGGTAAGTCTTGAATATTATTCTAAGTGTCAATTTGATTCTTGCTTTATTTGTATTATAGGTGGGCAAAGTATGGTTCTCTGTGTGTGTTGTGTTGTTACAGTCATGGCCGACTCTTCATGACTCCACATCCATGGAGTTTTCTTGGCAGGAATACTGGAGTGGTTTGCCAGTTCCTACTCCAGGCGCCTACAGCACCTGGTATTCCCTAGTGGTCTCCCGTCCAAGTACTAACCACGTCTGACCCTGCTTAGCTTCCGAAATCAGGCAAGATCAGCTGTGCTTAGGGCATCTAGATGCCATTAAGCTGCATCTAGAAATTCTTAACCAGTGGAGCCATTAATGAAGAATGTTGGGAGCTGCAGCCTAACAACCTCTGGAGGGCTGCCTTCTGTTCATCCTCAGGTTTGCTTATTCTTGGCCATGTTTTATTCTCCTAAACTGGCTGGATAGCTCAATGAGTTGAGTTCCTGGCTGCAGAGCCAGAGGTTCCACGCTCGGCCTCCTGGGAGAAGAGCCAACCTGTGTGGCCTTGAGAGCACGCTGCACAGTCCCAAGGTGCCCCCAGAAGAAGGGAACAGTAAACCATTTCTGTGTATTCTCTCCAGAAAGAGTTGCCATCAGGCAGAAACCACAGAAACAGCTTTTTCACTGTGGGCTTTCATGAAATATTTCATTAACTGCGGTGATAGAGTCTACATTTCTATACGTTGCCCCTTATTTGCAATTTCATCTTCACCTTCTGCTTTTAAGGCAAGGCGAAAATAGCTATCCTTGGTTTCTAGCAGTTTCTTTGAGAAGAGTCTGAGAGTATCTCACAGTACTTATAGCGAGAACAGCAATTACAAAATATGTATAGTAATTACATTTCCTGGATGTGGCCCATTTAATTTAATTAATATACTTATCAAGAAAGTCAAGTATTAGGAGATGCTTGCCTTCCAGCTTTTGTTCACAGTTAAATTAGATCTCTCTCTCTCTCTACACCCCACTTCTAAATATGTGTGCATGTGTGAGAGTGTGTGTGAGTGAGTGTGTGAGAGTGAGAGAGAGAGTAAGCATACTGAATACTTGAACTTTGAATACCTGGAGCCATGGCAGAAGTAGGAAGGATTATAACTCCCCTGTGCTTTTCCCCAGAGATGGGGACTCTGTGTCTATGTTTAGAGCAGGCTTCTTCTGGAGCAGATGGATGTCCCTGCAGTAGTGGAGGAGGATTTAAAGAACAAAGGCTATTTTGTGTAACATGTGTAGTGAATGGTTCAAATTAATAAAATAAAATAAAATGCATCCCTTTTTGTAATAAACCTTTTGGGTGAACTAGTCTACTAGAAGATTGTGACAGGGAAACAGAAAGATGTGCATGTGGATGGGGACTGTATTATATTTAGCAGCCACAAAAATTCTAGATCTAAATTATTTATTTGTTTATTTATTTATTTTAGATTATTTTACCCCACATTTTTCCTTGGAAAAGGACCCGAAATGGCTTACAGTAACGAGGGATAGTATACAGTCCAGTACAATCAAGACATGTTCAAGTATTGAGAACAGGGAATTGAGGGACATCTTACAGCGTTAAAAGACAACATTATATTAAAGCTACAAAAGAATGCGAGCAGTTAAAAGGAGAGTAAAATTCTATGTAAAGTTATGAGTGAATCATAGAATCATAGAGTTGGAAGAGACCTCAAGGGCCATCCAGACAAACCCCCTGCCATCCAGGAACCCCATCACAATATTTCCGAAAGGTGGCCATCCAGCCTCTGTTTAAAAACCTCCAAAAACCTCCAAAGAAGGAGACTCCACCACCCTTTGTGGCAGTATATTCCACTGCCGAATAGCTCTAACTGTCATGAAGTTCTTCCTGATGTTCAAATGGAATCTCTTTGAATGATAGAAACTAACATTGATACATAGTGTCAATGTAAACCCATGTTATAAGTGGTTATAAACACAGAGTCGATGTGATCCTATAGATTCATATGAAGGACACTGAATAGGTAGACCATCACTCAGGGAAAGCTTGCCTGAAGAGACAGGTCTTTGCCTGTTTCTGGAAAGACAACAGAGATGGGGCAGTCCTAGCCTCTAAATTCTATTTGTGTCCCCTTTATAGTCCTTTTACAAGCTGGCATCAGTATCCTCCCTAAGGATTTGAAAGGTGCCGTCTTGTTCAATCAAACAGAGGTCCAGATATGGAATAGTTCCAGTTGTCTAAATTTACAAATTTCTCATATTCACTTACCATCTTGCCAGTATTGCATTGGAGAAGTTCATAGCCCAGTCACCAACATAGACATGTACCTGATTTGTATGTTGGCAGTCTGTATTCAGGTGGTTCTGTGCAGGCAATGATATTGAAGGCTATATGGTGCCAGTGCATGGATCAGATAATTAGTAAAACGTGACACTATCCTTTTGGAAAGGTTGTATGGGCAAGTACTTTGTTCTTGGCTGTATTCTCATTATCTCAGGTCTGACTCTCAACCTTCCATCCAAGGATTTATAGTTCTAGTGCATGCAGCAGACCCTCTTCATTCAGAATTGGTCTCTTCAACTCAAACAAAATGAAAATCTGAATTAATTCAAGTATCTATCAATTTGTGATTTGTTGTTGGGATGACATTTGTTTATCTTAAAAGAAACAAAATTTTCCCACAGAGGAAAAAGCATATGGGGAGGTTTTTAGCTTGTGGTTTTATAAATTCTGGTCTTACACCTAAACAGAGAACTGGCTCATTCTTAATACTGAATTGAGAGAAGGTGGGTTTTTTTCAACACCTGAGCTGTCTGACCTTTCTTTTCAGGCTTGAAATTATAGTATTTTCCCCACATCTTTAGCCAGAGCTAAAAAATACTGAAATCCTGTTGTTTAGTATAATATGGCACACTCAATAGCCCATTGAGTCAGTGAAGATTTGGTAAGTCAAGTCCTCCATAAATTCCATTGATTCAAATGGACCTAATCTAGCTGTGACTAAGCAACAAGATTTCACCCCCTGTATCCCTTTACAGAGGGCAACAATCCAGTCTCCTAGTAACCTCTGCAATGGTTACTAGGAAAGCACCCTTATAACTGAAGAGACAAGCACAGCTGCTAAACTGATCAAAATCCACTAGACCACTGATAATCATTTGATATGGAAGGAATACCATAAGGAGGATATTCCTTCATTGATGGTTTATTATGTGGGTGGTTCTGTAGTGGGCATATATACAGTAACTTGAGAGGGATGATGTTAATTAATGCTGACACTTGAATAAAGTCCTTAGAAAACTATATGATGTATAACACCCCTTGGTAGTTTGTGCTTGTGACAGTTGACACTTACCGCTGAAAGGATTATTTCCAGTGTGACACTTACCGCTGAAAGGATTATTTCCAGTGTGAAATCAGTTACCTGTGTCAATCATGATGGAGTGGCTTTACCTGTCCAATTCAGATGGAATATCCATTTTTAAAGGAAGCTGAAATAATAATTACTTTTAACTAAAAGTTTGGGCATAACATAAATCTTGATTTAGGGTTTCCACCTGCCTCCACCCTGCTCCCATGAAACATTTCTCCCTCTTATTCTGCATGAGATGCTTATCCTCAGCTACACAGTACTAGCCTCACTCCAATAGGGGTTTTTGTGTGTGCTCAAAGGGACAGAGGAAGTTCAAAACTGACTCCCTGCTTTTCCACAGAGAGGGTAGTATGATGATGTATTGGTTCTTTTTAGAAATCAACCAATATGAGTCCTCATATGAGGTAGTTAGTTGCTAAGTACAGGTGAAACTTGAAAAATTAGAATATTGCGCAAAAGTTCATTTATTTCAGTAAGTTAACTCAAAAGGTGAAATTAATATATGAGCTAGACCCATTACATGCAAAGTGAGATATGTTAAACCTTACTTTGGTGTAATTGTGATGATTATGGAATACAGCTTATGAAAACCCCAAATTCACAATTTCAGAAAATTAAAAGAGTGTGAAAAGGTTCAATATTTTAGGCTCAAAGTGTCCCAGTCTAATCAGCTAATGAATCCACAACACCTGCAAAGGGTTCCTGAGCCTTTAAATGGTCTCTCAGGCTGGTTCAGTAGGAATCTCAAGCATGGGAACGACTGTTGACCTGACAGTTGTGCAGAAAACCATCATTGACACCCTCCATAAGGAGGGAAAGCCCCCAAAGGTACAGATTGCAAAAGAAGTGGGATGTTCCCAAAGTGCTGTGTCCAAGCACATCAATAGAAAGTTACCTGTATGTGGAAGGGGAAAGTGTGGAAGAAAAAGGTGCAAAAGCAGCAGAGATGACTGCAGTCTGGAGAGAATTGTCAGGAAAAGGCCTTCAAAAGTGTTGGGGACTTTCAAAAGGAGTGGACGGAGGATGGAGTTAGTGCATCAAGAGCCATCACACACAGACGGATCCTGGACATGGGCTTCAAATGTCATATTCCTCTTGTCAAGCTGCTACTGAACACTGTTGCTCAGTGATCTAAAGTCCTCTTTTCTGATGAGAGCAACTTTTGCATCTCATTTGAGAAGCTTGGAGAAGCACACAATGCACAATGCTTGAAGTCCAGTGTGAAGTTTCCACAGTCTGTGTTGATTTGGGGAGCCATGTCATCTGCTGGTGTTGCTCCACTGTGCTTCATTAAGTCCAGGGTCAATGCAGCCATCTACCAGGAGATTTTGGAGCACTTCATGCTTCCTTCCACAGATGAGTTTTATGGAGATGCTGACTTCATTTACCAGCAGGACTTGGCACCTGCCCTCACTGCCCAAAGTACCAAAACCTGGTTCAGTGACCATGGGATTACTGTGCTTGAGTGGCCATCAGACTCACCTGACCTGAACCCCATATAGAGAATCTATGGGGTATTGCCAAGAGAAAGATGAGGGACATGAGACCAAACAATGCAGCAGAGCTGAAGGCTGCTATTGAAGCATCCTGGACTTCCATAACACCTCAGCAGTGCCACAGGCTGATAGCATCCATGCCATGTTGCATTGAGGCAGCAATTGATGCAAAAGGGGCCCAAACCAAGTACCGAATACGTATGCATGCTTATATTTTTCACAGGCCCCATATTGTTCTATTTCCAATCCTTGTGTTATTGATGTCATGTAATATTTTAATTATCTGAGATTGTGAATTTGGAGTTTTCATAAGCTGTAAACCATAATCATCACAATTATAACAAATTAAGACTTGAACTATCTCGCTTTGCATGTCATGAGTCCATCTCATATATTAGTTTCATCTTTTGAGTTGACTTGCTAAAATAAATTAACTTTTGCACGATATTCTAATTTTTCAAGTTTCACCTGTATAGGGGAAATATTATGGTCACTGCTTCATGATAACCCATTCTGACAGTCACATTGCCTTATACAGTGGTGCCTCTTAAAATGAATTTAATTTGTTCTACAGGTCAATACATTTTACAAAAAAATTGTCCTGTGAAATGCGGTTTAACGCGGTTCCCATAGGAATGCATTGAATTTGTCTTGTGAAGCATCCCATAGGAAAATTTCGTCTTGTGAAGTTTTCCTATTCCCAGAAATTTCATTTGTCTTACGAGTTTTTCGTATTAAGGGGCATTCGTCTTACGAGGTACTACTGTATTGCTGAGTGGGCATTTGCTGATATTGCCATTAACCTATCCTTAATTCTGAGCTTTTAGATTCTAAACTGATGTAGGCATATTTCTAAAACTACTAATAAATGTGCATAAAAAAAACAGAATGGATCAATGTTATATTTTATTTCCGCCCATTTGCAAAATATAGAGCCATGTCGGCTGTGGCCACATTAAAAGCCACTAGGAGGAGTCTACCTAGATATAGAAGCTAAGTGTAAAGAAAGTTACTCAGTGTCAATGGATTTTAAATGTGGACTTTGTCAAGGAACAGAGCTAAAATAAAGGGTCAGAGTTTTGCTGGAAGTCAGAAAGGGAGGAAAGAAAATTCCTTGGCACAATTGGAAGTCTGCTCATGTAGCATTGGGATCTTGCACATGGTTTTGGACACATTTATAAAACTATGAAACAAAACAAAAGCATGACACAATCTTGTCCCCATGATTCTAGTGTTTTTTAAATAAAAGATCACCATGTAGGTCAGACATAGTTGAAACACAAGATTAGCAATTGACAGCAATGAATATTGTGTTGAGACATTTTCTCCCTCAAACATTACTCAGAACATTTGTGAAAATTTGTTCATTATTCAAGTATTGTCCATCTATTCTGAATTCTGAAATAAATGAACTGTCAAGTAAGTAGCATCAATGCCTTTTTATAACAAAATAAGAGGGTACCCAGTTATTTAAATTTTAAATGATTTTGCCCCAGTTATTTAGTAACTGGGGATGACCACCATGTATGCAGATTAGTTCCTTAGTCTCCAGTCCTAATTCCAGCCTTATAGAACTTAGTTTCTACATCTACGATATTATTTCTCAAAGAGGATATCAAAAGACATGATTCTGGAGCAGTTTTCATTTACATTTAAAATCTATTATATTCTCTTTAACACTATTTTTTCAAACATTTGGCCACCTTTTAGCTATTCTCCAGTCTGATCTTTACTACAACTTTTAAAATGGCCTGGAAATAGGAGACTTTCACCCAAATCCCACTAGACCATGTCCACAAACTATGTTTCTATCTTCATTTTACCATGATGGGAGGAGAAAGATGGGGATCCTTTTTGTTACAATTAAGTTTATTGGCACAATGATAAATGTTTAGGAGGCAAAAGGGGAAAAAAATTAAAATGTGTAGGTTTCATAAGGAAAATGTTAACACTGGCCTTAGAATTGATGGAACAACTTACAACATGCTTTAACCGAGACTGGACCATACCTGTTGGATAAAATTCAGTAGTAAGTTGCAATTATAGTAGACCCATTGAATTATTAGGTGAATTGTCCTAAGACACACCTCCCATGTCAGTTCACGATTCAATGGCCTACTCGGGTTACACCTTACTACTGGATATCACCCCATCTTTTTCTGCAAGAGAGGGACATGTAACTTTAAAGATGTATAAGATCCTCATTTCACCACTGTATCACAAGAAAAGGGATCTCTCTGAAGTCCTTTAAGGACTTTAAAATTCTCAGTTTTGGAGGCCTGGTTAGAGTGCAGCACCAGTCCCCAATCCCTGTCATTGCTTTATTCTAGAGATGGGCATGAACAATGCTGATTTGTTTAGTGGCGAAACACATGTTTGACATGTCAAAGCTCTGTCTCCTCTGATGGGTGCCTACTCTGACTGGATTGGTCACGGGTCATCATTGCCAGGAAAGAAGTTCATTCATTACTGATCACGTTCTACCTTCCTCTTGTTGGCAAGGATCCAATGCTGCACGAGCATGCTTCCACTTCTTTTTCCCTTCCTTTCCAAATTCCGTCTCGGTTCTTATGATAGACCACTGAATTCCGGGCTCTGCTTCTAATTCTAAGCCCATGCATACCTACTGTAATATATGAAAGCCAGTGACAAATTAGTAAATAAATGTATGTGGAGTCTTGGCTTCTAACTTAAAAGTTATTTTAGCAGTCAAAGGTCATGAGACATTTTTCGTACTTCCTATCAGTTTTTGTGTTGGGGTCTTAAAAATAAGGAGTTGTCAAATAGTTTAGAAATGAGTGGCCCTAGAAGACCATAGTCCACTGTCTTCTCCCATTTTGAGTGTCTCTGCTCCTTGCCTCGAATAGTTCCTTTGCCCACTGTAGAAAATAAACCCAATTCCCTACTGCTTTTACCCATGTCGTGTTCGTTTTATAGAATGGATCACTATGTATTCAAGAAATTCAAATAGATCTCTTATTCCTCTGTAGCTATAGAATGATTATCTTTCACACTGGAGAAAGAACAAAACATTGGCAGAAGCATTAATAGCCACTGGCTGTGAGACCAAGATGAGATACTGTAAAGTAAAGAAAGAAAACAAGGATTGCTTTTCCTTCCAGCAGTTTCAAGTTTGTAACGCAAATCCTCTGTGATTTTGTACTGGGAACTGCTGAGGAGCACAGCTGCAGCCCATCAAAAGAAGCTGTGCCATTTGTGTGTGTGTGTGTGTGTGTGTGTGTGTGTGTGTGTGTGTGTGTGTGTGTGTGTGTGTGTGTGTGTGTGTGTGTGTGTGTGTGTGTGTGTGTGTGTGTGTGTGTGTGTGTGTGAGAAGGAATTGCCAAATGGAGAGATATACGAAATACAGTTTTGCAGGTTCTAATTTGCACTCACAAACTCAATTGCCAATGCTTTGAACAGTGGCAGCAAAACTATCCTTTAATAACTTTTGCTTGATGCATTAATTAATTAACCCTTAACCTTCTCTTTCCCTTTTCAACCCTTTTTTCCTTTCCCCTTCACCAAATTGTATATAAACAATTTTTAATTTTTTAAAAAATGTACACAAACAAAACAAAAACAAAAAACCCAATATCAATACAAAAGCAGGCAATGCATGTGTGGCCATGCCTCACAAAATAGGTCGGATTATTGAGGGGAGCCCAGCAGACCGCTGCGGGAAGCTGAAAGTGGGGGACCGGATATTGGCCGTTAATGGATGCTCCATCACCAACAAATCCCATTCGGACATCGTCAACCTAATTAAAGAAGCAGGAAATATGGTTACTCTGCGCATTATCCCTGGGGATGGTAAAGTATACATTCTCTCTCTCTCTCTCTCTCTCTTTTTTTTTTAACTTTCTCTCCCGGCTCGCCCTTATCCATGGTTTTGGATTACTAAAAGCTTTTGAGTTGCTCTGACCTATGCCAGCCTTAGATGGCAATGCAAGACTTCAGGGCAATTCTAAAGCTTGGGTCATATTATGGAGAATATTTGTGCAGTGCTGATCTTTGTTTCCCTTTCTCTTTTTTATTCTATTTTTATTCTATTTTATTTTTGTCTCCATAGGTATGCTGTTGTGAGTTAGTAGCGATTTTTAATAGGAAGAAAAGTAGCCTTGGTTTCCACAGAACTGTATCATTCATTCTGTTGCTAATGTGACTGGTGGAGCACTTTTGTAGTGGCCCCATGTGTCCAGATGCTGGCACATTCCTCCACACATCTGAAAATACAAAATAATTTTTTAAAACATTGGCTTAAAAAATACCCTTCTGCCCTCGAGGGAGTGTGTGGGGAATTTTTCCATTATTCTAAAGGTACCTGAACAAATCCAGGAGCCCCTTGCCACACAAAATGGTTTTATTTTAAACATGTGCACACTCACACACACACACACACACACACACACACACACACTTGACCATTAGAGGCCCAAGAGACATTTTAAATTAAAGAAAACTGGAACAGAGTGCTGGGGAAAAGGTAGGCTCAAATGAATAGGTATGGCCCTCCAAGGTCCTTCAAGCGATGGGTTGCGTGGCCCCTGACATCTGGAGGTGACCTACCCTGGAATATATATACACTTCTTTCACACTCACCCGTCCAGCTTTTTCTGCCTCACATTCGTGTCATCAAAGCCTGTAAGATAACCGGTGTGTTTTCGCAATGCCATACCATTCAATATTAAGTGGCCAAAAAGTCATCAGCAGAATACAATTCAGTTTCCAAGCTATGGTTGAACATGTGAGCAACGGGGCATAATCCCATTGAATAAATACATGGCAGCAGAAGCTGATAACTTAACTAGGTGACACCAGCACAATTTGATTTAAATTTATTAAAACGTTCCTATCTCTCCCCCTCCCCCCACCAAAACACACACAGAGACACACAGACACATCCCCATTTTAAGTTCTAAGATTCCAGAGGTTTCCTTTTTGCTCTGGGGAGCCTTTAAGGGACACCTGGGGGAGCTCCCACCCCAAGCAGGAATCTGTCAGGGTTTGTTTTTGTTTAGTGATTAAAGGCTTCCAGGTCCTGTCCTGCCCTGTCCCTTCCAAAGGCTTCCCCAGGGCAAAAAGAAAACCCTAGAGAGAATCTAAAAGGGGGGATAGGAAACTTCTGGCATATAAGTTTGAATCACCAAGATTTTGTCCACAATCAGTTTCCCTGTACCAAGTTAACTGTTGTATCTCTGTCTTGCTATATATAATACATAGCTGTAATGATCTATTTCATATAACTCCAAAATACATTTATAACTCACACTTGCCCGTATAATTTCGTGGACCAGTGCCCTTGTTTGTTCAAAGCACCATTAATTAACATAAATGCATGCTCTACAACATAAGTTTACAGGATTTATGTGGCACAACTCTAGCCCCATAATGTGTCACAGGGCTGGCCCCTTGTATGTGTCACCTTATGGTGACACTCCCTGTCTTCTTTCAGCCTACTTAACCTAGTGTAACATTGTGCAGTCTAGAAATCACAACTTTATTTTTTTCAAAATAATAATAATAATAATCTCCTTTTCTAGTCCTCATGGTTGCATGAAGAGACGCCTAGAGCTTTTGCATGAGCAATATTCTCTGAAGGCTCAGAAAAGGCAGTGAAAGCTGTTGTTCTTCCCCGACAGAAGTGGGGCTTCCATGCAACTCCCAGAACTGTCATTCTGACTGTCCCCTTTCCAACTCTTTGCCTACTTACTATGTTTGTATCCTCTGTGATATGCTCGTCTCACTGTGCCTGCCATCCACTTACTCTCTGTATCATTATTTTAATTAACTATCTGAAGCAAATGTTGTGCAAAGTCAGTGAATTCTGAACTAGCAGCGTTGCAATGTCTGTATGTAAAAGACGTCAAATCTGTATTTCCTTCTTTACCGAGTCTAGTACAGATAAAGATAAGAAATTGCTATGTTTCAGAAACAGCTGGAAAATCACTCTCTGTAATGACACCTCCAGACGCACACACACACACACACACACACACACAAGCACAGCATGCAGTGTGATAGTGTGAATCAGATTCCTAGTTCTAGAGAGATTCTGGTATCTGTGGGAGTCTTGTTTGCAAACATAACATACTATCACTGACTCTAATGTACATATTTTTGTGTGTGTTTTGAATCTGCTTTTATCTTTAGTGATGGCTATGTGTACTAGAGTGAGAGACTTTGTTCTGTTCGTTTTGCCTGTCACAATGTATAATCTGGACATTTTATGTGTGTGAAGGAAGGACAAGAAACAGAAGGGATAAGCACGTTGCCATGTTTTAAGCCTATTGGAAAGCAGCTTTCTTTTCTTTTTGGATCATGGGAGATTTTTAAAGGCTTTTATTTCGTTGTGAGAGCGTCGGTCTTTTAGCTTTGGAACACACTCTCCTGAATTGAGGATTTGTTTTCTGGAAACAAGAGTGCAGAGCCGGGCGGTTATGGGGTGACAGATCAGTAAGACATTTCATTCAGTAAATTCGTTCATCGTATCCAACATATTAGTCTCATTAATTTAAGAATTTAGAATACAATTCCATATCTGAAATAATAATAGTAAAATTACACTTTTCCTTTATTAGTTGAGGGCACAAAGAAGTAGAATAATTTGCTTTCTAAGATGTGGTTCTGTTTGGAGAGAGTTCTCTTGCTGGTCTCCGTTATTTATAGGGTCCCTTCCAGTTCTGCAGTTCTAAGATGAGAATCATGTCAGCTTATCATCAGCCCATAAAACACAATGCTGCTAATTCAAGCATGGGTGGGGAAGACTCCAGAAAGCTAGTTTTCTTTTCAATTTTTATTTTCAAACCAGACTCCTGGGTTCTACCAACTAAAGCCTAATGCAAAAGAGATTCATTTGAAATTGAGTGATTCTGAACCCAGAAACTTGTGAGGGTTTTATACCAGAACTAAATGGAGGTCATAGTTTTTCCAGGTCAAAATCCTGGATGCCCCAGTCTTTTTTTTCCCATTTCACCAGAGAAATCATTTGGCTGCAGCTGTTCTTAAATCATTGTGAGCCTGAAATATTGGTTCGTCTGCTGCAAGTCAGCCAGATAACTTCAGTAGATCCAGATCTAACATCTGCTCATATTTGTATTAGAGAACTAACTATATAAGTAATTAATAAATGTAAGTATTAAATAAATGTGTATGAAAAGGGGGGAAATCCCTCAAATTCTCTCTGTAACTCTGATATCCTTCGTCTGTTTATCTCACTTGAGTCAATTTTCAGGAATTTTGCTTCACTAGTCTTCTCTAAGACTAATTTTATCATATATTACTGAATCATTTCAGTATCCTGTTACACTTGTCAGAGTCTTCTGTCCATTTTACTCAGATTAGTGTTTTTGTAAACTCTGCATGCAATTATCTCCTGTGTCCAAAAAGAATGTGATTCAAATTGTAAGTTTTAAAGCACGCATGTTCCTCCAAAATGAACAAATTCCAGATTCCTGCAACATGAACTGCAGTTAAGAAATCTTGGTCTTAGCTTTGACAAAAAGCATAGTTCTGTACAATTTAAAGTGGTGTTGTAAAGACAAATCTGAACTACAGATTTGGGTGAACCGGTGGATATTGTCTATCTTGATTTTCAGAAGGCTTTTGACACAGTCCCTCACCAAAGGCTGCTGAGAAAATTGCACAGTCAGGGGATAAGAGGGCAGGTCCTCTTATGGATTGAGAACTGGTTGAGATCCAGGAAACAAAGAGTAGGTGTCAATGGGAAATTTTCACAATGGAGAGAGGTGAAAAGCAGTGTGCCCCAGGGATCTGTCCTGGGACTGGTGCTTTTCAATCTGTTCACAAATGACCTGGAGACAGCGATAAGCAGTGGCCAAGTTTGCGGATGACATGAAACTTTTCCATGTGGTAAAAACCAGAGAAGATTGTGAAGAGTTCCAGAAGGATCTCTCCAAACTGGGAGAATGGGCTGAGAAATGGCAAATACGGTTCAATGTAGGAAAATGTAAAAGTAATGCATCTTTGGGGGGGGGTTCAAAACATTATCAACTCATGGGCTCTGAGCTATCCATGATGCATCAGGAAAGAGATCTTGGTGTGCTGGTGGACAGCTCAATGTAGGTGTCTACCCAGTGTATAGCAGTGGTGAAGAAGGCCAATTCCATGTTAGGGATTAAAATAAAAGGGGATTGAAAATAAAACAGCCAACGTTATAATGCCATTGTACAAAACGATAGCAAGACTGCACCTGAAAAATTGTGTACAATTCTGGTCACCGCATCTCAAAAAGGACATAGTGGAACTGGAAAAGGTGCAGAAGAGAGCAACTAAAATGATTACTGGGCTGGGGCACCTCCCTTATAAGAAAAGGCTAAAACATTTGGGGCTCTTTAGTCTGGAAAAAAGGTGCCTGAAGGGGGATATGATTGAGACATACAAAATAATGCAGGGCATGAGTAAAGTGGATAGAGAGACACTCTTCTCCCTCTCACAAAATACCAGAACTAGGGGACATCCACTCAAATTGAGGGTTGGGAGAGTGAGAACAGGCAAAAGAAAAAAATTACCCAGCATGTTGTTAGTCTGTGGAACTCCCTGCCACAGGATGTGGTGATGGCATCTGGCCTGGATGCCTTCAAAGGGGGATTGGACAGATTCCTGGAGGAAAAGTCCATCACAGGTTACAAACCATGATGGGGATGTGTAATCTCCAGGCTTACAACCGGGGTACTTCAAGTGCCAGATGCAGGGGAGTGGTATCAGGAGACAGATATCTACTCCCAGACACATTTGTTGGGGCCACTGTGAGATATAGGAAGCTGGACTAGATGGGCCTTTGGCCTGGTCCAGCATGGTTTTTCTTATATTCTTATGTTCTTATGTTTGGAAAAATGGGATTTTTAGTGGCTCAAGTCCAAGCATTTATCATTTTTTAAGTCTGAGCCCTAGCAGTGGCCTCTGCACACAATACTTACTCACCTGATGAAATGGTCACAAGTTCATGGAAACTTGCACCAAGTAAATCATGTTAATCTTTAAAGGGCTATAGTACATTTTCTCATAATAATTTACTTTCTATGACAGGCAGAGGTTGCTGAACTGCATAACATAATAACCCTGAGAGGGTGCTGAGCTCTGCAGATAAGCCTATTTAGAAAAATACTGATTTCATAAATTCCACAGCTTTTGCACTTAATTCTTTGGCTCAAATTTTATAGACCATGAATGTTGCTTGTAAAAGATCCACTGCATTACTCATAGCTTCTTAGCAGACAAGGTGCCAGTATCATTTTTGTTGCTCTAATTACACTAGTAATTTGTTATATTGTGCTATATTAATACAATGAATTGCTTTTACCAAGAAGCCGAAAAATACAAGGAGGTACATTCCAGTGGCCAACTCTGCTGCTGCAAGTCAAAAATAAAAAAGAGTACATAATTACAGTGGTACCTTGCAAGACGAATTCCCCGTAAGGCGAATGTAATTTCCTGGTATATGCATTTTTCGCAAGATGATTGTTTGCCTACCAGATGTCTTGTGAAAATCCATCTTCAGGGGAAGGCATTTGAATTTCATGTGCCCACAACTTGAGAAGTTGGGAAAGCCACGATGGAAGACCAGGCTTTTAAGTTTCATGTACCCACCACTTGAGAGGTTATGGGCACATAAAATTTAAAAGCCTGGTCTTCCATCCTGGCTTTCCCAACTGTGTAGCACCTGATCCACAGATACTACATGGTTGAGAAAGCCAGGATGGAAGCCACCGATGCCTCCCCTTCGGCTTGGGCTCTCTGCACGGAGCCCTTTAAAGGGATCCGCCCACACAGAGTCCAAGCCAAAGGGGAAGCAGAGGCTTGCAAGCACACAAGGCACTGTCCACGGAGGCTGCCTGCTTTCATTTCCTAACCTCCGCAAACAGAGAGGCTGGTGAAATGAAGGCAGCACCTCAGGTGTGCTTGTACACACGAGATGCTGCCTTCATCCCCCCCCCAGCCTGTCTGTTCCCGGAGGCTGGCAAAGGCAGCCAGCCAGCCTCCACGGACAGAGAGGCTGGGGAAAGGAGGCTGCCTTGTGGAGGCTGGCCCCTTGCCTTTCCCAGCCTCCATAAACAGGCAGGCAGGCTGGGGAAGGGGAAAGCAGTGCCTCATGTGCACAAGCACACCCAAGGCTCTGCCTTCCTTTTGCCAGCCTCTCTGTTTATGGAGGCTAGCAAAAGAGGAAGGCAGCCAGCCTCTGTTCACGGAGCCCTTGGAGGGTTGGCTGCCCCAATGCAGGAAGGGGACAAGTGGGCAAGTCACCCCCTCCTCTGCTCCCCCTCTCCTGGGTTGGGGCAGCCAGCAAAAAGAGGAAGTTTTTCCCCTGCCCCAACCCAGCAAAGAAGGGAAAAAGCTTCTCCCCTTTGTTGGACTGGGGGTGGGGAACCCCCTCAATCCACTGGCAGTGGAAGGCTGCTGGTGGATTGAGGTGTTTTTTTTAACAACATCCTATAGGGATGCATTGAAAACCAATGTCACCCATTTCTCTGTAACAGATTAATTGGTTTTCAATGCATTCCTATTGGAAGGCAATTTTTTCATAAAATGAATGGATCCCTGGAACCAATTAAATTCATCTTAGGAGGATCCACTGAACAAATGACAAAACCAAAGAATATTGTATTTTTCCATCTATAAGACAATATTTTTTTTCTAAAATCATTAGCCTAAAAATGACTGCTATCTTATACACAGAAGTAAGCTGAGCAGTTGCGGAACTGCCCATACCTTGTCTCTGCAGTCCAATCATGACAAAAACTTCAAATAGCTTTTCTCTGCAAACAGGCTTCCTCCAATCATGAGCCTTATGTAACTGATGTCAGCTGATGCTGAACAAACCAACCTCCTGTTGGAGGTGGAAAGCATGTAGGCTTTGCACAGATGTGGAATGTGTTCTGCTTTATTTAAAAAAAAAGATTCGTTAATTTTGTATTTGAAAAGTGTGTGGTGAGGTCTTATTCATGGTGGCATCTCATACATGGAAAAATATGGAACTTCTCTTGTCACTTAGGATTCACAAGAGAATGGCAGAACACTTTTCAAATTCCAAACAAAATGCTTATCAGAAGACCATTAAGCTTACCTTTAAGGGTAACTTAGAAAGTAATTAGGTGTTGCTAAGTAGTCCTAAAAAGTATTCCTAAAAAGTAACTTTGTACAAGGAATTATATTACTAATGTTCTAGCATTCTTGTTAGTTCAACAGCTGTACACAGTCCTGTGTGTAACTTCTGCCTGTTTTGATGGGTCATCTGGCCATCACTCTTGCCCTTGTAGAGTGTACCTGGCTCCTGTTTAGTCACATCACATCCTTATTATTCACATAATCATTATTCTTAACCAAGTTTTCTCTTATCAGACTATGAACTTTCTTCTTTTGATTCTTCTCTTTCCATGTATTCCACCCAAGTCTGAAAGTGTCCTGCCTTTGGTTTGATGTTGTGTGCCACTTTCCCCCTGCAGTGCGGCCATGAGTAGGCCTACTCTACAATGAATGAGTTTACCTTCTCAATGCAGGGGCAGAAGCAGACTTCTTTTTATGTACTTTGATGCAGTAGGCAATTTAAAAGCATCAAGTCTTTCTAACCGTCTTTAGGAAAGAATTGCAGAACCCAACCTGTCCATGTTCTGAAGAAATTAGGGGGGAAATAACTTCATTTTTAAATGGAATTTCATTACAGTATGCCAGAAATTGATAAAATGTTGTAAAAATAGAGTAATGTAATGCAGAAATATTCACAGGAGATGAAGTACTTTAAATAATTCAGCAGGCTTACTATTTTATGAGACTATTCAGGACACGTATCATTTTACTAGAAGTGAACAAAACATCTATGCTGCTGATCTGGAGTCTTGCCAGCAGTAACTGCAATGTAGCAATGATATTCTTTAGCAATACTTATCATTTTTAGTATTGAAAACAAGAGAAAACACTATATTCTGTTTGAGAATGTTAACCTTAATCTGAATATTCATGGAATATTTAAGGACTTGAGCTCACTGCAGTTTGAAATAAATATTTGAAAGACAATCCTCCCTGCAGTATTGTGTGCACTGTGGGGCTGCTAGCTTGCCAATTTTGTGCTGCTTGAATGGTTGTTACACCCATCCCAGTTTAGTGTTGTTGTGGGACCTAGATCCTTTGATGCTTTATGGGAACTACTAGAGACTTTGCAACTTCTTCACATTGCAGAAAAAAAGGAAATTGCACTCAATGCACCAGCATGTCAACGGAAAAATGACACTTCTGCTCTTCTCCAGAACTTTCCATAGAGGACAGAGGGAGCTGAGGCTTCCAGTTTTCCGAGTCAGAGTCAGTAGCTATGAGTGGGAGATGGCTGTTGCCCTAATATCTCCTTAGGGTTGTACTACTGCTTCTGGAAAGTTGCTTTGTCATCGGCTTCCCATTCTCTGATATTTTTGAAGCCAGAGAGAGAGAGGGAGAGATCTGGAGGCAATATCACAGCAACTACTATGAAATAATGTGTATGTGTTTGGAAGACAGACAGGCAATGTAGAAACTCTGTGATTAATTTAAAAGCCTTGAATTCCAGCAGGAACAGCTCTACATCATGCAAGATCATGAAAAAGGTAAAGGTGTTTCTGAATATGTCCAAATGGCATGTCCTGAAGCCATGTGAGAATGATCTGTAAGATACAAGGTTAGTGGGTTGCCAGTATCCTCTTTTCAGGGATCTGAGTCCCAAATATGTGACTTAGAGTCCCAGGACAAGAACTTAAGTCATGGTAACTCTATGCCCTGCTTGTGGGCTTCACAAAGCCATCTGTTATAGTACTACAGTGAGCACAATGGTAGACAAGTCCATTCATTGATTTTATCCAGTAGGACAATTTGTACTTTTGCTTGGAAGGAAAGATTCAAGCATCCTGCTCTCAACTTACAGTACATTGTCCATTGCAGCAGAATTAGAACGGGTTTTCAGGCACCTTAAAGACTTGGTTGTTTCTGAAATATTATTGATTCTGAAGAATTGGGATGCAGTCCATGAAAGCCTATAGGCCAAATAGAACTTGTTAGTCTTTAAGGTGCCACCAGAATAACTGTGTTATCATGTGTTCTGCTGCAACAGAATAACACTGTTGTACTGTATTTCTAAATCTGGATGTGGTGGCTCAGCAGGCTAGAGTACTGAAAACTGTTGGCTACAAAGTTGGCAGCTCAGCAGGTCAAATCCCGGGTGCTACAGTGGAGTGAGCTCCTGCTGATAACCCCAGCTCCTGCCAACCTAGCAGTTCAAAAGCATGTAAATGCAAGTAGGTAAACAGTACTGCCGTAAAAAGCGGGAAGGTAAAACTGTTTCCTTACAGCCATGCCGGCCACATGGCCATGGACTTGCACAACAGTGGCTCTTCGGCTTGAATATGGAGATGAGCACCACTCCTAGAGTCGGACATGACTAGCACACGTGTGTGTGGGGAACCTTTACCTTTACATTTATTGTATTTCTAAAAATGTAGGCATGCCATATGAGGAACTGGTTTTTTTGAACATTTAGTTTGGCTTTCACTGCTCCTTGATTCTGAGAGAATAAGATTCATAGCTGTATTTTGACCCTTTTGAGATACAATGTGTATGTATTCCATCAGTTTGTTCTACCGGTATGAACATGAACAGTGGCTTCTTCATTATTTGGGAGTCCTGGAAACAGTGCTACTTGTCTGAAAATATATTGACTTGTCATTTTGCACCGTTCTTGCAGCATTATGAACCGTGAAATAGCCGTTATCACTGGTGTTATTCTTCCCTGCAGCATCTTGATCATGTTAAAATACCTGGATTGAATCGGTTATGGCTTTTCACTGGTAGAGACTATTTAAATTTATGCAGTGCAAGTCATCCACATTTCACCAGTCTTCCCTGGATTGGTCAAAGCTTGTCCCTCAGTGTTGTAAAAGTGGGGAAAGGTGGAGCATGACTGAAAAATCAAGTGTGAGGCAGATTTGATGAAAATAAATTGGCCAGTCATGTATAAATATAATGACTTCTGCTTACTAGTGATAATATACCACTGAAATTGAATTTAATGGCTTTTGTAATGAGGACGTCATCACTTCAAATTGCTACTGATTAAAGGTAATTTTGGGATGCTCGTGAGTCCTGAACAACGTGATCTAAGTTGTATACACCTTAAAATCAATGAAGGAAGGTCTTTGCTGAGTCCCAGTTTGCCACTGCTGCTGATAACATTGCCTTTAAATATACTGTACAAAAGCTGTGCAGAGCTGGATTTCAGCAGTTGAAATGCAACTCCTTATCCTGCTCACTTCTATCCCAAGGTTTATTTATTTATTTATTTATTTATTTATTTATTTATTTATTTATTTATTTATTGAGCTTATATACAACCCGTCTTCCCAGGGGAAGTCCAAACGATGTACAACAAAAATATAAACAGAATCAACAGCAAATAAAACAATTTAAAAACAGAAATAATCAAACAGGACTATTAATAAATAACAGATGGCGGGTAAAAAAAAATATTTACTAGTCACCAAACGCCTCTCGGAAAAGCAGAGTTTTTAATGCCTTCCGAAAGGCTGGCAGGGACTCTGCAAGGCGCACTTCGCTGGGGAGGTGGTTCCACAGGGTAGGGCCAGCCACAGAGAAGCTCGGGTACGGGTGGAAGTCTTCCGAGCCTCTCTGGGCGTGGCGACCCAACAACCTGGTCGGTTGGGCCGATGTTGACCACTGGTCGATCCACTCTGCCAAGTAGTCAGGTCCCAGGCCATGGAGGGTTTTATAAATTAAAACCAAGACCTTGAATCTGATTCGGGACGCAATGGGCAACTAATGCAGACAAGCCAGGACTGGGGTGATGTGGTCGAACCGGCGCACACCCGCCACCAGCCTGGTCGCCGCATTTTGTACCCGCTGCAATCGCCGAAGGAGAGTCAAGGGCAACCCCATGTAGAGCGCATTGCAATAGTCTAGTCTCGAGATTACCAGCTATGCGACAAAGATGGAAAAAGGCAGTCCTGGACACAGCGGCCAGCTGGGCTTCCATAGTGAGCGCCGGGTCCAGGACTATGCCCAGATTCTGGACACTGTCCGAAGGCTGGAGGGAAACACCCTCCAAGGTGGGAAAAGGGCCTCCATAACCAGATGGGGAAGTCCCAAAGAACATAAACTCAGTCTTCTCGGGGTTGAGTTTGAGTCTGTTGGCCCTGGTCCATTCCATGACTGCGCCCAGGCACTGGTCGAGGGTCTGGACAGCCTCATCTGCAGCGGTGGAAAAGGAGAGATAGAGCTGTGTGTCATCAGCGTACTGATGACAGCAGACTCCAAATCTCCTTATGACCTCTGCCAACGGCCATAACATAGATGTTGAACAGCATGGGGGAGAGGGACGACCCCTGTGGAACCCCACAAGGGAGTATCCAAGGAGCAGACAACTCCCCCCATGCTGTACCCGCTGGGGACGGCCATCTAAGAAGGACTGGAACCAACTGTGGACAGTGCCTCCGATCCCGATCTCGGAGAGCCGACCCAGCAGGATACCGTGGTCAACGGTATCAAAGGCCGCTGACAAGTCCAGAAGGACCAACAGGGTAGAGCAACCCCTGTCAGTCCCCTGGGAGAGGTCATCTTGCAGAGTGACCAAGACTGTCTTAGTCTCCCGACCCGGCCTGAACCCAGACTGGAATGGGTCAAGGGCCCGTTCTCCCTCCAGAAATTTCACACCTAGCAAACAAACTCACTTCTTTTTCATCTCTTATTTGGGTGGACCACCAGGTGCTTGGAAGTTCCTACCATCCCTGCTGGCTCTCCACACCAAACCCTACATTGTTCTCCAGAGAGGCTTTAGATATCTGCAACTGCAAGAAAACATTGATGCTGTGAACTTCCTTACATTTGCATAGGAAAGCCAATCTTTATTTGTTTATGCAATGTAGTTAAGTGCAGATCTTCCATTGTGTACCTGAGATGTGTTGAGCTATTTATTTTCCATTCAGACTCTTGTATGACATAATTAGTAAAAATAAGAAACAAAAGCAATATGGTGGCAGTTTGCAGCTTCAGAGCACCCACAGTTTGACATAAAACACCAATATTTTTTAAAACATGTAGTTTTACTTTCACATCTAGTGTGAGTACAGAATAACAATGTGAAGTGTTAATATTTCATGCAGGACTGTCAAGATAAAACCTTGTGTATGAAGATCTACAGCACCAAATCTTGCCCAAGGATGTCTAAGGAATGATTTATGAAATTTCACATAAAGTGCCGTCCACCACTTAAATGTACCTAAGAATGTATTTGAAACTGAATGTGTCCCTTGTCCCAGAAAAATGTCCTCACCTTTGTTTTAGTACTGTCAGGTTCTATATCTTCTCTAGATTGGCCCTCATTTTTTTCCTGATGTTATTTGCTCTTATGCTAACTTTGTCAAATGGGCAGCAATAAATAGTGTGGGGGTTTTTTTAGAAATCAAAGTGGGCTCACCAGCATGTTTTGTGATCTGAGAGACTGACAAGATTTGTTCTTCTGCAACCATGAGCACTATTTTTCCTTTTAAAAATAAATAAATAAAAATTGTGAGAAGCACAATGTTACATTTGCTGTGACAAAAGCATAACAAGGAATGGGTGGCATACCAACAACAACAAAAATCTTAAACAGTAGTCTTAAATTAAAGTAACAGAAAACCCAGATGTAGTCTAAAGTAACTAAACATGTTCCTCCCTACACTACCTGTTTGTCCACAGCTTTGTATAGGAGCAGGAGAAATGCCACTATTATTTTAATAGATGGATTGATTTTTTTTCTTAGAGCTTTTCCCAAGTATAATAAAGATCTTGTAGGCAATCTCTTCACCAATATGTTATTAAATAAATATTTAATGGTTAACTTTAATGGTTGGAAAATCCACTTTTTGTTATTGGACTTCTGAAATATGAGCAGGTACAAATCTTTCTTGGGTAGTGTGGTGTTTAAAAATTGTATTTGATATGTTTTCCTGTGTTGCTTTGGGTATATGGAAGTTCTGTGTGTATCATTATCACATGAAGATTCTCATTCATAAAGATCATCCTTTTATTTTCCAGAATCCTCCAATGCAACTTTATTGACCAATGCAGAAAAAATTGCGACAATTACAACCACACATACTCCTCAGCAAGTGCCACAGGAGACCAGGTCAGCTTTTTGTTCTTTTCTGAAAGCATTTTATGCTGTCTCTTCAACATTCCCTATAAATAATACTTCCTGTAAAACTAATCATTCTTTCTCTTTTTTTCTTTCTTTCCTTTCCTCCACCCCCATTCCTTATTCATTTTTACAGAAATAACACAAAACCAAAGCAGGAGTCCCAGTTTGATTTCAAACCACCCACAACTTCACAGGTAAAGTCACCCTTTCCAGATTTCCCTCATTTTATACTGCCTGTGGCTTCCTGCTTGCATATATTGAACAAATCCCCTTGGTTTGAGAAATGGAAATCACTGATAGAAAGCCACTGGTGATGTTTCAACTTGAAAAGCTGTTTAGAGCAGACAGAGCTGCATTGATTGAAAACAAAGGCAGCTGTTTTTCAGGAGGGGGCATGGATTATTTTAAGTATAAATTGTTTCCGTTTCGCTCAGTCAGTCAACTGCATTCCAGACCATACTTTTAAAAGGTAAAAATGCAATGTGGGAAAGATTACCTAGTGGCTCTCTTGCTATGCATGCTATAAGCAGCTGTGTGCCAAATTTGTAAGCCGCTTAGAGTATATATTGTAGATAAGCGGGGTATAAATGCAATAAATAAAATAATAAAATAAATAATATATTGACTAGCAATATTTGTACATATCTCTTTGTTACTTTTCCTACTATTTGCCATAAAAACAACAGAAATTCATTTCCTATTGATTGCTAGTTTACTCAATAGATGTAGTATAAGTATAAATGTAGAAAATATTTTGTTTATATATCCTATTATCTGTAACTGTGATCTGTTGTTGCAGATAATAGGATTGTAGAGGAGATTAGCATAAAGCAATGACCAGTTCAGCAGACTTCAAGTCATTGTAAACAATGAGATCATTTGCTTTTGCTTTTTTTTTAAAAAAAGGTCACAATCATTTACTCTCATTTTGATAAAAATGGAGATCTTTAAAAGAAGATACAAGTTGAGAAACAAGCATGAATTATGCTTCATTTTCTAAGGGGTTCCTTTGCCAAAATTGTAATAGGGTGGCAATGTAATATTTTGAAGATTACAAGAGGTTGGTTCAAATTGATTCTTATTACTTCCCCATAGACGGACCAGGATTTTTACACAGTTGAGCTTGAAAGAGGAGCCAAAGGTTTTGGCTTTAGTCTACGAGGTGGCCGAGAATATAATATGGATCTCTATGTTTTGCGGTTAGCGGAAGACGGTCCTGCTGAAAGATGTGGGAAAATGAGGGTATGTCTGTCAAAGGAGACTGTTTTTATTACCTGCCTCTTCCATTATCATTGAGCAAAGAACATGGAAGGATTCATCCCTGCTCTCCATTGTGTACTTTTTCCTCTTTGTGTATTTGAGGGAGAGTAGAGTAATAGTTTTAGTGTGAAGGGTCCGCTAAATCTAACATTTCCTGTGCAACATTCTCTACAAGCCAGTCAGCATTGGATAATGGATATACTATGTATGTGAGAATCCTTCCTAAATACCCCAATCTTCTCACTTTAGGTGAGACAAAAAGACTGCTCAGTGAAGAATTTTCAATCCCCTAAAGATTCTTGCCTCCAAAACAAAAAATGAGATAATGGATGCTTTGGGGGAGTGAGGTTTCCATTTTTGAACAAAATATCTCTGCAGAGAACTAATGATCATTAGTACTGACTTGTAGGCACGCCTACAGACAGCAAAGCCACAAGGGGTTGATTGATCCAAAAGATGCGAACAACCTCTCCAGTACCAAGCCCATGCAACAAAGCAGTAGATGTAGTCCTTTTGACATAGTTCATGTTATTTGCTCAACAATCATTCTTGCACACCCCAGTTAACACTGACAGAAACATTGACAGATATTGAAACACTGAAATATTGAAAATATTGAAGATATTGAAACGTGACACAATTTGCACCCCAAGGATGTACTATGAAATAGGACAATTGTTGGGAAAGCAAAATTCAGGGATAGGTACCAAATAGCTCCTAAGAACAACTTGAGTTACCTCTCTGTTTTATCTCTTGAGTGCTGTTCCTCTTGCTGCTTTAAAGGCTACTTTCAAAATCACGTTAGGTTTTAGAAAGGTATAGCATGATTTCTTGAGGGAGAGGAAATTGCATATGTAGCAGAATGAAGTCACCCTATAAACTGTTGGATCTAAGATCTGGATTATGAATTTACAGGGCACACAGCCAGGCCACAAAGAGAAAAGAAAAAGCATTAATTCAGAGACAGTAGAAAGCTTGTACAGGTGCACAAAGCATTTTTTTGTTAGCACAGTACATTGAAATAAAATCTTCTCATGTTTTATAAAACACAGCATTGTGCTCTGTGGTCTTTGAATATTCTTTTGCAAAGTGATTTCTGAAATTCCCTCTGAGAGATTTTGAGCCACAGGGATATATAAACATGGGAATACAGTACTGTAAAAAGAGAGTTTTTCCCATATGCTTTTCAAAATATGCAACCATATAAATTCCATTGTGGGTTATCTCATTGTAGTCAAGGTGGATTTTACATCTCCATCCAGTTATTATTGTCTTTATTTTATGATTTATTTTGTTTTGCATTGTTTTTCCTCTGGCACCTTTAGCTTTTCATTCTTTTTTAGCATATTATTTATTATGATTATGTTTATATGTGAACCATCCAGAGTATGCTCTGACACTGATGGGTGCAGTATAAAAAGTGAAATAATTAATAACTAGTAGTAGGGCTTTTAACGTAAGATGTATTGACTCAATAAAGGGAGCCACAGAAGGACTTGAGCAGGACTGCTAACGGTGGAATATTTTTGAGATTGCTAATGCATAGAGTAACCGTAAGCCAAAAGCAACTGGACAGCACAAAATTACAGCCATGTGAGGGATCTGTCACATAAGAGAACAAACCTTTCACCCAACAGTGTTGGTGTAATTGAAAACTGGGTCAAGCTTTGAAATCTGACCTGGAGCCCAGGTTTAATCCTTGAAGTTTACTCTAAACCTAGTTTAGTTCCCATTGTGTCATGGAGTGCTCTCCTGCCACCATTTTTCCTTAATTGTGGATTCTTTTTCTGTTCTGGCAGATTGGTGATGAAATCCTGGAGATCAATGGAGAAACAACAAAGAACATGAAGCATGCACGAGCCATAGAACTAATTAAAAATGGTGGCCGTAAAGTTCGCCTCTTTCTCAAACGTGGAGATGGCTCTGTACCAGAATATGGTGGGTCAAACTATGAAAACGTTCCTTTCCTCCCTCCTGGCATCACACCATGAATGATATGTCTCAAGATCTGAAGCGGGGATCCTTTTTTTCTTCCCTCTTTCTTTTTTTTTTCTTTTTTTTCACCAGTGTCTTACCAACCTTGGCAAGAACTGATTAATTGCCTCGCTTGTGCTGAATTTTCTCTACACCTTTTCATCTTTTGCTTGCTACTATGGACTTCTGTGGGGGCACAGTGTACAGGCAAGATCATCTTCAAAGCAGTATATTTTGTGGTGATCAGAGGGGGCAGAAACAAGAGACAAAACAAAAAGGAAAAAAAAACTTACTATCCTATGTGACTAAACAAGGAATGTTTATTTGAACTGTGCCAAACTCTTTCTCAGCGGACGAATTATTCTCTTGTCTTCTGATCAATGCTGAAATGGGAATCCTGTACTCTTGTTTTCCGGAAACTGTAGCCTTTGTTGGGCGTTTGTCCTTGCCTTTTGTCTGTAATTGTAGGCATGAATTCCAAGATGGTGTCTGGGCTTTTATTGTCCCCTTATATTTATGTAAATACTTATAAATTTATTTTTTAAAAGTATGCAATACAAATATATATAGATATATATACACTTGGACTTCTCCTGTTCTGCCACATCCTTTACCCTTTAGAATGTCTGTCCATTCACAACTGTGTAAGCGATGAACAAATGCCAATTGCCATTCTCCACACAGGAGGCCACATCTTACTTTCATGCTGAAACAAGATCAGCATTTAAAAACAAAAAGCAAACAAAAAAAAACCCTCTTGTCCAGGAGTATATTTGAGTTCTCTAGATATAGGCTCGGGGTGGCTTAATATTGTATATAATATTATGTCTTATTTATTTGAGATAATTGTTCAAATGTATGCCCTAGATCTAGGGCTTTTCCCAAATATAATTGGTTTCTAACCAGTTATGAATTATAAGCACATAAATGAAGAAATGTCCTTTATGCTTCCCCATATTTGGGATAATAATATATCAGTTATATTCTGTTTATCCCCCTGTGGGATAGAACAAAGATCCCAATCAATCCCTTACACTACTTTCATTCTCCACAAACAAAACGGAGGATACACAGTTTGACGCCACATCACGGTAGGGAAAGGGGAGAGTTTCATAGTTTATGTATGGGTATATTCTCACAAATTATTTTTACAGATGGACATAAATAATCATAAACAACCTCTTCCCTCCTGCCATCATAGATTGACACCAAAATAAACTTATGAGTACCACTGTGGTGTAACAGATAGAGTGACAGACTGAGACCCAGGAGACCTTGGGTTCAAATTGTTACTCGACCATGGCAACTAACTTCTTAAACCTCTCACATACCTTGAAAGCCCTATTAAGATAGACATAAGTCAGATGTGACATGATGGCACATAACAACGTGAATGGTCCAGTACATGCAGAGATGTCAGTTCATCTTGCCCAGAAAAAGAAGAATTTGGGTCTGTACTAAAGATCCAGTCAGTTTTTTTGTAAATCCTTTTGAAATGCTGAACCATTGATCTTAGCAGGTTCCTAAGAAACTTGTGAGAATATACCTAAAGCACCCCCCCCCAAAAAAAAAACTGATTCTTGATCAGAGGCAGTTAGGGGAACATTTTTGAAGTACACATGGGAAGGAGTGCTAGAGCAGGTGTTTTTGACAATGTTTTTTCCAGAAATGGAAGACAAAACTAGAAGACTGCTTGGGACAGAGAGTGAGTTGGAGTTCTTTAGTGAGTAGAGGAGGATTTCTCCACTGAACACAGCACACTTGTTAAGCCTTTTGAATTCAATTCCTAATTTATAAAAAGTGTGACTATATCCCACATATGACCTAATCCAATTTGTCATCCCATCTGAAGCAGAACTATTCAGTCCCTGGGATTTACCAAAGTGTTAACTTACCAGTCAGCAATTGATTCCATGTGGGTCTACTGTAACTGAAGTTAACAATGGGACTTGTTTATCGTTATTTATAACCTTTTCATTTGCCCGCACAGTTGCACTGGATTTCACATTCAACAGGCCCACACAGTTACACTGGAACTGTCTTTCTGACTGATTCACTCTGTACTCTGTTTTTAAACCCATTTATGCTTTCCCATGAATTAAAACTCCCATGTTTGTATTCCTGTTGTACAAACCACTCAGGTGGCCATCTTTCAGCAGGACTAAACTTGTGTGTAATGTTCTTTCTACTCTTGTCTTTTCCTATGCTCTTTGGCTGTAAAGTATTGTATAATATGCTAAACATCGTAAATATAGCCTGTTAAAAATAAGTGCTTCACATCTTCAAGAATTTCTGTCGCACTGAGGATGAAAATCCAACACAGGGCATGGGATGGGGCTGCTTCTTTTGTTTGTTTGTTTGTTTGTTTGTTCTCTCTCTCTCCCCTTCTCCCTCTCCCTCCTCCTCTCTGTCTCCCTCTCTCTGCCCTCCCCCCTTATGTTATGTTTTGGCTGCAAGTAACTTTTAAATCACAGAACACATTCCATTTTCAAGCAAGGGGCTGCACTGGTGCTGCCGTATGCCTGTAACATTGGGAGGCTTTCCTTCTTCCGTACTGTTCACTGCGCTCACTAACAAGTTGCTTCAAAAATAACATTAAGTTCCAATATTTTTCTGACTTGATTGGAACGCGCTTCTCTTACGAGGCTGTATATTTTTGTAATGAGTTTTGTACTTATTTTTAACGTTGTGGTCTTTGGTGGGCTTCTTTTTGTTGTTCTTGATTGTTAACTGTTTTTCCTCTAACATTCTGTCTTGCTGCTCCAATTATGTCTGTCTGTCTGTCTGTCTCTCTCTCTCTCTCTCTCTCTCTCTCTGTCCTTCCCTCCCTCCCTCAGAATGGATGCTTTAGTTGTCTGGGTTATCTAATCACCTTTTAAAATGTTTTATTACAATATGTGACTTTAACAACTGCTGTCTCTTCAGCCTTATATTTGGGTGATGCCTAGACAATCCTGATTGGAAACAAAATAAACTTTTCTTTATTCTAAGTTTTACAAAAATGAAGATTTTCTTTCTTTCTTTCCTCTTTATTATAGGGAATCTAAACATTCTACTTTTTCTCTTTCTCTTTCTTCTACTTTTCTTGGTGCCGGGCTCTTCCTTCCTCAGCGATGATACCTCCTAATATCGCTGCATGTATGAGAAATGACAAGCTCGGGGAGTCTTGCTTCTACCTTATGGGCCATAATCAAACTACGGTTTGTAGCTAAAATCAATACTAGGTGTTTCTGTGCTGTGGCCTAATTCCCTCACATTGCTTTCTGCTTTGCTCTACCTCTGTATGTACGGCAATTCATTCTGAGCATTCTACAGTCTCGTGAATTGTAAGTACTCTGTGCATCATTGTGCCTTGTGACAGACAGCAAGATGCCACAAGTAACCAGAACCAAGAACAAAATGTGGTCCTTCATTTTTGAAATCCAGCTGATACAATGAAACTCATAGATGTCATCCAAGTAAAGGCTTGCACAATACAAACTCACATCCATTTATTTTTTTTTAAAAAAGGAGCTTGCATCAGAGAAGATTATTTTAGCATTCAGGAGCAAAAGAGTTGTCTTGGAATCTAAAGTACCTGGTGGCTTTAGTCATTGTCATTTTAATTTTCCTAAAACATCTTTTGGCTTCATGCTAATTAATTGATTTTAAATCCAGCCTTTTTCTTTAAAAAAAGAAGAAGAAAAAACAACAACACACAACACCACCACCAAAGCAAACTAATAGCAGTGTTTTGCATTTTTGTAATCATCCATAATCATCCATTGCAAGTGATGTCTAGCATTTTAAAATTCACTGTGGCACAGTTTCTTTGCTCCTTCACTTTGCATCATTTATGTTTCTGTTGAAGGGAAAATATATGAAAAGACCTAATCTGTACATCTAGGCAACCTGCTATTATTTTAGTAAGATCGGATCATGCCTCCCTTGACCCCACCACCTCTCATTGTGTGTGTTTAAGTTGAATCATTGTGGCAAAACCAAAATTAACCTCAACACATTTGCATATTATATTAAAACTAGGATTAAGTCATATGTCCACTATTTCTAAGAATGAAAACTAAAATATGATGGTGTAAACGTTAGTCCATTAAAAATCAATATCTTCAAACCACATCATTCAGTAATATTTTTGTGCTATTACAACATTGTAGAAAGTTTTCAATGAAAGTTAAAAGCCTTCTTCCCAAGAGGACAATTCTATCTTTCCTTTTTTTTTTTTTTTTTTTTTTTTTTAGCTTGAATGTTTAGCTTGAAACATTTCTTCTTCTTTTTAAACACTGGGGATGGCTACTGAAAAGGAGGAAGAAGATACAAAAGGACAACATATTCTAAGTTGAAATCTGGGAAAGGTTTTTTTTCCTAAACTCTCCCTTTCCTGATCACGGAACCTAACCTAACATGGACATAATCGGGAGAAGCACCAATACTAATGCATAGCCCTTGACCTTTGTGGTTGCTCTGAAATTAACAAAAGCTTCAGTTAGCCTCCTACTGACTGCTTTTAAAAAATCATTTGTTTTTGTCACTAATGAGTCTGAGGAGTGAATTACTGGTGTCCATCTTTAAAATGAAGCCACTTGTATCAAACATTTTGTTGTTGTCTTTTTTTCCAGACCCCAGCAGTGACAGGAACAGCCCAGCCACAGGTTCACAAAATGTATCGGAAGTGAAAAACTTGCCATCTGACAGACGGCAGCACTCATCCTTGGAGTCCAGTTATCCACCAGATCTTCACAAATCATCACAACATGGAGAAAAAAGGATATATTTTAAGGACCTAAAAAGCGGCAGAGAGCTTGGCAGACAATCCAATGAGCACCACACCTGGAATGGAACTTCTAAAAACAGCAATAGCTTAACAAGCCGGAGAAAAGACCGGTCACCAGAAGGAAGGCGACAACCCGAGAGAATGGTGGGGATCAATGGACAAAAACGGAAATCTCCTGAAAAGAGGAGGGAAGGGACTAGAAGTGCCGACAACACCTTGGAGAGAAGGGAGAGGCATGAGAAGAGGAGAGACTTTTCTCCAGAGAAACGGAGGGAGAGGTCACCCACCCGTAGGAGAGACAACTCACCCAGCCGAAGGAGGCGGTCACTTGAAAGGCTGATGGATCCGAGGAGGTCACCAGACAGGAAGAGAGAATGTTCACCCCCAGAGAGAAGAGCAAAATCTACTGACAGGAGAAGGGAGAGGACCCCAGAACGGAGGAGGGAGAAATCTCCTGACAAAAGGAATAGAGAGGATAGAGTTGGCTTCAGGGAGAAGGAGGAGCACACACTGAAATATGACACTACTAAAAATAACAGGCACCCCCCTGAACAAAGACGGCGGCCCTATAAAGAGTGCAGCACTGACCTCAGTATCTAATGGCTTTTGCCAGCCCAGGATAGACTTTCACCTTTTCCATCACCCAAGAGTTCCCAAGAAGGAAAGTAGCAAGTCTGAAATCGGATTTAGTTTTTGACACCAGATGCCTCCAACAGCAACAATGCAGATGAAACCTGATCTGTACAAAGTCGTGCCTAGTGTCTGACAGTGCTAAAGTATTTCCAATGTAGTCATTAAACGTACTTGCCAAATGTTCATCCTGATGGATTATGAAAGCTCTTTGCTCCCATAATCTATAATCATAATGAGCTTAACCTTATATTTTTGTTGCTTTGCTGTTCCTTTCTTAGTTACTTGGATGACAAGCCGGCAATCTTAAAACGGTTTTGTGACCCTACCATGCTGGCTTCTTCTTATTGTTGATTTGCTCCAATGATTTATGTAGGGTTTTTCTAAAGGATAGGTTGGAGGGAAAGTGGGGAGGTTATTTAGTAAAAACAAACTTTTAAAAACTGTAATAAGATCATTCCCCCTCCCCCAATTACACATGAGGAGCACATTGCTATCAGTAAGATAGCTATTTGAAGACAGTGCTCTTCGGATGAAGGATATTTATGCAAATCCAAGCTATAAGGGTGCAGGTTGATACTTTGGGGGGGTCTTCTAAATTGAAGGAAGGTGGCCAAGGACTGGTAGCCATCATGTATTGTGTCTTGCGCAGGATAGATCATCAAGTTTGTTCGTATCGGTGACACAATGTTTCACAAGGCAGTGACCACTGTGGTTCCTGTTCAACTGGCAGGACTATGCAGATAAAACTGATTAATATCATTTTACCTCTTTTCAAGGAAATTTAATTTTCCTTTTGATCCTGGGTCATGATGCGTTTTGAAGAACAAATGTTCCTTTCATAGACTAGGTTTGAATGCCTGGAGGTGGGGCTAACTAAACCTTTTAAAACTAGTATTGCCAAATGGAGCTATCTCTGTATGCTTCTGGGTTTTCTTTTTTTAATTTGTTCACTTGTGTTTGTTTGTTTCCTTTTCACCTGCCAGTTCACCCTTACTATAGAGGCAACAGACAAGCATTTACGAGGAAGACAGGATCTGTCAAAGATTGTCAAAAGATGCAGTCTCTGGGAAGCTCGGTTTCAGAGACGTTAACACCTAGATATAGGTTTCTGCTGTACGTCTGGCTGATAGAATGGGGGCACGGGAGGGGGCGATACAGAGTTCCAGGGTGTGTGTGTGTGTGTGTGTGTGTGTGTGTGTGTGTGTGTGTGTGTGTGTGTGTGTGTTTAATGGCAGGTTTGTATGGTAAGTCTGCTATAGTGCTGATATGAAATATTAATGGACTACTGCCTAGCTGAGCCAAAAAAAATTGCCATTACTGTTGGACCACTAAAAAGTTTTAAATTGCTGCTTTTTATTTTACAATGCATTGTTGTGTACATGTATACTGTTTCACCATTTTCCTTCCTTCACACACACATACACACCCTCTCATACCTTCACACAGCATAAGGATTACAAGTCTATCACTGTTGTTGCTATGGTACTGTAAAGAGAAAGGAAAAAAAAGAGAGATGGCCGATCATTGTGTGTACAGACTTTAAATTGTAATTAACACAGCCTGTTGAAAAGAAAAACAAACAAAAAACTGTTGCCTTTTTTTCTTGTATAAAAGAGACTTTATGGGAAAAAAATAGCTGTGAGGAATGGGCTAAGTGTTTATATTTCTGAAGAAAATGGAACAAATTGATTCATGGGAATATATTTTAATGTAAACTGAATCAGGTATGTAAATCTGTTTGAACAGGAGATTATATAAATAACACCGAAGTGATTGTTGGGTTGAATCTCATAGCTTTCCTCATGGCGGAGGTCTCCCTGTGGGACTCTTAGGCACCTGCGTGCAATCGGTGTGCTTCGGTCATCATTCCTTGCAGTGTGTGCGCGCGATAGTCATAATGCTCCTTTCTGTGTCAACGAAAAGCAGTTATGTGGGCTAATCTTTTTTATAAAACACTATGCATATATAAATACTACATTGTTCATAACTTTATTTGACTTACTTGGGTTTATACATGGCATTAGTATAATTAGATGTGGACTTTACCCAGTATAAGATTCTTTCCTTGGGATAAAAAAACACTATGTATATGATGTAGCTACTAAGAAGGAAAGAGTCTGTGAATGCTATTTTTATTATCAAATAAAGATTTCCATACAAAGCATACGTATGACTGTAGTGGTAAGATAAAGGAAGAATGGCAGCTCAACGGGTCCAATGTTATCCTGCTTGTTTTAAAGTGTACATGACAAAAACATAACACAGCCCTGACATAGGGGGTGAACAGGTTTTATAACAGGTCTCTGAACCTCCTGTTGACTAGGCATGCCTGTTTCTTGCTTGATTTCGAATACCACTCTTCCTCTAACCCATGTCAATATCATGTCTGCGACTGTCTTGCACAATAATAATAATAATACCTTTATTGTCAATGTACAACATGTGCACAATGAAATTGGCTGAGTCTCCCATGCCCACCCCCACCACCATCCCCCCCCCATCTCACTGGCAACTACTCAGTCTTACTGCACCCTGTGTACTTGACACAGAATGCGCCAGCCCACAGGTCAGTTCTTCTATACTTGTCCTGGGATTATTTCCCATTCAGCAGTCTGACAGCCCATGGATAAAAACTGTTCTTCAGTCTGTTGGTACGGCAGGCTATACTACGATATCTTCTGCCTGATGGTAACAAGGTAAAAAAGTGCTGACCGGGGTGTGAGTCATCCTTAAGAATTTTTCCGACCCTCCTGAGGCAACGATCCCTAGCGATGTCGTCCAGTGCACTCAGGGGACAGCCCATGATATACTGAGCTGTGCTTACCACCCTCTGTAGTGTCTTCCTGTCAGCAGCTGTCAATCCAGCGTACCAAACGGTAATGCAATATGTGAGGATGCTTTCAACTGTGGACCGGTAGAAGGAGATAATCAGTTGTTGCTTCACTTTGTTCTTACGCAAGACCCTAAGGAAATGCAGTCTCTGCTGGGCCTTCCTGACTACTTTGGTTGTATTAATTCCCCAGGATAGATCATATGGCCCTGCTGTTCTGATGATCACAGACAAACAAGAACTGAATGGTTGACATGCAAAAGAGACCATCTTCCATCCCTGGCATTTTCATGGTGAGTTAGGAGAAGCTCCTCTCTAAAAATATGGAAAACCACTTCTGGACAGTGAGGAGATAATAACAGAGCCAGACTGACCTAACTGTATGCAACATAGCTTCCTTTATGTCCTCTTGTAGCTGTCTTCCTTCCTTGGAAAATTTTTCCATAAGTATTCAGACACTATGAGAATATCTTTTCCGGATAACCAGTATAGCAGTGCATTTATTGGTCTTCTCCCCAAAAAGGCTGCCTCTGAGAGCATAGATGGAAAGGAAAGCACCATACAGTATGTGTTTTGTGCTTCTTGGAGCATATACCAAAGCAAAATATATTACCACCAGTGACCTGTGTATGGATAGGCAGTCCATAATTCTTTACCAGTTGCATTAGGAATTTGCAAACTACCTTAAGAAAAATGTTTTCCAGCCACATCAGAATGTTGCCAGATGTTTATGGGTTGGGAGGCAGAGATCAGATTGTCTTATTTCACATGGAGAAGAACAATTAGTTCAATCTCCACTGGGCACACTTTGATCATGCAGCCGATGTGCTGTGCATCAATTTTCCTATAAAAGCAAAATATACCACCCCATAGTGCTTAAAGCATTCTCTGGGCAGTTGTAGGATATTTATTACCCCCACGCCAGCAAGCTGGGTACTCAATTTAGTGACCACAGAAGGATGGAAAGCTGAGTGAACCTTGAGCTGACTACTTGGGAAAATGAGCCAAATTTTGGCTACAGTACTCTCTCATGAGGCACCCTATAAAAACATCCATTTTTCTTATAATTTTAGATCCCCATCTTAAAAAGTGGTTTTTGCTTTAAAAAACAGTGCTGTTATTAAAAAAGCAAGTGTCAAATAGTCATTTCTCTTTTACTGCACCCTTCTTAGTTTTTTCCAATGAAAAGTAGTCGGAAGTGGCATACCAGTCTCTCCTTTTGATGGCAGTCTGGGACTGTAGTTTGCCTCTTGTCACACAGGTGGCAGGATATGCAATGACATCAACCTCCCCATCCCCACCCCCAATGATCTGGCCAAGAGCTTTCCCAGCAGGCCTAGTGGGAATTTGGTGCAGGTGCCCCAACACACTGCATTTTATTTTTCCTCAAAGCTGCTTTTGACATTTTTTTTAAAAAAAATGGCAGCACCAAGTGTGTTGAGTAGGTGGTGCTTTTGCAAGAAAGAAAGAAAGAAAGAAAGGAAAAGAAAAGAAAAAGATACCCAAATCACCATGTGTTAATTTCTTTGAATGAAACATATCCGTTGTTCCATTTCCTTAGGGATTAAGAATGGCAGACATTACAGGTTTGTAAATATTCATTGGTTACATTCTTTGGGTCCTCAGATTTGTAGAACTAGAGTTGCAAGTGTCCACAAGGACAGCCAAAGACATTACACCACTGAGGCAAGCATACCACATATCTGCCCAAATCTAGATGCATCAAGCCCAAATCCACACATGTTCTTTTGACATCTGAAGCAGGAAATGCCATAAGCACTGCCCCTATCCCTGGTAGTAAAAAATTATTTCACATTGATTAGTAACTGCCTTTTGGGGGCGCAGGTGGCTTAAATGCCTGTGCTGCAGGTAAAACTGTGCTCACGACCTGGGTTCAATCCCTGGTAGCAGGCTCAAGGTTCGCTCAGCCTTCCATCCTTCCGAGGTCGGTAAAATGAATACCCAGCTTGCTGGGGGGGGGGGCAATGTGTAGCCTGCACACTGTAATTTAAAAAATTGTAAACCACCCAGAGACTACTTGTAGTGGTATGGGGCAGTATATAAACAGAACACTTTAAAGCACCTGCCAAAGGCCATCACCACAAAGAATGTTCTTATCACCCTTTTGAGTGACACGACTGATACTGCAGCATCTGAAATCCATTATTCACCAAGTCTTCGGAAGAGAATGTGCTTGTCTATTTCATTTAAGTACTGTATTTACTATTTCTTGCAGATTTAGATCAGACGCTTCATTCACATCCGGATTGTATACCTAAACCTGGGCCCCTCCTAAAATGTGTTTGAACATAAGTTTCTTTCTGGCATAGCAATAATCACCGCTTGCAAAGTGCTTCAACTTTTACAAGTAATTCCGTGTTGTGGCTTCTGACTACTGCAGTCCAACACCCTTTCAAGGGTCATGGGTGGCCTGCCCTCAGACTTGCTTGGTGATGATTTGTGCAGAACTTGCCTTCTCTTTTCTGGTGTGTTTTCAGTTCTCATAAATATGTTGTCCAGCTAAGTGTTTTATGGAAATTAATCTGTATGGACCAGCTAGGCTATCTTTGCTTTTTGTTTCATTTTGCTTTCATTTTATTTTAAAAGATAATTTTAATACTCAATCTCCCCACTGCAGTAGTCACACTCTCTTGGTAACTAAAACTAATCATACTGTATTCGCATCTTTTTTCTAATCTCAGCTATAGTGAAATTTCTGTTACCTGGCTAAAGGCGAGTCATCATCTGCAATTATCCATAGATTTGCCCCTTTGCCTCTTAGACCAGAGTTGGCTGTATTGCTATTTGGTTGTGTCTGTATTGCTGTTCAGTTGTTTTGAAGTACAATTTTCAGAAACTAATGGGTTGACAATGCTGGAGGGAATCATAAACCAAAGGTGCTCTTACATGACATATGAACCTAGATAAGCATGGACCTCCCAAGTACTCCCTGAGTCAAAGATTTCTGATAAATGTAATTATCTCACTTCTGATATTCAATAGATTGTTTAACAGCACATTCAAAGCCTAACTCTCTATGTAAAAACTTCTTGAGTTAGAGTAATGAGTTTTCATTTGATCGATTAAAAAAAATCAATCTGCCTTTGTTCCTGATAGAAAAGTTTGATGCTTCTCAAAATTTCTTTTGTCCTTTGGTAGAAAAGATCCCTCTGTGGGGTTTAGAAATGCTTTTATTTAAAAGGAAGGAAGGAAGGAAGATAAATTGAGAGTAGATGCTGTTGCTGTCTTCTGAGATATCACAGGCTGTACACTCCATAGGTATCGTTAGAATCCACAAAGGAAGCATTATTTGTGCACATGGACTGCATTTTTCTAAATAAGTACTGTATGGAGACATGTTATTATTCTTATAGTCACTTTTATGTCTGAGACAATTTCTTCAGCTTCTGGTCTTTCTGTTCTTCTCGGGACCTGGAAGCATCCTTCTTCGACTGAATAATTGCATTATGTACTTCCAATGTGCCATTATTCTCGTTTGAAAATAAAAGCGGCAATAGCTCTATTCAGCCGTGCTTTAAATTGTGTGGAACTCAAGGGGGAGGCACGAGCTTCACTCCCCTCCATCATCCCTTCATCCACAAAAAATGAGACCCTCTGAGGAATGGCCCAAGCAGCCTTTCAGCTTGAGACAAACCCTTTTAAAAATGGAGCAGCTGCTCTTCAGAAAATGTAACATGGTCACAGAGGGGACAGGTGCTTGCTTCATCAGGTGTGGACTCCACACACTTGAACCACAATTAAATTTGTGCAGGTCTTGCATATCTTAAGATCTCCCTTACATTTCTGCTGGTGTTCCAGGTTGAATACAACCACTAGTCATGCAATGTGGCTATTTTGATGGCTGAAATAAAAGCAAGAAAAAAAATCTTGTGAGTGCATACGAATTGGTAGAATCCAAAGGGCATGGAGTCAACAGACCCTTCATTGTGGGCAATATGAAACCGTGTACTTTGGTGGGCTTTTCAGACAAGGCGCTGGAGTTATAGATTCAGCTGTTAGGCTCTGGGTTCTCCTCTCTATCTCCAATTAATCCTCTTCTTTTTTAACCCAGGAGGATTATTAATTGGAAGACCCAGCAGACTCTTCTGTGCCATCAATCTAATTCTGACTTAGAGAGATCCCTGTAGAGTTTCAAAAATGTATGATATGTTTAATTACAGAGTTCGCTATTCTTCCCCCTCCCTCCCCATGAATTCTATGCTGTTCAGGATTCAAGTGATCACACACTTGAACCAATGAGAGAGCTGTTAGGTTTTTAAAAACTAGAAGGCCCTCTAGTGGGAAGTTAAAAACATGGATTGGGGATGGGAGGGTTTGGGGCTGATTTGCATTTCCTATTGCATCATATGATCAGTGGGAAGAGTGTGAATCAGAGCCCACCCCAAACCAATAATATTTCTACACATTTTTCCAGTGTAGCATATGGCCTCTCACATTGACCTTCTAGATCTCCCTTGGAAATCTATAGCCTTCCCTTATAATACTACGAACGTTGTTGGAATTACTAGCTCTTCAGTCTTGTCTGAGCAGCCAGTATTCAGTAGTGCATGACCTGTGGACATAGGGGTTATGCTCATTTCCCCATAGCTGCTTTGCTACCTGTTCATCCTTTGACCTTTACATTTCCCCCCCTTTTAATTCATGCCTGTTTTCAAAACATTTATCATAACTAGCAGCTATCACCACACTGGTCAGCAGCTTCCCATTCCCCGAAGTTGATCCAAAATCTGGTACCACATGGTGAGGCTCTGTCACAATATGAGGAAGGCTGGACTCCTGTATTGTGTATGATTTTAAAGTAGTACTCCAGTCAAGACTGCTCACAACCTGAGTTGAATCCTAAAAAAATTAGGTAGCTGGCTCAAGGTTGACTCATCCTTCCATCCTGTAAACATTGGTAGAGTACCCATCTCACTGGGACAGAGCATGATATGTAGCCTGCTTAATAAAACTTTAAATCCACCTAAAGAGTGATTTTAAGCACTGTGGGGCAGTACCTAAACAACACACTGCTTTGCCTAGCTCTTAGATTTGTGTTCCACTTGGAAAAGCACAGCAATTCTCTGAGATTCCAGCCATCATCCTAAAACTTGGCAATCCTAGTCTTTTTACACAATGGCTATAAGAAATTAAGCCTTTTTGTTGGCTCATGGCTCTTGTACTTGTTTCCCGCACACCCTGAAATGTTAGTAGGGTATATTTGATATTTGCCATAACTCTGCTGTCTATATTGGCCATATTTGTGTTCAGAAGTATTATAAGCATGCAAGGTAGTTTAAGGCCAGGGAGAGTCCCATGGATTAGGCAGAATGGGGCATTCTTATCTCAAACAGCATAAGAAACGGGAAAACCCTCCAAATGAAGCCTTCACCATCTTGGTCAAACTGTATGTTATAGGTAGCTGTCAACAGAAGCTGAAATCCATTCGTATTCCAAAGATGTTTGATGCCAGCAAACAGTTTGATTAACCAATCAGGATATGATGTCCGTGGGGAATAAGACAGGGCACGTTCTGTTGGAATATTGCTTTTCTCGCAGAAGAACTTGTGTTCTCTTGTTCATTTCTGAGCGCTGGTTTTCCAGAAAGAGCTTTTGCATATGAAGTATCTGTTTTTCATTCTAAGCATGTTCTAGATGTAAACATCTTACAAGAGCATGTGTGTGCATCCATCTAGATTCTAGAATGTACCTGTATTGGACCTTTATTCTATAGGAAAGGATCAGCTCTCCCCATGTGAACATCATTTTCTTCTTTTCAGGCTAAAGAACCTCTAGTTTGATTTCAATCCAAGTCTGGATATTTTTTCCCTTTTGATTAATTTGCCCATTATAAGTTTGTGCTAGGAGTACAATTTCCTGTAGCACTGGATTAATGAAATTAATTCACTAACACATCATAGCTACATTTTTCCTCCAGGATATTACTGATCTAAGATGTATTAGAACATTTTTTCTGATATATTTAGAAGACACATCCCTTCTAGAATGTTTTTCTCACCCCCAGAGCCCTATTGGATGGGTGAAATGCAACATTTCAATGAAATTCTGCTCTCCAAGCACCCAGTTAATTGCACAGCAGAAGATGCATGGAAACATTTATCTTTTCAATTTGTCTCCTGCTTTTCCCCACAATAATAATCCTCTCTCCATTTGTTCACATTTTAAATCATCTCCTTCTGGCTGTCCTCTTTTCCATGACTTACCTGTACAGTGGTACCTTGTATAAAGGAATTGATTCGTTCCAAATGAAATTATGTTATGCAAATTTTCCTTTATACAAATTTCACATAGGAATACATTGAAAACAGAGTAATCCCTAATTGTGACCATTTTTATGTTGTACGGATTTGCCCCATAGGCGATTCTGTTAAGCAAATGTCCCCTATCTCCGGAATTTTTTATGTTGTACAGATTTTATGTTATATAAACCGTTTGTTATACAAGGGTCCACTGTATTCTCCTGTCCTTTCTCATGTGTCTTCCTTTCCTTTGATACAGTGGTGGTGAACCTTCGGCACTTCAGACGTTTTGGACCACAGCTCCCACAGTGCTTTGCCATTTATTTATTTATTTATTTATTTATTTATTTATTTATTTATTTATTTATTTATTTATTTATTTATTTTGAAAAGGACCCAAGGTGGCTTACAGTAATGAGGGATAAAATATAGTCCAGTACAATTAAGATATATTCAAGTATTGAGAACAGGGAACTGAAGGACATCCTACAGCATCAAAAGACATTATATTAAAGCTACCAGAGAACGTGAGCAGTTAAAAAGAGAGTAAAATTCCATGTAAAGTTATGAGTGAGGGAAATCATTGGCAATACAGGCTTGGAATTCTGGGAGTTGTGGTCCAAAACATCTGGAGTGCCAAAGGTTCGCCACCACTGCGTGATTCATACTTTGTATGCAGCTGGCCCATCTCCCCTATCCCTCGCCAAGTAGGCCACTCACCAGACTTCAGCGGCCACCCATGTCCTTCCTCATTGTCGGTGGTGCTCTAATCTGGGCAGGAGCGCAGCTGGCCTTTTCTTACCTTCTCAGGCAGCCGTCCATCCAACGAGGAGGCAGGATTGGGAGCTTCCCTGTATTTATTCTACTGGGCTCATTCTACTTTGTGTGCTGAGCAATAGGACTTGTGTACTAGTTCTTCACAGTGGTCTAATATCCCAAACGCTGTGTTAACTTCCCCAGTGCAGCCTGTCACTATTTCCTTCAGTAGCTCTCAGCAGAGAGCTTGTGCTAAATTCTTCTCTATCTCTTTTTCTTTCTTGCTGGGTGCACCCTCTCACTGACAGTCAGCTGAAAGCCCTCCTTTTTCTGGATGTTTTAGACTCTAGAGACTGTATGGCTTCTTTACCTACTATTCCCTTGACTGTAATCCCTTTCTGTTCACCATTATTTATTTTATTTTTATGTTTGGTGATTTCATCAGACCTTGAACTCTGTCAGTCTCACTTATCCTTGCCTTTCCTGCATTGCTACAGGAAACTGCACTCCTAGCACAAACTTATAATGGGCAAATTAAATCTTTTAATCCAAATTGATCTTTTTAATCCTTCTCAGACTTGTTGCACTCTTCCTGAAATATCTACTTAACAAAAACAAAAACACAAACACAAAAAGTCCCAAACCCCCAATACTGCCCTTGTATTTCATATGAGCACTTGTTGCCTTTTTCTACAGTGCAACTTTGTTCTTCTCTCTAATATTGTTCTCCCTAATATTTGCCTAGTGTCCTCTCTTTAGAAAAAAGATAGCTCTAGTCAGAGATGGGGACCTGACTTACAGGACTCACTGTCAAATCAGACTTAAGTTGCATCATGACTCGACCTGGACTTGACCTGAAATCAATTCAGGTTTCTTTTTTCAACGGCTCAGACGTGATTTATGACTTGGAATCCACTCATCCCTTCCCTCTGTTCTGGAAAAATACACCTTGCTTTCAATACAGATCCAGACTTGGGTCTTGGTATCAATGACTTAGACTCAGACTTGGGAATTGATTCCAAAGACTTGGCAACATACATGGTTCTAGTTTCCCCTTTCTTATTCTAATACTTGACTCCTGTTTTTTCTTCTCTGTTTCTGGCTTAGTTTTCAGATGATGGAACTGCCTAGTTTTTAATATTTCCCCCAAATGCAACATCACTGGCATCACAGAGGTGGGTTGAGCTGGCAACATCGGATGAGGAAGTGGGACATGGAGTTGTGCTTAATGAAAATGTCAATGCAGTGTGTGACAGTTATGAAAAGGGCAAAATCCACATACAGATCATTAAGACACGGATCAAAGAAAATTGCCAACCCTCCTTGTACACATCTGTGATGTGGCCCTGTTTGAATACAGTTCTGTCTACAGTTCTGACCTCTGCACTTCTCAGAAAAGTGCAGTAAAGACAGAAAAGATGCAGGAAAGAGCTACTATGTGCACTTGTGAAGTATTGCCCACAAATCTGCCAATGGGGGACAGGAGTTTTTCTGGCATAGACAACTGGAACAGACTGGTCAGTTGAGATGACACTGGAATTAGGACTAATTGTCATTGCTTGTGGCACAAACAATCTGCTTCAACAAACAAACTGGTCTTTTGCATGGCAGTGGGACAGATAATTACTTCTAGCTGTACAGTGAACAAACAACTCCTAATCTTACAGTGGCCATCTAAAGTATGGACCAAGATCTTAATGGAAAAGATGTCCATTAATGGCACTTTAACTTCACACTTGTGTTGGTGGACAGCTCCATGAAGGTGTCTACCCAATGTGTGGCAGCAGCGAAGAAGGCCAATTCCATGCTAGGGATTATCAAAAAGCGGATTGAAAATAAAACAACCAACATTATAATGCCATTATATAAAACAATAGTAAGGCCGCATCTGGAGTATTGTGTACAATTCTGGTCACCGCATCTCAAGAAAGACATAGTGGAACTGGAAAAGGTGCAGAAGAGAGCGACCAAAATGATTACTGGGCTGGGGCACCTCCCTTATGAGGAAAGGCTAAAACATTTGGGGCTCTTTAGTCTGGAAAAAAGGCGCCTGAGGGGGGATATGATTGAGACGTACAAAATAATGCAGGGTATGAGTAAAGTGGATAGAGGGAAGCTCTTTTCCCTCTCACAAAATACCAGAACTAGGGGACATGCACTCAAATTGAGGGCTGGGAGAGTAAGAACAGACAAAAGAAAATATTTTTTCACCCAGCGCGTTGTTAGTCTATGGAACTCCCTGCCACAGGATGTGGTGATGGCATCTGGCTTGGATGCCTTCAAAAGGGGATTGGACAGATTTCTGGAGGAAAAGTCCATCACAGGTTACAAACCATGATGGAGATGTGTAATCTCCAGGCTTAAAACCAGGGTACTTCAAGGGCCAGATGCAGGGGAGTGGTATCAGGAGACAGAGATCTAGTCTCATGCGCTCCAAACGCATCTGGTGGGGCCACTGTGAGATACAGGAAGCTGGACTAGATGGACCTTTGGCCTGATCCAGCATGGCTCTTCTTATGTTATGTTCTTATATAATGATCTTTTTCAGACTTGGATCCTGTTCATTAACAATGAGAGTGTGATTGATACAAATCCAGTTCAAGCTCCTTTGCTGATCTCTCAAAGGACTGGTTTCATCTTGTATGGATCTCTAATAAGTCTCTCTTCTAATAAACCTTGTGTGATTTAAGTCATTTTTGGGTGCTGAATGTTGCCACTTTTTTGTATTTATATGTAATATGTAATACAGTACATTGAAATGATACCATGTTCCATCAAGTCACTTCTAATGTGTAGTGACTATATGAGTTAATGATTTCCAAAATATCCTTAACGGTCTTGCAAAGCAACAACATCTCCTGTTAGGTTGTTTTGTCATCCTACAGCTGTCTCTTCCTACTGTACCTATCCCAAGAAAAGGAACATATGTAGCTTTCCAATCTGTCTTCTGTGTAGCAGGCATGGCCAGCCACATCAGTTACGAGTAAGGAAATGTTATGAATCTGAGATAAAATGCTTCTGACTGAAGATGCCAGGAAATGATTTACTGATGAAAAAAATAAGTCCTCTTCTGGGATTTCCTCCCCCCTCCATATTGTGTGACTGCATGTGTGCACATAAGGGTATTCTGTGTAGACCATCTTGACTGCTGCCATTGGTGGTGTTAACATTCAGGCTGCCCTTTGCTATGCAAAGCTTGGCATCCTTTTTCCTACTGGCAACATAGTCACAGTATTGCTGGAATCAAGGGTACAGAAAAACAATACAGTAGGACCCCCGTATCCACTGATTCATTATCCACTGATTCAGTTATCCATGGTTGGCAGAGGAAAAAATAAATAAATAATTCAACAGCCACAAAGCAATTTACAGTCACAAAGAACAGCTGAAAAGCAAGCTACTGTCATAAAACAGCAGCCATAAAGCAAGCTACCATCACAAAGAGCAGCTGTAAAGCAAGCTACTGTTGCAAAACAGCAGCTATAAAGCAAGTTACTATCACAAAGCAGCAGTTTTGGGGACATATTGGCATTCTCGCTTATCCACGGTTTTCATTATCCACGGGAAGGCTTGGAACCAATCCCCAGCGGTTACTGGGGTCCTCCTGTAGCCCACATTCATGTTTCTGAATATCAGTGGCAGGGTAGCAGCATCTAGAAGAATGGAATAAAATTAGCAACAAAAGCAGAACCTGGGGGAACCTGGGGGAAAGTCAGAAAATCAAATCAATTAATTTTTAAAAATAAAATAGAGTGTATAGTGGGTAGACATGCTGGCTGAGGGATCCTGAATGCTATAGTGTACAATAGTAACTTTCCTGAGGTTTGGAGCCAAGGATATTATTTGTAAATTCAGTAGATGAATTATCAAAGTGAAATATTACATTATATAACTTACTGTATTTTTCTGCGCTCTCTGGGTAATTTGATTAATCCTCTTATTTGATTATTTTTTTTTTTGCTTGAATCAGTTGCCTCTTCTCCGTGTCCATTTCTGATCAAAGTGACCTCTAACCCCGTCCTTCTTTTGAGCATGTTCTTTGTCTTGATCAGCCTTATTGTAATTTCTAATTATTCATTCTCTCAGAGCCCTCTTAGAACTCTTGCTTCAGAGACTAATACTGATCAACTTCAAACTGCATGCATCAAAGTGCCCATTATGCCTTGAATGCTTTTGGAACCGTCTCCTCAAGTCTTGTAAGATCAAGAGGAAAAGCTAAATCAAGGCGCTACGTGGTTAGATTCTGACCTTATTTTGGATTTATCGGGAAGATGATCAGCTGCCTTTTATTTGCAGAAAGTTAAATTGCGCTTCAGCAATAATATATTCATTCATACATTTAAGAATAGAGGAAGAGCTTACTGGGATCCAGGCAGTTGACAGGCCATTCAACAGGGATGAAACAGATTGTCCGTAGGGTGCCTATATGCCATTTCCTTTTTTCATTTATTTTCAGAAGACTGTCTTCTTTTGAAGATGTCCTCTATTAGAAGGGCTGAGCAGTCCAAGCCAGCTTCAAACAAGGAGGCCCATAAGAAAGGAGAATTGGACTCTTGAAGCTGCAGCTGCCCACCAACATTTAGCATGTGTTTGACCTATAAACATGATCAGGAATGCACCTTTGGTCATCCTAGTTGTTTCTGCTCTCTTGAAATGTGTATTGTTTTTATTTAAATACTGTATTTAAATAAAAAGACCGTAATCTAGTGCCTCATGCCACAGTGGTTAAACAGTTATGTTGCAGCTATAACTGTGCTCACAACCTGGGGTTGAATCCCAGGTAGCCAGCTTTAGGTTCACTCAGCCTTCCATCCTTACATGGTCAGTACAATGGGTACCCAGCTTGTGTGGGGTGGTGGTAAATATGCAGCCTGCATAATTAAATTGTAAACCACCCAGAGAATGCTTTAAGAGCTATGGGGCAGTGTATAAGCAGAACTTAGCTTATTAATCCCTATGCACGTCTAATAGAATTTTATTGATCCAGTGTAGCTTATAACGCAAGTGAAAATGAAACCAACAATAGACAGTAAAGACACTGCAATCAATCAAAGGTAATAAAACTAAAATTTCAGAGGGAACAATTTTTCCTGTGTTTAAAAAATACAGCTTCCACAAGTACAACCCATTAAAATGTTGGAACATGCTAGCACACCTTTGACTTAGTGCCTGAGAGATAATGAAGTTGTTTCCTTTTGGGAGGGTCTTCTTCAAAAGGGATATTTTGGGTGAAAAGCTTTCTGTCTTTTCTTGGTGGCACTCAGAATGCTATCAGTAGAGGAGCTTTACATTCTGGTAGGCTGAACGGGGGCGTATCTAGGGGAGCAGAAGGGTGCATCTGCCCCGGTCGCAGCAATCTGGGGTTGCCTGGAAGGGAAGGAGGAGGTGATGGCACCCCCTCCGCTGCCTCTGCTGCCACGTGCCAGGCAAGTGGCAAGGCAGGCAGGCAGGAGCACGGTGGCTGTGACACCTTCCTCCTCCTCTTCCTCGCCTTGGTGGGAGATGTGTAAGGCGCGCGCGCAGTAGTGCTCACACACAGAGAGAAAGAGAGAGACATGCGCGCACACACGTTTGTCCACCCGTGCACATGCCCGCATCCCCACCCACCCCATGCCCGCAGGGTTCGGCTCCCCCATTGCTGGGTGGGTGCAATGTGGCAGGGCGGCAGGAAGGGCACAAAAATGAACTTTGTCCCCTGGCGCTCCAAATCCTGGCACCACCTCTGAAGCTGAAATAGGAGAAATGGACCCTTAAAATACCTTGTACATTAGCCAAAGAAACAGAACAAAACAAAACAAGACTGTCTTTTGGAAATGATTTTGTGTCCATGTCTACAGATTTGTCAGATAATTGTACTATTGTTTGACAAGACACCATCAAACCTTTGCTTCAAGGTTCTTAGTCCTTGTATTATTTTATATTGTATTTTTCATTTGCTTTCAGGATTCCTTTAGTAACTTTCCACTTCAGGATGAAGCACTCCATAACAATATCACCAATATGACAAACACTACAAACATGTCACACCCCGCTCTTCATCCAGCGTTGGAGAACATCTGGTCCTCTTGTTATTGTTGGGCTTTAGGTCCCATAAGTTTTACCCAACACAGCCAGTGATGAAACACACTGGAACTTACAGGCCTATTAATGCCGTCTGTAGGACCATAGGTTTCCTATCCTTGACGAGAACCAAAAACGCAGCCACAGGTTTTAAGAACTCCATGTCTATGACAGGGTGATCACATGTTCACCATGAGCTTCTTTGGTTGAAATGGGATTTAAACCCAAGACTTCTGGGTGAGGGTGGAAGCTTGCGAAACTCATCTTAGACGGAAGTTGAGACTCAGGTATTGATACTAATGGGTTTATAACACTAGATGTTGATGCAGAGACTTGGATTGATAAATATATATGATCAGACCTCTCACATTTTTCGAGAAAAGGTGTTCAAGGGAGGTTATTGTGTAAGAAAATGTGCATACAGTTATATAACTACTGATGAATGGCAGGAGGACTGTTACATTACATTTCAATTTGTATGAATATCAGATGTAAGGAAAGTCCTAGGAATGAACAATCTGAAAGCCCTGTTCTGACCATTCCTCTGAAAGAACTGATTTTTGCCTAGGAAAATGTTTCAACACAACTACAGCAACCTGTTTAATTTTCTGTCTTTATATATCCATTTCTAGCAAGCAACAGAAATGTCAAAGAGTTATTAAATGTTTTATCTTACTGATTTATTTAATTTGCATCCCATCTTTCTCTCAGCGCTGTGTTCCAAGTCAAATGCCAATTCACAATTTTGCGCAAATGGACATTTTCTTAAAATATAGTGATAATTTCTACTTATCCGTATTTGAGATACATATAAGGTTTTGCTTCAATGGCTCCGTGAACTAGGCACATATGCATGTAAACCCCCCCACACACACTAAAAATCAACCAAGTAACCAACCAATCTCTCTCTCTCTCTCTCTCTCTCTAATACATTGTATCTAAAAATTGCTATGTGCTTATGTTTACTTTTCTGGATAAGGACTCTGTCATAGATCTTGGGTTATCCAGATCCTGGTTTAACAGTTTGCAACATTAGCTCACAGTAGAGAAGACATGAAGACAAACTGGCGGGCTTGATTTTCTGCAGTTCAATAGCAATACCTTTTTCAGTTCTTCCAGCAGTTTCAGTATACAAATCCAAATTCATTGGTTCACAATAGATAGCCACATTAATATCCAGTATTATCACACCAGGGTCAGAAAGAAAAAGTCAACGAGAACCCATGTTTATACTACAGAGTACCTATAGGCTACTGAACCAGTCCTCTTTGTCTTAGATCAGACATGTCCAAACTTCGGCCCTCCTCATGTTTTGGACCACAACTCACAGAATTCCAGGCCTGTATTTCCAATGGCAAAGGACATTGGGAGTCATCCAAAACATCTGGAGGGCCGAAGGTTGGACATGCCTGTCTTAGATGATACCTCCGTGGTACAGTGGTTAAATGCCTGTACAGCAGGTAAAACTGTGCTCATGACCTGGGGTTCAGTCCCAGGCAGCAGGCTCAAGGTTGACCCAGCCTTCGGTAAAATGAGTACCCAGCTTGCTGGGGGAGGGGGGAGAGGCAATATGTAGCCTGCATACTGTAATTAAACTGTGAACCGCCCAGAGACTACTTAAGAACATAAGAACATAAGAAGAGCCATGCTGGATCAGGCCAAAGGCCCATCTAGTCCAGCTTCCTGTATCTCACAGCGGCCCCACCAGATGCGTTTGGGTGCGCATGAGACTAGATATCTGTCTCCTGATACCACTCCCCTGCATCTGGCCCTTGAAGTACCCTGGTTTCTCATGGTTTGTAACCTGTGATGGACTTTTCCTCCAGGAATCTGTCCAATCCCCTTTTGAAGGCATCCAGGCCAGATGCCATCACCACATCCTGTGGCAGGGAGTTCCAAAGACTTACAATGCGCTGGGTGAAAAAATATTTTCTTTTGTCAGTTCTTACTCTCCCAGCCTTCAATCTGAGTGTATGTCCCCTAGTTCTGGTATTTTGGGAGAGAGAGAAGAGCTTCCCTCTATCCACTTTACTCATACCCTGCATTATTTTGTATGTCTCAATCATATCCCCCCTCAAGCGCCTTTTTTTCAGACTAAAGAGGCCCAAATGTTTTAACCTTTCTTCATAAGGGAGGTGCCCCAGCCCAGTAATCATTTTAGTCGCTCTCTTCTGCACCTTTTCCAGTTCCGCTATGTCTTTCTTGAGATGTGGTGACCAGAATTGTACACAATACTCCAGGTGGGGCCTTACTATTGTTTTGTATAAAGGCATTATAATGTTGGCTGTTTTATTTTCAATCCCCTTTTTGATAATCCCTAGCATGGAATTGGCCTTCTTCACCGCTGCCACACACTGGGGAGACACCTTCATGGAGCTGTCCACCAACACACCAAGATCTCTTTCCTGAGCCGTCATGGATAACTCAGAGCCCATGAGTTGATAGATGAAGTTTGGATTTTTTGCCCCAATATGCATTACTTTACATTTGGTTACATTAAAACGCATTTGCCATTTCTCAGCCCATTCCCCCAGTTTGGAGAGATCCTTCTGGAGCTCTTCACAATCTTCTCTGGTTTTCACCACACGGAAAAGTTTTGTGTCATCTGCAAACTTGGCCACCTCACTTTATCCCTGTCTCCAGGTCATTTATGAACAGATTGAAAAGCACCGGTCCCAGGACAGAGCCCTGGGGCACACCGCTTTTCACTTTTCTCCATTGTGAAAATTTCCCACTGACACCTACTCTTTGTTTCCTGGATCTCAACCAGTTCTCAATCCATAAGAGGACCTCTCCTCTTATCCCCTGACTGTGCAATTTTCTCAGCAGCCTTTGGTGAGGGACTGTGTCAAAAGCCTTTTGAAAATCCAGATAGACTATATCCACCGGTTCACCCAAATCCATGTGCCTGTTGACCTTTTCAAAAAATTCTAAAAGGTTTGTCAGACAGGATTTACCCTTACAGAAGCCATGCTGATTTTCTCTCAGCAAGGTTTGTTCTTTTATGTGTTTTAAGATTTTCTCTTGGATGAGGCTTTCCACCATCTTCCCTGGGACAGACGTAAGGCTAACCGGCCTGTAGTTTCCTGGGTCCCCCTCCTTCCTTTTTAAAAAAATTGGTGTGGCATCCACTATCCTCCAGTCCTCCGACACCTGGCCGTTTTAAGAGACAAGTTTCATATTACCGTTAAGAGATCTGCAATGTCATTTATCAGTTCCTTAATAACCCTTGGGTGGATGCCATCTGGGCCCGGTGACTTGTTAATCCTCAATTTATCGATTAGTCCTAAAAGCTCCTCTCTTTAACCTGTATTTGATTTAATTCTTTAGTCAAGAGGGGCGGCTCAGGCAGCGGAATCCGCTCAAGGTCCTCTGTCGTGAAGACAGACGCAAAGAAGTCATTCAATTTCTCTGCAATGTCCAAGTCCTCCTTAACCTTCCCTTTTCCTCCCTCACCATCCAGAGGGCCAACTGGTTCTCTGGCAGGTTTTCTACTTCTAACATATTTAAAGAAGCTTTTATTATTACCCTTTATATTGCTAGCCATGCGTTCCTCAAAATCTTTCTTTGCCTCCCTTATCATCTTCTTACATTTCTTTTGCCAGAGTTTGTGTTCCTTTTTATTTTCCTCATTTGGGGAGGATTTCCATTTACAGAAATACCTCTCCTTGTGCTTTAGAGCCTCTCTAACTCCACTCGTTAACCATGCCGGTGTCCTCTTGGAGTTAAATGAGCTCTTCTTTCTTTGTGGTATGCACTTGTGCTGGGCCTCTATTATTGTTGTTTTAAACAGGCTCCATGCACTCTGAAGAGATTGGATTCTTCTAACTTTCCCCTTCAATTTCTCTCTAACTAGTTTCCTCATCTGGGGGAAGTTTGCCCTTCGAAAATCAAGGGGTTTTATGTCCGATTTGGTTGACACTCTTCCTCCGACATGCATGGCAAAGGAAATTGCGGCATGGTCACTGTTCCCCAGAGGCTCAGTGACATTCACAAAGTGGTATGGGGCAGTATATAAGGAGAACACTTTGCTTTGCTTTGCTTCATTTGGTCACCTGAGCCATGCTTCTTCAGCTCTGCTTTTAGTGTCCTTGGACCTCTCTCTTCCTCTCAAGGACAAGTAAGTGTCTCTTCTTTGTCCACAGTTAGACTTATAATTACCCATGATTGTGTACTTCAAAACTCCTATCGGGGCATTTTATTCCCAATGCCCTAACAGAGTCTGTGGGGTTTCATCTGATCCACAATGAGATGTGTCATCCTAAGAAAGATGAGGCACCATAGCTTTACAGTGAGATTCCGTACTTGAGAAACTTTGGAATTCATTAAGATTACTTTCTAATTCTTCCCACCCACCCCCACAACCTCTTTGCAGGGCATGAGAACATTTTGTAACACAAGACTTTCTCTCCACTCATGTTCCCCAGCAACAGCTGATTTGAGGCCATTTTATAAGTCCATCAAACAGTTGTTTTTCACCAAAATTCAAAAGCTACAAAGGGGCATTGTGCTGCATTTTTCTTTCATGATGCATTTCTTACTGGCCTTTTTGTGAATGACAACTGCTAATTTCCATATGTCTTTTTAATTGGGGAGCTAAAATGCCTCTCTCCACACCCTCCCTCACTGCCACTAACCAACTCATCTCAAAACAGAATTTTAAAAAGTTGCATTCTTGAGTAATGGTCTCAGCAGGCCACAATAATGGGTCACATCATAGATCCTAGACCTTAGATGCTAGATCAAGTGTTCTACTTAGACCTTTGCAGAATACTGTGTGATTTCTAAACTAAACTCATTTTTATTACAGCTCCTCTGACAGGGTTAGAAAAGTTGCTCAACACTGGCGTATGTATAAGCCTCTTTAGCACTGTTTTTGTTTTGGCTACAGCAGTGGGTGTTTTGGTGCTAAGTTTCTCCTTACCCTATTACCTCGGCATCTTTTGGCCTTATTTATCCAGACTGAGTCTTTATGTTGTTTACTGGGGTGATTTCTTGGTCTGCAAGCTTCACCAGGCATAAAATAGTTGGGGCCGAGATTGTGACACAGAGAAAGGTATGCCCAAGAAAAAGAATCCAGTCTTCCCATTAAGGAGAACATTTCCTATTGGCTCTGATGCTTGAACCAGACTCTGTTTATCCATTGGTTGGATCTAAAAGGCCCATAATGCCACCGTCAACCACAGGAAGAGAAACAGTGAATTGAAAATTATGTGAGTGTGTTCTTTTTAATGACCCAAAATGGAAAAGTTTTCCACAGTGTTCATAATTGCTGAGCAATGGGAGCTATGGGGAAATCGGGCGGTTAATAAGTATAAGTATAAGAAAATAAATAAATAGTGATCAATTCTCCAGTAATCATTGGGCTCAGACTGGAAATGGGTTGGCTATTTCTCAGCCTGATGATGAGCCCCTTTTAGAATCCTGCCATGTACCTGGTGAAGTCACGGGAAGGATTGCACTTATCATGTCTTACCTGTCAGAATCTTCTGAAGAGAAGATGCCTCTGCTGGGTGGTTCCTGGGTTGGACTCACCATTAATCCCCATCTCAGGGATACGGGAGGCAGACACTGGCCTGCTCAGAGGAGATGCACACCTCCATCATTCCAGATACAGACAAACTGTCGGAGGAAGATCTGCTCCCTCCCAGTCCTTGGCTGACTAGGAATATCAAAGTCCAACAAAGAAACAGTCAGTAGCTTCAGTAAAACCACACCGGCTGTTGTAAGTACTTAATAGCAGGCATCTGGATGTTGAGTCATGGCAACTGGACTTCCTTTTTCTTGAGAGATTGAAACATTTCGCTACTCATCCAAGCAACTTTGTCAGTCTGCTCAGAGTATCAAAACATTTCAAATCTCGCAAGAAAAAGAAATCCAGTTGGCCTGACTCAATTTCTGGATAACCTCACCTGGATTACTATCTTCGCAGACTTAATAACAGATAGTGCAAGAGAGGTATGGATGCTGCCAAGAGATGCCTACAGAAGCGAAAGGTAGACACCAGTGCCTAGAATCAGTATCTTTTCATGTCTAGCTTTATTTTTATTGTGCCTTCTTCCTCTGATGGAGGGTTGGACCCAAACTGCTTTATATCATGTTTCTGCCTGGCTTCAGGTTGAATGGACCTATCTCCAAGTGATCACTTGACAGTTCTTTGGCTCACCTTGTGGCCTGGGGTTGCTGGCTCATGAGCACATGGTGTAGGAGGGCAGGACCACATCACACATCACCCCAGTGCCCTCCCATCCTGTTGTGGCTTTGAAGGCTAGTCCCTGCAACACTTTTCCTGGCTGCACCCGATGAAACTGAGACAACAGGTTGATCCCTTATGGCTAAACACATTTCTATGCACGAAACACTGTTTACCTTCCCGTTTTTTTAAGGTGGTACCTATTTATCTACTTGCATTTACAGTGCATGCTTTCGAATTGCTAGGTTGTCAGGAGCTGGGGTTAACAGCAGAAGCTCACTCTGCTACATGGCACCCGGGATTCGAACCACTGAGCTGCCGACTTTGCAGCTGACAGTTTCAGCGCTCTAGCCCACTGAGCCACCACACCCAATTTAATTTTCCTTCCTATTTTCCACAGAAATAGGCGCCTCTGCAATCGGGTTTCAGATTATGTATGTCATTGCCCAAAAATTCACTGGACACAAAACAAAGCACACCAAATGTGCTTAGGGGAGGGTAGTCACAGGCCATGCCAAGCAGATATTGTAGGCCATTTGTGGAAGTAAAACCTTGACCAACGCATTATCTTGTTTGTCTTCCATAGCCTTCAAGAGCTAGGTCACTGCACCACCAGTAACATGTCTACCAAAGAAAGCTGCTCCCACCTCTTGAAACCAGGGCAAGGTATGGGGCGGTGGTTAAAAGGAGGAAGCCAATGGATTGAGAATGAATGAGGAGTTCTTCAAAACAGGGGAATTGGTGGAAGAATCAGGTGCTGCCACTGTGGCTTACCGAGACCTGCAAGTACCACCTTAGGCAGATGCCTCATTCTGTCAAATATTAGGACCAGCCCTGCCTCTGTGCTGATTACCTTTGTCTTGCACGCCTGAAAAGAAAGCAGGTTACAGGTCTTCCGGCTTCACAATTTTTTGCTAGTAGCAATTATGCCTCCCTGGTCTTTGTCACTGCCTCCCATACAAATCCTCTCCCTCCACCACAGCCAAGTTAAGGAGCAACACTCACTTTTTTGTGTCAGCAACAAAGGAGGGAGAAAATCCAATTCTGTTGTCTCTTTCAACTAGGTCTGAACTTTTTGTGTGTGCTTTATTGATACTGAAATGGTTCTTTAACGTGAATCTCACCGAGGATGGCTCCAGCAAGAGCAAAATCTTAAAAGAGGAGATGTGGCTGTTTTTATATACTTTTTTAATTTGGCTGTCTTGAGCCATACAAAGAGGGGGATCTGTTAGTCAAAATGCTGCCCTGTAAGAGATGCAAGGCTGCATCTGTCACGCTCCATGAGTCTGCACAAGCCATTATCCTTTCTGAAAGGCAAAATATTTTACAGAGTAGAACATTTGGAACAGCCGTCCTGTGTTGTGTGCAGTTGAAATGAACTCTTCCTCACTTCCTAGCTAATCAATCTGTTTGAGGTTTGCTAGATCCTTTCAACTAGTCTATACAGATGCAGCAGAACAGTATCTCAGCCATTTTTGAATCACAGTGGTTGTTATCATTTTACCTCATTGAGGAATACCTCCAGGATGCTATGGAGAGTTCTGGTAAGAGGCAGAAATACTAAGCACTGCTGTTTCTGATTTGGTGTCTGCTTCATTTCATTTCATTCTTTTGCCCCCCCCCCTGCCCCTTCTTGCCAATTTATAGGGAAAGATTAAGTTTGACCATTTAGATTATTTTGCTTGTGTGTGGAAGTATTACCATTTGTAGGAATTCTCCATTCCTTTGTTGGCCTTGTCAGTTTCATGTTCTTAAACCAGCCAGTTTCAAACGGTTCTATCGTATCTATCTATCTATCTGACTGTCTGTCTATCTATCTATCCACAAAACCATCTGGCACAAGGGCCACACTGGGTAGTGTACAATATCATCAAAATACAATAATGTAAAATACAATATGAAAAATAAAATGATGAAGAAAGAGAAGAAAGAAAGAAAAATAAGAGCCAACTTAACATCAGCATATACTCTAAAATGTAGACAAACATGATCAATAGTAATCATAATAATAATAATTAGGGGGAAAGCTAGCAAAGACATGGAAATTGGAAAAGTACAGACCAAATCAACAAAAGCGAACCAGTAGTACGAGCATGCATCAGTTACAGATCAAGTCCAGATAAGCAAATCTGAACAGCCAGGTTTTTAGTTGGTGTTTAAATGATGAGAGCGAGGGTGCCTGATGGATCTCAACAGGGAGGGTGTTCCACAGCTGAGGGGGCAACCACTGAGCAGGCTTGGCTGCTCGTCAGTCAATACTAGACATGGGCACGACTGCGAAATTGTCGTTTCCGTTTTCAGTTATCGTTTCCATTACATAACGGAAACGGTAACGATAATTAAGCTGTCAGAACTCGAACTCGAACTGAAAAAAGAAAAATTTGGTCGGGTTTTTCGTTTCCGTTTGTGGCATCGTGGCGATCGCGCAATGCGAAGCACAGAAAAAGTTTTTAAAAGTTTTTTTTAAAAAACCTGACTCTCGGCCAAAAAAGCAGGCGAAAATATGCCTGCCTGAGGCTTTGCCACCTACCAGAGTGGTGGTTTCTGGGGGGTCCCCGGCCTTTCCCCCCTCTTCTCCTGTCCTGGGCTGCTTGCACCAGGCGGGGGGGTCATCCTCATCGTCTCGCCTTGCCATGCGGCGGCGGCGGGGGATCCAAAATGGTGACCGCAATTTTTCTTTTGAAATCGTGGTCAAAAAACACACCAAATCACCACAGAAACATGTGAAATTTATTTATTTTAAATGCCTGAATTTTAATAGTAGCAGCAGTGGGTTTTTTATAGCAATAAAACGTCATATTGATTTTATTTTATTTTATTTTATTTTATTTTTTATTTTTTTAGACCTGCCCATTTGGGCTGGGCATGGGATGGGACCATGCAAATTTTTTGAACCATTCCACCAATGGCATCGCCAGGTTTTTGATTGACACCTCTGGATGTCTCAGAGGGCATAAAAAGCCGAGGCACCTTCCAGAAATCACAGTCGGGTCTTGGATGTGGTTGAGGGAGGAGGGCTGGCTGCTGGTGCTGGTGCGATCCGATCGAGATTCGAGATTGAGGAGGGAGGCTGGAGGCTTTAGGATTTAAGTTAGGCAGGCAGGGAGGGAACTGAATTTAGAAAATAATTTCTTTGATTTCCTGCAGTTTGTGAGGATTTTTTTCTGATATTGGATAAAGGGGGAGGTTCAACTGGGAGTGGGAGGTGTGGATTTATTTTAAAAATATATTATATACTACCATTTATTTTCTATTTTCCCAACTTCAATTTGCTTGCACACACACACATTCGGGGTGCAAGCCAAGAACAGAACCTCTATCCTAAGTGATATCCTAACTGCCCACTCGCCCGTCCGACCGCGCCGCCACCCGCCTGCGGCCCGCGCTGCTGCCCACCCACTTGCCCGCCCGCAGCCGCTGGCCGCCAATGGCCCCCCCACCACTGCCCGCCCGCACCTCCCCCCCCCCCCCCCCCCCTGGCAGCCTGCCGCCTAGGGCGCAAAACACCTAGCGCCGGCCCTGATTGCGGGACGCCCCTATGCTCTGGGAAGTCAAATCGCGCTAAATCATGGTGGAAACAACAAACGACAAATGGAAATGACAAATTTTTGAAAATTTTCACGACAAACGGAAACGACCCGAAACGGACCCGTTCCGACAAACGAAAACTCGAAACGTCATTTTTTTCTGGTCGTGCCCATGTCTAGTCAATACCTTCTGGGCCTCTCTTGGGGTCGGAACTCTCAGCTGCCCCATGAGGGATGCACGGGTGACTCAGGCAGTTCTGTGTGGGAGGAGCCACCCTGAGAGATACTGAGGTGCCAAACCATTTAGGGCTTTGTATGATAACATTAGGAACTTGATGTTAATGCAGCAGCAAATCAGAAGCCAGTACAGGGCAGCCAGGATGGGTGTGATATGTTGATGTCTTCTAGTGCCCATCAACAGCCTGGCCTCTGTGTTCTGCACTAGCTGGAGTCTCTGCATTAACCTCATAGGTAGCCCCACATAGAGAGCACTGCAATAATTATTAGTGAGCTGAACATGTGATGGTGCTGTCAGGATTTGATTTTTTGGGTTTAAAATCATTAAGTGCATATTAAGGTTAAAACGGGCAACTGTAAAACCTCAAAATCAGGTTTGAACAGCAGTGTACTAAAAAAGTACTGCATGGAGAAAATGTAAATAAATAAAGCTTGTAGAATTAGACAAGCCAGGACAGCAGAATGAATAATGTGTTAATGTTTCCAGGAAGACTTATTTCACTATTAACAAAACAATGGTTAAAGTATTTATACCTTGATGCCCAGTATGAATCTTGAATGAAGAGGTTATTTGGCTTCACACTGGAATTAAATCTTTCAGTGATAAATCTCAGCAGTGGTGGATCGCCACAGACTCAAGCTGCCAAAGAGTGTTTTAAAGTTTATAGTGCTCCAACATTTTTGTTGTGGTGTCATACTTACCATCTTTTCAGTACACTACACTCAGAAACTGAAGAGTGTCAGAGTCTGTAATTGACATGCACAAATTTCCTGTGGACGATATACATAAGGCGCTAGCAGCACAGAACTGTCAACTTGAATTTGGTGTAGAAAACAATCAAGAAAGGCAAACAGGCTTCTGCTTATGAAGCCCAGAGGGCAGGACAGGCAGAAAACATTATCATAAATTCAAAATACTATGTGATGTAGTATGATAGTTTAATATAACAACAAACTGAATTGTACAATACAGGAAGAATTGAGGGGCAGTAATGACATATAGTTGTTATTACTGTATTTGCTTTCCTGTCCTTAAGGATCAAGTAATAGTCCATAATCATGGAGGCTTTGGCAGTCTGATGAATATTTATTGCTTGCAAAGCAAAAAAGGAAGATTTAGTCATAGAACCACAGAACCAGAAGCGTCCTTATGAATCACTGAGTCCAGCCCCTTTCAAAGAGGCACAGTGGGGAGGTGATTTCACATCCTCTGGCTCTGCAGTCAGATACCTAAACCACTGAGCCACCCAGCAGTACAATGGTTTAGGTATCTGGCTCCATAGTCAAGAGTTTGGGAGTTTGAATCCACATAGTGCATCTTTGATAGGGGCTGGACTAAATGATCCATAAGGTCCCTTACAGCTCTGCAGTTCAATTAAATCATTTCCATTTTTTGTTTATCTGGATGCAGCAATGAAAATAACAGACACCTCCTTCTTGGGAGGAAAGTGATGGCAAACATAGGCAGCATCCTAAAGAGCAGAGACATCACTTTGCCAACTAAGGTCAGGATAGTCAAAGCTATGGTTTTTCCAGTAGTGATGTATGGAAGTGAGAGCTGGACTATAAAGAAGGCTGATCGTCGCAGAATTGATGCTTTTGAGCTGTGGTGCTGGAGGAGACTCTTGAGAGTCCCCTGGACTGCAAGGTGATCAAACCTATCCATCCTGAAAGAAATCAAACCTGGTGTTTGATTTCTTTCCAATATTCTCTCCAATGTTCACTGGAAGGACAGATTTTGAAGCTGAGGCTCCAGTACTTTGACCATCTCATGAGGAGAGAGGAGTCCTTGGGAAAGTCCCCGATGTTGAGAAAGATTGAAGGCAAAAGGAAAAGGGGACAGCAGAGAATGGGATGGTTGGATGATGTTAGCAATGCAACCAACATGGATTTGACCAAACTCCGGGAGGCAGGGGAAGACAGGAAGGCCTGGCAAGCTCTGGTCCATGGGGTCATGAAGAGTCAGACACGACTGAACAACTTAACAACAACAAAGGTGCTACAAAGAAATCCTGCAGAGAATGGCATACATTCTTGTGCAATATTTAAGGATGTGCAGGATTTCCTGGGAAGAAATTGAGGACATTTTGCTTGCAGGGCAATTGTGGGGGTGGGGGAGACGCTGTAGAAATGTATGGACTCAGGAAGCATCTCAGTTCACATCCCTGCTTTCTACTCTAGTGTTCCTCTTCTTCAGATAGACACTTGACTTGCCCATCTGTTTGCCAGCAATGGTGGAAGAAGAAATGTTCCTAGGAGGTGGTGTTAGGATAGCTGTGGAGGATGGGGCAGATATTATGTTACATTGATGGGCTCTTCCTTCCATCCTCCATCTCTGTATTGGTGCCCTGTACAGGAGAGAGGGAGGAAGTCCTGCTCCTGCTTGTTACAGGTGGGAGCCTTTTCCTTACGTTGACTTTCCTACCCTTCCATTTTGTGGTTCTGCTTCAGCCTTTTATTAGTGAGAGAGCAACCAGAATGAGCGATGTTCTGTTGATAGCTGTGCTGAGTTGCTCCCGAGAGGTTAACTGTTTTTAGAAGAAGCTTTTGGATTATTAATATAACATCCACTTTAAAAGAGCCACCAGCAAAAGGCACTGAGAGGCATCTTGGTACACTGTTGCAGCTGATGAATGGGAAAGCCGAATGGTGCAAAACCATTTCCATTAGAAGTCTACCTACCCAGAGGTATGCATACAGTTTTTCAGCTCTTCACACTGTTGGGTTCCGGGTCTGCAATGACTGATGCTTCTCAGAATGCTATTATAATTGAAATCCTCTATGAAGCATTGTAGCACTTGCCTTGGCATCAAAGAGTTTATTTAGTTATAAAAACTTTCCTACTTGCTTAAAGCATGCTAAATTTTAAACAGAGGTAGACTGATATCAGTCAACAGAGTATGAAATGTCTAACATGCAGTGTAGTCGGCAACTGTCATATCTGATATCCTGAAGATGGCATGATGGGTATACATGCTGCTAGTTTGATATTTTAACCGTGTTAAATGTTTGTAATTTTTTTCTTCGAAGCTAAATTCGTAAAAACTTTTTGTAGATTTTTTTCAGTTTATTGACTGATACTGGTTTACATCCAATTTTAAAAAGTTCATTCATTGATTCATTCATTCAGTTTCTGTACTGCAACCATCTGGCCTAAAATGCCTGTGAAGAATCTCAGTTATCCAGGGAAGGTTATCCGAAAGTCATGGCAACTGGACTTCTTTTCTTGTGACAGCGAAATGTTTCACTAATCATCCAAGCAACCAAAAAGAAAAAAAGAAGTCCAGTTGCCCTGACTCAACTTCGGACATCTGGCCCAAAGGGCCACTCTGGGCAGTGAACAGGAGGTGTCACAGATATTCCAGTGATGCTGTGGCGTATGGTGGCAAAGGAGATACAGAATCATCACAAAACTGATCGTTAATGCATTAGGGCAGGTCTGCCTGTGCCAATAAGTGTGTGTTTGTGTGTGTGTTGTGTCGTTACAGTTGTGACCGACTCTTCGTGACCCCATGTCCATGGTGTTTTCTTGGCAGGGATACTGGAGTGGTTTGCCAGTTCCTACTCCAGGCGCCTGCAGCACCTGGTATTCCCTGGTGGTCTCCCATCCAAGTACTAACCAGGGCCGACCCTGCTTAGCTTCCGAAATCAGGCAAGATCGGATACGCTTAGGGCATCTAGACAGCCATGCCAATAAGTAAGGCCCAGCAAGTGTGGAGCTTTACTTTTGCAAATGGCTTGCTTGTGCAGGTGTTTGTGGCTCTGTTAGATGAGGTTTTGTATCCACGGTCACTTGCTGTATATTCTCCAGAGCTGTCCTGGAATGCCTTCATCAATGTTTGTTCAAAAGCGAGGCTGCCCTGTGCTCACTTGGACCAAGATTCCTTTGCTGAAGCTCCCGTCTAAGAAAAGAGTAGGTGGTTTTTTTTTTTTTTAAATCTCTGTTGAGGGGTGTGAAACACAGTATGGTTTTACTCTTGGCTCAAAGGCCCCGCCTTCACGTTCAGGCAGAGGAAGAGTTGGCTGGAGGCAAAATCAGCACTTCTTGAAAACAGAGGCAATATATGAGAAGCCATTTCATGTTGTGTGAAAAGTTAGCTACAGAAAGAATCCTTCCCCACCCACCCCAGGGCAAAAGGCATTGTCACTTCCTTTGAAAAGTTAGCTGCACAGAGGCTGGTTTTAATGGTATCTCCAGGTGAAATGTATCAGATTGTAGGCTGCTACCAGCATGTTTCCTCTGCAAATATATATTACTGAACTGCTGGTTAAAGCTTGGAGGAAATGGGTTCTTCAAGTTAATATATTACATTTGTATTTTTCTTTAATTGGTACTATTAGAGATGTGCGCTAGCACCGCAATTTGGATTTGGAATTCAGCATTTTGAGAATTTGGAATTGTTGGAATATTTTGCAAGATTTACATTTCAGCTATTACAGGGTTAATGTAAATGTAGAGGATTATGGGCTGGATTGGTTGTTGAGATCACAGCACTGGTAGAAGTCTAGTTAGAATGTGTGCCTTGTATTCTTAGAGAAGAGAAGCATGTTCCCGGCTTAGCAAGATGGCTGTTAGAATAGTTTATTTTTGTTTGTTTATTTATTTATTTTTACAACTTATATGCCGCCCACTACCCAAAGGTCTTTGGGCGGCTTACAATCAAAGAATTAAAACAGTTAAAACATCAAATATCAATAAATAATTAAACAATAATAAAAACCTTACACTAAAATCATTACACTAAAATTGCCATCAGAGGACCCACAGTCTATATTGTATCAATTTAAAAACTTGTGGAACAGGAAGGTTTTTACTTGGCGCCGAAATGTCATCAATGTTGGCGCCAGGCGGATCTCACTTGGGAGGGCATTCCATAGCTTGGGGGCAGCTGCTGAGAAGGCCCTATGTCTGCAAGCCATCCCTCTCACCTTGAGGGATGGCTCTTTCAAGAGGGCCCCCTGGCTTGATCTTAATTGATGGGTAGGTTCGTATGGAAGGAGGCAGTCCTTCAGGTATCTAGGTCCTAAGCCATTTATGGCTTTATATGTCAAAACAAGCACTTTGAATTGGGCTTGGGCAGCAACTGGTAACCAATGTAGGTTACATAGAATCGGCGTGATGTGATCCCTGGTGGCCCCACTGCTTACCAGCCGTGCTGCACGATTCTGAACCAGTTGCAATCGCTGAACTGTCTTCAAAGGCAGCCCCATGTAAAGCGCATTGCAGTAATCAATACGGGATGTTACCAGTGCATGTGTAACTGTCATGAGGCTCTGCTTGTCTAGGTAGGGGTGGAGCTGGTATATTTTCCACAGCTGAAGAAAGGCAACCCTGGCCACCAAGTCCACCTGGGCTTCTAGAGTTAGACTGGGGTCCAGGAGCACCCACAAGCTGCAGACCCTGTCCCTTAGGGGGAGCACAACCCCGTCCAGGTCAGGAATATGGCCCTCTAACCTGTCTGGAGAAACACCCACTAACAGCACTTCCATCTTGTCTGGATTGAGTTTCAGTTTATTAACCCTCATCCAGTCCATTATCTGGCCCAGAAATGAGTTCAGCACAGAAACCGCCTCACCTGGATTGGTGGAGAACAAGAGGTAGAGCTGAGTATCGTCAGCATATTGCTGACTCCTCAGCCCAAATCTCCTGATGACCTCTCCCAGCGGTTCCATGTAAATGTTGAAGAGCATGGTAGACAGTATAGAGCCCTGAGGAACCCCATTACATAAATGCCACAGGGCAGAGCATCTGTCCCCCAGCATCACCTTCTGGATACGGTCAGCCAGGAAGGATCAGAACCACAGCAAAGCAGTGCCTCCAGCCCCCAACCTGGCCAGCCTATCCAGAAGGACACCATGGTCGATGGTGTTGAAAGCCACTGAGAGGTCCAGGAGTATCAACAGGGTGGCACTCCCCCTGTCTCTCTCCCGCCAGAGGTCATCGTACAGGGCGACCAAGGCAGTCTCTGTACCAAAACCCGGCCTGAAACCAGATTGAAATGGATCCAGAAAATCTGTTTCATCCAGCAGCAGCTGGAGTAGCCCGGCCACCACCCGCTCCAACACCTTGCCCAAATAAGGGAAGTTCGCTACTGGTCGGTTAACCACCAGCCCTGGGTCCAGGTTAGGTTTTTAAAGGAGTGGTCTAATCACCACCTCTTTCAAGGTGGTGGGGACCACTCCCTCTCTTAAGGAGGCATTAACAACCTCTTGGACTCAGGTGCGAACCCCCCTGGCAGATCTTTTGATTAGCCAAGAAGGGCAAGGGTCGAGTGGTGTGGTGGTAGCATGGACAGATCCAAGCACCATGTCCACATCCTCGGGTCTCAATAATTGAAATTCATCCAATAATACTGGACCCAAGCACGGCACACTGGACACATCCCTTGATTCTGCGCCAATAGTGGAGTCCAATTCCCTGTGAATCTGAGTGATTTTTTCTTCAAAGTGGACAGCAAACTCGTCACAATGGGCTGCTGAGTGGTCCAGAACCTCCACCGTATTTCTCGGTTGAAGAAGGTCCTGGACCACCTGAGACAGCTCTGCTGGACGGCACTCTGAAGAAGCAATATGGTTTGTGAAATATTGCCTTTTCACCAACCGTATCGCCACAGAATAGGCCCAATAATGGGCTCTAAACCGTGTTCGATCAGACTCACAGTGATATTTTCTCCACTTGTGCTCCAGCCATCTCCCCTCCTGTTTCATTGCCTGCAGCTCAGATGTATATCAAGGATCCGTCTGGGCTCTGCGTAAGGGGAGAGGGTGCTTAGGTGCGATCGTGTCAACCACCCGGGACATTTCCCTATTCCATAGGGTGACCTCAGCTTCAACAGGAGCACCGACCATATCAGATGAATAATCCCCCAGAGCTTCCAGGAAACCATCTGGATCCATTAGTCTCCAAGGGCAGATCATCTTAATAGATCCCCCACCCTTGCAGAGGGTAGAAGAAGCTAATAGCCTAAATTTGACCAGAAAGTGGTCTGACCATGACAACGGAGTCAGAAGCAACTCCTCCACATACAGACCACCATCCTCCAATCCCGTTGAGAAGACCAGGTCTAGAGTATGGCCCTTCTCATGCATTGGGCCGTTGACATATTGAGACAGCCCCATGGTTGTCATGGCAGCCATGAAGTCCTGAGCTGCCCCATTCAAGGCTGCCTCAGCATGGATTTTGAGGTCCCCCAGTACAAACAGTCTGGGGGTCTGCAGCACCAGGTCTGAGACCACCTCCATCAACTCAGGCAGGGAGACTGTTGGTACGCAGCAGGGTGGGCAGTACACCAACAGAATCCCCAATCTGTCTCATGAGCCCAACACACAGTACAGGCCCTCTAGGCCTCCTCCCAAGGAGATAGGAAGTCTGGTCAAGGAGATAGAACTCCTATAGACTACAGCAACTCCCCCTCCCTGACCCTTCAAGTGACACTGGTGCTGGACTGAGTACCCAGGCGGGCATAGCTGGGAGAGAGGAACACCACCCTCCTCTCCCACCCAGGTCTCGGTAATACATGCCAAGTCGGCACCCTAATCCAGAATGATATCATGGATGAGGGCTGTCTTATTTTGTACCAACCTGGCATTCAACAACAGCACTATGTGGCTTGTGGGCTCGTTGATATGGTCACCTGATTCCTTCTGGCTAGGGGTGGAACCAGAAGAGGGGATAGATGTAAGGTATCTAACCTCTCTTCTCCTACGCGGGCACGTTCCACTCCTACCACCATACCTTCCCCTACCCAGCACAATTCCAATGGCTGCCCCATCCATTGCCCTCCCCTCTTCCTGTTCCCTCAGTTCTATTGTGGGTCCTATCTCCTATACTTGATGGCAACAAATATCCATCCATTCACCCCCACTATCCTACCTCCCCCTCCCCATCATATCCATGAACATGCAACAGGGACTCTAGGCCAAACAACACCCAAAGGGAAAAGCTGCAAGCAGCACCTTCCAGCTCTCACCCAGAAGGTGTGGGGGTGGCAGATGTTGTTGGAGTCTCCCGGCATAGGAACGCTGGTCCGACAGTCCCTGGCAGCCCGGCCTTTTCAAGCCCTTTCCTCCCTGGGCCAGGTGGCTGGTGTTAAGCAGGGAGGTTCTGGTTCTGAGGAGCCAGGGACTCAGCCAAACAGCACCCACAGGGTTCTGGTTCTGGGTGGCAGATGTTGTTGGAGTCTGCCGGCACAGGAATGCTGGTCCGACAGTCCCTGGCAGCCCAGCCTTTTCAAGCCCTTTCCTCCCTGGCCAGGTGACTGGTGTTAAGCAGGGAGGTGGGGGAATCCCAGGCAGCTGAGTCACAGGGTCCTGGTCCTCAGGAGACAGCAGGGACTCCAAGGCCAAACAACACCCACAGGGAAAAGCTGCAAGCAGCCCCTTCTGGCTCTCACCCAGAAGGTGTGGGGGTGGCAGATGTTGTTGGAGTCTCCTGGCACATGAACACCGGGAGTTATAGTTAGAAACCTTCCTTGTACCCTTCCCTTCTAGTTAAATAAATAGTTTTATCATATAGTAACACAAGAGGTGTCTCTCTCATTAAAGCAACCAAAATCATCAGCAACCACCAATCCAACAAAGATCCCCAACAGGAATTTCCAGGTATGCAATTGTTATTTCCCCCCTTTCAAAAAAGACAAGAAGGGAAAACATTTTTACATGGTTTCCTTCTGACACCTTTCCAGGGATTGCGCTAAACAAAAAGAGTGCAGGTGGGCCCAAGCCACTAGTATAGCAGCTTGTGCCAGTTTGTTTATCAGCCGAGTAGGTGTTTGGTCTTTCAAAACCCCTCCTCCTGGAGTGGGCCCCACCCCTTGTTCCACCAATGAACAAGCTGACATGAACTGCCAACGTTTGTGCCCACATTCCATAGGGCACACTTGTTTCCTGCCCTTGTGTGTTGCCCTATGCGTGATGTCCCCACCACCCACCAGTGGCCTGTCAGGGAGAGATAGGTATGTTTTGCACTTGGGTGCTCCAGATGTCACTGTATCACCTGTGACCCCGGGCACCTTCTGCTGTACCAGTTACCTGATACCCCAATATAAATCTGGTGCCACTCTGTGACTAAGGGTCATTCTGCATGGCAGTTTGTAATACTGTAGGGTGCCCATTTGGCCACAGACCTATGGAAGCCAGTGTTTGCCACCAAAGGGAATGGCTGGTCACCCAGGGCTATCATCTTCCCTAAGTAGTGAGCAATCCTGGCAGTTTTATAAGGCCTTTTCCTGCACCCCCTTGAAGTTGCTCCTACTGTAGGTAGCCCGGACCTTATTCTTCAGATGTGGGTCTGGCATTTGCTGCTTCCCACCTCTTGCTATTTGCCCATCTACCTCCCTGCTTCCCTGGGTTTATGGCCCAATCTCTGCCCTCTGATTACTCTTATATTTCACAAATAGGAAGCCATTTGCCCGCCCCCCAACAATATTTGCCTACAGCAATACCTTGTGTTGAGTTTTTAGGTGGCTGACCATGTTGTTATTGAGGAAATGGGTCAGGTCTTGCCCACACCTAAGCACCTGCTTGCATGGCCTGCATTCAGCCATGTGATCATGTCTTGCACACTGATTAAAAATGCTTCCAGATTCTTGACTTCTTTGGAGATCCGTTTTTTTGTCATCACGACTGGTGCTGGCAGTTAGTGAGGCAGGGCTGGTTTCAGTGCCACATGCTTCAGAAATAATGCCCACCCGAGTCCCTTCAGCACACAAATGCACACCATCAGATGTGTATGTACTTGAAAGGGAATTCTCACCAATTGCAATGCTGCTTTGCACAGGAGATATTTGCTGGGAATGTGGGCTGGAGGGTAAGCCCTTGTACAGGATAGAGCTGGGTGGTATGGATGTGGAAGGCCGTGTCTATGCCATGGCTCTTCACCAATATTTTCCCCAACTACAAATGCACTGCAGTTGTCCAAACTGACAGTGTCAGCCTGAGCGCTGATGCCATCCTTGATCTTCTCTGGTGCATGAGCTCTTGGAGAGAAAAGTACTGTACAATAGGACCCCCATATCCACTGATTCATTAACCACTGATTCAGTTATCCACAGTTGGCAGAGGAAAATAAATAAATAAATACTTCAGCAGCGCCAAAGCAAGCTACTGTCACAAACAGCAGCCGTGAAGCAAGCTAATATCATAAACCAGCAGCCGTAAAGCAAGATACTGTCATAAAACAGCAGCCATAAAGCAAGATACTGTGACAAACAGCAGCTGTCACAAAAAATAGCACTTTTAGTGGGCGGGGGTGTTCTCGTTTATCCACGGTTTTCATTATCCATGGGAAGGCTTGGAACCAATATCTAGTGGATACAGGGGTCCTACTTTGCTTTCTTTTGGCACATTGCCCCTGGCTGGCATTGGAGCACATCCTAACAGCATATGCTCAGGGGGATTCATCAGTAACTATGCCCGCCTTTCAAATGGAAATGGGAGTGGGGGGAATCTGTTGTCTCTGCCTGCCTCTAGATTTTATTGGTACAGATGGACATCATTTTAGACGTTTTGTTTTCACCCCAGCCCTCTTCTCTTGGGAAACCCGTGGCATCCCCAAACAGGAGACACTGAGTCCTCTTGAAATTTAATTTCTTAAAAAACGTGGCCCTATCCTGAGGGGCAAAAAGTGTCCCTTTCTCTTCTTCCTCTCGTAAGCAGAAACATAGCCTTCTGCTTTAACCTACAGGAATAAATGGAACGGAAAATATTAATTATTATTGATAATAAGGAATTATTATTACAGATATTTGGAACTCTCCCATTCGGACACATTCAGTACTCTCTGAACATGGCATTGGTGAATTCTCAGTCTCTCCAAACTCCAGTCCACCTCCCTAGCCATTATATTCAAGCGTCTTCCAAGAGGACCTAGATACCTGAAGGACCGCCTCCTTCCATATGAACATACCTGGTAATTAAGATCTAGCTAGGGAGCCCTCCTGAAAGAGCCATCCCTCAAGGATGTGAAAGGGATGGCCTGCAGGTATAAGGCCTTTTCAGCAACTGCCCCCAGACTATGGAATGCCCTCCCAAGTGAGACCCGCCTGGCGCCGACGTTGATGACATTTCGGCACCAGGTAAAAACCTTCCTGTTCCAGAAGTTTTTTCACTGATGATTATGGGTCCTGATGGCAATTTTAGTGCTGTGTTTTATTGTATTGTATGTATTGTATTTATATGTTTCATTGTTCTAATTTTATTGTAATGTTGATGTTTTAATTGTTTATTTTGATTGTGAGCCACCCAGAGACCTTGACGTTGGGACAGAAGGGTGCCCACAAGCAGGGGCTATGTCTCCAAAGGAAAATATGGATCTCATGGCACCCCCTCTCTCTCTCTGTGTGTGTGTGTGTGTGTGTGTGTGTGTGTGTGTGTGTGTGTGTAAAATAGTTCAATATACAATAAATAAACAAAAACATTTTGCCATTCAAGGCAAAAAACAAGATGGCATCCTCTCCCTTCCTGTTTATAAAAACTGATTGGCTTGGCAGTTGTCCTGTTACTTAACAGAGGTGAGGTAGAAGCTGCCACGGCACCTGCAGTGGGGCAGCTTGTGGGGTGAAAGGCAAATGGTCGAAGTGTGGCCAGTCCAAATTTTCCAGCATCCCAGAGCCTCCTTATTCTTTAATTCTCCCCAAAGTCCACTTGTTCCCTCTAGAGCAATTGTTCTCAAACTTGGGTGGTCCCAGATATTGTTGGACTAGAACTCCCAGATATCCTGAGACAGCATGTCTAGTGTGAAGGCTTCTGGGAGTTTTAGTTCAAGAAAATCTGACGACCCAAAGTTGGGAGTCACTGCTCAGGAGAGCATAGGTGATAAGATTGTGAGATCCAGCAGCGTAGCCAGGTTTTGGGGTGCCTGGGGACAAAGTTGTTTTTTCGCCCCTCTGGCCCTCCCCAATCCCATTGCATCCACCCAGTAATGTGGGGGCAATCCTGCGGGTGTGGGGCATGTGTGTGTGTGTGTGTGTGTGTGCACGCACAGAGACAGCTGCAACTGAGTGGGTCTCATCGCCAAGCCTCTCCCTCCAGGTGCCCCCAGATTGCTGCGCCCAGGGCAGATGTACCCTTCTTGGCATATTTCAATTTCAGTCCCACAGAGTAAACATGTTCCACTTCTCGTTTCAGACTGGAAACTGAAATTTTGAATTAGGACGTCATGGAAAGATTCATCATCCCTCCCACTGCAGTGAAGCGGGGGAAGATGCAGCTTATGTTGGACAGGAAGAAGTATTAGACTATAACTATTTTCTTTACGACAAAGATGGGTTCCTCTTCTGTTTACTTCTTGTTCAACTAAAAGTAGTTAGTAGAGATGGGCACGACTTAGCGGTATTCCCATTTCCGTTTCCGTTACTCGTATCCATTACTCTATGGAAACGATAACGGGAATTACTCCACCAGACTTCGAGCTCAAACCGACGAACGAACAATTTTGGTCTGATTTGTCGTGCTTGTTCCTTGCATCGCGCGATCGCGCGATGCCACGCAGCACAGAAAAAAAGTTTTTAAAAGTTAAAAAACCCAGTTCCCGGCCAAAAAGCAGGCGGAAAAATGCCTGCTGTGCCTCAGGGCACCTACCAGAGGGGTTGTTTCTGGAGGTCCCCGGCCTCCCCCCCATCCCCCGTCCTGGCTGCTCTGGTGGGACTCGCCGCAGGCTCGCAGCCAGCAAAAAGCCCAGTCTCGTCACCGGCCGCCGCAATTAAAGCGCAAGCAAGCGGCACGGACGGCACAGGAAAAAACTTTTAAACTCTCCCCCCACCCATTCCCGGGCCAAAAAAGCAGGCGGAAAAATGCCTGCTTGACTAAGGGCGCAGGGCACCTACTGGAGGGGTGGTTTCTGGAGGGGGGGTCCAGCCTCCCCCCCGTCCTGGGCAGCCGGACTCGCCATGCCATGCGGTGCGGGCGGGGGATCCAAAATGGGGCGGCGAAGGCAATATTGTTTTTGAAATCGTGGTCCAAAAACAGACAAGCACAATAGAAACATGCGAAAATTTATAAACTGCCAGATTTTTCACAGTAGCAGTGGGTTTTTTCTTGCAACAAAATGTCTCTCCTCTCCTCCTCTGTCCTCCATTTATTTTATTTTATTTTATTTTATTTACACCTACGCAATGATGGGCTGGCCGAGTGGTCAGCCATGTGGGAGTGGACGACCATGCAAATTTTTGGAGCCATCCCACCAATCGCATGGCCACTTGGCCATGGAGACTTCTGGGATGTGCCAAAAAGCCCCCTAAAACCTGCCCTAGCCCCCTAACCCTAACCCTAACCCTTGACTCCTTACTTACCCATACGTCACAGACTGTCTTCTTAGTGGGTCAGAGAGGCACCCAGAGGTGCAACCCACTAGCACACCGTAACCTTACCCGTCACTATTTATTTATTTATTTATTTATTTATTTATTTATTTATTTATTTATTTATTTATTTATTTAGCTTGTATGCCGCCCACTACCCAAAGGTCTCTGGGCGGCTCACAATCAGAATAAACAGTTAAAACATCAAATACAATAAAATTAGAACAATAAAACATGTAGATGCAATAAATACGATACATTAAAAACACACCACTAAAATTGCCATCAGGGCCCACAATCATTGTTAGCAACGTCGGTGCCAGGCGAGTCTCATATGGGAGGGTATTCCATACTCTGGGGGCAGTTGCTGAAAAAGCCCTATTGCTGCAAGCCATCCCCTTCACCTCCTTAAGGGATGGCTCTTTCAGGAGGGCTCCCTGACTAGATCTTAATTGCCGGGTAGGTTCATATGGAAGGAGGCGGTCCTTCAGGTATCTAGGTCCTAAGCCATTTAGGGCTTTATATGTCAAAACAAGCACTTTGAATTGGGCTCGGGCAGCAACTGGTAACCAGTGAAGGTTATACAGAATCGGCGTGATGTGTTCCTTGGTGGCCCTACCACTCACCAGCCGTGTCGCACGATTCTGAACCAGTTGCAATCGCCGAACCGTCTTCAGAGGCAGCCCCACGTAAAGCGCATTACAGTAATCTATACGGGATTTTACCAGTGCATGTGTAACTGTCATGAGGCTCCGTTCATCTAGGTAGGGGCGCAGCTGGCATATATTCCGCAGCTGGAGAAATGCACCCCTGGCCACCGAGTCCACCTGGGCTTCCAGAGTTAGACCGGGGTCCAGGAGCACCCCCAAGCTACGGACCCTGTCCCTTAGGGGAGAGTGCAACCCCATCCACAACAGGGAAGTGGCCCTCTAGCCTGTCTGACGAAGCACCCACTAACAGCACTTCCGTCTTGTCTGGATTGAGTTTCAATTTATTAACCCTCATCCAGTCCATTATCTGGCCCAGACACGAGTTCAGAACAGAAACCGCCTCACCTGGATTGGTGGAGAACGAGAGGTAGAGCTGAGTATCATCAGCATATTGCTGACTCCTCAGCCCAAACCTCCTGATGACCTCTCCCAGTGGTTCCATGTAGATGTTAAACAGCATGGGGGATAGTATTGAGCCCTGTGGAACCCCATGACGTAAATGCCACGGGGCGGAGCAACTGTCCCCCAGCACCACCTTCTGGACACGGTCAGCCAGGAAGGAGCGGAACCACTGCAAAACAGTGCCTCCAACTCCCAACCTGGCCAGCCTATCCAGAAGGACACCATGGTCTGTCGAAAGCCACTGAGAGGTCCAGGAGTATCAACAGGGTTGCACTCCCCCTGTCTCTCTCCCGGCAAAGGTCATCGTACAGGGCGACCAAGGCAGTCTCTGTTCCAAAACCCGGCCTGAAACCAGATTGAAATGGATCTAGAAAATCCGTTTCATCCAGCAGCGCCTGGAGCTGTCCGGCCACCACCCGCTCCAACACCTTGCCCAAATAAGGGAGGTTCGCTACTGGTCGGTAGTTGACCACCAGTCCTGGGTCCAGGTTAGGTTTTTTTAGGAGTGGTCTGATTACTGCCTCTTTTAAGGCAGCAGGGACCACTCCCTCTCTTAAAGAGGCATTTACAGCTTCTTGGACCCAGGTGCGAACCCCCTTGGCAGATCTTTCAATTAGCCAAGAAGGGCAAGGGTCGAGCAGCGTGGTGGTGGAACGGACAGATCCAAGCACCCTGTCCACATCCTCGGGTCTCAACAATTGAAACTCATCCAATAACACTGGACCTAAGCACGGTGCCCTGGACACATCCCTTGATACTGTATCAATAGTGGAGTCCAGTTCACTGCGAATCTGAGCCATTTTCCCCTCAAAGTGAAGAGCAAACTCCTCACAGCGTGCCGCTGAATGGTCCTGGGCCTCCACCCTATCTCCTGGCTGAAGAAGTTCCCGGACCACCCGAAACAGCTCCGCTGGTCGGCACTCTGAGGAAGCAATACGGTTGGCGAAATACTGCCTTTTCGCCAACCGTATAGCCACGGAATAGGCTCGATAATGGGCTCTAAGCCGTGTTTGATCAGACTCACTGCAATATTTTCTCCACTTGCGCTCCAGCCGTCTCCCCTCCCGCTTCATTGCCCGCAACTCAGATGTATACCACGGAGCTGTCCGGGCTCTGCGTAGGGGGAGAGGGCGCTTAGGTGCGATCATGTCAACTGCCCGGGTCATCTCCCTATTCCATAAGGTGACCTGAGCTTCAACAGGAGCACCGATCATGTCAGCTGGATAATCCCCCAGAGCTTTCAGGAAACCATCCGGATCCATTAGTCTCTGAGGGCGGATCAACTTAATGGATCCCCCACCCTTGCAGAGGGTTGGAGTAGCTAATAGCCTAAACTTGACCAGGAAGTGGTCTGACCATGACAATGGAGTCAAAGCCAACCCCTCCACATCCAAACCACCATCCCCCAGTCCTGTTGAGAAAACTAAGTCTAGAGTGTGGCCCTTCTGGTGTGTTGGGCCGATGACATGTTGAGACAGCCCCATGGTTGTCATGGCGGCCATGAAGTCCTGAGCTGCTCCAGTTAAGGTAGCCTCGGCATGGATGTTGAGATCCCCCAGTACCAACAGTCTGGGGGTCTTCAACACCAGGTCCGAGACCACCTCTGTCAGCTCAGGCAGGGAGACTGTTGGAATGCAGCAGGGTGGGCGGTACACCAACAGAATCCCCAATCTGTCTCGTGAGCCCAACACACAATACAGGCCCTCCAGACCTTTTCCCAAGGAAACAGGAAGCCTGGCCAAGGAAATGGAACTCCTGTAGACTATAGCAACTCCACCTCCCCGGCCCACCGGGCGACACTGGTGCTGGACTGAGTACCCAGGTGGGCATAGCTGGGAAAGGGGGACTCCACTCTCCTCTCCCACCCAGGTCCCACCCAGGCCTAACCCTAGCCCTTGCACTAACCCACCTTAACCCTAAGCCAGATCTATTTGCATTGCACTACACGCAAGTACAATTCCCTTCTTTGTGAGACATGGTGGTGCGAGAGCCTTAGGCATCACCCTATGGCTCTGAGTTCACTGCCATCACTAGTCTCACTGTCTGCAACTGGTATGCATATCCATATGGCTATGCATGCATTTTGCAGCAGCAGGTGAGGAGGGGAGACCCCCATGTTGAGCGGTCTCTTGGAGCCTGCTTCCCCTTCCTAGTGGGTGAGGATAGGAGGCACCCACGGGTGCCTCCAGGAGCCCGCTTTTCCTTTATAGCAGGCCAGAGGAGGCACCCACCCCACAGAGGTGCCTCCAGGAGCCCGCTCCCCCCCAAAAAAACCCAGTACTAACGAAAACGAAAAAACAAACCGACTAATTTTTGCGAATTTTTGTGAAAAACGGAAACGACCCGAAACGGAACCGGCCCGACTAACGACAACTCGAAATTTTTTTTTCAAGTCATGCCCATCTCTAGTAGTTAGGTCCATCAAAATTTCCCCCATTCCTCAAGTTAGTTTTAATTATTAACTTAATTTCTGTGGGTGCCAGGGGGCCTGGTTTCACATAACTCAGGGTAAGACCTGACAGAGACTTTGTTGAGAACTCGAACGTCAAATTCTTTGACAATTGAAAGAGTGACACAAAACAAAGCACAATCCAAATTTCAGCGTTCTCCACAGCAGTCGAACATTTCCCAAAGCATGCCAAAGACGCTAAATATCTCTGATGCTGAGCAAAGTGAATGGGGAAGCTGAGCTGATGCCATCCAAAAAGCAGGCCCACAAGCAGGGGCTGTGTCTCCAGAGGAAAATATGGATCTCATGGCTAACCCCCTCTCTCTCTCTCTCTCTCTCTCTCTCTCTCTCTCTGTGTGTGTGTGTGTGTGTGTGTGTGTGTGTGTGTGTGTGTGTGTGTGTGTGTGTGTGTATTGCTCAGTCTGGTCACAGAAGCAACACTTGATGGGAGAAATTCATAAATATGTTTTTTTTTGGGGGGGGAGGCTTTCTTTATTCTTCTGTTCTTAAAGAAAAAGCATAGCTCCCTACCGTATTCCACTGGCCTTGAAGTACTTCTGAAGGTAATGTCACTGGGTACCCCTACTGCAGTGTAGTATGGTTGATGTGCAAATGCACGCCGCTGTAGGGAATCATGCAGGCAATATAAAGCAAGTTTGCCTGCTGTGTTGGTCTCTTGGAACATTCATGTTTCTCCCTAAATTTAAAGAGGGACAGGGAGTAAAGAAAAAAATGGATCACAGGGAGAGGCTCTCGGTGTATGAGAGACCTAACACACATCTTCAAGTAGCAGAATGAGGTGGATGGCATACTGTGAGTCCAGTTCTTAGTTTATGCTTAAGAAGTCCAAATAAATTAACTTAAGTGAATATGTATGCATAGGCAGCCATGAACTCTCCTTTGTGTGTTTGGGTTTGGGTTGCATCCTGAAGTTTGCAGCAGTCTGAGGACTAAAAGAATAAGAAGGAGCTGGGGGGTGGGGGAGAGAGAAAACAATAGAACATTTCATTCCTTCCCAATCCTCTTGAGCCAAGTGCACTCTCTTCCTCCCTATTCAGTTCTGAGAATGGATATCCCACAATAGTGATATATCCAGAAGAAACTGAATAGATGAACAGGTAGAAAAGACAATCCTGGCCACAAACCCTGTGAAACAGGCCAGCATTGATCAGCATCTGAGCAAACAAAGCTGCTTTCTCCAACCTGTCCTTCTTGTGTCCAAAATGAGTTGCTGCCTGCTTTCACATGCATTAAATTCCAGTCAGAGACCCATCAAAGGCCTGTGCAGAGGGGCAGATGCAAGGATAGTTTTTTGCCCTAGTTAACCATCAGCTGGAGCTGCTTAGATACCCTGAGTGCATCTGATCTTGCCTGATTTCAGAAGCTAAGCAGGTTCAGGCCTGGTTAGTACTTGGAAGGGCGACCACCAGGGGATACCAGGTGCTGTAGACTCCTGGAGTAGGAACTGACAAGCTACTCCAGTATTCCTGCCAAGAAAACTCCATGGAGATGGAGTCACGAAGAGTCGGTCACGACTGTAACAACACAACACAACACAACACACACACACACACACACACACACACACACACACACACACACACACACACACACACACACCCATCAGCCAGAGAGAGACTTTTTTGATCCTGTGTGAAGGCATCCATGAGGGAGGAGAGATCCTTTCAAAAGACGCTCCATGACAGGGATGCAGGAACTGACCCTTGCCTGCTTGCAGCTGGCAGGATTGAATTGTCAGTGGGGAGTTTCACCTGGAACAAAAGAGGATGCCAGTGACATCAATTGCTAATGATTTGGGGGTGAAGGGCTTGTAGCGCTTGTTGCTGCCTTTCCTACCGATGCCCTGTTGTTGATGGTGGACACAGAGAATGTCAAAACAATATTTGTTTCATATAGGCCATCATCAAGGATGGAAGGTAAAACAATGTGGAGCACTACATGTTTATTGCACCCAAACTCTAACTTAGGGTTACACAGATCAGAGATCTGCAATGAGGCTTTCCTTTGGTCCAGAGATTTAGCAAAGTCCACCTTGAACAAGTGGATGGAAAAGAGGCACGACACAGTGGAACAGATTAGTTCCACATATGGTTCAAAACAAACAGGATACTTTTTAGAAATGACACAAAAGTTGCATAATGCCAGGGTGGGATGAAGGGTGTGCAGATCCTGAGTGGGAGTGAGTTGCTCAGTTATGTCTGCCACACAACCTTTCCACACCCTTCTTCTGCTGTATATTCTAATCTGCTTATGGGGATTTCTATCTGCATTCTTGCAAGTCAAGTTATATGATAGGTGGGACCATAAATGCTTAGCTGGGTTTATAACAAGACAAATAGTAAATGGAACCAATTGGCCAAAATCCTCTTATTAGTCGTGCACTGAGTCATATATCTGGAAGTTGAGTTATGGCAACTTGACTTCTATTTTTTTTTTTTTAGAGATATGACTGAGTTATATAACTCGGCATGTAATGGATAACATCTAGGGTCATTTCTTAACTTGGGACATCGCTGCTGCAAAATTGACTCCATTTGTGTGATGCCAGTATAGAGGAATTTGGGCCCATTTTTATTAAAAAGGCTGTAATTATAGCCCACAATAACATTTTGTATACTCCATGCTTTCTCCACACTTGCCTCAGTTCACTCAGCATGCTTTGAAGTCACAATGCTGATAGAAGAACTGCCAGCCGTTGTGTGGTGTGAGAGACCAGCCTGTTGCTGGAGAACCAAAAACAGTCTTGTTTGTTTGTTTGTTTGTTTATATTTATTTATTTATTTATATGTTTCTATACCTCCCATCCTCCCAAAGCAACTCTGGGTGGTTATCCTAAAGGAATGCCAGGCGGTTTATTATTTTTATTATTATTAATATTATTGTGTTTTTATTACATATATGTGCCACCTCAGTAAGCACAATGTGAGGGCGTAAGTGGGTCTTTTCACCACTCTGTCCTCAGTCACCACAGTTCTGCAAAGGAGGTCAAGTGTGGAGAATAATCAGCGATCCTCATGGAGAAATGGAGATTTAAACCCAGGCCTGTTAAGGCATAGCCCAATATGCTGCTGCCAGTTTTGTTATGTGCTGTGAGTTGGAGACCATTTTTCACTGTTTTGCAAGTAGAGAATACTCCCGGGACTGTGCAGCTTGCCCAAGGCCATACAGGCTGGCTCTTCTGGGATGCTCAGTGGGGAACTGAGCTCCCAATCTCTGGCTATCCAGCCAGAATCCTAACTCACTATGCTGTAGGAGACTCATGGCGCAGTGGTTAAATGCCTGTTCTGCAGCTGTAACTGTGCTCACGACCTGGGGTTCAATCCCAGGGAGCAGGCTCAAGGTTCACTCAGCCTTCCATCCTTCCGAGGTCAGTAAAATGAGTACCTAGCTTGCTGGGGGAGGGGCAATGTGTAGCCTGCATAATTAAACTGTAAACTGGCCAGAGACTACTTGAAGTGGTATGGGACGGTATATAAGCAGAACAGTTTTTTTTTTTTGCTTTATCCTGCCAGCCATTGCCAGTTTACGCCTGCCTACATTTGATGTCACCAAATTGCTGACAAGGGATTGGTTGCATTTCTGGACATACAATTCCCCTCATGCAAAGACAAGTCAGCTACAAGATTCTGGTGACAAGTCTAAGCCAGTGATGGCAAACCTATGGCACGGGTGCCAAAGGTGGCACTCAGAACCCTTTCTGTGGTCATCCGACATTGCCCATTTATAGTCACCTGTATACAGGTTAAATTACTGTATTAACACTTTGCAAAAAAATTAGTGGGTTTTGAAATGCATTTTGGGCACTCGGTCTTTAAAAGGTTCGCCATCACTGGTCTAAGCACTACAGCAAACTGGATTTTTAAAGTCTGCAACGTTTTATCCAGCATAAGCTTTCATGGCCCTTGCCCTGGTTCACGCTTCTGATGAATTGGGCTGCAATCCAATATAACCCATGAAGAAGGAAGTTTGTTAATTTTCCAGTGTGCCAGAAGACTGTTTGCCAATTTTCATTTATGTGGAACACCAACATGAAATGGGACACAGCAAAAAGCTCACTTTACAATTACTTCTGAATTACTGCTCAGAACATCACCAAACCTATCAAAGGGACCCACTTCAGTATGTCTCTGCACATCAGTAATTTGCACAGAAAATTGACAGAAATACATGATATGCCTTTATAAGATTGAGAAAACCTCTGATCTGCTTGTCAATTTTCAACGTGGCTAGAGTATTCAGTGAGAGAGGCATCTCCAAGGGGACGAGCCAGCCCCTGTTGCCTTGGGCAAGTTTCACAGTCTCAGGCTGCACCCAGAAGAAGGGAACAGTAAACTACTTTTGAGTAACCTCTACATAGAACAGCCTCCAAAGGGCCAAAATAAGCTGGGATAGATTTGACAGCACACAGAGTGCATGGAGCCTGTTTAAAACAACAATAATAGAGGCCCAGCACAAGTGCATACCACAAAGAAAGAAGAGCTCATTTAAGTCCAAGAGGACACCGGCATGGTTAACGAGTGGAGTTAGAGAGGCTCTAAAGCACAAGGAGAGGTCCTTCTGTAAATGGAAATCCTCCCCAAATGAGGAAAATAAAAAGGAACACAAACTCTGGCAAAAGAAATGTAAAAAGATGATGGGAGGCAAAGAAAGACTTTGAGAACATGGCTTATAAAGGGTAATTAATAAAAGCTTCTTTAAATATTTATCCTGCCAGAGAACCAATTGGGCCTCTGGATGGTGAGGGAGGAAAAGGGGAGGTTAAGGAGGACTTGGACATTGCAGAGAAATTGAACGAGTTCTTTGCGTCTGTCTTCACGACAGAGGACCTTGAGCGGATTCCGCTGCCTGAGCCGCCCCTCTTGACTAAAGAATTAAATCAAATACAGGTTAAAAGAGAGGAGGTTTTAGGACTAATTGATAAATTGAGGATTAACAAGTCACCGGCCCAGATGGCATCCACCCAAGGGTTATTAGGGAACTGAGAAATGAAATTGCAGATCTCTTAACGGTAATATGCAACTTGTCTCTTAAAACGGCCACAGTGCCGGAGGACTGGAGGATAGCAGATGTCACACCAATTTTTAAAAAAGGAAGGAGGGGGACCCAGGAAACTCAGGCCGGTTAGCCTTACATCTGTCCCAGGGAAGATGGTGGAAGGCCTCATCCAAGAGAAAATCTTAAAACACATAAAAGAACAAACCTTGCTGAGAGAAAATCAGCATGGCTTCTGTAAGGATAAATCTTGTCTTACAAACCTTTTAGAATTTTTGAAAAGGTCAAAGGCACGTGGATTTGGGTGAACCGGTGGATATAGTCTATCTGGATTTCCAAAGGCTTTTGACACAGTCCCTCACCAAAGGCTGCTGAGAAAATTGCATAGTCAGGGGACAAGAGGGCAGGTCCTCTTATGGATTTGGTTGAGATCCCGGAAACAAAGAGTAGGTGTCAATGGGAAATTTTCACAATGGAGAGAAGTGAAAAGCGGTGTGCCCCAGGGCTCGGTCCTGGGACCGGTGCTTTTCAATCTGTTCATAAATGACCTGGAGACAGGGATAAACAGTGAGGTGGCCAAGTTTGCCGATGACACAAAACTTTTCCGTGTAAAAAACCAGAGAAGATTGTGAAGAGCTCCAGAAGGATCTCTCCAAACTGGGGGAGTGGGCTGAGAAATGGCAAATGCGTTTTAATGTAACCAAATGTAAAGTAATGCATATTGGGGCTAAAAATCCAAACTTCATCTATCAACTCATGGGCTCTGAGTTATCCGTGACATCAGGAAAGAGATCTTGGTGTGTTGGTGGACAGCTCCATGAAGGTGTCTCCCCAATGTGTGGCAGCAGTGAAGAAGGCCAATTCCATGCTAGGGATTATCAAAAGGGGATTGAAAATAAAACAGCCAACATTATAATGCCGTTATACAAAACAATAGTAAGGCCCCACCTGGAGTATTGTGTACAATTCTGGTCACCGCATCTCAAGAAGACATAGTGGAACTGGAAAAGGTGCAGAAGAGAGCGACTAAAATGATTACTGGCCTGGGGCACCTCCCTTATGAAGAAAGGCTAAAACAATTGGGCCTCTTTAGTCTGGAAAAAAGGTGCTTGAGGGGGGATATGATTGAGACATACAAAATAATGCAGGGTATGAGTAAAGTGAATAGAGGGAAGCTCTTCTCCCTCTCTCAAAATACCAGAACTAGGGGACATACACTCAAATTGAGTGCTGGGAGAGTAAGAACTGACAAAAGAAAATATTTTTCACCCAGCGTTGTAAGTCTATGGAACTCCCTGCCAGGATGTGGTGATGGCATCTGGCCTGGATGCCTTCAAAGGGGATTGGACAGATTCCTAGAGGAAAAGTCCATCACGGGTTACAAACCATGATGGAGATGTGTAATCTCTAGGCTTTAAACCAGGGTACTTCAAGGGCCAGATGCAGGGGAGTGGTATCAGGAGACAGATATCTAGTCTCATGCGCTCTCAGGCGCATCTGGTGGGGCCGCTGTGAGATACAGGAAGCTGGACTAGATGGGCCTTTGGCCTGATCCAGCATGGCTCTTCTTATGTTCTTATGTTCTAATTATTATCACTATTTAACTTGCTATTATTTGGCATTATTTATGAGATCAGTTGGATCTCAAACATTTTTGGTCTCTACAGCATTTGTAGACTTGATTAAATAGCTCGCAGGTGTCAAGCTTCAAGTTACTGGCTCAACATGAACCACTTTTATAAGGAATTAAATAATGAGGTGACTCAATTTATCTAGAGGCTCACTCCCATCCCCCTTTCATGTAAACCAAAACCAAACTCCAGACAAGCAATTACTGTATATACTCGAATGTAAGCCTAGTTTTTCAGCCCTAATTTTGGGCTGAAAAAAGGGGTCCTCGGCTTATATTCGGGTCAATACTTTTAGCCACTGAGGCAAGTTTGGGTCGGTGGCTAAAAGTCATTTTAAACATCACACACACACCCAGCTCACAAAGGAGGAGTTGCCAGGCCCTGCTGCATTTCCCACCCTAGGCTTATACTTGAGTCAATATATTTCCCCAGTTTTTTTGGGTTTAAATTAGGGGCCCCGACGTATACTCGGGTCGACTTATACTCGAGTATATACGGTACTTATTAAAAGGCTGCAATTTTCCGCACAGAAAAAAGTCTTAGTTTATGCAGTGTGTTTCTTAGGCTTGTGGTTCCTAGTTTGACATCCACAATTATAAATACAAGTAGGTCAGGCATTTAGTTTTTTTAGAGTTATCTACTTATCAAATGCACCACAAAGAAATACTGAAAACCCAAATTTAATTTACATTTGAAAGAAATGGTGGAGGCAGAAGAAGACAATAGGAGTAATTCAGATACATTTTGAGGTGAGTTTAAATAGGGAAGAAGATGAGGCAGCGGAGTCAATGCATGAGTTATCCATCTAGTCCTCTCTATTGCTATAGCTATGGATTTGAATACAAATGTGTCCTTCTCTCTCCCATTATTCCCCCTCCTATGCATTAGCACTGCCTCTACTGGTCTGGTCCCACTGAAATAAATTAGGAGAGGAATCTTCCTCCCCTCCTGCAATTTGGTAAGGTCACATGGTACTACTTCTGTCTTTCTCTTCTCCTCTAGGAGAGGCAGAAAACCTGTGCTGTGGAGGAGGCAGATGGGAGGAAGAGAAATAAGAGGGAAGGCAGGAATCACCCCTCCCTTCTCCTCCTTTCAGAAATGCGGGAACATTTATACACTTGATCTGTTTCTGTAAGTCTTGTATCTTTTGATCTGTATCTGCAAAATTCTTGTTTCTGTGCACAAGGTAGGAACTCCTATACAGGCATACCTCAGGTTACGTACACCTCCGTTAACGTAATTTTTGGTTTAGGAAAAGAAATTCATTGAAAACAATACCTCAGTTTATGAATTCTTTCGAAGCAATTTTCCCCAGGATGCATTACACCCCTGTGCATTTCTGGTTTATGAATTTATCACAATATAAAAAAATTACCGGAGAACACATTAAATTCTTAAATCTAGGTGTGCCTGTAGAAAGGTCACTTATAACCAGAACTTGGAAAACTTATGTTTTTGTATTCCACCTCTGAGGTTCCACATAAAAAAACCCAAAACTTTTACACAATCTACTCAGAACCGTTTAAACATGTACATATATCTCTTTTTAGGTGCTCACGTTCTCTTGTAGCTTTTTAATGTAATGCTGTGTTTTAATGCTGTAAGATGTCCTTCAATTCCCTGTTCTCAATACTTGAACATGACTTAATTGTACATAACTGTTTATTATCCCTCATTACTGTAAGCCACCTTGGCTCCTTTTCCAAGGAGAAAGGTGGGGTAAAAGATACTCTAAAATAAATAATAATAATATATAACACAATCTATCTCATGCCCTTCTACATGTGTGAACTCTCTTTTTGAGTGTCACTGTATGCTCTGTATCCATGCTCTAGGCCAGTGATGGCGAAACTTTTTGAGACAGAGTGCCCAAACTGCGATTCAAAACCCACTATTTTTTCGCAAAGTGCCAATACAGCTATTTAACCTGAACACAGGTGGCTGTGAAGGGGCAATGTCGGGTGCCCACAGAAAGGGCTCCGAGTGCCACCTTTGACACCCATGCCATAAGTTCACCAGCACTGCACTAGGTTACTGTCCATGATGGTGTCACTATGCTGATGCCATCATGGACAGTAACCTAGTGCATGGATCTCAAGTTACCTCTCTGCCACTCAGTTATATGTTGCAACCCAGCTCTTGAACAAAGGAAGAGTTTCTGAAGTCAAGCTTGTGCCAGAACGTCTCCATAGCTGGGCAGGGCAAAACATAGGAGCAGACCCACCTTTTCTTTCTGCTGTCTCTTACACCTGCTAGCCGTAGAAACAATAGCACATCAGGATGGTAAGCAGGGCCAGATTGTGGAAACCACCTGCACAGAAGCCTTCTGAGTTTTTTTAAAAAAAGCTTTAATGATTTTTTTTCTTCATTAAAACAACCTCATCATGTTGCATGGATAGTGATCTGAGAAAAAAAATGGGTTTGTTTGAGACCACACAAAGCCAGGCAAAACCACTTAAAGAGCAGGGGATGGGTTAGGTTTCCATGTTGGAATTAAAAAGCACTCCCAGGCAAGGGCCTTAGGCATGGCAGTATCCAGCAAATATATTTTCTTGGTGGAAATGTGGCTGCAAAAGGAGGGGTGAGGGGGATGACTTCCTGGCAGTTGTATAACATAACCTCCGGTTTCTCAACTTCAGGTCAAATTCTCTCTCCCTACCAATCCTTGTGGACTTTTGACAGTGTAGTCAGACCCCTTTTGGGTTTCATTATATTCATATAAGCCCTGTGTCTCTTGTGATGTTCAGGCTGACAGGCTGACATTTCCTTGATTCCATCGTCAGATGCAAGAGAGCCACTGCTGTCATTTCTTATGCCATGGCAGGAAATTTGGTCCGAGATTGACAGGAAGCGTGCTTTACTGAGCACTTAAATAAAATATAAAGAGCCTTTCTTTATTTACTAAAATTATGGCATTGCTTGGGTCTTTCCATCAGCCAGAAAGTGGATATAGAAAATTGAATTGCAATAGGTGTACAGAGCCTCTCTTGGTGGCATCCCTCAATGTGCCAGGGAAGCTGAAAGCAATGTTGACAGGAGGCCCGTCTCCTGTACCTGCCTGAATTCCTAGTGGGGTCATCCAAGGTGGAATGGTCAATGATGAATCATCAGATTAAGATGCATCTGTTGTCTTCAAAATTCAAAGTCACATCTGTGGAAGAAAATAGATCGTTCCAAAGGTGATGAGAGCAGAGAAACTCCTGGAGTGGAGACATTGAGCAGCAGCTCTATTTGAAAAGGATACTGACAGAAGATTGTTGCAAGAATACTCAAGGATGGGGACTCACAAGTCACAAATAATCCTCGATTCCACCTGAAGTTGCACCTCAACTTGACTCAGGGGCTCCTGGGTAGACTTGGGAACTTGACTCACAACTCTGATCTGTTTGTCCGAGTCACCTTGTTAAGTACATATGGTCTCGGCCGCTGCCGCTGCCACCATATTCAAAGGCAGCAGGCCTGGCTTCCCTCTCAGGAGCTGGGCTGGTGCCTTCATTGAATCATGCACTAGCCAGCTGTGCAGAGACAGTGGGCCAACTCAGGGGATGGAAGCTGCCTGATTGACCCTGTGCATGTGCTAGCCTACTATCTGGCCAAAGCATCCTTAGTCTGAGCCCCAAGCTTGGGGGGGGGGCAAGACCAAAGATTCAGAGACTCAGACTTGAGGCTGAGTCTCCCCTTGAGGTTAATGTGGAGATTGCAGCTAGTGCAGAATACAGCTGCTGGATTATTAACGGGGCTAAAACAGCACCATCATATTACCCCTGTACTGGCAGCTCTACACTGGCTGCCGATATGCTACTGCATCGACTTCAAGGTTTTGATGTTAACATGTGTGTGTGTTGTGTCATTACAGTCCTGACTAACTCTTCATGACTCTATGACTCTATGACCATGGAGTTTTCTTGGCAGGAATACTTACTGGGTGGTTTGCTAATTCCTACTCCAGGTGCCTACAGCACCTGGTATTCCCTGGTGGTCTCCCATCCAAGTACTAACCAATATCATGAGAAATTCACCTGGTATCCTCGCTTCAAACCTTTAAAAATGTAATTTGTTTACATTACATTGTTTGTATTTTCATTATTTAATTTTGAGAAATTATTGTTATCTTGAAACCTTTAAAAATGTAAACCATTACATTGTTTGTATTTTCATTATTTAATTTTGTTGTTATTGTTATCTTGAGATTTTATGTCAAACAAACAAACAAACAAACAAACAAACAAACAAACAAACAAACAAACAAACAAACTTGAGACCCAAGACTCACACTCGGAGTTGGGACTCTGTTCCAAAGACTTACTAACATCCCTAGTGATACTCAGCCTAAGACTTGTTAGTAGTGCACAGCAGAAGGCAGTGGGGTAAATCATTTCTTAATCCTTTCTGCCTTGAAAAACTCTATGATGAGAAAATTCAGCCTGAAACAATAGTTAGTGCTAGATGAGACTATTTTTTGTTGTTGGCCCAGGGCTTAACATGTTAAACGTGATGATTTAACGATGAAAATGTTGATGCCCTGTTTTTTGCTTGTAAATTTTGTTATCATTATTTTATAATTCCTTTCATTTTTATTTAGCAGTCTGCCTGCAGTCTATTTACATTCGAGAGAAAGCATACAAATTTATAAAACAAACAAACAATAGAAGCAAGTGCTCAGCATTTGGCCATCCAAATTCAAGGCAGAAAGATGTTTCTCTCATCCGTACCAGTTGTTGTTGTTGTTGTTGTTGTTGTTAGGTTTTTAATTACACAGCTATCTCCATGCCACATTTTTCATGTTGTTTCCATTTTCCCAAAGACAAAGCCATCTCTGCCAGCCCACCCCTCTAATCCCCCCTTTCCTGGGAATTGGCCAACAAGAAAATAAGCAGAGTCTGCAGGAGGAGAGGCCGTAGAGTTAATTTTGCTCCATTCCTGCCATGGTGGCTTGTCTTTTTCTCCACAAGAGAGGGGAAACAGCACAGAATTGCCTCTTCCATTTCAGCTCCCTGGTGTCTCTTTGATTCCCTTGTTGGCCATGAAATCTATACATGCAGTCAATAACACTCTTCCATATCCTCGGCTGAGTACATGCCACCTGCGTGATTCCTCTACAACTGCTTAATTCCTGGCTGCCCTATTTTATGTGTTGAGTGTCGCTGTGTTTTGCATCACTTTCTGGAAATAATATTCAGTGCTGAAATGTAAGTGCAGTTGGTGAACGCAAGCCGTTCGAGCGTTAATTATGTATGCAGCTCTTGATTTTTAGTATGTGCTGGAGGGAAATACACTTGGAAACACACTGAAGCCCTGTTGCAGTGTTGTTCTTTTTACATCACTGGCCAAATCCTGCCCTCCCTGAGGCTTAAACACCTCCATCTTTCTCTCACATGGCCTGTTACATTCAGAATAAAACACCCTATATATATGGTGCAGCTGCGGAAAAGGAAAAATCAGATTTAACACGTACTATGGTAGTAGAGCAGGAGCTCTCAGTCTTGCCAAAACCATTGTATAAACAGAATGCTCAGAATTGCTTGTTTTATTTATCTTAGAGATGGGCACGACTTAGCGGTATTCCCGTTTCTGTTTCCGTTGATCGTATCCGTTACTCTACGGAAACGGTAACGGGAATTACTCCGCCAGAATTCTTGCTCGAACCGACGAATGAACAATTTGGTCTGATTTGTCGTGCTCGTTACTTGCATCGCGGCGATCGCGCAATGCCAAGCGGCACAGAAAAAAAGGTTTTAAAAGTTAAAAAAAGAACCGATTCCCAGCCCTAAAAGTAGGCGAAAACTGTCTGAGGGCACCTACCAGGCCAGAAGGGTGTTTTATTTTGGGGGGGGTTCCCCGCCCCCCTCTCCTTGGCTATTGCTACTGCTGCGCTGCTGGTACCAGGCTGGGAGGGCGCATCCATTTGCCATGCAGTGCGGGGGATCCAAAATGGCGACCGCGATATTTTTTTTGAAATCGTTGCCCAAAACCCCACCAAAGCACCACAGAAACATGCGAAAATTAGCTATTTTAAATGCTTGAATTTTTACAGTAGCAGCAGTGGGTTTTTCTTGCAAAAAAAAAAGTCTCCGTTGATTTTATTTTATTTTATTTTATTTTATTTTATTTTTTTACACCTGCACATTTGCAATGATGGGCTCGCCCATGGGAGTGGACCATGCAAATTTTCCACCAATCGCATGGCCACTTGGCCAGGTTGACCACAGAGACTTCTGGGATGTGCCAATCGGGCATAAACAGCCCACTAATCGTAGCCCAAACCCGAACCCTAAGCCTAAGCCTAACCCATACGTCAGTACACTGTCCTTCTAAGTGGGTCAGAGAGGCACCCAGAGGTGCACCCCAATACTCACCCTAACCTCACCCGTAACTAGCCTAACCCTAGCCCTTGCGCTAACCCGTCTTAACCCTAAGCCAGATCTACTTGCATTGCACTACATGCAAGTACGTGAGACACAGCGGGTGCAAAGAGTCTGCCAGTCCGTCACTTGTGGCTCTGGCTGACTCCTGCAGCTCCCTCCAGGAGCCCGCTACCCCCCAAAACCAGTACTAATGACAACAAAAAAACGAAAAAACGAACCGACTAATTTTTGCGAAATTTCGCAAAAAAAGGAAACGAGCCGAAACGAACTGCCTCCGACACACGACAACTCGAAAACGTCATTTTCCCTAGTCGTGCCCATCTCTAATTTATATGGACCTTAAACATGCTTCTTAAGATGACTGAAGGAGATGCCATCTTCTCTTGGATTTGGATCAATCTGGTACTGACTCTGGATGGCTCTTTGAAATGAGCACTTTATTGTAATTCTAAAATACACTGAAACATTCACAACCGTGCTAAACTATAAGCTGCTGCCTGTGGTGTTAATTTCCCCAAGGCAGTTTATGAAGCAATTAGTAGAACAGCAGCATAATAAAATTGCAAGGCATTGAAATAACATCAACAACCCGACCTCATGGGTAAATTGGTATGCCCTGAGGTACTCAAAGCTCTCCGGAGCTCCAGCTGCAGAGGAAGGGCAGGGCAAGAGTTAAAGAGGACAGGTCTCTGCTGCTGCTCCTCTATTGTGGGTCAGTTTTAATGAAGCAATGGGAGGGAAAGTGTTTAGAGCAGTTCAAGGTTCACCAATTCTAGATGACCTTCAGCACCCCTTCCAACTCTGCCAGTTCTTCAACAGGTGGAACTGTTGCTAGCTGAACGCTCATAATATTGAACAGCAGGTACAAAAGAACAATAGCTCCTGTTGTTTTAGGCAGAGGCATTCTGGTGAACATGATGTACCTGTTGTGTCAAAGAGGCAAGGTTGGGTTGGCGCAATGGTGAAACAGCTGTACTGCAGCCATAACTATGCTCACAACCACAGGTTCAATTCCAGTATCAGGCTCCAGGTTGACTCAGCCTTCCATCATTCTGAGGTCAGTAGAATCAGTACCCAAGTTGCTTTGTGGGGGATGACAATGTGTAGCCTGTGTAATTATGTGTAAACTGCCCCTAGAATGCTTTAAGCGCTCTAGGTGGTATATAAGCAGCAATCTTTTTGCTTTGTTTTGATTTTGACCTAATCCTCTGCCTCTGATGGCCATTTGGTTCCAGTTTCATGAGCAAGGACCAGAGGCTCTCCAGGTCACAGGAACCAGAGGCTCTCCAGCCTAAGCAATAAACGAGGGCTCAGTCCTAAGGATTGGAGAGCCCTGAGCCTTATATTGTGAAGCCCAAGATTGGGGAACCCATGACCTCCAGCACTTGAGGACAGTTCCCCAAGTGCTCCATGATCCTGAGAGAAAGACATTCAGTGTGCTCTGCATAATCTCTAGGAAAGATGGGGAGAGTGCTACTCCAGAAAAAGAGCTTCCCCATTCAAGGCATCCTCGAGGGCAATTAGATGGACAAATGCCATGGAATTTGCTCTGCTTATAAAGTGGGTGAATTTGAAGCCCCCTCCCATCTACATGATGCACACGGCTGAACTGAATTGGTCCAGCCTATTTAAAGTTAAACCAGCTCCCCCCTCCTTCTACCTCCAGAGGGCTGGATTAAACCATGCTTGGTTTTTTCTCTTGGAGGCATTCCAAGGAAGACAAGGTCATGTCTCTTAGGTGGTGTTTTCATGATTTTCAGGGCAGCAAGAGCATCCCCCCCCAAGTCATTCCTTTCCCTCCTGGTCCTTCAATATTTCACAGGAACAAATTGCCAAAAAAAAAATCACTTGTGGAGAAACAGGAATTTAATAGGATTACATTCAATAGCAATTATACTGTATTGCTCATTGCTGTATCAGCAATGAGGCATTGCATTACTATAATACTTTATTACATGTACACACACACATCAACCCCAAAGCCATTGCATGTACACTTTTTGTGATTTGAAATATAATGCAGGCTGTGAGTCAAATTGCAGCAAAGCTGGATCCTTTTGGTTCAGCTATTAAAGTCTCATGCGCTCCCAAACGCATCTGGTGGGGCCGCTGTGAGATACAGGAAGCTGGACTAGATGGGCCTTTGGCCTGATCCAGCATGGCTCTTCTTATGTTGTTATGTTCTAAAGGTTGCCATGCCCTCTTTTGGGGGAGAAGAGGTGGAACCTGTCCCTCCCCTGACTCATTTTGTAGGCCACACCTTAGACTTGGTCTTCTGCCCTGCTTTGGATATTGAGAGCCTCAGGGTAAAGGAACTTTCTGTAGTCCCCTTGTCTTGGACAGACCATTATTTGGTGGACTTAAATCTTCTGGGCTCTATATCTCAGCAGCTTTCAACACCATCAACAATGGTGTCCTTCTGGATAGGCTGGCCAGGTTGGGGGTCTGCGGTGGTTTCACTCCTTCCTGACTGACCATGTCCAGAAGGTGATACTGGGGGATAGTTGCTCTGCACCATGGCTTTTACGTCACGGGGTTCCATAGGGCTCAATGCTATCTCGCATGTTGTTTAACATTTACATGGAACCGCTGGGAGAGGTCATCAGGAGGTTTCGGCTGAGGAGTCAGCAATATGCTGATGATACTCAGCTCTACCTCTCATTTTCCACCAATGGAGGTGAGGCTATCTCTGTACTGAACTCGTGTCTAGGCTAGATAATGGACAGGATGAGGGTTAATAAATTGAAACTTAATCCAGACAAGATGGAAGTGCTGTTAGTGGGTGCTTCACCAGACAGGTTAGAGGGCCATCTCCCTGTTCTGGATGGAGTTGAACTCCACCTAAGGGACAGGGTCCGCAGCTTGGGGGTACTCCTGGACCCCAGTCTAACTCTGGAAGCCCAGGTGGACTTGGTGGCCAGGGGTGCCTTTCTACAGCTGTGGAAATAATGCCAGCCACATGCCCTACTTGGACGAACGGAGCCTCATGACAGTTACTCATGCAGTGGTGACATCCTGTATTGATTACTGCAATGCAGTCTACGTGGGGCAGCCTTTGAAGGTGGTTCAGCAATTGCAACTGGTTCAGAATCGTGCAGTCCAGCTTGTGAGTGGTGGGGCTGCCAGGGATCACAGCACACCAATTCTGGGTAACCTGCATTGGTTACCAGTTGTTGCCTGAGCTCAATTCAAAGTGCTTGTTAGGACCTAGATACCTGAAGGACCACCTCCTTCCATATGAACCTACCCAGTGATTAGGATCTAGCCAGGGAGCTGTCTTGAAAGAGCCATCCCTCAAGTAGGTGAAAGGGATGGCTTGTAGGTCTAAGGCATTTTCGGCAGCTGCCCCCAGGCTATGGAATGCCCTCCCAAGTGACATCCACCTGGCGCCAACACTGATGACATTTCAGCGCCAGGTAAAGACCTTCCTGTTTTTGAAGTTTTTTAAATGACATAACACAGATTGTTATGTGGCAATTTTTGTGTTTTGTGTTTAAATGTTCTTATTGTTTTTAATTATCCATTACCTTTTTAATGTTGTAACTGTTTTAACTGTTCATTTTAATTGTATGTCGCCCAGAGACCTTTGGATAGTGGGCGGCATATAAGTTGTATAAATAAGTTGTATAAATAAATATTGTCCCTCATTACTGTAAGCCACCTTGGGTCCTTTCCCAAGGAGAAAGGTGGGGTAAAAATACTCAAAATGAAAATGAAATGAAAAATAGTTAGGCCACCAGAGGAATAACAGTTTTCTGCCATGAGTCGGACTTTGTTGCAGGAAGTGGTTGTTCACTTGGACTTCTGCCAAGTGCCTCTTGCACCTTCGCTAACAAGTGTGAACACGGTTTCGGTGAAGTTGGAACTAAGTACACTATATGGTGCTATGGCATACTTATGTTGATCGCATGAAAAAGCTCTTATGGCTCTAAACACCAGCAATTTCCTGACATTTTGAAACCCAAGGAAACACGGGAAGGCCTTAATAGGATATCCTTGCATTTAAAAAGGGTGCCAGGCTCCTGCCAGAACCCATTCTGGACACTGAAGAGTTAATGGCTGAGGAACTCCCAGATGAACCATCAGGGCTGTCAGATCCTCCAGCAGTTGTGCAGGAAAGTGATTCAGCATCTTCAGGGGATTCTACACCCTCCCAGAGAGCTTCTGGCTGCAGACAGCAAAGACTTATTACCAAGAAGAATAGGGATAAGCTGTATTTGAGCTGAAGGCATTTAATTTATTTATAATTTATTTATAATGGGACTTATATACCGCCCGTCTTCCTGGTGGGGAACTCCAGGAGGTTTACAACAATTAAGGGAACAACAAATTGCATAGACTAATGAAAGTAAACAAATAAAACAACAGATGCAGGATATAGCAATGGCGATGGCGGGAAAAAAATCAAATCAACCAAACGCCTCCCGGAAAGAAGGGTTTTCAAAGCCTTCCGGAAGGCAGGCAGGGACTCTGCTAGGCGCACTTCTGCTGGTAGATGGTTCCAAAGCGTTGGGCCAGCCACAGAGAAGGCTTGGGAACGAGTGGAAGTTCGCCGAGCCTCCCTGGGCATGGCCACGCGCACCATGTGCGCCCGCGACAACCTAGTTGGACGGGCCGAAGTTGGCCGCTGGTCGATCCGCTCTGTCAGGTAGCCAGGTCCTAGGCCATGGAGGGTTTTGTAAACCAAAACCAGGACCTTGAATCTGATTCGGGCTGCAACAGGTAGCCAATGCAGGCGGGCCAGAACTGGGGTGATGTGCTCAAACCGATGCACACCCGCCACCAGTCTGGCCGCCACATTTTGGACCCGCTGCAGGCACCGAATGAGAGTCAAGGGCAACCCCATGTAGAGCGCGTTGCAATAGTCCAGTCTCGAGATCACCAGCACCTGGACCACTGTTCTAAGCGAGTCCCCATCCAGGTATGGACGAATCTGGGCGATTCGACGAAGGTGGAAAAAGGCAGCCCTGGACACAGCGGACACCTGGGCCTCCATGGTGAGCACCGGGTCCAGGACTACTCCCAGATTCCGGACAGAGTCCGATGGCCTGAGGGAGACACCCTCTAAGGTGGGAAACGGGCCACCATAGCTGGATGGGGTAGCCCCAAAGAACATAACCTCGGTCTTATCGGGGTTGAGCTTGAGCCTGTTAGTCCTGGTCCATTCCATGACTGCGCCCAAGCACCGATCGAGGGTCCGGACAGCCTCATCTGCAGCGGTGGAAAAGGAGACATAGAGCTGCGTGTCATCAGCGTACTGATGACAGCAGACTCCATGTCCCCTAATGACCTCTGCCAGCGGCCTGATGTAAATGTTGAACAGCATGGGAGAGAGAGACGACCCCTGTGGAACCCCACAAGGGAGTATCCAAGGGGCCGACAACTCGCCCCCATGCTGAACCTGCTGGAGACGGTCCCCGAGGAAGGATCGAAACCAACTGTGAACAGTGCCCCCGATCCCAGCCTCGGAGAGCCGATCCAGCAGGATACCGTGGTCGATGGTATCAAAGGCCGCTGACAGGTCCAGGAGGACCAACAAGGAGGAACACCCCCTGTCGGCCCCCCGGAGGAGGTCATCTTGCAGAGCGACCAAGACTGTAACTATTTGTAACTATTTAAGATCACAAAGTCCTGAGTTTTGACAGAATGGGTCTTCGGGGAAGTGGGAGTTGCTCTCTGGAGACATAAAACAAGCACCCAGATTTAAGGCAATTTGTGGGAGCAACAAGTCAACTCAACCTGCTTCTGCCTTCCTGCTGTGATTCCTGACCTCTTTTGGATCCTTGTTCCTGATTGGCAACCCTGGACTACGTTTCTTGACCCTAGACTGCATCACTCAGTGAACCTGGCATAAGCTACTGTTTGCATTCCGGCTTTTGACCTCTGGACCATTTATCTTGGACTCTGTTTTGTCTTCTGGCTCAACGTGACTCTAGCTGTGTGTGTTTCTGGACTCTGCTTAACTCCTGCCTTGCTATATTGGTGTCTTGACTCTGAGCTTGCAGTAAAAACTCTGAACTTACCTGTGTGTGGGTCTGTGGGTCGTGACAAAGGGCCACACAAACCCCTTTAATAATAACTGTATTATTAAGTTATGGAAACTGCTATATTCAAACCAAAAATGGACATCTGATTATACATTTCCAACCATGAGCTGAATACAGAGGGTTAAATATTAGAAACAGGATTAATTATAATGTAAAAACTTAGAATAGTAATTACTAATGAGCTGTTTTTACTATATATTATTGCTCAATTATGGCATCTGAAAATGCTTGATATGAGTTTTTGACTGTGATCAAAGTTGGATCTATTATAATCAGAAACATTGTCTGTTTTTCTTTTGAGCAAACATACTGCCTTCTGGTTTGGTTTTTGTATTTTTGAAAGAGAATAAAACAATTATAAAATGCTGTAATAGCTTTTTGCAAATCCTGACCAAAAATGTAAATTTTAAAATTTAGATGAAGCATGCTTCACAATGCCAAATCATTTTCCACAACAGATGCATTTTCCACAAGTTGATTTCTGTATAAAATTAAGGTTTCTAAATCAACATTTCCTAAAAGGACCCTAATTTGTAACTATTAGAACAAATGTGTGGAATATCTTTTGGGGCTTGTTGAAAAGCTCTTCACCCAACATATGCAAGGAAGTTTGAGACCTGTATGCTTCTGTTACCCAATCTAGAGGATTTGTATGGATGTGTATGTTTTGTTGAGCAGAAGGCTTGCACATATCTGCAGGGCTGAGTTAACTGTAAATGCAGCTTCTTGGGAGGGAGATATTGGACTTTATTTATTTATTTATTTTTGAGTGTTTTTACCCCTTCTTTCTCCTTGGAAAGGGACCCAAGGCAGCTTATAGTAAGGAGAGACAATATACATCCCATTACACTTAAGACATATTCAGTTTGCGGAAAATCGGGAATTGAGGAGTATCTTGCAGCATTAGAAGGCAACATTAAAACTAACAATTGATAATGTAGTATCAATGCACCTGCCTCCACTGGTGGACACCCACTCAGAAGCAGCAGGCCAGCAGCCTTGCCCTGATTCCTCGGGTGGACACTGCTTCTGAATATGCACCCACCAGAGAAGGCAGGGTTTGAAGCACCAAATACCTGTTTGGCTGATAAACTGGCACAAACCCAGAAGTTGGGGTGCCTATCTGTAGTTTCTACATGCACTGACCTCTTCAGGTATGTACTCAGTTTAAGAATCTTTGAAGCCTATCATCATCATCATCATCATCATCATCATCATCATCATCATCATCATCATCATCATCATCATCATCATCATCATCATCAATCAGACTACAAATCCTAGTTTTTTTACATATGGAAGTGAAAGTAATGGATTCTAATTTGGTAGCACAGTATTCATCTTGTTATTTTATGTGTAACACAACTAACAAAACTGTCTTATTACTGGGCTGAGTGGTCTCTTCAGAGATTTCCATTTAGAGCCAATCAAGATCATTGCAACAACGTGCACACATACACTCACATACACCAAGAGACAGAGGTACACACACACACACACAATTCCCCCTCTCTTCATGTGACAGGATTAAGTGGCATTATCTAACCAATTATACAGTATGTTGTTTGTTCATTTAAATTTTGCTAATCATTGTCAATGTAGAAACAGTCACACCATATGGGTAGAAAACCTGCTTTATCAACGTCACTTCTCCAGCAGTTTGCATTTTTATTTGTTTCCTTCGTTATAATCCTTGTCAGTATGAAATATCTCAACTGTAGAAATTTTATATGTGTGTTCAATTAAAAAACTTATTCATAGAGATACAGGTAGAATGCTCATAAATATATTTTTCTTCAGAATATTCAGTCCCAAATACACTTTCCCTTTTTTACTTTAAAATTATTGTCCATATGATTTTCAAACCATCACAATTTCTTATACATTCTGAAGTTAACAAACTTCTACAATAAACAGTTGTCAAACATACCATATTTCATATAATTGTGCTTTTTGTTTATTTTTATAAAGGCTGAGAAAAGTACACGGTGGAAAATACTTCCACTATGAAGGCACTTTTTAATTTTGATTAGAAATGGGCACCAATCAGAAAACTGATGGTTTGTGAAGGTTAATGGCCAACTACAAACCACCATGAACCCCTGGATAAATAAAGCAGTTTGTGGTTTGTTTTTTAAACTCTTGCCTGGGAGGGGATACCTGCTCCTATTGCCTCGGCTGCATCCTCTGTCACAGGTGCATTGTCTGACACAGCTGAAGGCTCCTGTCAGGGAGGGCACCTGTGGTGGCAGTGGAGGAGGAGGAGGAGGCTGTGGCAGCAGCAGGAGCAAAGAGGCAGGGGTGATGGGAAGAGTGGGAAGGGGGCGCATCCCCTTTTGCTGACTCACCAAAAAGAAAAAAAGTTTTTCTTCACTTCAGCAAGACAAAATCCTCAAACTGGGTCATGAAATGAAACATGAACTAGCCTGTCTGGAAGTTGAGTTATGTCAACTGGATTTCTTTTCTTGAGAGATTGAAACGTTTAGCTGCTTATCCAAACAGCTTTGTCAGTCTGAGGAAAGCTAGTTGCGAGTCCTCCATTTTATAGTTCACTTTGGCCTCATGTCACTATGGTCTGAAATAGGCTCAAAAGATGATCAATGGCCTGAATAGGCTCATTAAAGTGGACAATAGTCTCAACAGGCTCATTAAGTGGACAATGGCCCAACTTTACAACCTTTCCAATGCCCATAAAGTATGAGTCATTAGCCATGGCCTTGTTGGAGGATGTGTGAAGTATTCTTGATATGTCTGGGGACTGTTGAAATGGCCGGATTATAAGTAGCAGACAGACTGTGCTTCAGCCCCCCCACCTCTGTTGAGAGAGGGGTTTTCAATACTCACATGAATGGCTTCCCTGACCCCTCTCTCAAACCACCTATCCTCTCTGTCTAATATGAGTACATCCTCATCTTTTAATGAGTGCCCTTTGTCCTTCAAATGGAGGTGTACTGCTGATTCTGGTCCTGAGCTGTTGCCCCTCCTATGTTGGGCCATCCTCCTGTTTAATGGCAGTTGAGTTTCTCCAATGTAGAGGTCTGCACACTCCTCACTGTGTTGGACTGCATATACTATATTGCTCCTTTTGTGTTTTGGTGTCCGGTCCTTTGGGTGGACAAGTCTGTGCCTTAGTGTGTTTGTGAGTTTGAAATAAACAGGCATGTGGTGTTTGCCAAAAATCATTTTAAGCTTCTCAGACACTCCAACCATGTAGGGAATGATCAGGTTCTTCTGTTGGCTCTGGGTCTCAGGCTTTTCCATTGTTCTTCTGGGTCTGCACACTGCTTTGTTGAAGGCCAATGAAATATCCACATCTCTTAAGTGCTGTCTTCAGGTTCCTGTCTTCCTTCTTCTTGGCTTCTCTGGAGGTGAGGATGCTCTCTGCTCTGTGGTTTAGGATCCTGATGACTCCTAATTTGTGTTGTAATGGATGGTGGGAATCAAACAGTAGGTACTGATCTGTGTAGGTGGGTTTCCTGTAAACCTCTATTCCCAGGCCAGAATAACGGATTCTGCAGAGATTTACAGTTTAATATACAACATATCTGGTCTGAGTTGAGGCTGCTTCTGGAGGTGAGGGTGCTGTCTGCGCTTAGTCTTCTCTTTACAGTTGTTAGGGCATTGGTTGTGGGAATGTTGGTAAAGAAAGATGTAACAGCAAAGGATACCATGGTTTTGTCTGTATCCAGTTTCAGCTTCCTGGCTTTAGAAACAAACTCCTCTGAATTGTGCACGTGGTGTTCCGTGACTCCAATCATTGGGGCTAGGATAGTCAACACGCAGATGATACTACTCTAATAGCAGAGAGTGAGGAAGAATTAAAGAACCTCTTAATGAGGGTGAAAGAGGAGAGTGAAAAAAAATGGGCTGAAGCTCAACATTAAAAAAACTAAGATCATGGCCACTGGTCCCATCACCTCCTGGCAAATAAAAGGGGAAGAAATGGAGGCAATGACAGAGTTTATTTTCTTGGGCTCCTTGATCACTGCAGATGGCGACTGCAGCAACGAAATAAAAAGACGCCTGCTTCTTGGGAGGAAAGCAATGGCAAACCTAGATAGCATCCTAAAGAGCAGAGACATCACTTTGCCAACTAAGGTCAGGATGGTTAAAGCTATGGTTTTTCCAGTAGTGATGTATGGAAGTGAGAGCTGGACTATAAAGAAGGCTGATCGCTGCAGAATTGATGCTTTTGAGCTGTGGTGCTGGAGGAGAGTCTTGAGAGTCCCCTGGACTGCAAGGAGATCAAACCTATCCATTCTGAAAGAAATCAACCCCGAATGTTCACTGGAAGGACAGATTTTGAAGCTGAGGCTCCAGTACTTTGGCCACCTCATGAGAAGAGAGGACTCCCTGGAAAAGTCCCTGATGCTGGGAAAAATCGAAGGCAAAAGGAAAAGAGGACGACAGAGAATGAGATGGTTGGACGGTGTCATCGATGCAACCAAAATGAATTTGACAAAACTCCGGGAGGCAGTGGAGGATAGGAAGGCCTGGCAAGCTCTGGTCCATGGGGTCACGAAGAGTCGGACACGACTGAACGACTGAACAACAACAGGATAGTCAACAGGATAGATGCCCTGAGCACACCCGATCTCACCTGATTTCAGAAGCTAAACAGGGTCGGCCCTGGTTGGTACTTGGATGGGTGACCACCAGGGAATACCAGGTGCTTTAGGTGCCTACAGTAGGAACAGGCAAACCACTCCAGTATTCCTGCCAAGAAAACACAACATACAACACAAGTCATTTTGCAAATGATAAACAGATCATGGAGGAGGCAATTTTCTGCCTTCCCTTGCAGTCCTCATGTGATTACACTTGGACGTCTTAAATGTTCTGGACTGCATTTTGTCCCTCATTATTGTAAGCCACCTTGGGTCCTTTTCCATGGAGAAAGATGGGGTCAAAATATTCAGAATAAATAAATAATAATAAATACTCTTCAACGGTTCTTGGCACCCGAAGATCTAGAGGAGGTAATTAGGTGTGTAAATTCTTTATAGACAGGGGTGATCTGCCCCCTCTGATATTTTCTGGGAGGCTTTATTCAGGTTGGTTCCCCAATAGGATCCTAAGCAAAGTTTGCCCATGTATTTTTAAGCAAACGAGAGATACATACATGGAGATTGATTTCCATGCATTTCCCATTTGTCCTTTTCCTCATTACTTAAGAAGCCCTCCCCCATGCTTCTTCTAGATGATGTGACAAGGACTAATAGGAGTCCTGGCTTAGCCTATGATTGGAACCTTGGGAAAGTGAGTCCACTTATTTTTATTCATGTCTTGGCCCTTGACAACATGACAACAAATTCCATCTGTCTCAGTAATTAATGCACAGGCAGTGCCGAGGCATAATGCTGGCAAATGTGGCATTTGACTCGACAAATTGAAAAAGAATGATAAAAGGTGATTAATGTTATAAACATGCAATTACTATTTGACATTAGGGAAAATTTCCAGGGCTCCCTCTAGTTCAGGAGGATGTGTGTTGTGTACAAATGGCACTTTATATTGATTGCTGGCACCAAAGAAATTACAAATGTTTTATGATGTATTTCACCTTAGGGGAAGAAGTGGCAACTGAGTTGCCGTCTCTCATTTATTTACATCTTGGCGTTCTCTCCATTGTTGGTTGAATCTATACAGAAAGCGCTGAAGTCTTTGATATTAAACATGCAGGGTAGCCGAGAGAGTTTCTAACACATTTCAGATTCTCTTATATGTGATGTGCTTGAAGGTTCATATGTCACATATTATTTCCTACTCCTTTTCTCCCACCTGGTGTGCTGTAGAGAACAAGCAAGCATGAAAGTCATCCTCACGAGGAGTTCACGGTCAAAGTCCTCCTGTCCATGTTTGTCTCTTGTGGAACACTTTCGAGATTTATTTATTTATTTATTTATTGGATTTTTATACCACCCATTTGGCAGCGAGGCCACTCTGGGCAGTTACAATCAATAACAATACAATACAACACAGAACAAACCCATACAATTCATACAATAACATAAAAACATGAAAATACAGTAATATAATAAAAATAAAAATAAAATGACATGAAAATAACCTATATTTAAAACCTATTATGTTATTAGTGGGCAGATCAGTTAAAACCATATTTTAACGGGTGGACACTAGATTTACATTTGAGGGAATGTCTGCTCAAATAACCAAGTTTTCAATATTTTTTTGAAAACAACCAAAGATAAGGTCAGGCAGATATCCAGTGGAAGATTATTCCACAGCCAATGGGCAATGGCAGAAAAGGTCCTATTTCTGTTTTTTTCCTTTCTTACCTCTCATGTTGTTAATTGCCTCAAACACCTAGTCTGGGAAGATGGGGTATTATGGGCAGCTTTCACTGGGAGAAGGCGCTCTGACAAGTAGCGAGGTCCAAAACTGTTTAGGGCTTTGTATGTCATTGTTAAAGCCTTGAAGTCGATGTGGAAATGAACTGGGAGCCAGTGCAGGGCAGCCAGCGCTGGGGATATATGGTCGCATTTTCTAGTCCCTGTCAGCAATCTGGCCACTGTATTCTGGATCAGCTGGAGTCTCCACATCAACCTCAAGGGCAGCCCCATGTAGATAGTGTTGCAACAGCCGAGTCTCGAGACTACCAATGCATGGACCAGCGTGGTGAGAGCTCCCATGTCCAGATAGAGTCACAGCTGATCAATCCGCCACAGGGGATAATGCAGAGACACTACATGATATTCCATAGATAGCGCCAGGTTCAAGAGAACACCCAAGCTGCACACCTCATTCTGAGTGGGGAGAGCCACGCCCCCAAAGGAGAGGGAGTTTCCCAACCCGCTCTCAGTAGGAGCCCCCACCATCAAGACTTCCATCTTGTCTGGGTTCAGCCTCAGTCTGTTTGCCCTCATCCATCCCAGAATGGCATCCAGGCAGCGCTCAAGAGATGGAACAGCATCCATGCAGAAGACTGAAAGGAGATATAGAGCTGGGTGTCATCGGTGTACTGATGGCAAAAAGCATCAAAACTCCTGATGACCCCTCCCAGTGGCCTATATTAAATAACACTGATGAGATGATAGACCCCTGTGGAACCCCACACTTGAGGGTCCACGGGGTGGACTGCATCTCACCAATCTCCACTCTCTGGGTATGGTCCTCCAAGAAGGATGTGAGCCATGCTAATGCATGGCTCTCCAGGACCCAACGTAAAGAGCCTCCCAGGCAGATACCATGGTCGACGGTATCAAAGGCTGCTGAGAGATCAAGGAAGACCAACAAGATCATCTTGTCCCCATCAGCCTCCCTCAATAGGTCATCTTGGAGGGCAACCAATGCTGTTTCTGTGCCATGCTATGGCCTGAACCCAGACTGGAATGGATCAAGGGCATCATTTTCATTCAGGAAGGCCTAAAGCCAATCCGCGACCAGTCTCTCCAAGACCTTACTCATGAAGGGAACATTGGTGACTGGTTACTAGTAATTAATATCATCAGCTGCCTTGAAAATGAGCTCTGCTTGCCATGTTGATGAGGACAGTTAGTGCGTTCCATCCTAAGAAACGTCCTGGTCATGACTATCAGGTGGAGAATACAGCCAAGATATGATCAAGAAAATGTCAAGCAAGGGACAACATTAAAAACAATAAATGTAGTTCTTCACATGCCTTAGTGGTTGGCAGGGCATAACCAGAGATGATCCAAGGCTATTCACAGGGGAAAATAATTTGAAGATTTATTTATATTACAGGATATAAACAGAGAGAAGGATCCATGAAATGAAGGAATGAAGTAAAAGAAATCAGAGGAAAATCAATGACTTTCTAATGCAAACAACACAATGATGAAATGAAAAATATAATGCAGAACTAGAGATGTTTTGTTTTGTTTCCTTTCAACCCCTCCCCCAAATTTTTGTTTCATTTCATACAATATTTTTTTCAAAAAAAAAAAAAAACAAACACCTTCTCCCCAACCCCCACCCTAGTACTGAACAGCTGGCAAGCAGGGCTTGGAGGAGGGAAGAAATGTTTTTTAAAAAAAACCAGGGCTTTTAAAAAAAACTCCCTTCCCCAAGCAGTTTACAGATGGAACGAAATGGTTCATTTCAACAAAAAAAAAAAAAGGTTTTTTTCTGTAACAAAATGCTGCTCCCTCATGTAGTTTCATTTCGTTAGATAACGACACGACTAAATAACATTTCGTTTTTCATTTTATGCTCATCCTTATGCAGAACTATTCAGGTTAGGATATCTATTGGAATCATATGCAAAATCAGTGAGCCCTTTATAAGACAGTATGTTTGCCTATAATCTTTCACCAGCCTGCTAGTTAAACCCATTATCTATCAGTCTTTAGCTTAAAGACTGAGAAAGAAAGACACATGACTGCCTATTCCAAGATACAACTTCCTGAAGGTTCAAAGGAAATCAGCAGGAAAATTGATCCAGGAAAATCCAGACAAGAAAACCTGAAATCTGAAGTAAGATGTAAGTGTGTGTGTGTTTGTGTGTGTGTGTGTGTGAGTTTGAGTGAGTGAGTGAGTGTGTGAGAAGTATTCTAGCCCAATGTAAAATTGAAGCTTCTCTCAAAATTAAGGCAAGCTCAAGTCCAAAGCGGTCAAAATCTGTCCAAGTTAAAATTACACAAGAAAAAGTAGACTGATCTCCATGTTTGTGTGAGCATGACTCTAGGACCTTTTCACCCATGCATCAATTGCATTTTGTTCCCCTGACCCCTTTAATGTTCCTCCATTCTGATTGACTTCTTTACTTTAACCCCAAAGCATTTTATTCTGCATTAGTAGATAGCACCTTTTCTTCTTCCTAGAAAGGAAATTATTTCTTTGTTTTGAAATACATGGTTGGAGGACCTTCTCAGAGCAACCTTGGAACAGGGAGCCATTCCAAGTATCCGATTTTGTAACCTTTCCATGCTGTACCATTGTCTTCTTTCTAAGTCAGCCAATGCTTTGTTGCCGCAGCAATCATATATCCGTCTTTTTGCTCATTCCATCATGCAGAAAGTCCAGACTGACAGAAATCCTCTGCTCCTTTTGCCAGCTGGAAACCGTCAATTGTACTGTTTGTGAAACAGAGATTTCTTGGATGTCCTTCAATATGCAAGCCATTCTACAGCTCTGCAATCCAGTCTACAGGCCAGTCCAATCCACCTGTCTAAATGCCTTTTGCCTAATGTACCCATATGTTTGAAAAGTATGACTTTTAAATAATGCTTTTAAAGAACAAATAATGACTTTGAAACAACAAACAACAACAATAACTATAGATCTACATCTGGGGCTGTTCACCATAGCCCTTAAATTTAACATTGCATTTAAGAAGGAGGAGGAGGAGGAGGAGGAGGAGGAGGAGGAGGAGGAGGAGGAGGAGGAGGAGGAGGAGGAGAAGAAGAAGAAGAAGAAGAAGAAGAAGAAGAAGAAGAAGAAGAAGAAGAAGAAGAAGAAGAAGAAGAGTCAAGATCTACTGGGATTTCAGGGACCAAACTGCTAAAGACCTTGAACATAATGCACCAGACATAGTAGTAATTGAGGACCATGGACATTGCAATTCCTGGGGATGCCAGAGTTAAAGCCAAAGATTGGAAAAACTAACAAAATACAGAGACCTGGCAATCAAAACATCTCACTTGAAACACACTTCAGTGGTCCCTGTAGTCATCGGGGTGTTGAGAACAATATCAAGGCATGCCCTGGGACTGTACAGCTTCCTCAAGGCTACATGGACCAGCTCTTTTACCCGGGGGTGGGGGGGAGACTTTGGAACCTTTGGGATAAGAGGAAGAAGCCTTGAAAAGTCAACGACTGGCTCCAGATTGCTGTGCCGAGGCTCAATGATTTTGCCCATAAGAGACCCCAAACCCTTCTGAGCATGAAATTTAAGGATTTCAATAAATAAATGTGAATTGTTCAAATTGAAGAGAAACAAATAAGATTCTGAAGGTGTGGAGAATATACAGCGTACTAGAGATGGGCACGAATAAAAAAATGGCATTTTGTTTGTTGTTTGTTGTTTGGAGCCTCCATTTCGGTTCGTGTCCGTTTTTATGAATTTTTGAAAAAAAATCATTTTCATTTTCGTTCGTTTCATTACCATTTTGTTACCATTTATTTCATTTTTTGTGATTTTTTTAAAAGGAGTTTAAGCAATTCACTCATATTGCAGTAACGGAAACAAAACGCACGAAAAAATTTCCGGTGTTTCTGTTCGTTTCGTTTCATTTTAGAGACAAAATTCGTTTGTCGTTTCATTACGTAACGAAACGAAAAAATGAAAATGGAAACAAAAATTGTTTGTTTCGTGCCCATCTCTACAGCGTACTCTGAAATTGCTTTTGCCCCTTTGTGGCAACCCATAAGTAGTCCAAACTCCCGGGCCATGTCCAAGAACAAACTGCAGCACTTTCCTTCGGCTAGCTTTGCAGGTGCACAAGAGAGGCATGTGCAAGGCACCAAGCACTGCCATCTCCCTTTCTATGGCCAAATGCCAGTGGAAATGATGCAAAAGGCTGCCTCCTCCTGGACCTCTCTGTTAGAGACTTGTGGATGGGCCTTTGGCTCCAGCTGTTGGGTCAATTCATCCTCTTAGTCAAAGAAATTTCATAACCATTAGTCTTAAGGCTCCATGGAAAACTATATTCTTTTCTATTCAACACGTGTGCAGGTGTATTAGGAAGCGAAAGAAATCATTTGCTATGTCCAAAGAATATGTTCTTCTAGAATTATATGTGGAGTGTCTCTGCAGGAGAGGGGGACAGTGCACAGACATGCCATCTTCTCTGGGCATGTGAATGAAATGTTTGTCGTTGCCTTAAGCTTCCCTTCCTGTTTCTTTTGTTAGCATCCATGAATGCATCTGAATCTTTGATAAAATAAAAAGGGCAATGTAGCTCATCCATGAAAGAGACAACCATGTGCTATTCAGCACCATGGGCATTGAAGGAACTCCCTTTCAACAATGACCTGAAGTATGAATACCTCCTTAACTTAAAGGATCCCCTCTGGATGGGTGGCACTGGCAACACATAACGGAAGGCAAGAAGGATTGGATTGCTAGGTCTTCACTTCAGTGGCCCAGAGCAATTTGGCTGTGTATGAGGCATACGTATGAGATTATAATGGTGTTATTGTAAGCTTTTGCTTTTAAGCATCACACAACTAAGTCTGCTGTACAGGCAAAGCTGGTGGCTGCTGTTCAAATCTTTGATAAATGATTTTGTGGCTGACCTAATGTTCTTCATGACAGGAACTTTTCCACAGTGGGTCATTCAACCACTTATTTTCTGTACCAGCAGTTATTACAGGGGAGAATGAGAGAGAGAGAGAGAGAGAGAGAGAGAGAGAGACAGACAGACAGACAGACAGACAGACAGACAGACAGACAGACAGACAGACAGAGACAGAACAACAGAGTACCACATCGTTCTGCAAAGCATTAATTTAAGACCTTGTTGGTCTAGCGCTATTGAATGCCAGATGTTCTATCTTGTGCAAGATATTTTCCAGGCTGTGGTGGTGTAATTTATCTCTACCTCATTAGCTTCTATGCAAACAACACTGTGGAACTAACAGCATTTCTTAAAATAACTCAGGCAATTAATATTTAGGCCTTTCTCAGTTAGGGCTCACCCTTATTTTCAGGGCCCCTCCTTCTAAATGTTAGCTGCCTCATAGAATTCAAAAATATGTTAGTTGAAGTGTTATAGGAAGAGTGAAAGTATTATCATTAGTCGTCAGTCAACCTATGTGGCTGTAGTGGTTCTTCCCTAATATATTATTGGAAATCAGCTTCTGAGTTAGTGGATACTTGGCAGGGTGTGTGACTATGCTGGAAAATTCCCGAGCTGGCATGGTCAAAACTGATTCACTCTCTGGTGATGACATAACATAAAGTTCATTGTGTAGAACCACAATGCAGCAGTGGTCTGACACAGTCGTAAACTTAATGGGCATGTTAAAAATAGTAAAATTGTTCTGATGAGAAACAACAGGCAATCACTTGAGGTGATTATCATATTGTAATGGCATACTGCACCCCACTGGAAATGTCGCCACCAACTTTACTCTGGATCACCCCACCACCACCAAAAAAAATACAAAAGACAGTTCAAATAGTGGGGAGAGAAACGTTATGCTTCTGCATCAAGAGGAAGATGAAGGAAGGGATTGGCATAGGAAGAAGGTAGGGTTAACTGGATGGGGCTGTGATCTGGGAAGTGCGGTGTGGACTCTTGAGCCTGAATAATTAATCATTTCTATATGGAGCACCACATGAGATTTCAGGAGCATAAACTACCCCCAATAATCCCTGGCTGGTTTAAAATACCCCATGTAGTACTGAAGTATAATCACTTCCTAACTATAACCTCGAAGAGGAAGAACCTGATACACTAAGGCACTGTGAAAGGATGGTACACTGAGGCACTGGGAAAGGGTCAGAACCAGTGGTGTGGTACTGAGACTTATGAAAAATGGTTTCCATTCTTTGCTTGGCCATGGAAACCCATTGGGAAAGGGAGAGATGGAACCTATAAAGACACAATTTAAGCATATAGCATAACTTGAAAAACCTATTAGGGTTGCCATGAATCAGATGCCACCTGATGGCACATAACAAACAAGCAGTTCTGGGAAGCAACTGAATTTAACACTCAGCTAGAGAGTGGGCTTCCTCAGGTATCCATAGATTTTTCTTTACCTCTTTGAACCTGTAGTTACCCTTGTTCAGCCATACATTGCTATTCTTATGCTGGTTATGTCTCTCTTTCCTTCTCACATCTCAGTTTTGCCCCTTCAAGAAGGGTGTATTTTTCCCTAAAGAACATAAGAACATAAGAAGAACATGCTGGATCAGACCAAAGACCCATCTAGTCCAGCTTCCTGTATCTCACAGTGGCCCCACCAGATGCGCCTGGGAGTGCATGAGACTAGATATCTGGCTCCTGATACCACTCCCCTGCATCTGGCTATTGAAGTACCCTGGTTTTAAGCCTGGAGATTACACATCTCCACCATGGTTTGTAACCTGTGATGGACTTTTCTGCCAGGAATCTGTCCAATCCCCTTTTGAAGGCATCCAGGCCAGATGACATCACCACATCCTGTGGCAGGGAGTTCCACAGACTAACAACGCGCTGGGTGAAAAAATATTTTCTTTTGTCTGTTCTTACTCTCCCAGCCCTCAATTTGAGTGGATGTCCCCTAGTTCTGGTATTTTGTGAGAGGGAGAAGAGTTTCCCCCTATCCACTTTACTCATGCCCTTCAGTATTTTGTATGTCTCAATCATATCCCCCCTCAGGCGCCTTTTTTCCAGACTAAAGAACCCCAAATGTTTTAGCCTTTCCTCACAAGGGAGGTCCCCCAGCCCAGTAATCATTTTAGTCTCTCTCTTCTGCACCTTTTCCAGTTCCACTATGTATTTTTTGAGATGTGGTGACCAGAATTGTACACAATACTCCAGGGGCAGCCTTACTATTGTTTTGTACAATGTCATTATAATGTTGGCTGTTTTATTTTCAATCCCCTTTTTGATAATCCCTAGCATGGAATTGTCCTTCTTCACTGCTGCCACACACTGGGTAGACACCTTCATGGAGCTGTCCACCAGCACACCAAGATCCCTTTCCTGATCTGTCATGGATAGCTCAGAGCCTTGAGTTGATAAGTTTTGATTTTTTTGCCCCAATGTGCTTTTGTTTTCATATTCCTACATTAAAACACATTTGCCATTTGGCAGCCCATCCCCTCAGTTTGGAGAGATCCTTCTGGAGCTCTTCACAATCTTCTCTGGTTTTTACCACATGGAAAAGAAGAAGAAGAAGAAGAAATTTTATTTACGTCATCATAAAAATAAGGATGTTCAAATATGCATTCCAATAGACAGCACATGAATCAAACCTTATTACAAGATATATCGTAAATACAATTTTTAATACAATTTAAAATACAATTTAAAATTTATTCTGGTCTGAAATAAAAGTGGCCATTAGCTACGATAAAAAGAGTCATCAGTAACTACTATGTTTCTTTATAAATTTGTTTACGTTCTTATTGCAGCCACAGAATTTGGCAACTTGCCTAGTCTGGTAAGTGTTATCAAAAGGAGCAACTGTATATATTCTATTGACCTCCCAGGATTTTACCTATAATTGTAATCTCCTTTGCGTAGATCTTGATAATTAGAATAATGTTCTACAGGTCATTGGCATTCATCTAAAAAGGTAAATAAAATCAGTCATCTGGTATTTTGTGCTGCAATGAGATACAAGGCAAGTGGAAAAGTTTTGTATCATCCACAAACTTGGCCACCTCACTCCTTATCCCTGTCTCCAGGTCATCAGTTCTTACCATCTCAAACCTAGCTATCTCTAGGATTTCTGTCATGTTTATAATCACAGGTCTATTCCTGTAATAAATAAAAGTTTTATTTTCTTAGAAGTGTGGACGTGATTACGATTCAAAGGGAAATGTGCCAAGACCATCCATCATTCCTAATTTCAAAGGGCTGAACATTGGTGCATGCTTTACTTTTCAACAATAATGGTTATTGTCTTCCATTCCTGCAAGGCAATCTACCTTCCATATAAATGCCCCTGAACATTGCTGGGTCCATTAGTCCTTCCACTCTAACCTGAAAATGCGATTTAGAGGATGCTTCTTTTTGTTCATTCTCATCCACCAGGAATTCTCATTCAGATGGGATATTGGGCCAGGATGGGGTGCACCTCACCACTGCTGGTAGGAATCTTTTTGCCAAGAGGATTGCAGATTTAATAAGGAGAGCTTTAAACTGAGTTTTCAGGGGGAGGGAGAAAAATCTCTTAATGGTAGAGATCCAGAAGGGGTTGTGGAGATTAGCCCAAATGTTGCAACAGGAGCAGGACAAGAAGTAGTTCAGACCATCAGTGCGAGGAAAAATAGGTTAAGCAAAGGAGATGTAAGAAGCACACGTGGCCTCAAATGTCTCTACACCAATGCACAGAGCATGGGGAACAAACAAGAGGAGCTGGAACTCCTAATACAGCAAAATAAATATGACATAATTGGCATCACTGAAACATGGTGGGATGAGATGTATGATTGGAACATAGTCATTGGGGGGGTATAAACTGTTTCAAAGGAACAGGCTGAGTAAGAAAGGAGGAGGTGTAGTTTTATATATTAAGGACATTTATACTGCTGAAGAAATACAAGATAAACAGCAGAGGAACCATGTTGAGAGTATTTGGGTAAAAATCAGGGGTGAAAAAACTAGGAGGGATGTCATTGTGGGGGTATATTATAGACCCCCCAAGGCAGCCAGAGGAGTGGGATGATGCCTTCTGTGAACAGATGGCCACACAGTCAAAAGGGAGAGATGTAATACTAATGGGAGATTTTAACTATTCTGATATATGCTGGCAGTTCTACTCAGCTAAGAATGCAAGGTCTAACAAATTCCTTACTGCCCTTGCAGACAATTTCATAGTCCAGAAGGTAGAGGAGGCAACAAGAGGCAAAACCATTTTAGATCTGGTCTTAACCAATAAGGAGGACCTTGTAAATGGGGTCGAAGTGGTGGGATCATTAGGTAAAATTGACCATGCCCTCTTGGAATTTGTTATACAATTGGAAGCATAGTCAGACAAGAATCCTGGACTTTAAGAAAGCCAATTTTTGTAAACTTAGGGATGGCTGTGATTCCATGGACCGACACACTGAAAGAGAAGGGAGTCCAAGATGGATGGGAGTTCCTTAAAAGCGAGATAGTAAAGGCACAATTTAAAACTGTTCCAACAATAAGAATATATAGGAGAGGTCTAAAGAAACCTCAATGGTTTACTAAAGAACTTTCAACTCAGCTAACTATAAACAAAAACAAGTACAAGGAATGGAAAAATGGGAAATGCACCAAAGAGGAATATAAGCAAACAGCTAATATATGCAGGGGGATGGTAAAAAAAGCTAAAGCTCAAAATGAACTTAGACTTGCCAGAGAGATTAAAAATAGCAGAAAGGGTTTCTTTAGTTATGTCCACAGCAAAAGGAAAAATAAGGAAATAATAGGCTCTCTGCATGGCAATAATAACCAGTTACTAACAGGAGACAAGGAAAAGGCAGAACTACTCAACACCTTCTTTGCCTCTGTTTTCTCCAAAAAGGAAGAAAGAGATCTGCTGGGACAAAGAGTAGATGAGGTAGGATGGGCATTGCAACATGGAATAGGTAGAGAGCTAGTACTGGAACACCTGGAAGCATTAAATGAATTTAAGTCTCCTGGGCCAGATGAATTACACCCAAGGATATTAAAAGAACTGGCAGAAGTAATTTCCGAACCATTGGCAATAATATTTGAGAAGTCCTGGAGAACAGGGGAAGTCCCCACCGACTGGAGGAGGGCTAATGTTCTCCCCATCTTCAAAAAGGGGAAAAAAGAGGACCCAAATAATTACCACCCAGTCAGCTTGACTTCAATTCCTGGAAAGATCCTAGAACAGATTATTAAACAATCAGTCTGCAATTATTTAACAAGCAATGCTGTCATTACAAGAAGTCAATATGGGTTTCTTAAAAACAAGTCATGCCAGACTAATTTGATCTCTTTCTTTGATAGAATTACAGGCCTAGTGGATGAGGGGAATGCTGTGGATATTGTTTATCTGGACTTTAGTAAAGCCTTCAATAAGGTTCCCCATGGTATTCTTGCTAAGAAGTTAGTAGAAAGTGGGATAGATAGTGCTACTGTCAGGTGGATTTGAAATTGGTTGACTGATCACACCCAAAGGGTGACCATAAATGGCCTCTCTTCAGCTTGGACAGATGTGACCAGTGGGGTGCCCCAGGGTTCTGTTCTGGGTCCAGTGCTGTTTAATATCTTTATTAATGACTTGGAGGAAGGAATAGAGAGTATATTAATTAAATTTGCAGATGATACTAAATTTGGAGGGGTTGCTAATTCCCCAGAGGATAGGATGAAAATCCAAAAAGACCTTGACAGATTAGAGTGCTGGGCCAAAGCTATAGGAATGGATTTCAACAGAGGGAAATGTAGGGTGCTGCATCTAGGTAAAAAAATGAATTGCACGGATATAGGATGGGGGATACTTGGCTGGAGAATAGTACCTGTGAAAGGGAATCTGGGAGTCTTGGTGGACCACAAATTGAACATGAGTCAACAGTGTGATGCGGCGGCCAGGAAAGCCAATGCGATTCTTGGTTGCGTCAACAGAACCATCGGGATTCGTGTCTAGATCAAGGGAAGTGATAGTACCACTCTATTCTGCTCTGTTCAGACTCCACCTGGAGTACTGTGTCCAGTTCTCTGCACCTCAATTTAAAAAGGATGTTGACAACCTCCAGTGGGTGCAGAGGAGGGCAACCAGGATGGCTGAGGGTCTGGAGGAAATGTCTTATGAGGAATGGCTTAGGGAACTGGGAATGTTTAGCCTTTCAAAAAGAAGACTGAGAGGGGATATGATAGCTATGTTTAAATATTTGAAAGGATGTCATATTGATGAGGGAACAGGTTTGTTTTCCATGGCTTCAGAGACTAGGACTCAGGGCAATGGTTTCAAACTACAGGAAAAGAAATTCCATTTGAACATTAGGAAGAACTTCATGATAGTTAGAGCTGTTTGGCAGTGGAATATGCTGCCACGGCAGGTGGTTGGAAGTTTTTAAGCAGAGGCTGGATGGCTATCTGTCGGAAATATTGTGATGGGATTCCTGCATGGCAGTGGGTTGGACTAGATGGCCCTTGAGGTTTCTTCCAACTCTATGGTTCTATGATTCTATGATTCACTAGTAGAATGACAATTCAGTTCCAGGTTTTGATCCAGAATTCACACAGAGCTAGGTAGGAATTTTACAATATCATCATCTGAAGAGTCGTGTAAAAATACCCTTGAATTTTTGGCAATTGGTTTGGTTTTAGCTTTGGTTTTACCTAGAAGGGGAATATGCCACAGATTTACAACAGATAGGTGCTGTGTGTTTTTGTAATAGCTCTCTGCCATTGAGGTCTCCTGGTAATTTCCAGCTCACCGCACATGGCAACGGAGGGCCCTGGACCCAACTGCATAACTGCATCAACATCAAAGGACTCATCTGGCCAGATGAATGAAGGTACAATGAGCATCACGACACAGGTGCAAACCCAGATGGTTATGTGTGAAGAATGTTGCCTCTGTGTGCTGATTTCCCTTCCCCCGAGAAGCGGTTCATTTCATTCCATCATTATCTAGCAGCTGGATTTGATCTTGATTGTATACTGCTTTGAAATGATGTGTATTATGTGTTGGCAGATTCAAATGTTGAAGGGGTTGCTATTATGTAAAATGTGTGTTTTACACACCTCTGTGCATACAGCTAATCACTCATCAGCTAATCATTCATACAGCTAATCACTCATAGGTGAACTGAACTTTCTATTGTTTAACCATTTCTTATTGACATGTTCTTGCTCTGTGGGCTGTGTCCTATTCTGTCCCTGCTTCTTGGCATATATTGACTGGCATTCTGTTGCTTTCTTTACACACGCAGAAGAAGAAAAGTGTACCATTTGCTCCTTTCTAACCAGGAATTAACAAGTCACTGCTGTGATCTTTGGGTGCCGTATGTGTTCAAGGCCTTGGCAAGCACAGTAGAGACTTTTAACGTTGCTGGCTGGAATTGAGTGAATCATTAAAGGCAAGAGTATTTCAGCCATTTATGCTTTGCATCTCCTGTGTCTCATCAGTGTACACACCAGCAGCTGCAGTGAGGATGCGACATGAAGGACTGTGACAGCTGATGTCCCTTCTGAAATTCTCTGAGTCCTTGCTGCCTCTCAAGTATACCAGCCGTGAGCATCCATATAGATGGGTGTTGAGTGGCATTCATAGGTGTGCCTGTCTCCTGGCCTGGACAAAAGAGATCATCCTATGCCATCTGAATGCATCCCCGGACTAAGCTATGATGTTGGCTTACAACCACCACTGAAGATTGTCCATCTAGTTAAGTTACAGGTCCATGGAGTCACAATATGTGCAGAAACAATACAATATCCCACTGAATTCTTGGACTTTCAGACTTCTTGCTCTCCAGGTACATAAGAACATATGAGCTGCCTTGCTGGAAGAGGACACAGCCCATCCAGTCCAGCGTTCTGTCTCACACAGTGGCTCACCATTTGCTTCAGGGTATTCCCAAGCAGATGCCTTCACCTGCTTCCCATTCCCTGCACATGACATTGAGAGATATCCTGCCTATCTCTCCAACCCAGAGGTACCTGCAGAAAGCATTTGTTTACAGATAGGTGGAAGTGAAAACAATATATAAAAGCTATAAATAAAAATGGGCACTTCTGTGATACGAATATGAATATTGGAGCAGTGGTGGCCCAATCCTGCCCCCTTAAATGGCCTGTCCACTCACTAGTCTTGTGGTGCAATGGTTCATCTCTTTGCATTAGTGCTCCAATCTGGGAAGGAGCTCTTTCCTCCCTCCCTGTACAACTCACCACTTCAGCAAGGAAGCAGGACAGGAGGCCCCCTGTTCAGCTGATCTGTGAAACAACCAGCTAGGCAAAAATTGACTTGAGAATGAGGTGGAAACAAACATTTCCCATATTTTAGATTGTGGTGTGATTTAAAAACGCTTCCCTTCTAAACCCGGGGTCATGTATTTGGGAGGCTGCTCCTGCTCCTGCTGCTCCCTCCAACACACTGTAATAGATGCTATTTACTTGGTGCCTTATACATATTTCATATGGGCTGCCACATTAGCCAAGTTGTTCTTCAAAGCAATCACATCAACGTATTCATTTGGGCCCCTTTATGTTTTCACTGTTACATGAAGAATTTGTCTAAGACTCATCTGCAGAGAGGCTTGCAAAAGGTGGACACTGTACGGAAAATGCTTCTGGGATTACCCTCTTTGGAACCCTACCAAGAAAGAAGATCAGTCTATATGGCAAAGGGAGCATCTTCTATTTGCATTTGCAAAACATATTCAGTGTGTGTGTGTGTGTGTTTCCTTCTCTTCCATGCCTAGCAAAGCTGAGTTCTGTTCTCTGAATGAATGGTGCAAGTGAAATACATTTGCTCCCTGTGCTTGTCATTGTGCTTATGACATTTTGATTAGGTTAATCATAGGCAGGGCATTAAGATTTGTTCCCTGATTTGTAAGAGCACATGCCAGCAGCTGCTCCTTCTTAGCTTCTGGGGAACCACATGGCATGGTTCAATGTTTACTTAGTATTAGACATGGGCACGGAGCGGCGAAATTCTCGTTTCCGTTTTGGGTTCTCGTTATCGTTACGTAACGGGTAACGGTAACGAAATTACTCCGCTCCAGCTCAAACCCGAACTGAAAAAGAAAAATTGGGTCTGATTTTTCGTTGTCGTTCATGGCATCACGGTGATCGCGCGATGCCAAGCAGCACAGAAAAAAAGTTTTAAAAATAAAATAAAAAAACCCCGATTCCCAGCCAAAAAAGCAGGCGAAAATATGCCTGCCTCAGTGAGGGCACCTACCACAAAGGGGTGGTTTCTGGGGGGGGGCCGGCCTCCCCCTCTCCTGTCCTGGGCTGCTGGTACCAGGCTCATTGTCTCCATTTGCCATGTGGTGGGGGGGATCCAAAGTGGCGACCGCAATATTTATTTTTAAATCGTGGTCCAAAAACTCACCAAAGCACCACAGAAACATTTGAAAATTAGGTATTTTAAATGCCTGATTTTTTATAGTAGCAGCAGTGGGTTTTTCTTGCATTAAACGTCTCCATTGATTTTATTTTATTTTATTTTTATTTTTATTTTTTTACACCTTGCAATGATGGGCTGGCCATGGGATGGGACCATGCAATTTTTTTGACCCATTCCACCAATCGCATGGACAGGTTTTGACTGAGACTTCTGGATGTGCCAGAGGGCATAAAAAGCCCACTAACCCTAACCCTAACCCATACGCCAGTACACTGTCCTTCTTAGTGGGTCAGAGGCACCCAGAGGTGCAGCCCACTAACCCACCCTAACCTTAACTGTAACCCTAAGCCTAGCCCTTGCCCTAACCCCAACCCTAACCCAGATCCGTACGCAAGTACACTTTCCTTCTTAGTGGGTCACAGGCACCCAGAGAGGTGCCTCCCACAGCCCACTATCCCCTACCCCATCCCATTCCCTAACCTGTACATCAGTATGCTAGTACGCTCCCCTTCTTAGTGAGTCATAGGCACCCAGAGAGAGAGGTGTCTCTGCCACTTACCCCCCACCCTAACATAATGTAAATAATGTATGGTACGCGGCGGCTTTGCGTTACGCTTCCCTTCCCTTCCCTTCCCTTCCCTTCTTAGTGGGTCAGATGTCAGAGGCACCCAGAGAGGTGCCTCCCAGAGCCCACTTACCCCAACCCCAACCCCAACTCCAACCCAAACGACAAACGGAAATGACAAATTTTTGAAAATTATCTCGACAAACGGAAACGACCCGAAAATGGACCCGCCCCGACAAATGACAACTCGAACGTCATTTTTTCTGGTCGTGCCCATCTCTACTTAGTATACCCTTCCCGTAAGTGCATGAAGTGAGCTTTTAGAACAGCAGACAAAAAAGGCAGTCCAAGGATACTGAATCCCACTACCATCTTTGTAAGAGTGTGTGTTGTGTGTTGTTTCATTACAGTTGTGACCGACCCTTCATGACTCCATGTCCATGGAGTTTTCTTGGCAGGAATACTGGAGTGGTTTCCCAGTTCCTACTCCAGGTGCCTACAAGCACCTGGTATTCCCTGGTGGTCTCCCATCCAAGTACTAACCAGGGACGACCCTGCTTAGCTTCTGAAATCAAGCAAGATCCGAAGTGCTTAGGGCATCCAGGCAGCACTTGTAAGAGGGTAGTGCAAAATAATTGAATATTCCCAAGCCACCATAAACGTATGAAAAGATACTGGAATGTCAAGGTTGGACTTGATGATATGCCTAGGACCTGTTTAGAAGTGCTGCTTCCAAGTCGAGAAGAGCCCACACTTTTATTGTTCTTTTATACTGCATTCCAGAATGTTTTGTTTTGTGATTGGTCAGAAGAAGGTAAACACAGGTTTAATATTCAAGTCTGATTCTCTGAGCATGTCTCTCTAAGAATGCTACCTTTTGAGAACAAGGAACAGGCCTTCTTTTCCACTCCTAGTTTGTCCTCCCCCACCCTTGAATTATTTATATATGCATTTTTCTTTAATTAATTGGCTGAAGTGCGTGTTTTTCTTGTTTTTTTTTTTTTAAAAAAATCTTCAATTATATGCATTTTATTCATTCCCATTTTTAAAATCTTTGCATTTTTATGTGTGCCACAAATATGCAGGTGAAGTGCTTTTTTTTTTTTTGCTTGCAACATGGTTCAAGAGGTGCAAAAAGCTTTCTTTAGCTGCTCGGAAAGCCCAGTGAAATTCATTTCCACCTTGCACATTGCCAGCACCAATTAGCTGAAATGCGGATTGTTGTTAGTTGGCAGGGCAGAGGCAGAAGGCTTTGCCACGTGACCAGACATGCCACCGAGCAGCCCCCTCTTGTAAGCGACCCCAGGAAGCAGCCTTTCAGCTTCAGTTGTTGCTCCTGCCAAGGTAACGAGTTCAGTCATTGTGAATGCAGAAAGGGATTTTGCTTAAGTGAACCAGAAGAGGCTGAGAAGGTGGTGCCTCAAGAATGGAAGCCTGTTGCAGAATTTATAAAGTCCCTGAAGTGGAATGTGAAAAAGCCCTTGAAGGCGGCTTTCCTTTTTAATGCCGGTTCCTTCTTGCACTGATCATGTCCCACTGTTTCATGGAAATGGCTTCTTATGGCAAGTCAAAAAAGAGACAGAAAACCCTTACCGTTTTTCAGGCAAGTAGGCAAAGCAAGTGTTATGTTCATTCCAAACAACAGAATCAGTCTTCAGCACAGACAATCTCAGGAAGGGAATGGCAAAAGGAGGCACAGAGAGAGCGATCTGAAATATCTACTCCCTGTCAGGTAGAGTCGACCTCACTGAAGCAATGGGGCAGATGCTGAAGAAGCCCTCCAGCAAGCCATGAGGGCCCGGGTGCAACTGCCCACCCAGCATTTGTCTGAAACAAGGAGTATTCGGTGGTACACTGCCTCTGCAGTTAGGGATTTTCTTGGGTATCGTAGTTAGTAGGCAGTGATAGGCAAGCTCACCAAAGTATTTGCCCAAATTTCCCTTTGAACTTTCCTTTTCTCTCTGCACATTTGGTCTCTGACTTCAGGGCTGCCATCCATGAACAAAAGAATGTAAAACGTGGCTTCCAAATGGAAACAGCTGAATACAAATACATCAGCAGGTTAAATAAAGATCAGGGCATTTTACATTTTATATGTATTCATGTGCTCATCCAAGAACATCAGAGTGTAAATTTTGGTGCCGGATTTCATTTCATTCTGTCCTACCTCCATATCGGAACAGGTGAACATACCAACCCATTGAGCTATGGGTCTTACGCTTCCATACCTGGGGTTAAACCCAGACCTCTTTCTACTGTAGGGTGTATTGATCTGTTTATCTGTGCTGGAATGTTCCTGTCACCTGCCATTGACCTATGAATGCTTCCTAGCAATCAACATTGAGATCCCTATCTTGTTATCTCTCTGTTCCTCCTGCTCAACTTAAAGAAATCTTTTAATTGCACTTCTAATTGTCCTCATGTCATTTCAGGTTATGTCCTCGTCACCCACCCACTGGAGCAAAAAGGCCTCCTTTTAACTCCAAGATTTGCCAAGAACTTTTAGCAGCCGCTGCTTGGTTCTCAACATCAGATGTCTTGTACTCCCACTACTTTTCATTATCCAGCCTGCCTTCCAGAGTATAAATGTTTCTGCACTGAAGCTGCAATACACTCCCCGCATCTGAAGAAGTGGGTTATAGTCCTTGAATGGTTATGCCAAATAGAACATGTTAGTTTTAAATATATCACAGCCATTTTTTTCCACAGAGAATAAAGTAAGAGGTGGGAACAACATTAAATCTATCCTGGTGTGGACCCCAGATCCAATTTCCCATTCTGTATTTGCTTAGGGCCTTTTCACACGACCCCTAAGATCCGCTGGTCCCTTAAATTTGGACCAGAGATCTTGGGGGTTCGTTTCTGTTCCTGTGTCCCCACCCCTCAGCACTTCCTGCTCCTGTTGGCGTGAGGGGGACAAAAGAAGCCTTTACTAACCTGCCGGTGCTGGTCGTAGTTGCCATGAGACCCGTTACTTCCTGGTTCCTTCTCAAGGGGCTCTTAAAGGGGCGGGAGGCAAAAAAACAACAGACAAGCGAGGAGAGCCCGGCACTCTTATCCGCATCAAATGTTTTTCACCTCCAGAGAGCAGGTACATGAAAAATGTGCTGGGTCGCGCTAAAGTGAGCGGGGTCGCACTTAATTGTCTGCAAACTCTGGAGCTGGTGGGGAAACATTTCTAAGCTCCGGAGCTGGGAGCCATTTGCAGCGCAGCTTAGGGGTCGTGTATAAACGCCCTTAGTTTCTGTAACTTACATAATGCTGGATCAGGCCAAAAGCCCATTTAGTCCAGCTTCCTGTATCTCACAGTGGCCCCACCAAATGTGTCTGGGAGAGCATGAGATTAGATATCTGTCTCCTGACACCACTCCCCTGCATCTGGCCCTTGAAGTACCCTGGTTTTAAGCCTGGAGATGACACATCTCCATCTTTCTTTGTTTTGAAAAACATGTTTTACATGGAAAGGAAATATCCTGAATTGTGATTTCCCATATTAAAGGCTGTTTTCAGCTAAAGTCAGCCCTGGCCCTCTCCAGACGTAAGTGGTGGTTCACTAGACCTGCATCTCCTGATGCTTGTTTACATGTTCAGCAAAAGAGTGCCTTCCCTAGCAAGCCATCCTTCATGAAATCTACAATAAAAGGAGGCACGGAGAGGAAGGTATCAGATGTAGCTGCAGGCAGGAAAGCAAAGTGAGTTTGGTGACCTTGATGTGCATGCTGCAGTTGTTATGGCAACCGGAGAGTGAAGTCGCTGTTGCTAAGGCGCTCAAGAGTAGGGCAATTTCATTTCCCTTAATGGTCACTCTACTGGCTGCAATAAGTTCATTTCAAATCTGCTGCAAGCCCAAATTAGGGAGGGGGGTTCCATATGAGTCAGCAAAAGAAATCTTAAAATGTTTTGGTAAAAACGTTGCTGTATCATATGAGTGAACAGAACAGAATAGGCAGGGCCAAGTAGTAACCTAGATCAGCATGTCAGATTTGTAAGGGAACAGTGGGACAGCCGTATCAGCTGCATAGAGGCCGAGGCTGCTGCCTCAGTCTAGTAAAGACCAATTGCCCCCATCCCCATAATTGTATGAAGCTGAGGCTGAACTTGGTCATTCATCAGCTTTTCCTTTGCCACTTGAAACTTTCCAGATTATAAGTGTACGCACACCTTTCACACCTTTGTCAGCCCGGACTAAAAATCTAAGTAATTTACACCTTAAAAAGCAGTTGAAGTAGGCTGCAATTACACCGTGAGGGTAATGTGGATCAACTCACCTTTTCTCGCTGCAACGTCTCACTGGGGCATTTGGTTCTCTTCAATATAAGTGGCCACAGAAGCCAGAGGAGGATAAAACCCTTATACTTGCATTAAAGTATAAGAGTTCCATTTGAAGTGCCCGTAGGTGGTACAGTTCAAAGGAAGTGCCTTTTGAAAGCATTCCTTTCTCCCGACTACTTCCTTATTTTCGTAGCTCAGGTTCCTGAAGCTGTTAAAAATTAATAATGAATGAATGAATGAATGATCAGGACTGGGGTGTTTGTGTGTGTGTACGAGGAGCTGATTCTAAAAGTGGCAGCTCAGAGGAGCAGAGGCTTTGCAGAAAGAGGTGAATACTGGCACTATGTTTGTATTCACAGACTCTTTCTCTCCACCCTTTGCCCCTCTCATACACCACTTCCCAGTCTCTTTCACTGCTCCCTCTCTCACACTCTCTCCCTTTTCTCAGAGCTGCCATGCTTCCACTCTTTCCTCTTCCTCCTCTTTGACAAGCCACACCCACTATCTGCACTGGACAAAGCTCTTTCAAATCTTTCTGGCAAGGAAAAGTAGTAGCCTCTGCCCAGGAGAGAAGACAAACCAGTTTGCAAGTTTAAAAGGCTGGATTGCTTAAATTTAGAATTTGCATCATGTGGGTAGGAAAAAATACTTTGATTTCACTTGTTTCATGAATGGAGTAAATCTCAACGTATTTGGAGGTGCAATCTGGCTCTTAGTTCCACTGTTTTACCCGGTCCATTCATAAAGTAGGTGTGCACTGTTGCCAGTCTTCTTATGGAGGAACCCGTCATGCTTTACTACAATACTATGGGACCTGTTTAGAGATGGTTCATGCCACTTTGTCCCTGCCTCCTCTGGTGGGCACCCACTCAGAGGCAGCACCCATCTTCCCTTCACTCCCTCCTCTGGACACTGCATGGGCCCCTACTGGAGGTCATGGGGCTGGAGAGTGTAAAACACCTGAACTAGTGTTGTTCCCCATGGCTTCTTCTTCATCTGCTTTGTGATAGTGTCTGCAAACCCAGAACCAAACATGTAGACCCCGTCTACCAGGCTATAGCTATTATTTAAATCTCAACAGCACCTTAATGCTATGCATAGTAGCATTTCAATATTGATATCACTAGTGTTCATTTTACCTACAGTTATTTGCCAGTTTATTGGTGGAAACACCTTCAATGGAAAAAGAAAGAGGTAGTTACTTTTCACACTTTTAGTCTATAGGTCAATGCATGTAGAGCCAGCCTGTTTGATCTTGGGCCAGCTGCACAACCCTAGGAGACCGCAGAAAAAAAGGAATGATAAACCATTCCGAGTATTCTGTACCTGGCAAATTATGAAAAGCATCACCATAAGTCAGAATTGACTTGATGGCACATTATTATTATTGACAGTAGCAACCAATTTTGCTGCAGCAACTCCCACATCTGGAGTTATAGCTAGGTGATGGGTATAATACCAAACAAGGGAGGATTAACACTTGCATGTACATGTACACCTACTTTTGCACTTCTAGGGTCATAACTTCTAAAGGGGGAAAATCTACTTTGATGATGTCTTTTCCCTTTCATTCTTATTCCTAGTTATAGTGGCTACAAGATGCATACCTATAATTCAAGTCTACTTTTTTCAATGTGATCTCTGAAGTTGATTCTTATATTTGACATTGCCTGGCACTTCTAGGATATAACCTTACAAGAAAACCAAAAGATTACAGAGTCTTACATTCTGGTGCCACGCTGGCCAACAAGAGGTCTATGGGACCTCACACCTATCTTCAAGGTGTGCGCACAACAGCTGCATCCTCACAGCAACTGACATGGAAGTCCGAAATGACTGTCCGAAAGGTTTTGTTGCAAGAAATGCCCTATCTCCTTTTCACATGATGGTCCATTTTTTGATATCACAGCACCTTCCAGGGATGCTTTTAAGAAGCTTCCAGCTAAGAGTTTATTTCCTGGCTTTGCAATCTCTATGCGGATTTTTCTTCAAGGTGAGCTTGAGAGGCATTCTGCATCTTGGCACCCATCAGTGCTTGGCTTTAAAAAATACACACTACTTAGTCTTGGGCATATTCTTGCTTGCAATGCAGGTTGTTGTTTCTGAATTTAAAGGACACCATTCAAGTATCCATGAAAGGGCCTTATTACTTAAATTACTTGGGTGCTCAGACTGTCCTCATGCTGTTTCTGGAAAAGTCCAAGAGACTGAGTAAAGATTTAATTAAACATCCCAAGTAACATGATAAACAGTTCTTGGCTCTCTTAATTGACTAATGTCATCCTTATCCAAGTGTAACCATTATAGAAAGTTTGCCAGTTCCACAGTATGACAAAGGATATGTACAGTGGTACCAAACAATGTTGCAAGTTCTCTCGGCTGGTCTCAGCTTCTGGGTCGCTTGAAACTGTGGGTCAACCAGCTGGCTATTTTGATCCCATGGATGATTTCAAAGCTGGAGCCTCAGCTAAAAGAATATGTGGCAAAGTTTGATATAAACATTGCTCCATTTGTTATAATTACAATAGAAGCTGCTGGTGCCCATTCATATTGTTCTTTTCTGATACACAGCAGAATATGGAAATGTTGTCCTTTGGATCACAGTTCCCAGACTCCTTCAGCTTCCATGGTCACTGGACAACAGCAGCAGCAACAGCAACAACAACCCTCCCACCCTCCCACCCTTACTCTCCCAGGCTTAGCTGAAGTAATAATCATATAGTTTCATGAACTTGGTTATATAAACATGGAGGAGAGGAGCCAGAAGAAATCATGTAAACCAGGATAAACATTGGTATAGTAGGACAGTGACATACACAATGTAAAGGAACAAAAGAAGTTCATTCACCTGAATACAGAAAAAGAAATGCCAGGAGCAACTCAGGAAAAGCTTTGTAAATAGCAATGTTGCTGCCTTGAAAAATAAATATGTAGAGGAATCCTTTAGTATTCTATAATTTTATGGACTAGCTTATTTTACCTTTATCCTGTTATCTGTTTCTTTGGTTTGTGAGTAAAACATATGTTGGTTCAATGTGAATTCTTCTGTTGAAGCAAGGCAGCCTGACCCTTTTAAACACTGCTGTTGGTTTCAAAGTGTCTTAGAAAAAAAATCCTTTGTTCTTTTCAAGAAAAGGTTAGCCTATATTTTTCCTAAAATGTGCAAATACACATCCTTATTCTTTGCTCTGATTTTTCTTTTTTAGAAGCGGATAAAGGAAAAACTATTTAACTGTAAAGGAAAATCACCCTTGAGAAGATATATTAACTATGCTCCCAAGCATGCCCTTGGACTGGATTGGTGACAATTTTTAATCCAGTATTAATTGCATTGATTCACTGACTGTGCATCAGTTTTGGTCTATAATGCCCCACATGCATTCCTTAGCTTGCAGCTTTCTCAATTTTGCTTACTTGAAAATCTGGAGTGGTGGTGGTGGCTAGGCCAGCTGGCAGCTAGATTTTTATGATGTATCAAAAAGGTGTATTTCATTGGTCAATGGTTCCTGTGACCTAGTGCTTTCCCTTCTAGGGCTGATCAACTTTGTACTTCAAGGGCCAGATGCAGGGGAGTGGTATCAGGAGACAGATATCTAGTCTTGTGTGCTCCCAGACGCATTCCATGGGGCCACTGTGAGATACAGGAAGCTGGAGTAGATGGGCTTTTGGCCTGATCCAGCATGGCTTTTCTTATGTTCTTATGTTACCTGCTGCAATGCTGGGGTGATGTCAACATCTCTGTGGAGACAACTTTCAGTAGATCGGCTTTGGTGCTCATGGGTGGCAGGGATTTAGCCCAACATGTGAATGGTTCTGCTCGTGTGGCTGTTGATATGCCACCAAGGACACCGGTGATGGTGAGGGAAGGAGAATTTGTCCGGCAGTTTGGATGAAGGAAAAAGAAAAGATCGGATTGGGGAGGGAGGGACATTGAATGTTCATATTCTGCTCTTTTCTTTAAAGGCATCCTTGATCTTCAGGAGGCTTTCCTTTGGGAATCCATGGAAGAACCTTTCATTATTGTCCAAGAGCCCAACCCCTCTTGAGCAGCTCAGCTTCATACAGCAAAATGGACATCACCAGCAGCTGTGAGTTGCCGCTAATTAAGGGGTGCTGGGTTGAATTTGGAACATCCATGACTTAAGTGACGCTTATCCTGATATTGAAAAACCAACTCTTTAATTAGCGGCTATCTGCTGCTGTTGGTTGTCCTCGTTTTCTTGTTTTTGTTTATCATATTTTGGAGACAAGTGCTCATTACCAAATACAGTGGAAATTGCTTGCTCATTTCACCGACCAACAGTGCTCATGAAGCATGTTTAATAATAAATAATAATAATAAACTTTATTTTTATGCCGCTTTTCTCCCTGGAGGGGATCCCCCCTGGAGGGCCCTTAAAAATGTATTTTAAAGAATACATTTCAGTGAGATCAGCTAAATATAGTTCTGTTCTGATGTCCTGCCTTTGCAAGTAGAACATGTGGTCTGAAGGGTTCCTCCTAAGCACAAGTCGCTGTTGATCATGTTCCTACCTTGGGTGGACTAGCACAGCAAATGAAGCCTGTGCCTGCAAGGACCCTTGTGACTCTTTAGGCCAGCTTGCTGCTCTCTATATCCCCAGTGCATTTTGGGTTCTGAAAATGGGAAGAAAACAACAGGAGGAAGAGAAAGCCCCCAGCTATCAGCAGGGCAGCCATGTGTAAATTTCTCCTATATCATCATTCAGTAGCTGAAGAAGCTGATACTGGTTTTCTATGGCTGACTAGCTTATACTTTAATTAACCGCTGGTCATTTTCTTAGCTGAAAGGCAATGCTTCCTGAAATTCAAGGACTCTGTACTAGTTGTAGAATGCACAGAAAACCGAATTACTCAAGATGCTTCAATTAATCTAAATTAGGTTTCCAGGTATCAGTTGCAAAACCAGAAGCAAATCCCACTGTTAAGCTTGCCTCAAGCAGAAGCTTTGAAAGTCATAGTACTTGTGACTAAAAAGTCCTATTTATTGCAATAGGTCTACTCTGGGTAGGAGTAATTCACAGGGCATCATAGGGAGCCAGACAATCAATCCCTTTTAACTCTGTGCCATCGGTGTTGCTTGCAGTGGTTTTCCAGGGTTACGGAGGAATATTTGCAGCCCTACCTGGAAATACCACACCGCTTAATTCCAAACACTAGTAAAATTCTACTGAAGATAATCCAATAACATATTCACTTATTGAAAGAGAGTTACCAGATGTACAAGCTGGATTCCATAAAGGAAGAGCAAAGTGTAACCACATAGTTAACCTTCGATGGATGATGAAAAAGGCAAGGGAATACCACAACTTTATTTATTTATTTATTTTGAATATTTTTACCCCGCCTTTCTCCTTTGAAAAGGACCCAAGGTGGCTTACAATAATGAGGAACAATATTCAGCCCAGAACATTTAAGACACAAGAACAGAGAATTAGAAGTGGCATCTTAACATTTAAAGCTACAAAGAGTTCGTGAAAAGAAAAGAAAATGGGATGGGATGGAAACTAACATGGGAAACATTGGTGTTCATGCATGGCAATCCATCTAAAAGTCACATAACAGGTAGTCCATCATTCAGGGAAAGCTTGCCTGAAGAGGAAAATATTTACCTGTTCCCGGAAAGACAGTAGAGATGGGGCAGTCCTGGCCTCCATTGGGAGGGAGTTCTAAAGTCTGGAAGCAACAACAGAGAAGGACCTTTAATGCGTCCTTATGAGATGCACCTGTGAAGGTGAGGGAAGGAGAGAAAGTCCTCTCCTGATGACCTTATCACCCAAGCTGGTTTGTACTGTAAGAGGTAGCTTGGAACCAGGCCAATTAGTGCTTTGTAGATTAAAAACCAGCACTTTGAATTGTGCCCGATAGCTGATTGGAAGCCAATGGAGCTACTTTAGGCCTTTATATCTGCTTCAATGACTGTACTAAAGCTTTTGACTTTTGTAATGATTTTCTTCGGTTCTGTTTGTTTCCGTTACTGGTGTCATGCTGCTCACGCGATGAAAAATGGAGCAGCGGAGGGCGACGAGAGGGGGCTGGGATCCCGCCTCCGCACGTGGAGGTGGGATCCCAGCCCCCAACAAGCAGAGGGTGGCGAGAGGGGGCTGGGCCTGGTGGAGCCTCTTTGCCCCCTCTCCGCTGGAGCCGACATGAGAAGGAGCGGGATCCAAGCCCTTATGGGCCGGGCTCCAGGATCTTGGCCACGTGGCGAAGCGGTGACGGTGCAGCCGGCTCGAAGCTGGAGCGGAGGGCATCGTTGGAGCACGGGGGGAGTGCAGCGGCACCCCCCACAGGTTTTCCAGGTGCCGGGGGGTGCGTGGTGGCGGTCTGCCGGGCGGTGGCTCCCAGGGTGGAGTGGTTCCTGGGGAGAAGGGCCCCAGTTAGGGTGGTGCTGTGCAGAGCTTCGGGGGTAGCCTGAAGGGGGTGGCGGACGGCACGGTGGATCGGTCCTTGGGGAGGAGGCCCAAGGGAGGGCAGTGCTTCAGGGGTGGCGGCCTGTTGGGGGTGGTGATTGGAACAGCGCCCGGCTCCGGGAGGACTCCCCTGGCCATGGGATAGCTCTCCCGGCAGGCTTGCCACCGGCTCCGGTGACGCCCGGCCCCGGGAGGGCTCCCGTGGCTGTGGGATGCCTCTCCCAGGAGGCTTGCCCCAGCCCTGGGAGGACTCCCTGTGGCCACGGGAACGCTCTCCCGGCCTGCATGTTGCCGGCTCTGGTGGGGCCCGGCCCTGGGAGGGCTTCCTGCAGCCACGGCTTGCCACAACCGAAAAATGAAGAAACGGAAACAAAGCAGGGTCTGGGGCCCCAAAAAACAGAAATGGAATGTAGAGGACCCCAGGGCTAAAATAACGACCATGAAACGCCATTTTGGCATTTTGTGCCCATCTCTAATACAAACTCTGTACTCATATCAAGAAGCAACAGTAAGGACAGCTTTTGAAGATAGATTGGTTCAAAACAGAGGGTCAACAGTGGTTGCTCTACCTTGTTGGTCCTCCTCGAACAATCTTTCTGTGGCGTTCGATACCATCGACCACAATGTCCTCCTGCACAAACTCTCCTGGGTGGGGATTGGAGCCTCGGCCTTGTGCTGGCTCCAATCCTTCCTTGGGGGATGAGTCCAGTGAGTAAGGCTGGGGGAGGAATTGTTGACCCCTTGAACCCTCACTTGTGGGGTGCCCCAGGGCTTGACAATCTCTCCCATGATGTTTAATATCTATATGAAGCTGCTGGGAGTGGTCATTCAGAGATTTGCTGATGACACAGAACTCTATCTCTCCTTTTCCACCTGTGCAGTGGAGGCCATCCAGTCATCTGGAGCACTGCATGGACCAGTCACGAAATGGACCAGGTTGAACAGGCTCAGGCTGAAACCTGAGAAGACCAAGGTTCTGTTCTTCAGGGGGTCCTCCAATGGTTATAGTGGCCCTCTCCCCAGCATGGGTGGGTCCACCCTCCAGCTGGTTGAGAGAGTGAGTAGTCTGGGCATGGTATTGGATCCAGCTCTGTCCATGGAATCTCAGGGGTGGCCATATCCAAGTTGGCCTTTTACCAACTTTGTCAATCGCCCAGATTGACCTGTTCCTGGATGAGGTCTCCCTGAGGGCAGTTGTGCAGGTGCACAAACTGGGCCTTTTCTGTCAACAGAAACTGGGCCTTTTCTGTGGTGGGCACGTCATTATGGAACACCCTACAGACAGAGCTCCGCCTGATGCACCCCTGTCTGCCTTCTGGAAAGCTCTTAAGACCTGGCTTTTTAGGGAGGCATTTGGTGACCAGTAAGATTTTAATGTCTTGTGTTTTCTGTAGTTCTGCTGGGCACCTTTTTATTTCTATTTCTATTTCTTTTTAATTTTTCTTATATCTATATTTTTGTTCCTGCCATTAATTCTTGGTTGCTGTGGTTGTTGTTGTGTTTTGTTTATTCTCATGTACACTGTCTTCAGTTCCCTTTGGGAATCAGACAGTAAATAAATAAATAAATAAATAAATAAATAAATAAATAAACTGGAAAAGCACTCATCAGGGTTGCAGAAGTGGTTATGAGAAAGGCACATCTCGGTGAATCTGACATTGGGGTAAAAATTGGTGGTAGGAACATCAACACCCTTCAGTATGCAGATGCAACACTGTTGGCAGAAAGCAAGGAAGATCAAGAATGGCTAACCCTAAACAAAGATGAAAGTGAAAGCCTTGGCTTGCACTGCAGCACCAAGGAAAGACAAATAATGACAATTGTAGTGAACATGCAAGGCAATGTTAATATCAGCAATGAGATAACTGAAACACTAAAGGAGTCTAACGTCTTTGGTTCTAAAATTAAGCAAAATGATGATTGCAGTCCAGAAATCAAAAGATGTATAACTCTTGGAATAACAACCATAAACAGTATGAATAGCATTTGGGAGAATAAAGACATCAGCCTCCCAATCAAGTGCAGTCTAGTTAATTTGATCATATTCCAATACCTTCATGTGGTTGTGAAACTTGGACTTGGAGGAAGCCAGATAGGAACACAGGTAGCGGCATTTTTTATTGTGGTGCTGGAGATGACTACTGTGTATTCCACGGACAATGAGGATGACCTAGAGAAGTCCTAGAGAACATCATATGACCCATATTCTTGGAGGCCAAGATCACCAAAAAAGCCTGTCATACTTTGGCCATCTTATGTTAGTTGACTCATTTGAAAAGACAATAACACTGGGACTGGTCAGCAGCCAAAGAAAAAGGGGCCACCCAAGGACTTGCTGATTTGACGTCATCAGAAGGGACTCTGAAATGACCTTGATGGAGCTAAAAGAAGCTCTAAGAGAGAGAAAGGCATGGAGAGCATACGTCCACAAAGTGACTGACAGTTGGACACGACTGAATGAATTGACGAGAGGAGACTTAAGGAAATGTTAGCGATAGGATCTGGGGCCTCCTGCATGCAAATAAACTGTTTGATTCCTAAACTTCAGCCTCTCCCTTAAAAGTTAGAAACATGTGTGATCTTTTCCTACTATCCATTCAGAATACAATTGTCTAGTAGGCCTTTCAAAGCAGATGAACAACTGTGCTGTGAAACAAACCTGTGTGGGATCCCTGAATAGTACACCTTAACAAAGACTGGGTCGAGTGAATCACAGTCACACAGAGCTGTTCAAAAAGATAGTTTCACTGCATCCCATGACCAGCCCTGACCCAAGCTTGCCACTTCTCAAATAACCTTCCTTTTAAAAGTTGCCATGACTTAACTTCCAGATAAACTCGCCTGGATGACTGAGAATCTTCACAGACATATGAGTCCAAGCAATTTAAGAAGGAAAAAAAGATATTCTTTATTACAACATAGCAAATGGTAAAATAAACAGAGTAGAGATGGGCCCGGAACTTAAAATGAAACACTGTTTCATCATTTCATTAAGTAATGCATTACTTTGTTAGGTAATGAAACAGTATACCATGTTTCATTTCATTTTGTAATGAAACACCATTTCCCCCGCTAGAATGAAACAATTCATGCTATAGAAAATGGCAGAGGAGCTTCCTCCATCTCTTCCCTGTAAGCCACCTAAATTTGGAAAGGTTTAGTGCTCAAGGGGCTGAGTTATGAAGCTCCAAAGGGGGTGCCCCTAGGGGGGAAAATCTTTCTATTTGGAATCAGAAGTCAAGCCATGGTGGCACTAATCACTCACCTGTGGTTTGACTCCTGAAGTTCCGATTCTAATTAAAAAGATTTTTTCCTAGGGGTACCCCCTTTGGAGCTTCATAACTCAGCCCCCTGACACCTAAATCTTTCCACATTTTGGGTGCTTACAGGGAAGAGATGGAGGAAGCTCCCCTGACATTTTGGTCCTTTAGGACCCAGGGGGAGCATAGCGTTTTGTTTTGTTTCATTTAGTTTCATAACATTTCATGCCAGTTCAACACAAGCACTACTTAAGTTACAGGAAAAAAATAACTGAGTGAGATAAAGTATCTTTTGCAGTATACAGTATTCTTTGCAAACAGCTTTCCAGTAGCACATACATAGAAAAGCCTTGGTACACATAACATTTCACAGGCACCTGGTAATAGTAAGAAAATAAAAAAGGAAACCAAAATCAGGAAGTTAAATGAATTTTGTTGTCTAACAGAAACATTACTGTAATAGGAGTAGCAGAAGCTGATACTTTGCTGTAGAGTTAATAGTACCAGTGCTCATGTCTAAAACCAGGATGAAAATAGTCAAGATGTTTCAGAGAACAGAGATCTTCACGAACTGCACAAAGTAGCCATGCTGCCAGATGGGTGCGACAGAAATTGATTGAATGAGCGAAAGAGCAAATGAATGAATCTTGAAAATTCTTGATTGCTTGTCTTTTATGTTGCATTTTTCCTTTTTATGTTTATTTGCTTACTATTTGTTTATTTTTCTGTTATATTGTGCTGATATTTGTGCCTAATATTTTATATGGTTATTAGTGTTTTATTTTCGTAAACCATCCAGAGAGGCTTTGGTAGCCAGATGGGCAGTATAAAAATTAAATCACTCACTCAATTGCTGTCATACAAATGTGCATGTTTTTGAGCCTCAGCTTCTCCAAGCCAAATATTGCTTGATTAATGAAGTTAAGGTCTCAAATTAAATCTCTCTCTCTCTCTCTCTCTCTCTCTCTCTCTCTCTCTCTCTCTCTCTCTCTGCCAAAGGAATGTGGGTCCTCAAAGTAAAAACCGTCTCAACAGAGGCTCAGGTACAGTCTATATGCCACTTATCAGGCTGTGATTTCAACAATACCTACACCAGTGGTTCTCAACATGTGGGTCATAAGAACATAAGAACATAAGAAGAGCCATGCTGGATCAGGCCAAAGGCCCATCTAGTCCAGCTTCCTGTATCTCACAGCGGCCCCACCAGATGCGTTTGGGAGCGCATGAGACTAGATATCTGTCTCCTGATACCACTCCCCTGCATCTGGCCCTTGAAATACCCTGGTTTAAAGCCTGGAGATTACACATCTCCATCATGGTTTGTAACCTGTGATGGACTTTTCCTCCAGGAATCTGTCCAATCCCCCTTTGAAGGCATCCAGGCCAGATGCCATCACCACATCCTGTGGCAGGGAGTTTCATAGACTTATAACGCGCTGGGTGAAAAAATATTTTCTTTTGTCAGTTCTTACTCTCCCAGCCCTCAATTTGAGTGTATGTCCCCTAGTTCTGGCATTTTGGGAGAGAGAGAAGAGCTTCCCTCTATCCACTTTACTCATACCCTGCATTATTTTGTATGTCTCAATCATATCCCCCCTCAAGCGCCTTTTTTCCAGACTAAAGAGGCCCAAATGTTTTAGCCTTTCTTCATAAGGGAGGTGCCCCAGGCCAGTAATCATTTTAGTCGCTCTCTTCTGCACCTTTTCCAGTTCCACTATGTCTTTCTTGAGATGCGGTGACCAGAATTGTACACAATACTCCCAGATGTTCCTGGACTGCAACTCCCAGAAGCCTCCACCACTCTCTTTGCTGAAAGGGGTTTCTAGGAGTTGCAGTCCAGGAACATCTGGGGACCCACAGGTTGACAACCACTGACCTAGACAAATCAAAAATACTACACTCTTTCACCACCAAGGCCATAGCTAATGACCCATATTTTATGGGTTTCAGCACTTTAGGCTATTGTTCACCTTAAGCCTATTGAGTTTGTTGTCTACCTAATGAGCCTATTGTTCATCTTATGAACAGGCCATTGTTCATCTTATGAGCCTATTGCAGACCAGGGTGACAAGAGGTCAAAGTGAGCTATAAAATGGAGGACTCACAGCTAGGTTTTCGAAGTAAGTTATATATTTAAGGAGCACCTTTACCCGTTCCAGACCCACAGACAGTTTCTATGTCTGAGTGGGGATTTGAACCCTGTTCTCTAGTGCTCTAGTTTGTCACTCTGTCCACTGCACCACCCAGGGAATCAACATTTGTAATGAATTGTCTGACCCTTAGAATGTATACTACTTGGTTTGCTCCTTTCCCCAGCAATTGCATAATGTAATTTCTAGAACTCCTCTTGTGACAATCACATGCTTTAAGCAGTCCAGTAATTCCTTTTTCTAATGATATGCTATCTACATATTCTGGCCCTAGGCTGTATGGACCAGTAATCCAACATTGCTGATCCAGAATATCCCTTAAAGCAATCTAGCTGGGAATTTTTAGGACAATTATTACGTCTATTTTAACCTAGTTGTATTTATGGAATCTACTATTTATCATCTATATAAGATGTCCAGCCCCAAATTTTCCATTCTGTGAGTCAACAACAGGTTTTCTACTTACTATTTATGAAATTGGATGGAGGTCACATAATCGACCCTGCGTACGGTTTGGCAAATCAATCATTCCACTGCCTTCCTGCTTGGAACTGGCTGTCAACTGGTATTAATCAGTTGCTGACATTACCTACCGTACTTCCAAAAGCCATATGCATGCTAGATTCTCTGACATGGAAAGAATGCTTCATCAACTGCAATTTTACCACAAACAACTGGGGGATGTTGATTTGTGTTCCCTAGAAAAAGAATCTGCTGCCTCCCCAACCCAGCTGCCACGAAACACATTTCTTATATCCTGCCCCTTCCTCTGTTTTCCAGAATGACCATCCATTCTCATCAGTATACTCAGCAGTTTTGATGTTAAATGAAGAGGCCAAGAATCAGGAGCCAAATACTGTGAGCCAAGAAACATCCCCAAAGCATTTGGCTATTGGAATGCTAACGACGAGGAATGATTAGTGAGACTTCAAAAACATTGAGGTTGGCAAGGATGTCATTGTTGCTATTTGTCACATTTTGAAGCTACAGTAACAATTGCAATGAGATAATTTGGCTGGTGAGGTTTAAATAAACTCCCACATCATTGAGCTTTGCTGATGGGACCTTTTTTCTTGCCATTGGAAACATTTGGTTGGCAGGTGTGATTGGTTCACAGGAAAATGAGATAAATTAGCTAACTAATGAATGGGCCCACAGATTCCAAGATTTCTCTTTGATGCCGTTCATGCCAATTCCTACACTTTTCATAACCTGCCGGTATAAATTAAGGTTTGTTCTATTTATTCTTAACACTTAACAAATATTGTTTGTATGCTGACAGTTTGTTGTGAAATATTGCAGAGTACTTGCACTGGTTTGTTTAATCAGATTTTCAAGGATAGATAATTCTGCCTGGCTTTTGCCCTGTGCCACTAATTCCATGTACTTATTCATAAATCCATTTACTCCATGAACCTCTGCTGGATCACAATATTCAAGAAGTATAAAATCTAAAGAAAAGCAATGCTCTGAACTTCTTGTTAGTCTGGGAGGTGTAGTTTGAGACAACTGCACTACAATCCAAAAGAAGGCCATGTTCCTCAAGCAAGTTTATAATTTTTGAAATGTCCTGAGATGCTTTGTATGAAGGCATTGCACCAGCTCAGACAGAATGACTCAGCAGCAGAATGGCACAGGCCAAATAAGAACAGTTAGTAGTCTGCAGTTATTTCATGGTTTGGACTTTCATCAGAAGCTGGCCCTGGTCAAATGTTAATACATTTTAAAAAACCATATTACATGTTTTTATTGAAGCTTTTTATATAAAAAAGATAAATATTGGCTTCTCTATGTAGGAATTGGCAAACAACTCTAGTATTCCTGCCCAAAAACTCCATGGACATGGGGTCACGAAGAGTCGGTCATGACTGTAATGACGCACCACTCACATGTATGTGGTCTTGAGTTATGTTTGCTAGTGCCTTTCCTATATTGTGCACTTTTACTTTTGTATTTTTAAAATTCTAAATATTGGGTTCTTCTTGAAAAATGTATCGATAAATGCACGATTGTGGCACAGTGGCTAAGATGCAATACTGCAGTGAAGACTCTGCTTAGAAACTGAATTCAGTTCCAGGTTATTTGAGCTTGACCCAAACTTTCTACGATTGGTACGTTGTGTACCCAACTTGGTGGTGGTGGGGTGAGTGGGGAGGGAGCAGGGATGCAATGTGTAGCCTGCATAATGAAACTGCAAAACAGCCCAGAGAAGAACTTTAAGCACAATGGGTTGATAGTTAAGCAGCACACTTTGATTTTGCTTTGACCCCTTTTTTCAACAGGTGATTTAGTTATTTTTAATGGATTTTTCCCTGCACCATCTTGATAAGATATTTCCTATCTAGACATGGGCATGAAACACTTGTCTCACTTCACTCTACGGGTGCCTCACATCCCTCCCCACTGTCCCTGGCTAGCTGCCCCCTACCTCGTATAAGCCAACTCAGGTTGTTCCCCTTGGATGGCTTTTCAATCTGGGTAACAATGTGCCCCCCCGCCCCACCTCCTCCAATAGCTGACTATTCAATGGCTGCATAGGGAGGCTCCCCATTCTGCACCCTCATCTGTTTGGTTGTCTGCCAGAGGTGGCAGGGAAGGGAAGCCCAGGCTCCTTGGGGGGCAGGGATGACATGGCAGATGCTGGGAGGGAAGGGACAAGCAGTACCTGTGATGCTGCATACATGAATTGGGTTAAGGCATGACAACACACTTCATGCCCATGGCTGTTCCTGGCAAATCTAGTTTACACATTTCCTGTAAATCTGCAATATGTCACTTGGCTTTTGCTAGGGGCATGGTTCTGTCTGGAGCCTTTTCCTTCTCCTCTGCAAAGAGAAGCCTTCATTGGAACAATTCTGTATGGAAAGACCTCTGTGCAATCAGGAGCTCTATGAAAGAAAGAAATAAAAAAGCCAATACAGCCATGTCTTACAATGGTGGGATGATTGTGACAAGGTGACATACACTATGTGATTGCTGAATCTGCTATGCAAGAATGGGGAATGCCAAGGTCCTTTTTTCTTTTCTTATCATGCTTTATCTTAATTGGGAGTGTAAAATCTGGAGAGCGTCCTAACAGAAGCCAACTATCTTAAGATGCTGCAAAATGATTTTTGCTCCTAAAATGCACAGTGCTTTTTGACCTGCAAATGCCTTATGACTTCCTTTGGGAGGCTATAAAGGACAACAATATATTTGAAATAAGCAACATAAAAAAAAAATCACAATTAACACAAAATAAATTCTAAAACATAATATCATAGAGAGAAAAATTCATAAAATATAAAAATGTCACAGCAGCATCAACATCATCAACAACATCAACATTACAATAAAATCAAGACAGCAGACTGGAGATAGTTTTGTTGATGGACAGCTTGCGTTGTAAGTGGCTCCAGAAAGGCTTGCCAGAAAAGCCCTGTTTTAATGATTTGTTAAAAGATTTCAGGGAGGGGGCAGGTCCAGTCTTGGGTGGCAATTCATCCTATAAGGTTGGAGCAGTTACCAAGAAGGCACAGGATATGTTCTTCTCCTTTTGCACCTCTTTGGGGTTACCAATCTTAAACATCCAATTTGGCATAACTGTGAACTGGCAAACCAATCCAGTATTCCTGCCAAGAAAACTCCATGGACATGGAGTCACGAAGAGTCGGCCATGACTGTAACAACACAACACACACACACACACACACACACACACACACACACACACACACACACACACACACACACACACACACACACACACACACACACACACACACACACACACACACAGGCGGTACTTGATGGAAGAAGGTGTTCCATCAAGTACTGAGCTCCCAAACCATTTAGGGGTGGTTCAAGTGTCTCATGTAGAGATGGGCACAAACGGCAGTTTGACACTTTGGCCCAATTTGACTCTGCACCCATACAGGTTCTGTGTGGGTGCAATGCATTCCCTTCTCTTGCTTCGTCTGTGCATTTGTCCATTCCCCAGGCAACACACACTTCCCTCCCTATCTCCAGCATGACTGCCCAGCTTCTCTCCTTCAACTCCTACAATGGCTGCCTACTCAAAGGACGCAGGAGGCGGCCTCTAGAGGAGGCCGAGGAGAGAAAGTCCATGAGGCAAATGGTAAATGGACAGTTACTCTGGGGAGGCGGGGAGGCAAGCAGGCATCACCTGGGAAATTGGCGAGCATGCAGAGGTGACCGGAGATAGGAGTGTGCCACGCTGGCACAACACCTGTGTGGGTGTGGAACCAAATTGGGTCAAATTGCCAAACTGCACTTCGTGCCCATCTCTAGTCTCACGTATATATAGATGTACTTACATACTGTGGTATGGGCACCCTAAGCCTGGAAACAGCCGACATCTACAAAAAAGAAAAATGAAAAGAAAGGAGAAAAAAAAGGAAAAAGGAAAAAAGGAAAAGGAAAAGGAAAAGGAAAAAGGAAAAGGGAAGAAAGGAAGAAAAAGAAAAAGTCATCAGGAAGCGACTGTACACTTGGTTTTGATTTTGATCTTTTAATTAACTGCAGCAAAGCAATATTTGTTGCTCCTGAATGCCTTCAACATCAGAAAAATATGTGAAGGGTTTCCTGGTGGCCTAGGAAGCCTCCCACTGCCTTATCTTGATCGTATTTACACTTTGGGCTTAATATAGAATTCTATAAGCCACTGTGATTCCATATAGAGTTATGAAAATTAGTGCTATGGTGGAGCCTGTACAGTTACATGGCAAATCGTCCAGAGAGTGCTTTAAGCACTGTGGGGTGGTATATAAGCAGCACACTTTATTATGGATGGCAGAACAGGTGCACGGAGTTGAAAATAACACCTTTATTCTACTGGAGGGGGGGTCATTTAAAAATCACACTTCAACAAATGTCATGGATATAATGAGTCCCATTATCCTTTCATGTATTTCAAAAAATGTCATTGGCGTTTTGGTGAAGAAAGAGTTTTTCTTGGAGCCTTGGGGTCTTTATTGCAGTGCTTCTCCAATATATTTGAGATTCCAGTATACACTACGGAACGTAAAAAAATCAGGCCCTTATCTGACGTGGGATGGTGCAGGAGTTGTTTGACTGCTGTAAAGGATAGTCTCTTTAAAGAACAGAATGTCTGCAGAATAAGAAATACTGTGCTGATTGTGACGAGTTTATCACTAGCAGATTGCTGAGGCTCCACTTTGCATCCATTATGCAGTCTACACCACAGTACGGTGTCGTCGTCATTTTCTAAAATCACTGTTTTATAGAGAAGCAACCAGCCTTAACAACGAATGAACAGTACCACAGACTACAGCAACTTCATGACCTGGGAGTATTCTGTCAGTAGTCAGAGCAACCTCTGTTGGCTCAGAAACATGGGATGATTCTGATGGCCGACAGTTTGTATCACTGATTTGTAGAACCCACCAGCCAAAATTTCATCACCCTGCATTGCTCCGGGAAGAGACAGGTGGCACCCATGTTCTAGCAGCCCGTGTACGGATATGCCCTGACTCACTGAGCAGGGCCGGACTCAGCCCCTGGCATGGCTTGGATAATAATGGAAGCCCTGTGGTTTGGGGGAATTAAGCCTGACGTTCGTCTTCAACCAGAAAGTGTTTAAAATAACCCAAGTCTGAGCTGGGCCACCCACCTCCTTCAGGAATTTCTCTTCAGGAATTCTGGTTCAGATCACACTACTTGAATGTATGGACATTGGGTTAGATTTGGGTTTTTTTCCGGGTGGTGGTGGTGCTAAAATCACCTTCTGCCATTTTATGAAGTGATACCTGCTTGGAATTAGACAAAGCTGCACATTTTTATTACGTGTTTAGGCCTGGTCTTTCATTATTTCCTATGGCAAGGGGCCAGCATACGAAGCGCCTTATGTCAACACTCTAGAAGTCTGAGATTTTCAATCTAGCCTCCTTAATGATAATAGGAATGAATATTAGTGCTACAATCCCACGTCAAAGTAGGTATTACTTCTAACTAAATGACCACAGCATGGTCTACAATCAGATTAAGAATGAGATCTCTATATCCATTTTTCAGATTTCAAATACAACCGGACCATTGAGACTGTTCAGCTGCTAGGAGCAGTGGTGGTGGTGGTGGTGGTGTGGAGGTGACTGATCTCCTGTGTACAGCTCTGCTACATTTCACCGGGTCTGTGTAAGGAACGACTCATAGACTTCCAAACCACAGTGAAAATGTCAATTGAGCACAGCTGCTCTTTGTAGCGTGAAACAATAGATTTGTTGCATGGCTACAGGAGGATGTCTGCTTGCGCCATGCTTCTAATTGGAGATGCACAGTGTATTCATGCTTCGTTTTGTTGGGACATGATTAGAGACAGTGTTTCAAAAGGAAAGGGGAGAGTAATGGCAGGGTTCAAACACTGATGGCTATTGGCTACACATTCAAGGGCTAACTGGCAAGACAAACCTGTACAACCCACTGTAATTAAGTAGAATTCATTGTGGGCTCTTTGTTTTTGTTCTTCATAAAGCTGTCATTGCCATCTATACCAATAATGATATAAAGCTTCTGAGCAGGAGTCCAATACCTAGGCACACAGAATGTATTAAATGGTACTCGTGACCCATGAAGGCTTTGGGGAGGGGCACAATGATGGAAAATACCCATTCCCCACATTCTTGTCCCACACATTCCATGTTATTGCAGCTGTGGTTGTTTTTGTTGATGTGCATTAACATCACTTGGGAAAATGTGTGCTACTTAGCCACTGTACGCTACTTAGCCATTGGAAATTCAAGATGCCATAGTCAGGGGGTTCTACAGCACCCATTTTGCCTCTTGCTTCCTGAGCATGTGTGAGACCCAATTAAAATAATATGCAGAAGTGGGTGGGCAGAAGTCTGACTGGTCTCAGGCCTGACCCAAGATGGATTCCACATCTCATTTCTGGAACCTGGTCTGACCAAAATAAGACTCATTGTATTTCTAGAAATACATGGGGTGGCATGAACTGTAAAAATAAAAGTATTGGGTCTTAGTCGCAAAGGGTGGTGGTGGCATTGGGTGAAAGGGAATATAAAGTGCAAGACGATGTAAGAAAAACATATTTAATATGCATTGTAATTTTAACTGTTTCCTTTTGAGTTTGTGTTCTTTTTACTATCTAAAATAAAAAGAAAGGAAAAAGAAACAGTACTCTAAATTCTATTGAAAAATATCAGCATGGATGAACATTATAGCTATCCAGTGATTGGAAGAGGAAATTTCTTAGCTGGTAAAAGCATCTGCACGCATAGCAGGAGTTCCACTTCCCATCATGTAATTACATTACTTTTCTTTGGTTTGTCATCCATTTTCAGGATGAACCATAGACATTCTTTAAAATAGCACACAATGTATTCTGTTTCTACTCTGAACTAATTTATTTCTGTGAATTTTAGATGAATTGAGTTCCAATTTTTTTCTTTACCCCAGTTGCCCATTAAGGTTCAACAGCTGCTTTCAAGTATAGATAAAACCCTTTGAATCTGCAAATTCCCCATGAGAAACTTAAATGAAGGAGAAATACTTTATGGACACACATGCATGGATGCCCGCACACAACATTGCTGTTAAGTGAACTTTCAACAGTGAGGATCTTTAATGAGATAAGGCACAAGAGGGCAGTATTACGTTGAATTAGGTTTCATGAAATGCCATTAATGCTGGAATATTCTATGGCCGATTATAACAATCAAAATGTTTTGCATCAACTTGTGGTAGCGTTTGCCTGATGTGGAACTTTGCCTCTTCTGAGTACGTCTGTCAGGAGAGGCAGAGGCCATTTCCAATTCTGGTGGTGTGTGAGAACCAGTGTGGCCCAGTGATTTACCCGCAGCCTTCCTGATTGACAAACCCTTCCATCTCAAGCAGAAACTCATCACTGAAACAGCATTACTGAACTTCAAGTTAGACAAAGGAAGCACAAGCGGCAATTAGTGAGGCTGCAAGCTGTGTAATTGGAAAGCTGTGCTATGGGAGGTGAGACTCATGCCTTCCAGTATTTGAAAAAGAGGATGGCTTTTAAACTAGAATCCCAGCTGAAACAGTTGTGGGCCAGCCAAACAGGTACTGCTCTAAAACACATTGGCCTCAGGAACATTGTGGCTGAGGAAGCCTGATGTCACAAGTCTAGCAGGAACAGTGCCTGTCTGCCTTTGGTTTTTCTACTTGGAGGAGTTTGGTTATGTATGTTGCAATGGGAGGTTGCCTTGAGATGTTGTCTGTCAGTCCAACTGGAGTTGTCAAGAGGATGAGAAGAGAACTAGAAAAGTGAAAGGTTAAGCTGCATCTTGGACTGGCCGATTGTAGCACATTTGGATTTCCAGACAAGATTGGAGAGAGAAGATATGTTGCTTCTCTGGGGATGATCAAGTGTGTGGGGGCAAGGAGGATTAGAGAGCAAATGCTGGGACTCCTCCAGGCTCCAGCCACAACAAGGCCACTGTACACCAGACTTCAGAGGCATAGTTAGGGTTTGGAGCACCCGGGGACAAAGTCAGTTTTTGTGACCCTCCTGCTCCCTGACTGTGTCTCACTCACCAAGCAAGGGGTGCCTGATCCTGGGGTAACAGCAGGGAAGGTGGAGAAAGGGTCCCTCTTTCTCACACCCTCTTTGGGGGTCTCCTGGACAAGGCTGTCCTATGCAAACTGCACTGCACATGGATAGCGCAAAGCATGCTATTTTTCCCCAAGCATCACTTCCATAGCATGCCTCCCCCTCCTCCTTTCCCCTAGCCAAGGCTTGGTGATTGTTAGCCCAGGGAAAGGAGGAGAGGGAAGCAGACGATGGGATTTCCCCCCCAAGCAGCACCTCTATCCAGGGCTGGCACGTCCATTAAGGTGAACTAGGCAGTTGCCTAGGGCGCCAAAATGAACAGAGGGTGCTGGCCAGCCTGCTGACCCCCCCGGTGCTGCCCCCCGCCCCCTGCGCCCATCGCCACCCCCTGTGCCCATCGCCGCCCCCGCCCCCTGCCACCCTGCCCCCGCCCCTGCCCCCACCCCCGCCGCCCGCCCGCCACCGCTGCTGCCCCCACCACCACCTCCGCCTGCCCGCTGCCGCCGCCGCCTGCCCACCATGCCCACCCCCGCTGCCCGCCACCCCCTGCCCTGCCCCACCCACCTCCCGCCCCTCGCCTAGGGTGCAAAAAAACCTAGCGCTGGCCCTGCCTCTATCACATGCTTCCCTCTCCTCCTTTCCCCGGGCTAACTATCGCCAAGCCTTAGTGGGGATGGGGGGAAGGAGGGGGCAATCGACAGAGGTGCTGTTCGGAAAAAAACATCCTCTGCTTCCCCCTCCTCCTTCCCCCTGACTAAGGATTGCCAAGCTTTAATGGGGTGAAAGGAAGACTGCTGGTGGGATGGAACATGGCTTCCTCCTCCTGCTCCCCCTCCAGGTGCCCCCAGATTGCTGTGTGCCCTGGCGCAAATGCACTCTTCCACCCCTCTAATTACGCCACTGCCAGACTCTTGAAGGAAGGACTATTTTGGCACAGAGTATAAGCATTTCAGAAAAAATACAGTAGAATGCAGAAATTATTCAGCTTCACAGAACAAGGAAGTCTGTTGTAACTGCTATGCATCTGTAAAATCAGTGCCAAATCATAAGCATTTTTATTCAGCAGAATTTTCAACATTTGAAATGTTATGTTGCGGGTAGCAGATAAAAATAGCACAACTGCCTTAAACCAAAAACAGATGGCATAGAATTCACCAAGATCTAGAGCCACATCCATGGCATTATGGTTTCTGCCCACTTGGCCGCTCCACAGATGAGTCCTGTGTTAGACATTTTGACACACATATCAGTGTAGGGATTTTGCTAGTCTGTGCCATTCCTCACATCGCAGTTATCCCTGCTTGTGGAACAGGAGTTGGCCTATCTGGAACACAACATGTGTGGATCTCTTTCTTGATGGGTAGGGGCTTCTTTGGTATTCCACAAAGGTTTAGAATCACACCAGTGTGACCTGAATATAGGACCCAATTTTAGATTTTATACACATAGGGCACTGTGCAAATGAATGTACAGATGGGAGTTCAGTGTTCCATGAGTTAGTGAGATCTCAGTTCCTTTCACACATAAAGCTGGTCCCCACTGTGTTCAGATGTTTTTACTCCAAGGTTCCCATCTATGATTGTTCAAATGCATATTGTCACCTGTTGATGCTGTCCTCACTAATGTATGGACCTTTAGATGTGAAATAGTCCAGGTTAGGAAACTTCAGTGCAAAGTTCACTTTTAGGCCTTTCAATTAATGAGCAATAAAGTATATTTGGGGGGTGGATTTCAGCATGTATGTTATTTTCTTCTTCTTTTTACACACACAAACACATTGCTTCAATGTAATGAATTTTTTAAAAGGCAAAAAGTAAAATAAAATGTTTTAATAAGAAAATAATTACTGCCATAGAGTGGGTTAATTACCCATGTTCCACAGGAGAGAAGAGAGTTATAATTTGAAATTTTTGACTGCTATAAAGATTATGCAATAAACTTAATTTTTAAACTGCTCTCTCTCTCTCTCTCTCTCTGTCTCTCTCTGTCTCTCTCTCTCTCTCCCTGTCTCACCTATTTCCATTATTTAATAGACCTTGCCTTCCTTAATGAAATCCATATAGATAACAGCATACCATTGTTAGAGTCATCTAATCAAAAATCCAATGCTAGAGGTAGGTCATCTTCCATTTTAATAACACACAGCATATATTAAGTGGTGAAGTCTGTTGAATCTTTTTCAATCCAGCAGGAAAATAAGCAGCTGAAAAAAATATTAACACCACCTTTAGATGCACTGTGAAATATGCAGTAGAAGAGATTGGGATACAGAGTGCTTCAGAAATCCCTACCAACGAGAACTCCTGAGGGATATTCAGGACCTACCATGACTTTTGACCTGTTTCCTGGAGTGTGACTATGCAGGTGCTTTGGTGCTTAAGGAGATGTAAGTTAAAAGTAATATACACAAGTGTCCTCTGGAAGCAAGGCAAAGCTCTCTTATCACTCCATTGGCATGCACTGGTCCGTGCTTATAAAATGTTGCACTGAAATCCAATATCCCATTTGTCTTTTCTCTTCTTTGGATTTATTCTCACTTGTCCCCCCCCCTTTTTTTTTAAAGAAAGAAGGACTTATCGATCTGGATCTTCACTGCACTGCAGTTCTGATTGTGACTATATAGCAGCTTTGGTCTTAATTTAGGTTGATTTCCTATGGTATTTCAGGAAGTTTTCTCCTCTGTACCCACCGCATGACTTCTGTACTAACAGCCATAATTTAACTTTATTTGAAGTAAGGGATACTTTGACCAAATAATCAGACAAGCATACTGTCAAATATGTTCTCACTTTTTGCTTCACGTTCCCCCTTAGCAGGGAGACATCACAACTTCCTCTTTTCCACAGTTTGTTCCATAAATAACCTTGCAATGTAACAATGCTTTGCCCGCAAATCAATGCCAATTTATGGCAGCCCCTTTCAGTGTTTTCTCAGCAGATAGTAATCAGAAATGGTTTGGATTTCCCTTCTTCTTGGGGGAGTGTGCTCTGGGACATTTGCAGCTTGCCCGAGGTGACCCAGGTGGGTTCTTTTTCTGAATAGGGAATCAAACTTCCCATCTCTTCCTCCACAACCAGATGCTCCAACTCACTGAGCTACCTGTCATTTATAAATAGCATATAAACAAGTAAAGCTTATACTTAACCCTAGCCTGACCAAGCCTTCAGCTTAGTCAGAGGAACAGTCAAGGGACTGAAATTCTATCATTGTTGGCACTGGCTTTCACAAGTACGTCAGAATTCTTTTTCCTCCAGTTCTAAGGGTGGAATTCATAATTCCTCCTTAGAAAACTCCTTCTCTTGTTTCCCTTCTATGATCCAACCTTGTCAAGGCAGATAACAACACCAGTTAACTCAAGTTGACCATGGAGGAGCCCATTCAGTGACTGGAATCCTGTCCTTTACAACTGCTGAAGCAATAGCACTGCAGCTGATGTTGAAGGCTTCTGGAAATTACAGTCCAATAACATATAGCACATTATAGTGATCCCTTCAATGGATCACTGCCTTGTCATGGCAAAGGGGCTTGAGTAACTCAGAGAAGCTATGAGCTTTGCCGTAGGTCATAGTGGAGAGTTCTGACTGAATGTGATCCACCTGGAGTAGGAACTGGCAAGCTACCCCAGTATCCCTGCCAAGAAAACTCCATGGACAGTAACAAAAAGGTAAAAGATATGATGCTGGAAGATGAGCCCCGTAGGTTGGAAGGCATCCAACAAGCTACTGAGGAAGAGTGGAAGTCAAAGTACAAGTAGCTCCAAAGCTAATGAAGCGGCTGAGCCAAAACCGAAAGGATGTGCAGCTGCAGACATGCCTGGAAGAGAAAGGAAAGTCCAATGCTGCAAAGAAATATTCCACATAAGAACCTGGAATGTGAGGTCTATGAACCAGGGTAAGCTGGATGTGGTCAAACGTGAAATGGCAACAATAAACATTGACATCTTGGATATCAGCGAACTTATGTGGACGGGAATGGGTAAATTCAGTTCAGATGACTATCACATCTACTACTCTGGGCAAGAATCCCATAAAAGAAATTGAGTAGCCCTCATTTTCAACTGAATATGACTGAAACACAATGAGTTTGGCCAATGTTGTATTATGAGAATGAGATATTCATGTGTTAGCGGTCTCCTTTTTTTTTAGTTGGAGAAGGAAAAAATAAGAGCTATAAATTAGACTTAGAAGAAGATTCAGTTTTTTTCTATTTTGAGAGAATGTGTGGAAGTCAACTACATGGAAGATGCTGTTAAAAAAATCCCATTCAGCTGTTTTGCTAGTAGTGAAGCAACTTCTTTCATTAGCACAAGCTGAACCCTTTCTCAGTCACATGTCTCCATGAGCACACACAAATTCCCTTGGACAGTAACTGATGGATAAAACCTCCTTTGTGCCAGTTTCGATCTAGATTCCAGAGGCAATATGAATAAGTCATGGGGATTTTCTTTGCAAACAGCTGGAAGGGCCTCACAACACATATCCACATGTATCTACACTTGTAGTGGGTTCTTGGCCTTCCAAACCACCACCTGTGCATTTTCTGTACATTTGTAATACAAGAATGTTGTTGTTGTTGTAAATGACAGATTCAGCCAGTGATGTTTAAAACATTTCTCCAACTAAAATTCTTGCTGGTGGTATTTCTCCCCCTTTGCAGGGAAGAAGGGGTTGAATGACTGAGTGTCTTAATGATGTGGTTCTTCCCCCCTCCCCCAGCCCATTATGGCTGCCTGGAGTCTATACAAATTCCCTATGAGAAAAATTTAGAATGCTTCAAGTCTTAGAAACAGGTGTATAAAGGGGTGGATGGTGATATGTATAAAATTATGTATTGTGTGAAGAAGACTCACAGACCACAAATTCTGTACTGCCCCTCCTAAAATGATAACTCAGGTAATCAATACAACTTTTTCTTATATACACCTGTTAGGATCTTGAGGGCAGGGCTTTCTGTCTGTCCTTCTGAGGACAAGAGATTGGCTTTTTGGTGGTGGCTCCTAGATGGATGAGGAAGGTGAGATTAGCCCACCTCCATGCTGTCTTTATGCTGACAATCAAAACCTTTTCTGTTTATACAGGCCTGCACAGTGCTCCGCATGCAGAAATTTGTTCAGCCATGCTGGCCACATGGCCAAGGACTTGCACAACACTGGCTCTTTGGCTTGGAAATGGAGATGAGCAGGACAACTAGCGTGTATGTGTGTGGGGGAACCTCTACATTTATCTACGCCAGGGATCCTCAAACTACAGTCCACAGGAGCCACGGGAGAATGGAGTCACCTCAAAACCCCTTGCCCCCTTGAGTGGCAGGCTAGGATGGTGGCATTGGGCTGGAGGGGGGATGAGCAGGACAGGCCTCGGGCGCCCCTCTGGAGGGGTGAAGCAGATCTCCCTTGGAGCTGTGCCAGGGTGCTGCAGGTTCCGGCTCCCAACAGTGTCTGAGGGACAGTGAACCAGTCCCATGTTTAAAAAGTTTGAGGACCTCTGATCTAAGCAGTTGACCACCTGCTAGAATTAGGGGCTTTCAAGCATGTGCTCTACTTTCCTATTGCTAATTATAACTGTTATTTTTAATGGAGTTGCTTTCAATGGCTTTAAATGCATTCCATTTTTACACAACACATGTAGTTGTATTTTAATATTCACAACAATATATATTTTTAAAAATTGTTTTGAATATTAAAGTATTAGTGTTTTAAAATTAAATACCTTGTCAACTGCATTAGGTCCCAGTTTTAGAGGAAAAGGCAGGAAACTAATGAAATGGTCCTGAAAAAGTTTAGGACAGAGAAAAAGATGAAAGGTACAACATTGTTAAACTGCAGAATTTGCTACTACTGGAGATAAGGGGTGGTTGCCATCTTGGAAAGTATGAAAGAGTCAAGGATGGGGCTACCAGAGCAACTCATACATGTCTTCCTTCTAGTTAGTATCAGAGGTGGTATGCTTCTGTGTACCATTTGCTGGGAAGCCTGAGAGAGCACTCATGGCCCTTGCGTTCATGTCCTGCTTGTGAGCTTTCCATTGGAAACTGCGGGGACAGAATACAGAATAAGACTGGCCTTTGGACCGATCCAGTGAGATTCATGTTCTCATGAACATGAAGACGCCTCGTGGCACAGCGTGTCATTATACTTTAAACCACCCAGGGAGTGCATTAAGCACAATGGAGTGGTATATAAGCAACATGCCTGGTTCCCCTGCCCTTTTTATGAACTAGTTTGCCATAATTTAATATCTGAATTTCATTTTCTTTCTGAACATCATCACATTAGACGTTTGATTAAATTCTGGTGCAAATGCATACCTTTATGTTATTGCGCTTGGTCAGGTTGCACAGGTTGCTGTGCTGCCTAAGGCAGACCCATAGACCATCTGCTCTGGATTTTTGCTCATTTTCCTCCCCAGCCCCCCCTTTTGTGGTGGTGCTTCCTTCTGGGGCACCTCAATACCTTGCTCTGAAAAACTAGTCTTTCCTCCAAAGGAAGTATTGTAGAAGATGTGACAATGGAGAATGCCTGCTCCATTGCAGCTTTGGTGTAGTTGTAGTTAATACTGGTCAGAGCTTAAAACCACTGAAGCGCATCTGTTGCTTCTAGCAGTCCTTGACATTACAGTGATACCTCGTAAGATGAATGCCCTTTAAGACAAAAAAATTTGTAAAGTGAATGAAATGTCTGGGAATAGGACAGATTTTTCTATGGGATGCTGCGCAAGACGAATTCATTGCATTCCTATGGGAAACTGCATGAAACTGTGTTTCATAGGATGAATTTTTTGTAGGATGAATTTACCCATAAAATTCATCTCAAGAGGTACCAGTGTATTTAGGTAGAGTGTAGGCATCACAGATACAGTATTTTCTTTGACCATGATGCCTCACTTGCTCCATAACAGGTTTGAGAGCCTGCGGTGATAATCAGAGACCTAGACGTTTCATTTTGCGGAGGAATGTATGGGGACAGACTTCCAGAGGGAGAAGGATCCCTTCTTCATGGCAAGATATTTTTCACCCTGGCCACACTAGTAGCAGCAGCAACAATCCAAATGTGAATCCGAATTTCAATCCCAATCCCAAACTGTAGTGTCTCCAACAGCAGCTTCACATGAGGTCCTCCTGCTGCAAAATCTTCATTTAGTGTCACCACTAAATGCAGCACAAACCCTTGAATCAAGTAAATTCAGGCTGGAAACAGATTCAAAGGAAATCATATGTCTTACTCTTACATTTAAATCCCAGCATTACTGTCTTTACAATGTGTGAATGTGCAATCAGACCTGAAAAAGGCAACCTGCGCTTGCATTTCAATGATCAGTTACATATTTATGTGCTGATGATATTCATGGAGTACTCCATGATTCAGTTATTCCTAAACCCTCTGTGTTTCTGCCTGCATGGCTGTCAGGCAGTCATAGGTCCACCAGGAGGAAGATGCTCTACATTACAACCGATTAATCTGCCCAAGAATGCATGTGCAGGGGTTTGGATTTACCTGTCTTTTCTTTTCAACAGTAATAATTTATTTATATGTATTTATTTACAAGATTTTTTAGCCGCCCCCACAACCAGGTGGACACAGTTGTGTCCATTTTGACTTGCAGTGATACTCTTCTGGGTTTTCTAGGCACATTCAGAAGTGGTTTACCATTCCTTGGTTCAAGGAGCACTTTTGGAATATACAGCTTGTCCAAGGCTACACAGGCTGGCTCTTTTCCTGGAAGACACCACTGTGGCAATCAAAGTCACGATGACCTCTCCCTGAATGTTTTATGATTGGGCCTGAAAGCAAGGATTTGCAGCATTTATAGATCTTCAAGGAGCTTTACCCCCGCTTGCTTGTTTTGATTCGTCAGTTCCACTTGGCGAACAGCTGTCAAATTCACCTAAATCATGAAGGCCTCGTAACACCTAAGATTCCAGTCATCAAAGGGATGAAGCAGGGCTGCCTTCTTACTCCTGCTCTTTCCCATCTTTTCTTTTCTGATTTGCCAGGCTACTTAGCCAGATTTGATGGCCATGATCCACGTTTGAATCAACTGCCCATCCCTATACTACTTTATGCTAAGGACACTGTGCTCCTCTCTATTTCCAAACCGGGTCTCCTCTGTCTTTTGTCTGCTTTCTCTAAATTCTGTTCTAAGAATGATCTGACTATCAACACTGAGAAATCTAAAATCTTGGTATTTTCCAAACCTTGGAAAACTCTTTCATGGAAACTTGATAGGAAACCTGATGAACAAGTGAGATCCTTCAGATACTTGGGTCTCCTCTTCCACCATCAACTTATTTGGTCTCACCATCAGAAGGCCGCTATGACAGCTGCTAAAAACCAGCTATTTGATGTCTCTCGGTTCCACTTCCACAGCGGGAACCAATATGTAACTACTGCCCTCCAGATCTTCCAGGTGAATATTTTAAACCAGCTTTTATTTGGGATTCCGATCTGGATTGCAGCTGCTGACCCTGAAATCGACCGGACTGCTGCCATTTTCCTCCATCGCATCTTAGGTGTTCCCAACATGTTCAATCTTTATACAATCACCTCTGCTTGGACAGTCACTATTAAGTTCTGTCCACATATCCATTTCCGCCCTGACTCCAACTTCCTATTACACAATCTATTAAGGGACTCTTATGTTTCGAAATGGTACCAACTTATCCAGTTCAAAATTCACCATATTTGAATCAATTTAGACTCTTTAGCTAATTGTGAAGAATCTCAAATCTTTAAAATTGTGATTGGGATATAGAGTGCCCAACCTTTGCAGCAGGGCTCAATCCAACTTGTTCCCCTCGCTTTTATGGTTTGATGCCAATTCCAGGAGTAGGAGCGAACTATATGAAACACCTCATTAATCCTTGTCAGCGCTGTGCTTAAATGCTCACTAGATTGAACATCATTCCCTCAGCTGTTCTCTCAGGAAGATACCACAATGTTCCATTTGAGAACAAACTTTGTAAACATTGCCTATTGGAAACCGATTCAACCTCTCATATCCTTCTTTCCTGCCCCATCCACTACAAGCCTTCGGCTCCTGACCCCTTACATCTCTAATTTTTCTGGATTTTCAGAGAGCATAACTAAGTGACTACTTGAGGACAAACTCCCCGAATTGACGGTCTCAGTGACAGAATACTTGGCCGCTGTATTATATACCAATAATTAGATTGGGTCCAAGGTCGGCTATTAACCCAACCTCTTAATCATCTTTTTATTCATTTTTTACCCTTTTATTCCACAATTTGCTGCTCTTGTTCTTAAATTATTTTATGCCAACAAAGGTCTTTGTGACTGTGATTGTGAAAGGATGAAAGAAGATAAAGTATTATGTTACAACTATTAATATAACTACATAACCACAGAGGCAGGCGTGATGATATGTGATTGTAGTCACCCCAGCGAGACTTTGCTCTCTTTGTTTCTGTCTGTACTTCTTTTTGTTGTTTGATTTTGTTGTTTCTCTTATGTTATTATAAATAAATAAATAAAATTCAAAAATTCATGATCTCTCCCTTACTCCATGAGTGATCTGACCATCATCTTAAAAAAGATGAAGATAAAGGTTCACCCCACACATGCGTGCTAGTCATGTCCAACTCTAGGGGTGGTGCTCATCTCCGCTTCTAAGCCAAACAGCCAGGGTTGTGCAAATCCATGGCCATGTGGCTGGCCTGGCTAAATGCATTTCTGCACATGGAACACTGTTTACCTTCCTGCTTTTTAAGGTCGTACCTACAGTATTTATCTGCTTGCATTTACATGTGTTCGAACTGCTAGGTTGGCAGGAGCAGGGCCAGCGTGTCCATTAAGGCAAACTAGGCAGTTGCCTAGGGCGCCAACATGGACAGGGGGTGCCAAAATGGACAGGGGGTGCCGCCCACCCCGCCCCCCCCCACCCCTGCCCCCGCCCCCAATGCCTGCCTGCGGCCCCACCCCGCCCCCCACCACCCCCACCCCCACCACCTAGGGTGCAAAAAAACCTAGCGCCGGCCCTGGGCAGGAGCTGGGGTTAACAGCAGGAGCTCACCCCACTGTGTGGCACCCGGGATTCAAACCGCAGAGCTGCCAACTTTGCAGCTGATATTTCAGTGCTCTAGCCTGCTGATCCACCACGCCACCTTTCATCCTAACCATTCATCTTTCAACCATCATCTTAGTGGTCATTAAAACCACATAACTTTGACTCTCCCTGAATACTTCCCTTTCCATGGAAACTTCTCATCTCTGTCCAAAGTACAACAGCTTCAGTTTCATCATTTGTACTTGAGCTTTCATACTTGATATAATCTAAAATCACTTACTTGTCTTTCTGACAATCCACGATAACCAGAAAACTCCCAGCCAACACACATTTCAAAGGAATCATTCCCCCCCTCCTTACTGGGACTATAAGACTGGATGAGCCTGGCCTTGGTCCCTTGTGATGCATCCTTACACTTGACGATCTTGTCTAGTTCTTCCATTGCTGCCCTTCTCAGTCTCAGACTTCTTCCAGGCTCTTGGCTGCAATGTCCATTTGGATGGATGGTTGAACCAATCTCCAGAAAAACTGTAAATGGTTTGAAATTCCTCATTTGAAGCCTAAAAGTTATATAATCTGTCAGTAGTCACTATTTTGTCTTTTTTGATGTTCAATAACATTCCTGCTTTTCCGCTTTCTTTAAGTTTCTTCAGTAGCCATTTCAAGTCATTTTTTTCTGCTAGTAATAAGCACATCTTATATTAAATTATTAAATTATTAAATCTCTCTTAAATTATTAATCTATCTTCCACTAGTTTTCAGTTCCCCTTCACCCGAATCTAATCCAGGTTTCTGTTTGGTGTGCTCTGCATATAAATTGAATAGATAGGATGCTAAAGTACATCTTTGTCTAACTCTTTTGCCAGTGGGCCTGATACTATGTTGCTTCTACTTATAGTGAGGAAATGAGCTGAAGGATATTAAAGTCATGGGGCTGGACAAAAGGCAGGGAAAATGCAAGATTTAGATTTTTCACACAGCTTTGTTATTTTTCTTTGATTTAATTATGGTTATTATATAGATTTTATTTGGTTGTAGATTGTATTTTGTACAATTGAGTGTACTGTATTATTTGTAAACTGCCCAGATCAAATCAATCAATCTATAATAAAATAAGATGCTTGTTTTTAATATACTGCAGGGGAGTTATAAAACACAGTTTTGGGTACTAAATTGCAATAGGCTGGGAATGAGGGGATGTAGAATTAGATCAGTGATAATTTTCATCATCCTTGTCAGTTTGAAATGGCTGCAACAGCTCATTATGTTTGCTAGAAGTTCAGTCATGGCAAATGGACTTCATTTTCTTGAGAAACTGAAACCTTTCGCTGCTCATCCAAACAGCTTCGTCAGTCTGAAGAAAGCTAGTTGTGAGTCCTCCATTTTATAGTTCACTTTGACCTCTATTCACACTGCTCTGAAATAGGCTCATAAAATGACCACGGTATCCTCCTGGGCAGGCTCTTGGAGGTGGGGATTGAGGGTTCAGCTTTGGAAGGAACAGGCTCCGTTCATTCATCGGGGGATGACCCCAGTGAATGAGCCTGGGTGGGGATTTGTTAGCTCCTGGGTCACTCTCCTGTGGGGGTGCTTCTGGAATCGGCAATCTCCCCCATGCTCATTAGCATCTAGGTCAGGAGTGTCCAAACTTTTTGCAGGGAGGGCCAGATTTGGTGAGGTGAAAATGTGTGGGGGCCAACCTTTCAGCTGCATTTGGCCCCCCAGGCCAGATTTCAGACAAATCTCTATAACATGCAAGGAGGCGGGGAGGATGCTGCAGCAATGGAGCCACGGTCGGGTAGGCTGGGCAGATGGATAGACAGAGTCAGGGAAGGCATGCAAACCATAAAACTGCAAGCTGATGTCCCCATCCAGTATGGAGAGGGGCCAGCTGGCGAGGATGCATGACAGGCTGAGCCGTTGGGGGAGAAGAGGCTGCGGGCCACTCAGAATTTGAAAACGGGCCGCATTTGGCCCCTGGGCCTGACTTTGGACATGCCTGATCTATGTGAAGCCACGAGATATGGGTCATCTGGAGATATGGCTGCGGTATTGTAGTAGACCAAGACTAAAAGGCTCAACCTCAACCTCAAGAAGACTGAGGTTCTGTTCTTTGGGGGGGGCATATTGGTATAGTGGCCCTCTTCCCAGTCTAGGTGGGTCTACCCTCCAGCTGGTTGAAAGAGTGAAGAGTCTGGGTGTTGTCTTTGATCCGGATCTGTCCCTTGAGTCCCAGGTGGCAACCGTGTCCAAGTCTGCCTTTTACCAGTTTAGGCTTATCACCCAGATTCACACTTACTTTGATAGTAACTCCCTGAGGACAGTTGTGCAAGTGTTGGTCATCTCGAGGATTGATTACTGCAACGCTCTCTACACAGGGCTTCACTTGAACCTTGTCCAGCGATTGCAGCGGACAGATTGGTGGTTGGTACAGGTCGTTTTGACCACATCGCACCAATTCTGGCCTGCTTGCACTGGTGACCTGTTGCCTCCTGGATAAGGTTAAAGGTACGGGTTTTGATTTACAAAACCTTCCATGGCTTGGGGCCTGAGTATCGTGCAGAGCGGATCTCCCAAAGGTTAGCATTGACCCAGCCTCCAGAGCATTTTTGGCATTTTTGCTCTGCATGGCCACCCCCTGGAAGTCCTATAGGGTTTCTACCTGTAACCAGGCCTTCTTGGTGGCTGGCCCCACTGCCTGGAATAAACTTCCATGCGAAATCCACCAAATTGAGTCCCTCCCAGCCTTTAAAAAAGAATTGAGGACCTTGCTTTTTAAGAAAGCATTCAGCGATTGGTAACTTCTTATGCTGTGTTTCCCCCTGTTTGCTGTTTTTCTTTCCCCCACCCTTTAGTATTTTAAAGTATTTTTTGACTCTTGACAGATCTTCGTATGTTAGGGTGTGATTGTCTAATTTGTCTTGTTTTCATTTGTTGTATTTAGTTATAGATTATTTATTTGCATTTATGTAAACCGCCCAGAGTCCCTTCTGGAAATCGGTGTGGTGCAAAATGCAATAAATAAATAAATAAATAAATAAATAAATAAATAAATAAATAAATAAATAAATAAATAAATAAATAAATAAATTTGCTTTGTGCAGAACACCAACATGAATAGTGGGGCCACTCCATTTCAGATCTGCTGGACTCTACATGTAAAGAAACAGAAATGATGATAGACATATCAGAGCAAAGAATAGCCAAATAGGGTTTCAGAGTGTTTGATGACAGCTAGTTGATACACATGACAGCAAAATGAGTTCTGGCAATGGATATGCACCTGACAGTTGGCTCAATATGGTGACAGACATTGTGGTGTAGTAGATATATTATCAGGCTAGGATTTAGGAGACATGGGTTCTAAAACCTGCTTCATCATGGTAATTCATTGGAGGTGAGGGGCAATGGTGAACCACTTATTGAACATCTCACTTACCTTAGAAGCCCTACTAGGGTCACAATAAATCAGAGATGCCCCGATGGCTCATTAACAGCACCTTAATTCTGTATACCCATATCTGAAGAACACAAGTAGATGGGTGCTACTGTACTCATTTTATGCCTGCTGGCTTCCCATATCAAACAGATGACCATTATGTAAATGGGAATGGTAGATTATATGGATCTTTGGCCTGATCCAACCAAGCTTTTCTTATGCATTTTCTAGCTTATGACAAAAACAAGCCAGCCAACCCACCTAAAGCCAGCCCTGTCTCATTAAAATAATTGCAGTTCCAACTAGCCAAGGTACCCAGTTGGAATAGCTCTTACATTTTAAAGCAAAGTTATATACAGCTGTCAGACTTAGATATAATGAATTTGCCCAAATGAAGCTGAAAGTGCAGCAAAAACGTGGTCAGTGATGTTACTATTTTTATTTTATTTTATTTTTGACTGCGACTACCAGAGTACTCACTGGTGGTGAGATCTGAGCTGTCTCCTGGTGTCACTGGAAACTCTGTGCCCCAAAGAAGGGTGAGCTGAACTCGGACAAAACTGGTGACAGGCCTCTGTGACCTGTCAGTTGATTTAATCATTATCACATCAAACAATGGACCTGTCCATTGCTAAAGCATACTTCAGAAACAACACACCCATGTGTGGCCCAGCCTGGGTGAAAAATGAGAAAGGGTTCTTGACACAAGGATGGCATCGAGACACAAGTAAGGGAGTCTATGTTGATATTGTAACTGTCCATATTGGCATACTGACCGGTAGACCAGCCAAGCTTGAGTCTGTTCTCAAACAGCGGCAAGTTGACATCTGCATCTTCGGGAGCAGAAGAAAAACTAACTAGGTGGCACCTTGATTTATGAGCATAATCCATTCCGGAAGCATGCGCATAAACCTAAATACTTGCATATCAAAGCTAATCTCCCCATAGGAAATAATGGAAAGTTACTTGATTTGTTCTGGGAACCCAGTTTTCATTATTTCCTATGGAGAATTTTGCTTTGGCCAGGAGCCACAGTGGCCTCCAGATCTCAGTCTGAACCCAGCGCTGCCCATGGTGCACCACGGTGGCTGCAAACAGGTGGTACCGTGATCAAGGCAAGGTCTGGAGGCTGCAGACTGGTCAAGCTCTGGAGGTCACTTCCAGTTCACCAGAAGTCACTTCTGGTCTATCGGAAGACATTGCTTGCAAAGCAAAGCAAAATGTTATTTTAAAAATTGCTTGTTTTGCAAAACACCTGCTAACCAAGCTACTGTATTCATAAACTGAGGTACGATAGGCCCGGATGCCCCACAGGCCTGTTCCAGTCATTGCTTGGCCTGCACCAAGCCCTAGAGGCCACCTCCTGTCAGGTGGAGGAGGAGAAAAGATGAGCCAGACCATGTTTGAAAAACGAGCACTTCTGTTGCTCATTTTACAAGACATTGTTCGCAAAATTTGCTTGTTTTGCAAAACATTCACAAAGTGAAGTACTTGAAGTGAGCTACCACTCTACCAGAATACCCATGGATTGCGCTGTGTTGCCATTGATGGAACTGATTGCCATGTGGCAAATGGTGACTGGACTGACCACTCACCATTCGCCACATCCCTATGGGGGAAGGGATTGGGCTACCATAGTACCTGTGGTGCTGAGCTTCTATCTGTATATGAATACCAAGCTACCACATGTTATGAACATTTGCCTTCTGTATGAAGACAGTACACAGTACTGCAAGCATTTGATTCAAGGACACATTTAAATTAATTAAAGATCAAACACTATTCCCAATGTCGTTCCATGAAAAATGGGATTTTGCACACCGCAAACTACTGTTGTTGAAAGAACCAGCTCTCTCCCAGCTGCCATGAGGACTTGATTGAATCAAAGTTGAAACTGAGCCTCTGTGTATCAAAGTCAGTGCACTTTGATCTGGTGAGCTCTGAATACACTCTCCGACTCATTACTTGATATTAGCAATAAGAATGCAGTTTGCAGGAGGAAGAGAGATCTGATAACCCTGATGGGTCAGGATGAAGGTGTCAGCTTGAAGGAAGGAAAGGTGCTGAAATGGTGATTACTGACTGTCAGAGTGGAGAAGAGTCACCCTTCTGTTAGCAAGATAAAGGATTGGATTTGGAAGGACTCTGGCTGGGTTTTAGGAGTGTAAGGGATAGATTAAGTGGGACTTGAGGAAATAGTTAAACCATTGTGACCTAGGAACCGTAGTGTGTGATAAACTGAACTATAGAAGGAAGTTGGAATGAGTTTGAAGGGGTTTGCCTGGATGGTACCCAACAGCAAGAACTGCAAGTGGGGAAGGGCAGAATTGTCCCTTTTAGATTTTCCTCATGCAGACAGCTGCTCTTTCAGCAACACTATCCCCTCTCTCTGTGTTCGTGTTCAAATTAATTCATCCAGGTAGAATGGTTACATTATGAAGTGCATCTAACTCCATCTGCATATGAAAAAGACACACATTTAAAGCATTATTATAGCCCACCTTACAAGTTTAGAAGGAGTCTTCCATGCACATTATCAAGGATTCTGATTATGCATTCACATCCAAATTACTTTGCAGTGCCCATCAGAGGCTGACTGAGCTTGGGAGTGATGTCCATGGAAAACCAGAGCCATCAATTATTATACATGAAGTTACCTGATGCTACAACTGAGCCAGATCCTTGGAACTGCTTGCTTCAGATAGACTGCATTACACATTAAATATAATGATTCCAGATTTCATGGCAGATGGAGAACCTGTTGCTGGTAGTATGCAGAAAATATTTCTGTGTATCAAAACATTTTGATCTCTCAAGAAAAGAAGTCCAGTTGCCATGACTCAACTTCCAGATATGCAGAAAATAATGTTAGTATAAGTTCATAGAATCATAGAATCATAGAGTTGGAAGAGACCTCAAGGGCCATCTAGTCCAACCCTCTGCCATGCAGGAATACCATCACAATATTTTCGATAGATGGCCATCCAGCCTCTGCTTAAAAACCTCCACAGAAGGAGACTCCACCACCCTTTGTGGCAGCATATTCCACTGCCGAACAGCTCTAACTGTCATGAAGTTCTTCCTAATGTTCAAATGGAATCTCTTTTCCTGTAGTTTGAAACCATTGCCCCGAGTCCTAGTCTCTGAAGCCATGGAAAACAAACCTGTTCCCTCGTCAATATGACATCCTTTCAAATATTTAAACATAGCTATCATGTCCCCTCTCAGTCTTCTTTTTGAAAGGCTAAACATCCCCAGTTCCCTAAACCGTTCCTCATAAGACATTTCCTCCAGACCCTCAACCATCCTGGTCACCCTCCTCTGTACCCACTCGAGGTTGTCAACATCCTTTTTAAACTGAGGCGCACAGAACTGGACACAGTACTCCAGGTGGGGTCTGATCAGAGCAGAATAGAGTGGTACTATCACTTCCCTTGATCTAGACACTATGGTTCTGTTGATGCAACCAAGAATCACGTTGGCTTTCCTGGCCGCCACATCACACTGCTGACTCATGTTCAATTTGTGGTCCACCAAGACTCCCAGTTCCCTTTCACAAGTACTATTCTCCAGCCAAGTGTCCCCCATCCTATATCTCTGCAATTCATTCTTTTCACCTAGATGTAACACCCTGGAAGGCTGAGTCAGCCTTGAGCCATCTTCCTGAACCAGTTGTCATAGAACTTGGGTCCTGATCAGTTTCTTGACTGCAGTACTGAATTTTAAGCATTCTGCCATGAGGATCTGGTGTAAAAGACAGTCAATTTTTTATTATCTGCTTTTCTAAGACAGTCCATTTAAAAAGAAAATCATATCGGTGATTTGACCTTCTTGTGTAGACATGACTGACTTCCCCATAAGAATCTATAACTATAGAAATAAAATAACCCACTGGCTGAAATCCTGTTGGCATAAATTCATGTGGTGCGAGTAAGATGATGTAACCAGCCCACAATGTAGTCTTAAATTTCATTTAACTGAAAGCTTCCTGTGCCCCCACCTTTTGGGTTTTGAGGCTCTGTCGGGCTCCCTTCCTATGTGGGGACCTTTGAGAATAATTCAGAAAATTTCAGTGAAATAAAATATTACTGTGGCAGGATGAGGAGATCATACTATTTATATGACCTAAACTTATACAATTAGGGTGCCACTTATGCCATTGACTATTTTGTGAATGTTAATGATGGTTAAAAGAGTTCATCTTATTGAGATATCAAAGCAGTAACAAACAAGGCTCAGGCTGGGAGCAGATTTGACAAAATGTGCTATGACTTGGGTAGACAAGAAGGATAGGGGGATCCAGTTATGAGATCCTGAAATAAATTTGTTTTGATAGAGATGTTTTGGACACACCGTAGAATACTCATGAAAAACTAAGTATTCCTCATTAGGTTCTTACACTGGAAACAGGACATCTTGCAAAGGCCAGCGATTTCCCCCTCCCCCATTGGCTCTCTCAAAGTATCAAGGCAGCCTGTCTCAACAAGACAATGGTCCTATCCAGACAGGGGAATTTTGAGCAGTTGGGTTTTCTCTTAAAAATGTTGTTTATCTTCAGTGCAATATCTTTTCTTTCACCTGAATGACTCTTCCGTTAACGTTGGAGGTGTTTATTCTCCTGTGAGAAGGGGTGACACAACTCTGGAGATTGCCCGCCTACTCATGTGTAAGTGTACCTAATTGACTCATGAGTAAGACTGATCTGGCTTGCTGACAATTAAGGAGGCAGAGCCAGAGGACACTATCTGTGAAACTCTACTGGCATGAAGGAAAAATATTGGGGTGAAAATTGGGAAGACAGGATGGAGGTACTTCTCTTTTCCTGCCCTTCTCCTCAGCTGGGGCTATGCTGCAATTCTACTACCGTATGGGAGCAGCAGCCAAGGAGTCAACAAAAGTCCTGCCCTGGCTTTTTTCACAGTGCTGATTCAGTTAGCAAGGGGCAGGATGGCTTGATCTAAGTAGAAACATGGATTGGTTTGAAGTTGGTTTGATCATACCAATAGCAAGCCAAATATTGAAATCTCTCTCTCTGTGTGTGTGTGTGTGTGTGTGTGTGTGTGTGTGCGCGCGCGTGTGTGTGTGTATGTGTATGTGTACCTTGTATAAAGGAATTAATTTGTTCCAAATGAAATTCTAAGCAAATTTTCCTTTATACAATTTTCTCATAGGAATGCACTGAAAACAGTAATCCTTAATCAAGACCATTTTTATGGTGTATGATGGATTCTCCCCATAGGCAATTCTGATAAGCAAATTTCCGCTATCTCCATAATTTTTATGTTGTACAGATCATGTTATACAAACCGTTTGTTATATGAGGATCCACTGTGTATATATATATATATATATCCATCTGGGCAGGCCCTTAATCATTCTTTAAGAATTACTTTCAGTTTCTCAACTGCTTACTTTTACCCACTCCAGCTATGGTTTGAAGACGACCTTCTTGAATGAACCACTTTGTTCCTTTGTTCCCATGAAATAGCACACTGCCTTTAGGTGAAAACAGAAAACAGAAATACTTGATCTTTTCCCACCAGCTAAGCCAGAGGTAGGTGAGGTGTCTTCAGAGTTTTGTCAGAAGATAGACATTGTCTAGGATTGGTGAGTTTTTCATTACTCACAATTTTATTTATTTATTTATTTATTTATTTATTTATTTATTTAATTTATATGCCGCCCACTACCAAAAGGTCTCTGGGCGGCTTACAATCCAAAGAATAAAACAATTTAAAATAGTTAAAAGTAAAATATCAATAAATCATCAATAAAAACCTTACACTAAAATTTTCTACCGTATCATGAATGCTCATAGTGTATTCCATCCTCTGCCCTGTCATGAGTATTGGGGGTTATGTCTTGAAATGTCAGCTTTACTCTGGGAAGTTGAACATTCCTCTTTAGCATTTATCTAACCATAAACAAAAGATAAGCCCTACTGAAGCCAGACTTCCTGTTCCACATTTGGGGGCAGGGGAAGAAAATTCTGTTAAATAGCTATAATGATTTGTTCTCCGCGTACGGCTCCACCCACCATGTGAGATGGCTATTCCCCTGTGTGCTGTCTAAAAAGCTGTGGAGGACAACATTAAAAGCCAACATTCTAAACTATCTGGCTGCCAAGCCTGAGGTTGGGATTTCGATTCCCCCCCCCACTTTGCTTCCTTGATAAAAGCAGGACACGCTTATCCATTTGGTCTTTCCCCAGCTCTGAGCAGTTCTAAGTTGAGGATGATGACTTAGGATGTTTGTTTGGTGGCATGATAAACTCTTAGAGGAAAGCCAGTTGCTCAGTATTTTGAAGCAAACACACCAAGAGCAAACCTATTTAGTTCCATGTGATAAAATTAGAAAAGGAATTTCTGAAGGAACTACAGTGATATCTTGTGTAAAGGAATTAATTTGTTCCAAATGACATTCTGTTAAGCAAGTTTTCCTTCATACAAACTTCCCATAGGAATGCATTGAAAACAGAGTAATCCCTAATCACGACCATTTTTATGTTGTACGGATGCGCTCCATAGACAATTCTGTTAAGCAAATTCCCCCTATCTCCAGAATTTTTTATGTTGTAGAGATTTTATGTTATCTAAACCGTTTGTTATACGAGGGTCCACTGTATATTATTCCAAGTCATAGAATCATATGGTCAAGGCAATTTTACCAACGTGAACCGAAGACCCTATGGGCTCATTTCCCACATGACAGCCTAGCTCCTGCGGAGCCTTGGCTGAGGACAAAGGAAGGGGAGAGGGGAGGCCATCTCCCTTTGGTCTCCTGAACCTTCACCCCAATATTTTCCCTCTGTACAATTACCACTGTCACCACCGCTAAGAGCTTGCTGAGCTACCACGGTCCTGCACCGCTGTTGCAGCTGCCTCCCTACTTGCAGTTTAACCAGGTCAATCTTAAGGTAAAGGTAAATGTCCCCCACACACACACACACCATGCATGCTAGTTGTATCTGACTCTAGGGGCAGCACTCATCTCCACATCTAAACACTAAAGGGACAGTGTTGTGCAAGTCCGGGGACATGTGCCCATTACCCAAACCTTGCTCATGAACAAAATAGTGATACAAGGACCTGTCTGCAGTCTTCTCACAGGACAGGGAATATCTCCAGTGTGAATGGAAGGGTCACTCCAGTACGAAATCATAGTGAAGATAATCTTTTCAGCTCAACTATCCTCCCTCTGCACAGTCCTGTAGTCTCAAGAACAACTGCCTTGGCATATATGCACTTGGTTATGTATACTCATGTATATACATAAACAAAGCTACTATCAATGGGGTCTGACAGAGAGAGACTGATTGCTAGTTGTCCTTTCAAAATCACCTCATCTCCTTTCAAGCTACTTTTCTCACTGGAGAAGAAAATATACTGGGTACTTTCCTAATTCCAATTTCCAGAGGTTATCTTGGACCATACATTAAAAGTCACAGTTACTTTGGGTACATGATATGTGAAGCATATACAGGTGTACCTCAGTTGACGAAGTTTCATCTTCCGGAAAATTCATAAACGAGAAACGCACAGGGGCACAATGCATCCTGGGTACTTTTTTTGCAGTGCTTTACGTAAACAGAGATATTGGAAAAACATTCATAAACAGAGGTGTTTATGGCTCTCAATTTCATTTCATGAACTGAAAATTACGCAAACAGAGGTGTTCGTCAACCGAGGTAAAAAAGAAAAATGTCCTTCTCTAGCTGAAATCTTAGCTCCTTTACAAAGTTATATTCTAAAATTGCCTGTCTTTTTATTGCAAAACAACCAACAACCAGTGAATGACTATGGACATGATGGTTCAATTTCCCAGTAAATGTGCTTCAGTCAGTCTCTTCCTCAAAACTCTGGGGTAGAGAAACATTCGCCTTTGCTAAACCTTTAAAGAAGGTAATGAACTGTGTCTGTTTCCTGAACAGTCCTTTAAAGCAATTTATTAATCTGTAAGAAAATGCCCTGATGTTTTGCTTGGCTCTTGGTGCTTCATCATCATCACTTCATTGTCAGTGAATCCCTCCTGCCAATACCCATAACTATATAATTTTTCTGCATTTTCCTCCTGCAGCCAACAACTAGTTTGCACCTACTACTCTTTCTGTGGTTTCCTCTTAATTGTGATATAGATCTCTCTTGGTCTCAGTGAGATGCATTTGGGGATATTTTTAAGCCAGCATTATTTTCCCTTTGTGCTACTCACCATGTCATGCCAGACATGGTCATAACTATGTTGATGCAGCCCAAGCACAGTGCAAGTGGATCTATGACAGGATGTTCACATGTACCTTTAGTGGAGCTTTCAGCCTTCTTGGTTCCATTTGGGAAAAAAACCACAAATATTGACTGTAAAGCAGTTTAGGGATGGGGAAGTGTTCTGATTTCTGAAAATCATTCTGGAGTGCAGGTGGGGGAGAAAGTCACTCAAAAATCTGATTTCTTTTTATTCAGTGGATTTTCCTCTGTTTTGCACAGTTATTCCCCATGTCTCATTGGATCACATGTCATCCAGGGCAGTTTTCCTTTTTGTTTGAGGGATCCAGCCTGCATGGAATCATAGAAGAGATATATGGATTGGACACAATGGCAGCTAGCAAAAATTTGTTTTCATGAGTACATCACAGAGCCAAATCAGAATGGAGGCTGAAATGTCAGGGAATTAACTCTGAAGTGGTATAACCTCTGTGTAATAATAATCATGTGCTGTCAAGTCAATTTGGACTTATGGTGACCCTTTTGAGGTTTTCCAGGTAGAAAATACTTAGAGGTGGTTTACCATTCCCTTCTTCTGAGGGCCTACTGGCACTGTGCAACTTGTCCAAGGCCACAAATGAAGCAAACTTCCAACCCTTGGTTCCATAACCAGAGGCTTACACCACTGAGCTATCCATATAACAAAATCTGATTTGTCAGGTGATATCACCATAAGCCATGTGAAGATAATGGACTGCTTCTACAGTGACTGACTATCAGGATGGGGACCAATAGGTAAGGAACACTTACAATATTAATCACCCATAATTGTAACCTTTGAGGAAAATTGTGACTTTTTTTTCATGGGAGTGAGTGGGAAAATATTCATGAACTTTGAACCCAGTTTTAGCTTAGCCCCAAATCTATGGTTTTTGCTACAGACAGGTAGTATAGGAATAAGCCTGGAGGGCACAGAAGAAGGAACACAATAACATGACAAAGGAGCAATGGTATTAATTAACACAGCAGTCTGTAGGATGAAAATGGTACCATCTGTATTAATTTTGCTTTCACACTTGCCTGCAGATTTATATGGACAAAAGTCCCAGGGACTGACTTTGTGTGGATATGCAGAGGGAGAATGTCTAACCTGTGAAAATATTTGAGGTACATATGTTCTAGTAATGCAAGAATTTAAATATTTTCTACGTGTATTAGAATAGGCTAATACCATTCTTCCCGCTCTTAATCCACACTTGCCTTTCTTATCGCTTCCCTTATTTTTTTCATAGAGGAAGATGGAGCAGTGAACTTTTCCTACAAAGTTACAGAGGCAGTAAAACTGTTGTTCTTTCATTATTCAAAATAGCAAGAGTCTGATGCTTACACCACAAGAAACTCTAGATTCTGTTAAGCTCTGAGTGACTCACGAGATTGTACCAGACTCTGTCCCTAACCTATCTGGTTCCAGACAGGCTGTTGCCTTCACAAACCAAGCTCCTCCAAGATCAACCACTGATCCATCAAGTCTCCTGTGACTTCAAAATAATAAACAATCAAATTGGGAGTGGGGGAGGGAATAGACCCATTTGAAATGTGGTGCTGGAGGGGAGCTTTTGAATACCCTGAACTGACAGGAAGACAAACAAGTGGGTCCTAGAAGAAATCAAGCCTGAATAATTTCTGGAGGTAAACTGAGTCACTTCCTACTTTGGGTAGATCACAAGAAGGAAATATTCTTTGGGAAAGACAAAAGACTGGGAAAGGTTGGAGGCAACAGAAAAAGAGGAAGACCAAAGATGAGCTGGACTGAATCCCTAAAGGAACCAAATGAGTGAGTTGGCAAGAGCTGAGCTGTTGAAGATAGGACATTTTGGAGATCCCTCATTCATGGTGTCAACGGACATCAGAGGTGATATGGCAGCACATAACAAGTTGGGAATAAGTGAACACACACACACACACACACACACACACACACACACACACACACACACACACACACACACACACACACACACATTACTCTCTTCTGTGGATGCAACAAGGCCAACTTCTTGCTTTATACTGGTGTAATACAAATGGCATAACTTTGGAAGCAAATTTATGCACATTAAGAAGTGCCCTTAGACATTATCTGTTGCATACGGAGTAATGCAACTCAATGTGCAACAGGTATTCACTATGGAAATTTTTTAACTTTTAGCAATTTGCTTCTAGAGGTTACACCTTCTGCATATCTATGCAGGAGGAATTCAATCAGAGAGTGTTTAAAAAGAAACACAGAGTCCATGCATCCTGCATAAACATGCTCCTATAAGGAGAAACAAAACACCAATCGTCTTCCAACAGTAAATTTGTGCCCCCCCCCCGTATCATAGCAAAATAGCACATCTTGTATTGTATTTACATGGGGTGGTGATGAGGATCACACTCTTGTCTCTCAGCAGCAAGGCAAAATAAAGCATAGTAACAGTGGTGTCACCAATCCAAACAAAATCCCCTCACCTTCATATCAAGGGCAAAGGTAAAAGAGCAAAATGTGGAAGACCCATATTTTGAGGCAAATACTCCCAGAATAAAGCATTCAGAGGGACTAGTGACCACTAGCTGGGAGGTGCAATTTAAAAGGATTAACTTGACCTAGCTGTAAACTCTCTGATAGGGTAACAAATGGTTTTGGCTAGCCCTTGGCTTTCTCAGGGAAGATGCTGCGAGACAGATAATATAAATCTGTGCAGAGGCACAGTCCCAGGTGGCAACAAAACAGCACTCAAGAGTTTTAAAAGCCAATAAAGACTGCGAAGACATAGTCCTGACAAAGATGAGATTTAAACCTCACCCAGAGTGATTGCTTTCTTAACCTCACTGATGAGCTTACCATGCGCCCTAAACCGGGAATGGTGCTGGTTTATGGCCTGCATTGAAATATGGTGAAAACTCCCCATCCCACTATTCTGTGTAGTGAAAATAATGGCTTTTAAAAAAATCAGTGGGATTACTCTGTCTGGCACTTCTAACCTGGTATAGGATGGATAGCTCCTTAAATTTCTTTCAGCCCTTTTATGTGAAAACTGCTAACCCCATCCCTCTTCATTGACATTACGGTCCATACCTAGGTGTCTCATCAGATCCAGAGGGACAGCCTAATTTGTCCCAACTATTGCTTTTTAGTGCCAGACAGAAGTTTGTAGGAAGCAGACCAAGTTCTTCCTGTACCTGGCGGTGAATGTGTGGCTGAGACTGAGACAACATGCAGTAGGACCCAGTATCCGCTGGGGATTGGTTCCAAGCCTTCCAGTGGATAATGAAAACCGTGGATAAGAGAGAACATGAAAATGTCCTCAAAACTGCTGTTTTGTGGTAGTAGCTTGCTTTACAGCTGCTGTTTTGCAAGAGTAGTTTGCTTTACAGCTGCTGTTTGCGACAGTAGCTTGCTTTATGGCTGCTGTTTTATGACAGTAGCTTGCTTTACAGCTGCTCTTTGTGACAGTAACTTGCTTTGCGGCTGCTGAATTATTTATTTATTTTTTACTCTGCCAACCATGGATAACTGAATCAGTGGATAATTCTCCACTGGGGGGATTAAAGGCAGTTAATTGAAAATTAGTTATATTCAAGGCAAACATCAAGATGGCAGAGGAGTTGCTCAGCCGCGTACAACTGCTTTTGATCAGCTGCCACAAGGTTAGAGGAGGCTTTCCTAGAAGAAAGGGAGTGGAAGGTGGCCAGTGCAGCCAACGCCTCACCAGCTCTCCAACGTTTTCCCAAGAGTATCTTGACACACAATTTGTTTCTCTCTCCAGTAGCATGAACATCATTTATTTGCGCCGGTGTTTCATTTTACCATTTTAATCTAACTTAACTGGGCAATCTAAAGTCATTGCATTTTAATTTTATTTTTACCCCCCCCCCCCCAAAAAAAAAACCACCAGTACCTTTCCTGTCCCCGAGTAGCTGGCTTTAAACAAGGGGCAGAGGCTTCCCAAAAAGTCCTCAACTCTTCAGAAACCTTCTGGATTTTGGCACGAAGAGGCAGTTCTTGGTCACATCTGGCCTTCAGTAGCTCATAGAAAGTGGTGTGTGTGTGTGTGTGTGTGTGTGTGTGTGTGTGTGTGTGTGTGTGTGTGTGTGTGTGTGTGTGTGTGTGTGTGTGTGTGTGTGTGTGTGTGAGAGAGAGAGAGAGAGAGAGAGAGAGAGAGAGAGAGAGAGAGAGAGAGAGAGAGAGGAAATCTGGGCCTTGGCATGGACATGTTTGCCACCTCTTGGCTCTAGTGCACATGCTCTTTTGCTTCCTCATCTTTGCAGTTCCCGAATCCTTGCCCCATCTGGTCAGAAAGGTGCCCCCCCAGGGCAGAGAGGAAGTTAATAGTGGGCAGGTGAACTCTGTTTGCCAGTAAAAACAGTGGTGATGGTGGAAATGCCCATTAGGACAATCCATTGTCTTGTGGTATATTCTTTTGCAATGTTCTAGTGTTACATGCAAATTTATTACCTGCTTTGAGAAACTGTTATGTGCACGGCAGAATAGACATTTGTAAAACAAACAGGGAAATGAAACAAGGATGCGACACATTCCTTTCACATAGACAGTGGTTTAGATCAAGACTAGTTTGGTTGATCTTGGGTTCCACTGAAATTAAGGAGATAAGTTTGTCAGATTTCTTCCGATTTGGATGGGAACTAAGGGAGACAGGAAAACCATGTGTGATAACGCAAGAAAAGGAATTCCTTTTGCACGGAATCATTTCCCTTAAAGCAAGCCTTCCATCTGCCAGATGGGCAGTATAAAAATCCAATAAATAAATAAATAAACAAATTGTCCAGAACTGCCCCCAAAAGGTAGTAGTTTACAGCTGGATAAAAAAAGGTCAGTCTTGGGCATGACTCAGACTGGAGTGCAATCCTCTGTATGTTATGTAATCACCAGGAAATAGAGAGCACAGGACCACTCCATAGGTTATCCAAAATGTGATTGATTTCTTCATGTAACCATAAGCCATATTGAAATTAACTTTGTCTACTTCCATTCTGTCATGTCCTATGGAGGTTGTGGCATGGTGGAAGTAAATAATGCTAAGATACTTCCTCTTGGAATTCTGATAGTTGAGAAAAATTATCCCATTGTTTTACTTGCATCCATTGCTCATGTAATAATGCCAAGAATAATACTTTTGGCCCACTATTTATTATTAGCATTTTTATCAAGTTGTAAGAAACAAGATCAGAAGGAGGTCATTTTGTCTGCTGATGACTTGGCAGATAACTGTAGCAGCACTGGTTTTTGGTCTCTCTAGTTAGAGTTTTTGGCTACGAAGAATGTAAAAAAATGCTGTTAACCAACCCACACAAAACAGTAGAGGATCAAAACGGTTACTGTTTATATTTTAATATGACCATAAGGCTCTATCTTAAAAGGAAATCAGTTTTAAGACTACTTACTATGCTAAAATTCAAGCTGAGGACATAAGAACATAAGAACAGACTTGTTGGAACAGGCCACAGCCCATCCATTCCAGCATTCTGACTCACAAAGTGGTTCACCATTTGCTTCACGGTACAGTGGTCCCCCGCCCTTTCACAGTTCATATACTGTGGTCCTGCTATATTGTGGGGCCACAGTACAGTGCAGCCCGGGAACAGCACGCCATGCTGGGACTCCAGCTGATTAATGCTGGGGTGGGGGAGAAAAACCTTTATTTTCCCACCCTAGGACCAATCAGCTGGAGCCCAGGTGTGGGGAAGGGGGAAACAATGTTTTAAAAGCCTGGGCTTTTTAAACCTTTTCTCCCCTTCCCCATCCCCCAGGCTCCAGCTGATTGGTACTGGAGTGGGAAAATAATGTTTTTTTCTTCCCAACACCATAGCCAATGAACTGGAGCCCCAGCATCGCATGCCGCTTCCAACACCTGGGGGGTTGGGAGAATCGGCGCACAATCTTGGCTCCATTGCTTAAAGACATTTTAAACATTGCACGCTGATTCTCCTGACCCCACCTATGCGGATGAGCAGTGTGCAATGTTTAAAATGCCTTTAAGCAATGGACCCAAGCGCTTGGCTCCATTGCTTAAAGGCATTTTAAACATCACACACCGCTGCCCTGCGCCTGGGGGGTCAGGAGAAGCGGCGTATGATGTTTAAAATGTCTTCAAGCAATGGAGCCAAGCGCTTCGCTCCATTGCTTAAAGGCATTTTAAACTCTGCACGCCATCTCCCAGGCCCCACCTGACCTGCATCCGCATATCATGGATTTTCAATCATCGTGGGTCAGGTGGGTCCCTAACCCCCACAATAGGTGGGGGGTTACTGTATTCCCAAGTAGATGTCTTCACCTGCTTATGCTTCCCCACAAATGGCATTGAGAGATATCTTGACTATCTCTCCAACCTGGAGTTTGTCCTTAGGCATCCATAATGATAGCCATTGAGACCCTTGTTCTCCATGAACTTGTCTAATCCTTTCTTAAAGCTGTCAAGGCTGACAGCTGTCACTACTTCTGGCAGGGAGTTCCACAGACCAGTGATCCTCAGGGTGAAAAAGTACTTTCTCTTGTTTGTTTGACATCTAGCACCTAAAAGTTTCATGGAGTGACCCCTAGTCCTAGTATTGTGCAATACAGAAAATAAATTTTCCTTATCTACTTTGTCTTTACCATGTATGATTTTATAAACTCCAGTCAGGTTACTTCTTACACACTGTCATTAAGAGTGACAAAATTAGTTTTACTCAGACTTTATAGTATCAGTAGGAAAGTGTAGACATGTGTTTGGGTCAAAATAGTTTTCTGATTTTCAGTTTTGTCTTTGTTTTATCATAGCAAGTCATTATCACCTTAATGAAGACCCACATTAACTATTTTCCAGAAACCCTGAAACAGGTGCATTGATGGAGATGGTAGATGTCACGAATCACGATTATGGCCATGCCAGCGACGTTTACATAACTACTTAGCTACACTGCCTAATCTCCTCTGCGTGGCTACCAGGAGGACAGAGGGTGGAAATCTTCCTGCCCGCTATCCCTCCCAGTCCCAATACATTGAGTCACTGTGGATACTCAGTGCTCCAGGGAGTTACAAAAATTCAGTTTGTATGCCAATCTTCTAGGTAGGAATACCAAAGTGCCTATAAAAATATAAAGTGTCCAATAGTTGATTGAAAGGCCTTACTTTAATACTACTGATCCTATTTTCTTCCAAAAACAACTAATGCTGCTATAATTTTTGTAATATTTTGGAGATATTGCAAAAATTTTGAAGGCGAAAAGAATGAAGTTCCAAACAGTTTCAAAAGATAGTTACAAAGCAGTAAAAAGGTTGTGGAGTAAATAAGCATTCAAAAGCTTGAGGCAAAGGCAGTTTCAGAACAGTTCCCAGATAAAATAAGAAAGCTAATTTCCCCAAGTTAATCACTCACATTCAAGCAGAACTTCAGCTTTACTCCAGAACGTGTACAGATTACAGGTCAGGTAAAAAGCAGCAAGGTATAGTGTTCTCCGAAATGAGACTACGCTAAATTAAGCATACTGTATTTCCATTTTTATACCCATAATTCCAGTTTCTAGACCTTTGGGGGAATGCATCAGTCAAGACTCTCCCCCTTCCTTTTCTTCAGCTGAAACCAGTTTTGTTAATTTGCTTATACCAGGACTGAATTTTGACCTTGGAAATTCCTTCACAGAGGAATAAGACATAATGGCAAAATAGAGATGGGCACGAAATGAAAAGTTTTCATTCCGTGATTCGTTATTCATTTCATTGCGTAATGAAACGAATAATGACCCTAGGGGAAAATTTAACACGAACCGAAACGAACCGAGAAAAATTGGTTTGGTTAGGTTCATTTCATTAATGGAGGGGGAGGATATGTCTCCTACCTGGTGCTGGTCTGGAGGTCCAGTCTTCCTGGCTTCTGGGACAATGACCAGGAAAAAAAAAAGCAGATGGCAGCACTACAGCTGTAGCACAGCCATGTGGTCGGCACAGTAAAAAAAAGAAAAAGAAAAAAGAAACCAGCTCCGACCAGGCCACAGGGGCTGCACTGTTGGCGTTGAAAGGAAAACAAAAACAAAAAAGAGCCCCGTGCTGCAGCTGTAGAGCGGGGCTTGAACCCGGAAAGGGGGGGGAATAAAATAAAATAAAAATATTTTTTTAAAGGGGTTTCCAGACCCCTTTTCCTGGCTGTGGATCAAGGGACACAAATAGATCCACAGCCGGACCTTAAACAAGAGAAGACGGGGAGGCAAAGCAGCAGCCCGGAGGTTAAGGACGCCGGATCGCCAGGGTTGTTGTTGTTGTTGTTGTTGTTGTTGTTGTTCTTCTTCTTCTTCTTCTTCTTCTTCTTCTTCTTCTTTCTTCTTCTTCTTCTTCCCTTTCCACCGGGCCAAGCCCAGGGAGGCGGGCGAGCCGGGCCAAGGAGGGAAGAAGACAAGAACAAGGAGGCTGGAGCTGGCCGCTAAAAACGCAGCAAAACCCTCCCCTAGTGCATGCCATGCTCCAGGGCCAGGCCATTACGTCAGCATCTTGGTCCGTGGTCACATGATGGGAGACTCGCACGCACCCTCTACACACCCTTGAGGGGCCACGTGGGCACTTGCAGCAGTCTGTCCACAACGCGGTTCCAATCCCAACCCCCAAGGGAGGACAGGATCGGGCTTCCCAAACACACACACACACACACACACACACACACACACACACACACACACACACACACACACACACACACACACACACACACACACACACAAAAGCACATACACACACACTTTCTCTCTGTGTGCATGTCGCCCCCGACCCCCTCCTCCGCCTCTGATTAGCCATCAAAGCATGGCTTCATGCACAATGAGGCGAAGGCAGCCCAGAGAGGGCACCCAGGCTTGCCGCACACGGCTCCGGCGAGGAGGCCGAGAGTAGCCCAAGAAAGGGTGCATTGCTGCCCCCACCCACCACCCACCGTGGCAATGAGGAAGCAGCAAGGGCCAGGAGCCGCTGAGGAGCCGCTGAGGAGCCGCTGGCCACCGGCGCTGGTAAGTACCTGAACCCGAACCGGTTCGGGTTCGAACACTTTTAAAAAAAAATCATTTGAACCCGAACTCGAACCAAGGGTGGGCCCAAATCAGAAGAACCCGAACCATGGGTTTTTTGGTTGGTGCCCATCTCTATGTCAAAACTTTCCAATTAACAAGCAGTTGTTTCCAGCCCCACCTCCACTGCTTTCTGGCCTGCTCATCCCAGGCAACACACATCTAATATCGCCTGATTTCAGAAGCTAAGCAGGATCGGCCCTGGTTAGTACTTGGATGGGAGACCACCAGGGAATACCAGGTGCTGTAGGTGCCTGGAGTAGAAACTGGCATGAACTCCATGAACATGGGGTCACGAAGAGTCAGTCATGACTGTAATGAATGATACAACACACAACATATTTCAAAGTCCAACTAAAACCATCCTCCTTCTCCACCCCATTTTTCCAGTCTCTTGTCATTAGGAAACCAAGCTGAAAATATCCCAAGATGGAAGAGCAACTAAAATAATTTCTAGGCTAGGACACCTCCCTTATGAGGAAAGGCTACAGTGTTTAGGGCTTTTTAGTTTGGGGGGGGGAAGCACCGGGGAGGGATGTGATTGAGACATACAAAATTATGCAGGGGATGGATAAACATAAGAACATAAGAACATAAGAAGAGCCATGCTGGATCAGGCCAAAGGCCCATCTAGTCCAGCTTTCTGTATCTCACAGTGGTCCCACCAGATGCGTTTGGGAGTGCATGAGACTAGATATCTGTCTCCTGATACCATTCCCCTGCATCTGGCCCTTGAAGTACCCCAGTTTTAAGCCTGGAGATTACACATCTCCATCATGATTTGTAACCTGTGATGGACTTTTCCTCCAGGAACCTGTCCAATCCCCTTTTGAAGGCATCCAGGCCAGATGACATCACCATATCCTGTGGCAGGGAGTTCCACAGACTAACAATGGCTGTTAAAAAATATTTTCTTTTGCCTGTTCTTACTCTCCCAGCCCTCAATTTGAGTGGATGTCCCCTAGTTCAGGTATTTTGTGAGAGGGAGAAGAGCTTCCCTCTATTCACTTTACTCATGCCCTGCATTATTTTGTATGTCTCAATCATATCCTCCCTCAGGCGCCTTTTTTCCAGTCTAAAGAGCCCCAAATGTTTTAGCCTTTCCTCATAAGGGAGGTGCCCCAGCCCTGTAATCATTTTAGTCGCTCTCTTCTGCAACTTTTCCAGTTCCACTATGTCTTTCTTGAGATGTGGTGACCAGAATTGTACACAATACTCCAGGTGCGGCCTTACTATTGTTTTGGATAATGTCATTATAATGTTGGCTGTTTTATTTTCAATCCCCTTTTTGATAATCCCTAGCATGGAATTGGCCTTCTTCACAGCTGCCACACATTGGGTAGACACCTTCATGGAGCTGTCCACCAACACACCAAGATCTCTTTCCTGATCAGTCATGGATAACTCAGAGCCCATGAGTTGATAGATAAAGTTTGGATTTTTTGCCCCAATATGCATTACTTTACATTTGGCTACATTGAAAACGCATTTGCATTTCACAGCCCATTCCCTCAGTTTGGAGAGATCCTTCTGGAGCTCTTCACAATCTTCTCTGGTTTTTACCACATGGAAAAGTTTTGTGTCATCTGCAAACTTGGCCACCTCACTGTTTATCCCTGTCTCCAGGTCATTTATGATCAGATTGAAAAGCACCGGTCCCAGGACAGAGCTCTGGGGCACACCACTTCTCACTTCTCTCCATTGTGAAAATTTCCCATTGACAGCTACTCTTTGTTTCCTGGATCTCAACCAGTTCTCAATCCATAAGAGGACCTGCCCTCTTATCCCCTGACTGTGCAATTTTCTCAGCAGCCTCTGGTGAGGGACTGTGTCAAAAGCCTTTTGAAAATCCAGATAGACTATATCCACTGGTTCACCCAAATACACATGCCTGTTGACCTTTTCAAAAAATTCTAAAAGATTTGTCAGACAAGACTTACCCTTAGAGAATCCATGCTGGTTTTCTCTCAGCAAGGTTTGTTGTTCTATGTGTTTTAAGATTTTCTTTTGGATGAGGCTTTCCACCATCTTCCCTGGGACAGATGTAAGGCTAACTGGCCTGTAGTTTCCCGGGTCCCCCCCCCTTCCTTTTTAAAAAATTGGTGTGACATCCGCTATCCTCCAGTCCTCCGGCATTGTGGCCGTTTTAAGAGACGAGTTGCATATTACCGTTAAGAGATCCGCAATTTCATTTCTCAGTTCCCTAATAACCCTTGGGTGGATGCCATCTGGGCCTGGTGACTTGTTAATCTTCAATTTATCAATTAGTCCTAAAACCTCCTCTCTTTTAACCTGTATTTGATTTAATTCTTTAGTCAAGAGGGGCCATTCAGGCAGTGGAATCTGCTCAAGGTCTTCTAAACTGGATGCAATACTAGAACTAGGGGACATCCAATCAAATTGAGGGTTGGGAGAGTGAGAACAGACAAAAGAAAATATTTATTTACCCAGCATGTGGTTAGTCTGTGGAACTCCTTGCTGCAGGATGTGGTCATGAGATCTGGCCTAGATGCCTTTAAAGGGGGATTGGACCAATTTCTGGAGGAAAGGTCCTTCACTGTTTGCAAGCCATGATCCTCTGCCTCCGTCGCTTCCTTCCATCCTTCCTCCTTCTCTCCCTTTCCCATCTGTCCCCACTCCTCGCTTCTTTCCTCCTTTATAATTCCCACCTTCTCTGCCCCTCCTACTCCTATGGTCTCTTCCCCTTCTTCCATCAGGAAACCCTCAATGGTGGTTTCTCCCTGTACCACCCAGCTCATTCCCTTTCTCTCAGCCACCCTGTTTTGTTTGTTGCCCCCATCTTCTCCAGTTTTATTAATACCACCTGCATCCCAGAGTCCTCCATTTTCTCTGCTCGCGTGGATGGCACACTGGCTTGAACATTGTCTTCTGGTTCAGGCGCCCCACAGGTGATTTCTTAACTTCAGCGCTCCATCCCCAATAGTTCCACTATTATGTTTGTATAATTCCAAAAGAGAATTTTGGATGGCTAGTTTTAAAAGGTGCCATGATATCCCTTCCCCCCTTTCTTCTCATACACAGCAATATCTTGAAAGCAATTATGGAGGGTGCTCTGATAATACCATGTGTGTTTTTAGGTAATCACAGAATAAACACGCTGTTCCAAGAGAATGTCTCTGAGCAAGGAATAGCTTGCCACTAACCACTATTCAGGAAGACCATCTCTGTCTTATGTGGTTCAGCTACATTTCCTTTCAACCTCATCCTGAGATGCTACTTTTATCTGTCCACTTCCTTGCAGTCAGTAACATGTGTCTGTCTCAACATGAGGAAACCTTCCCAGTTATGATTGCAAGGTAGGTCTAAGAATAGAAGAGAATCCTTACTTAACATGACTTGCACATATGCAGTAGTTTGAAGCATAAATAGACACCAGATATAATCTTATCTATAGGAACACTTCCTCACCCAAAACTTCAGTCTTGGAAAACTACTATCTTATTTTGCATTCCAAAAATAAAGATCCTCTTTCATAGCCAAACCACTTGAGAGTAATTTCATCTCCTGTTTAATTCCTGCCCAATAATTTTTATCTTTCATTTCCTTCCATTGTATTCCATCTGGCAAATATCCCATCTGTTATGAATCCCAGATATATAAAAGATTTATGAAGAAATAGAAAATAAGAATCAGATGGCTTAGGTTAAGATTTGTGATTAGCAGATATCTGAGAAGAACGACATGAAATTTGCAAGGAGATAATGGTCCCTCTGTGGAACAAATTTTGAGAACAGAGGAAGGAATTATGTTTTACTATATTAACAATCTTGATACCAAGTTTAAGATAATCATTTTAGTTTCAAGAAGCTAAAGGGAAAAGGAACAAAAATTCCTTTGCCCAGCAAAATGTATATTATTGCTATCCTTTTAATCCTATAAAAACAATAAGAGCAGTGGTATTGATGGTCCAGCTTTCATGGACAAGATTCCGTTAGTTGGGCTCCTTTACTAAACAGGTTTTTAGAGGAGGAAATTTTTCACGGGGAAGTCAAAAGACTGGACTGGACTGGCTGGCCTCATGAGGCACACAGACAGGTTGCAAGGGGAGGAGGAGACCATAAATCATATGAAATCAAGAGGATACAGTAAGATCCACCTTCTTTTACCCACAAACCTCTTTTATTTAAATTTAAAGAGAGAAGATTGGCTGATGAGTGTTTTTACCTCACCTTTGTCCTTGGAAAAGGACCTAACACTGAGATGCATCTTTTAAAGGGGAGAGCTTCTAGAGATTCTTGAAACAAGGTTCTTAGGTTTTATCACAGGAATTTATTTTTAAAAATATTCCTGGAAGACGATCTCTCAGTAGGAACCCACAGCTGCATTACATTGACGAATTGCTAGTCGAATGCTTCCTAAGCATTTAGGACTATGTGATGTATTGACAAGTTATTGAAGCAGATCCCAGTAAGGTGGCCTTTTGCAGCTGACTAATGGTGACATTGTCAACTCCAATTTCTTTCAAATACTTGACCAGCTCTTTAGGCACCACACCCAGTGTGCCGATTACCACTGGGACCACCTGTACCGGTTTATGCCAGAGTCTCTGAAGTTCAATTTTCAGATCCTGATATCAGATAATCTTTTCAATTTGTTTTTCAGTGACTATACTATCACCTGGTATAGCAATATCAATGATCCACACTTTTTTCTTTAATAATATCAAATTATCACATAGCAGACAAAATAATACATTGGATTTTGTATTACAAATCACTAGCTGAACACTTTCCAAGCATTTATTATTATTATTATTATTATTATTATTATTATTATTATTATTATTATTATTATTATTATTATTATTATTATTATTATTATTTTATTTATTTATTTATTTATTTATTTATTTATTTATTTATTTTCTTTGATGGAATTATGAAAGTACAAGAATGAGTAACAGAATAAACCATTCTGAGATTCATTTGTTTCCCTTGTACTGTTGCCTCAGTCAATGTGTTTGCTTTGATGGGATCTGCATTGACCATATGTGGAGATGGCCTTTGGCTAATGTTACTTTTAAAAGGACTCAATAAATCCATGAATTTTAGGTATTAACTGTAGTTATTAGGCACTTAGGATGGCCTCAATATTCAGGGATAGTATACCTCTTAATGCAATTGTTTGGGTCAACAATGGGGAAGAATGCTTTCTTAATGGCTGGCTTTTGGACCTGCCAGAAGCATCTACAGCAATGATTCTCAACCTTTTTAAAGCTGCCTCCCCCAATGGAGTGGAAAAAATTTCAATGCCCTCCTTTGTGAAAATCCTGTAATTTAGGTTATGGGGAAGGTGGGATTTATTGAATCATAAAAGGCAAAAAAATTTGGTTTTTCTTGTTTTGTTTTGTTTTCGCCTCTTTTGGGTGGTGAAAACCTTTTAAGACCAAAACATGCCCCCTGCCTCCTACTGCCCAAAATGAAGTTCACTGCCCCTCAGCATCCTCCCACCACCCACCGAGGGGTGGTACCACCCCCATTGAGAACCAATGATCTACAGTATCGTGTTGATGTAGATGTAAGATGCTGCTGTGGATGTTGGACTCTCCTGTGGTACTGTTTCATACTTTATCAAAACACCAGTGCACCAGCCCTTTCAATACTATTATGATGTACCGTGATTCAATACTATTTTGTTGTACCATGATGTCTCTATGTCATTCTTTATGGGTATATCAAGGCTTCAGGCAGCGAGATATATCTGTTGGTTTCAGGCTAAAAGACCAGAATGGACAAATCAGTAGCTGGACTGGGAACCATAAATGAATAACAATTTTGGGAAATGTTTTAGTTAAAATTCTCAGGGAGCTCTGGTGCAGACCAATATGAAGATTAATGCCAACTGATCTGACATCATCCCTATAAATCTCTTAGCAAATAAAACCTTCTTAATAGATGTCTTGATTCCATCAGAATCATATCGCTCACAGAGGAGAACATAAATTTTAAAATTACCATAAGATCTGGAATGAAGTCAGAAGCCTCTGGAAAGTGAACACTGAAGTAATTCTCAATAGTCATCAGAACCAACGAGGTTACTGATGAATCAGTGAAACAATATGTATAAGTTCTATCATCTCTGCAGTAATCATACACTAAATAACAATCTGGAAGTTGAGTCATGGCCAACACACTCCAAGCCATTGTTCATCTAACAAACCTATTTGGGCCATAGTCCACCTAACAAATATATTCAGACCAGAGTAGTATGAAACCAATGTGAACTATAAATTGGAGGCCTTGCCACTATCTTTCCTTAGACTGATGAAGCTACTTGGATGTGAATCATAGAATCTTTGTAGGGTTGGAAGATGGCTGTCCAAACTTTTCTTGAAAACCTCCAGTGATGGGGAACCCACAATATTGGGAAGCAAGCTGTTCCATTGTTTAATGGCTCTCATGGACAGGACATTTCTGCTTATTTCCAAGTTGGCTCTCCCTCTGATGAGTTCCACCCATTGATTTTTATACCCTCAGGTGCAATTGAAAATAAATCAATGCCATCCTCCCTGTGGCAACCCTTCAGGTATTGGAAGACTGCTATCATGTCTCACATCAGTATTCTATTCATCAGGTTAAACATGCCTAGTTCTTTTAGTGGTTCTTCATAAAATTTAGTCTACAGTCCCCTTCTTTGTTGCTCTTCTTTCTACTCTTTTCTAGGGCCTCTGTGTCTTGTTTGCATTGTGGTGACCATAACTGGACACTTCCCCACTAGGGCAGTATAGAGTGGTACTATCACTTCCTGTGAACTTGATGCTAACCCTTTCTTGATGCAGCCTAGGACTGTTTTTGCTTTTTTGGCTGCTGCAGCACGTTGCTGCCTCATTCTTAGGTGGTGGTCCACCAAGACATCTATATCCCTCTCACAGGTACTACTGTTGAGCCAGGAGCCACCTATCCTGTACCTGTGCATCTGGTTTCTCCTGCCTAAGTGCAGGACCTTCATTTTCACACCATTGAACTGCATCTTGGTGGACAGGGCCCAATGTTCAAGTCTGTCAAGATCCTTCTGAATTGTTAAATCTTACCTTCCAAAGTATTGGCAATTCCCCCTAGCTTTGTATCATCCGCAAATTTAATGAGTTCTTCTTCAGTCTTCTCATCAAGGTCATTTATGAAGATGTTTAAGAATCAGAATCAGAATCAGAATCAGAATACTTTTATTGGCCAAGTGTGGTTGGACACACCCAGAATTTGTTTTGGTAAAATATGCTCTCGATATAAAAGGAAATATAAGAATCAGTCAACAATAAAAACACAGTACAACAATACAATATAACCCATTATTTAAAAGGAAGAAGAGAAGTAAAAATTAATTATTCAACAGTTTGATAGCCTTATATCTTTATATCTAGTTGTCCTAGTAAGCAATGCCCTAAAACACCGCCCTGAGGGTAACAATTGAAACAGATTATGTCCTGGATGTGTGGAATCTGTGTATATTTTCATCACCCTCTTTTTTAGCTCGTGTGGCATACAATTCCACAATAGATGGCAGATTAGTAGCAATATTTTTTTCTGCAGTTCCAATTATCCTTTGAAGTCTATATCTGTCATGCCTAGTCGCAGAACTAAACCAGACAGTTATAGAGGAACAGATAATAGATTCAATAGCACCTCTATAGAATTGAATCAACAGTTCTTTTGGCAGTCTGAACTTCCTAAGTTGATGCAGAAAAAACATTCTTTGTTGTGCTGTCTTAATAATACTTTCAATATTAAATGACCAAGAGTACTGGGCCCAAGATAGTACCTTGACGGAGCCCACTGCACACTTCCTTCCTTTTTGTTTCCTTTGGGCCTGTCTTGCCCTCTTTGTTCACCACCCGGAGTTCCTTCGGGAAGATGGGTGGTGTAAAAACAAACAAACAAACAAACAAACAAACAAACAAACAAACAAACAAACAAATGTGATTCAATTGAGGACCACACATAAGGTGCAATTAGTCAGCCAGCTACAAACTCATCTGGTAGTTGCAGTGTCTATCACACTTTGTTCTATCTTATGCAGAAGTAGGTTGTGTTCTATCTTATCAAATGCCTTACTGAAGTCTAAGTGTACTATGTCCACTGCATTTCCTTGGTCCACAAATTGAGTCACTTTACTAGAGAAGGCAAAAAGATTTGTTTGGCATGTTTAAAGTAAATTAGCTTCATGGCTATTGAACCTTTTTCGCTAGAATGCCAAGGGTGCCAGAAGTGTTTTTAGCTTGTTGTTGATTGTTATTGTATTCATTGTCTATTGTACCTGCTATTGTATTTTGTACTGACGACCACTGTTTGGTCTGTCCACTGGAAGCCACCCAGAGTTCCTCCAGGAAGATGGGCGGGATATAAGTCAAATAAATAAATAAATAAATAAATAAAAAATAAAATGTTTCCATCTCACAAGAAGTCCAGTTGCAATGATTCAGCTCCCAGATAACCTTACCTGGATGACTGAGAATCTTCACAGACACCAGTCAACAATGCATATAAAGTATGGCACCAACATTAAAAGACTCCAGTAATAAACTTGATGTTATCAAAAGGTTCTTATGGTGATTGGATATCATCTTCAAAGACACTTTTAAAACATTCCTTCTAGACCATAAAAAAGTGCTATGGAACGGTTTAAGGGACATCACTTCCTGCAATGTAACCCTTTCTGGTGTGACGAGACATGTTTTTTTCTTGCTGTCTGATCTCCCCCATAGCTGACACTTCAACCCAAAAAGTCTTGCTGTTTTCATTTAACTTTCCATATGTGACCTATAAGTGTCCCTTTAATAATGTCTTAGGACAAGAATCCATAGGACTCCCTTTCCCCCAACACATTATCCTACATGCTTTTTTTTCATCCTATGCTCTCAGTCTGTGCCATCCAATGGGCAGTGTGAGCCTAATGATGCTCAGCGCAACTCAGAACAAAGTGTCTAGCTAAAACCTTTCTCTGGAAATGCTGCTGTCCATCTCATCCAGCTACGGGACTGAGCAGAATTGTGAGGCTATTGAAAGTAAAGATGCACAGTCTTAACATTGTTTGTATGGTAAACTAGCTTTGATTTCTCAAGATCATTGAGTAGCTTCAGCAAAGGGACAGCCAATTAGCAGCTTTGGCTCAGTCCCAGTGATCACACACCCTGGTATCAAATCCAAAATGGAATGATCCAACCCACACCAAAAATAGTAGCCCTGGAATCGGAGGCTATGGGAAGGCATTGATTGGGGCAGGTTGGTCTGCAATGGAATGTACATGGTGCGGACACTGGAGGAGGCCCATCCACACAATTCTTTTTACAACTTATCATCTCTCTTTCCCCCCTTGTTTTATCAATCTCCTGCTAGTTTTATCTTCATTTAAGCTTAATTTTATTTTAACGTTGTTGATTTATGTATATTTTGTTTTATTATGCTCTTTGTATTTTTGTTTTTTTAAATGTATTCCTTTGTTAGCTTGTCATGTGATTCCATGTTGTAAACCAGATGGGATGTATAATAGTCAAACAAACAAACAAACAAACAAACAAACAAACAAAACCCCAGCCCAGCCCAAATCATGGGCCAAATGTCTGTCTGATCATATTCTTGCTCTTTGCCCAGGGACTGCTTTTCCACGAATATGCCCTGCATTACTTGGGCCCACTGGCTCAGCTGTCAGTCACCCTGGGTCCTCTGCAAATGGAAGTTTCATCCACTCTGGATTTTTTAAACCAGCAAGCCCACATCAAGCACCTTGGAGACCCTGATTTGATTCAAGTGTCATGCTTGACTTCCTCCCTTTCCTTTGGCTTGGTTTGGAGACAGACAAATACCCCTGCTTTATTTCGCTTTCTAAACAATTTCTCACTCTGAAGCACATCCCTACCATTTCAGCTTTGTGAACTTGAAATGCTTTTTAAACAATCCTTCTAAGGGTGGCTCCATGGATTGCTTTGTGCTTCTATGGATCCCCTCCCCCCCACAATCATTTTGCATGATGGCTCTGCCGAAATAATGGCTCCACTTTTTAGCATCGATAGTAAAGATTTATCTTTGCTTTTGTCAGTACTTGAGGATCGTCAGAGTATAGATTTCTCCCGTAGCTCCATGTAATGAGGTTCATAGGAGATGTTCCCATGCTGTCATGCATTATACACAGAGAATATGTGGAGGTGAAAATGTTGAATGACTCCCTAGGAAGAAGCCTGATGGTTTCTTTTGAGTTCATAATTCTGCATACCTTGGAACATTCTGAACATGATGTTTATTCAGCAGGAAATCAGAGGTGCTTTAAAGGATCTAAGGTCTGCCCATATTATTGCTAAGTGACTGTAAAGCTTATCTTGTGCCTCACCCCCCGCTGATTGTGAAATAAGAGCTATGACGCTGATTAGATTAGTGTGTAGTATAGCAAAAACCAAGATTTAAAAAGTGGTCCTCCCCGCCCCCCAGCAAATGATTATAGGTTTGTTTTGTTTCAGCACTGCCACTGCTGCTAAATAATTATTGCTAAACTCTTGATGAAAATACAGCAAAAGGTAACAGGAATCACATGTGCAACTAAAAATATAATATTCAAAGGAAGGGAGAACCTGATTCTACATTTTTATTCATATACAAGAGGAGATTACAGTGCTAGATTAGTTCTAGCATTAGAAGAAGAAAGGGTTTCTTGATTTCCCTTTAATGAGATGAATTGATTGCATCTCTCTAAAAACCTATCCCATCCCCAAACTGTGAATCTCTTCCATCATATATGTCTGTGAAGATTCTCAGTTGTCCAGGTGAGTTTATCTGGAAGTTGAGTCTTGGTAACTGGACTTCTTTTCTTGAGAGACTGAAACATTTCATTGCTTATACAAACAGCTTTGTCAGTCTGAGGAAATCTAGTTGCCAGTCCTCCATTATATAGTTCACTTTGACCTCATGTCACCCTGGTCTGAAATAGGCCCATAAGATGAACAATGGCATGAATAGTGACTTACAACATTGCAAAATACCTGGTGACTATCCTAGCCACACTGGTTGGACTCGCAGACCACCACGTGCACAAGTCAGAGGAGTTTGTTTCTAAAGTCAGGGAGCTGAAACTGGATACAGACGAAACCATGGTATCATTTGATGATACATCTCTCTTTACCAGCATTCCCACCACAGATGCCCTAACATCTGTAAAGAGAAGACTAAGAGAATATAGCACCCTCACCTCCAGAAGCAGCCTCAACCCTGGCCGGATATTCCTGCTTCTGGATCTGTGTCTGAACACCACATATTTCATGTACAGAGGGGACTTCTACAGACAGAAACCTGCTTCTGCCATGGGTTCCCCAGTGTCACCCATTGTTGCTAACCTATACATGGAAGAAGTGGGAAGGCACTCAACAACTTTCCAGGGACAACACATCCCACTGGTTCAAGTAGGTAGATGATACATGGGTAAAAATGAAGACTCAGGAAGTACAGACCTTTACAGACAACATCAATGCAATGGACCCTAATATTAAGTTCACTAGGAAAGACACCCAAGACAACCACCTGGCTTTCCTGGATTGTAGAGTCATCATCAGACCCAACCGTGATCTGGGAGTAGAAGTTTGCAGGAAATCCACCCACACAGATCAGTACTTACTGTTTGACTCCCACCATCTATTACAACACAAATTAGGAGTCATCAGGACCTGAAACCACAGAGCAGAGAACATTCCCCACCTCCACAGAAGCCAAGAAGAAGGAAGACAGACACCTGAAGACAGCACTTTAGGCCTGTGGATATCCAAAATGGGCCTTCAACAAAGCAGTGTCCTGACCCAGAAGAACAATGGATCAGCCTGAGACCCAGAGCCGACAGAAGAACCTTGTCATTCCCTACATGGTTGGAGTGTTGGAAGAGCTTAAAAGGATTTTTGGCAAACATCACATCCCTGTTTACTTCAAACCCACACTAAGGCAAAGACTTGTCTACCCAAAGGACTAGAGATGGGCACGAAACAAATTTTTAATTTGTTTTGTTATTTGTTATTCATTTCGTTAGCTAACAAAATGAATAATGAACCAAGCAATCAAAGAAAACCAAAGGAAAGGAAATGGAACTTTCCATTTTGTTCATTTCATTTTTTTGTTCCTGGCACTTACCTTGCCTTGAGTCCTGACAGAGTACTCCAGAGTCCCGGCCTTCGACCTCTCAGCTGTGAAAAGAAAAAAAAAAGCCCCCTGCATCAGGGAGGTTATTAAAAAAAAAAGTGCCGACTCAGCCCAGGAGTCACATGGTCGGCATTATAAAATAAAGAAAAAATAATTACAATAAAAACAGCACCAACTGGGCTCCTGGGGCTGCGTGGTTGGCACTGGACAATGTAAAAATAAATAAATAAAAATAAAAAAGGTGCCGGCTGGCCCCAGCAAATAAATAAATAAATAAATAAATAAATAAATAAATAAATAAATAAGAACTAGGTCTGGGGCAAAGGAAGCAAGCACCTCTCAGCTGTGAAAAGAAAAAAGAAAAAAAGCCCCCTGTGAAAAGAAAAAAGAAAAAAATCGGGGACTTTAAAAAATAAATTACAAAATTACAATTTTTTTTAAAAAGCGCCGACCCAGCCCGCGAGCTGTATGGTCAGCATTATAAAATAAAGAAAAAATAAAGAAAATAAAAACAGTGCTGACCGGGCTCCAGAGGCCATGTGGTCGGCACTGGAAAATATAAAAAATAATAATAACAAATTATTAGGCACCTGGAGAAGGAACTGGCAAACCACTCCAGAATTCCTGCCAAGAAAACTCCATGGCCATGGAGTCACGAAGAGTCAGTCACGACTGTAACGACGCAACACACACACACACTTTTTTTTTAAAAGCGCCGACCTGGCCAGGGAGCTGCATGATTGGCATTATAAAATAAATAAATAAATAATATAAAAAGCACTGACCGGGCCCTGGGGCTGGTCAGTGCTGGAAAATGTAAATAAAATAACATTTTTTTAAAAATGGTGCTGGCTGCTCCCGGCATAAATAAATAAATAAATAAATAAATAAATAAATAAATAAATAAATAGGTCTGCCCAGCACCTCTCAGCTGTGAGATTTTTTAAAAAAGTCCCCAGCATGGGGGACTTTAAAATAATAATAATAAAACTTTTTAAAAAGCGCCACCCCAGCCCAGGAGTGGCACAGAAACAAAAAGAAAAAATAAGGAAAAAAACCAAAACGAAATGAAATGAAATACGAAATGATTTTTTTAAAAAAATCATTTTGTATTAAATGAAACGAAATGGGGGAACAAAAGAATAACAAAATGAAATGCCATTTTGGCATTTCGTGCCCATCTTTACAAAGGACCTGACACCAAAATACAAAAGGAGCAATATAGTATATGCGGTCCAACGCAGTGAGCAGTGAGCAGACCTCTACATTGGAGAAACTAAACAGCCATTAAACAGGAGGATTGCCCAACATAGGAGGGCAACAGCTCAGGACCAGAATCAGCAGTACACCTCCACTGGAAAGACAAAGGGCACTCATTCAAATATGAGGATGTATCCATATTAGACAAAAAAGAGAGGTGGTTTGAAAGAGGGGTAAGGGAGGCCATTCATGTGAGCATTGAAACCCCTTCCCTCAACAGAGGTGGAGGCTCAAGCACAGTCTTTCTGCCACCTATCAGGCAGTGATTTCAACAATACCAAGACAAATCAAACATATTCCAAGTCTTCACCACCAAGGCCATAGTTAACGATGCATATTTTATGGGTTTCAGCACCTTAAGCCATTGTTCACCTTAAGGCTATTGAGACTACTGTCTACCTAACAAGCCTATTCAGGCCATTGTTCATCTTCTGAGTCTATTTCAGAGAAGGGTGACAAGAGGTCAAGTGAACTATAAAATGGAAGACTCGCAACTAGCCTTCCTCAGACTGATGAAGCTGCTTGGACGAGCAGTGAAACATTTCAGTCTCTCAGGAAAAGAAGTCCAGTTGCCATGGACTCACCTTCCAGATGTCTTCCATCAAATGGTTTATCAAAAGCCTACAAAACTGCTTTTTAATTCCACTGTATTTTGGGGGATTTACAATATGTGCCCCAAAGTGGTGTGTTTCAGTTTAAAGCAGAAAATTATGGTTGGAGCTATACCCCCCCCCAAAGCAAGGGAGGATCTTTTGGGGGTTATAGCTCCCATCCTTATTCAAAATATAGCCAATCTGATGCAGCCTTCTTGTAAATTTGTGCTCTGATTAAGCATAACAAGGAGTTCCAGTCATGGATTCCATATATAAAAACAAGACAGAACAAAACTAAAGCCTTGCTTATTGGGAACTAGGCCCAGGAAACACAGTGAGATTTCTTTTCTCCAAATATGGATCACTTGGACTGGATTAATAAGCATTATGTAACTGAGCTGCACATTTGATGTCTGTAGATGTGTATACTAGCAAAGCTTTTGTTCCTTTTCAGTTCTTTCATGCCTCAATGACATGATATATAGGCAATGGAATGACTACTGCAGTGCTGCTTACTTGGGGTAGAAGTTAAGGTACAATGAGGGCATTCAAAGAACTGTTATACTCTGGAAGGCTTAGGAGTAAGTGGGTGATCGATACACCCCTCTCTTCTTAGGTTTGAGATTCGGTGAAAAGATTCTGCCACTGAGTCCAGTGGCATGAAAATTAGTGCTAAAAGCTATTCCACTGCATTTCATTGCATGCATGCATACATGCACAGATACATACATAAATGCACACTCATGCAATGTCTCTGCCTTCATCTTCCTTGCTTCAGGATCTCCTGATTTTCTTATTCTTTCTTCTTCTTTTTCTTAGCATTTGTCTCACTTGGTGGTAGGGTCCACTATTCTTGTTTTGCCTTCAACTTGGCACAGTCATGGGCTAGGTCCAGGTGAATACAGGACCTTTCATGTCATTGCCAAAGGTGTTCAAAGCACTGTTTTAGTTGTCCCCTCAGTTGGGATCTGCTGAACTTCAGGGGGTCATCGATTTTGGTCAGAGTTTTCTCATCGGGATGCAAGACATGTCCATAGCAATGCAGTTGGGCTTCACACATCTTGTCAGTGATTGGTACAATGCCATAATTTGATAAGATGTAATCACTGCACACATGATCCTTTCATGTGAGGCCAGAGGTCCATCACAGGTCATACAATGGTGCAATAGATCATTGACTTTGAATGGTTGCTGATCATTTTGTCATGCATGACCCTTGTTTTTGTATTCCATTTTATCCAGGCATTAGCTTGATTTGACTTCCTGATTCATACTCCCGTCTGCTGCGATTGTGGAACCGAGGTATTTGAGGTCCTCAGTTCTCAGTAGGTCAATACCATCAATGTGGATTGTACCACATTAATTTGGGTCTGTTATCAGATATGCCTGATTTTATTTTTATTAATTGTAATCCTTAGAATCCTCCTGCTCAGAGAAATGAACTAGATATGAGCATACTCCGCAAACTGTTTTAATTTTTCATTTTTATTTTGGTGTTTGATTACAGCTCCTCTGGCTGCCAATCAGCTATTGAGCACAATTCAAGGTGCTGACCTTGACCTACAAAGCACTGTACAACCTGGGTCCTAGCTACCTTAAAGATTCAATCTCACAATATGAACTGACTCTGGTGTTAAGATTATCCCGGAGAGGCCCTTCTATCCATCCCACCACCCTCACAGGTATGTCTCGTGGGAATCCATAAAAGGGCCTTCTCGACTAGAGGTGGGCATGAACCAGAAAACCTATGGTTCGGGTTCATCTGTTTCAGGACCACCCTTGGTTCAGTTCAGGTTCATAGGATTTTTTTAAAAAAATTGTATGAACCCGAACCAGTTCGTTGTTCGGGTGGTTCTTACTTGCGCTGGCAGCTCCTGGCTCCTGCAGCAAGGTTTTTTATTTTTTTTAGGCACTGGCATTTTAGCTTCTGCTGCCCAGCAAGAAGAGGGTTTGGCTGGCTGGACAGGCTGGCGCCTTCAGTGCCCGGTGGTGGCCAGCAGCACGGTGGGCAGGCGGAGCTTGTTGGGGTGTAGCGGAGGCTTGCCGGTGGCTGGGCGCAAGTACTCTGGCGTGCATCCAGCGGGGCAAGCATCCAGCGGGGCAGGTGAACTCAGAGGCTGGGTGCTGGGTTTGTGGCCTCCACGGGGTGTGCTCAACGGCAGACCCACCTGCGTTACTATATTGCGGTGACCCTTGCTTGGGCTGTCCGCTCAAAGACACTGCCGGCTAGAGGAAGAATTACTTGAAAGTAAGAAAAACAAACAAACAAAAGCCCCGCGCTACAAACCCAGAAGTTCGGGTTCACTTCCGGGTTTGGCCCCATGCTACAGTTGTGGCACAGGGCTTTTTTCTTCTTATTATTTTCAGGGTAATTCTTCCTCTAGCCGGCAACGTATTTGAGCAGACAGCCCAAGCACAGGTCACTGGCTCGCTGCAATATAGCCCCGCGGTCAGGTCTGCTGCTGAGCCGATGGCGCTTCATCATCATCCTCCCAGGCCACCTTGCCTGTGCTGGCAAGGAGGAACCCAGGAGTCTGGGACAGCCACTGCCTCCCAATTCTCAGCCCGCGCCTGGCCAGCAGCTTGCCTTGACTAGTCCCACTCACCCCGCAAAGCCTCCAAGAGGACCCGAGGAGGGCGGTGGCAGCAGCAGCGTTTTCAGGAAGCCTGGCCTTTCTCTATTTTTAAATTGTTTTTTTTTCACTGCTGGTGCCGACCACATGGCCGCGCTACAGCTGTAGCGCGGCGGGAGGCTTTTTTCCCTCTTCCTAGTCACCACCTTGCCGTCCCTGAAGGACTTCCGGACCAGCACCAGGTAGGAGACATCTCCACCCCCATTGATGAACCAAACCTAACTGAACCAATTTTTCTCAGTTTGGTTCAGTTTGTGTTAAATTTGGCCCTAGGGTTGTTATTTGTTTCGTTACATAACGGAACAAATAAAGGATAACGGAAAGGAAAAAAGTCATTTCGTGCCCATCTCTATTCTCGACTGCTGTGCCCAGACTCTGGAACTCCCTCCCACTAGAGGCCAGGCCTGCCTCATCTCTGTTGTCCTTCTGGAAACAGGCAAATACCTTTCTCTTCAGGCAAGCTTTCCCTGAATGATGGTCTACCATGTGTATTTTATATGAATCTATAGGTTCACCTGGACTTTGTGTTTATAACTAGTTATAACCTTGTAGCTTTAATGTAATGTCTATTAATGCTGTAAGATGTCCCTCTGTGACGTCACCCCTTTCACAGACTGAGTTTTCAAGGCACAACTGGGTTTATTTCAACATCCCACTGCTGTGCCACCAAATTGTGACGACACCTCCCTTTTACAAGTGTAATTGTGTTGGAAATGGTAGTGCTGCCACCTTTTATTCACTTGGTAATGCTGCCACCTTTTAAAATCGTCGCCTCATGAATTGGGACAGACTCAGATGTATAATATAAAAATAATAACAAAGTTTATTGAGAAAATAATAAATATAACAATGTCTGAGGATGGTATGTGTTGCCTTTAACATACAATAGATTTAATCAACTCTACAAGCTTCCCTGTCTTTAATAACTAGTAAACAGTATAGCCCTCACTGCCTGACAGAACTCTCACAAAGCAGTGCTCTCTCCCAGCACTTACTGTCAAAACCTTCAACTTAACTCAACTGCCTCAACTGACTAGGCTCCACCCTTTTTATATTATACCATTCCCCGCCCTCCTGCTGGGATTGGCTGATGATTTGTATATTCATTACTCCTGTTTCCAGGGTTTTGTCACACCCTCAATTCCTTGTTCTCGAACACTTGAACATGTCTTAATTGTACTGGACTGTATATTGTCCCTCCTTACTGTTAGCCGCCTTGATTTCCAAGGAGAAAGGTGGGGTAAAAATACTCTAAAATAAATAACAATAAATAAAAACAACAAGCAACATGCTAACAAGACAATAATATGTAAGTACACTGCAGCAATTTTCTACTGCAACCAGTAGGGACATGGGTAAGAGGTAACCATTACAACCTGGGGAAGTACATAGTGTTGTTCTCCCTCTGTTCCTCCAGCATTGCTGCCTTATTTGTGTATGTAGCCTGTGTATTTGAGATCCATGAACATAATTTTGAAATCTTTTTATAAACAGTCACTTCCAGTGAGACGTACTTTATGGAAATACTTCCCGTTGTGTCCTCCCAGCACAGTGCTGTTATGAAGTCATGAATGTTAACTGTATTGGGAAGATCCTTCCGTCAGAGAGGAATTATGGGTTTGGAATTCATGCTGGCTTAACATTGCCAGAGAGGCAGAAAAGAATTTTAACTCCAGAAGCTCTTTCTGTGGAGCCAACTAATCAAAACAAGAACAAATCACATACAGACAGAGGCTAACCGTACATGCTTCTGTTTTTCAGTTGCATGCGTTGACGAGAGAGAGAGAGAGAGAGAGAGAGAGAGATTCTTCTGCAAATGGCAAAAATGCTGCATGTGGCAAGTTTGCCAATGGTCTAGATGATGTTTACCAGTGGTATGTATTTTATTGAGTTTGATGGACAGAAAATATAAAGCACATAGAAGGTCCCACACTGTGATCTCATATGAAGTAGGCTGAAAGTTTCCATTAGAAAGAGAGCTTTTATTTTATTTCTAAAAAGCGCATTGTAATTTTTCATGATTTCTTGAAATCTTGTGAAAGCACTAGAAGCATTTTATTATGCAATATTTTACTTCTAGAGAATGCTTCACGGGAAAAATAATTCCTTGGAAAGCTTGCGTAGAGTCCTAGAGGCAGTAGTTTTCAATGCATGCTGTGTTGGCATGCTATTTATAAGATCATAGAAGGAGAGCCAGCAAGACTAGTATGTGTTAAAATCTCTTGCTCATTACAAGATATATGCATAGATAAACGGGACTGGAGGAGGGTAAAGTACTATTATTTTTAGAAGTCAAATATGTACTCATCCCCCCCCCCCAAATGTTAAGTGTTCAGTTTGTAACAGCAGTAATGCACATAATATTAAGGTTAGGTACCAATAGGATTTGCCAGTTTAAAAAAAGATAAAAAGAAGGCAAAATACAAATATCAATCAAAACAACATATAACTGCAAGGAGAACAGCATGCTGAAGTTTTGCCTACATCTTTATGTTTTTGACAAGTAGGATTTTTCATTCCCTGATGGTCTGACTCACACCTTTTTAGAAAAGCACACACACGTCTCATGCTTCAAGAACTGTGGCTCCAGATGGTTCAGTGCTATAGTTTCCAAAGAAACTGTATAACTGGACAAGTACAATATTTGTAACAAAAGTACAAAGTTGTCTGGAACTAGGCATATGGCCTTTTTCAGGCTGTGAGGTTAATGGCTTAGGGTAGTTTGGGGTTTAACAAACCATTATGTGAGATGTTTGCAATGGCTTTAAAAGGGTGCATTTCACGTTTAGACTTTTCAAACACAAATCCTTCCCTTTCCATGTCTCTTGAACCACTGGTTCTCAGGGGAACCTTTGTAAAACAAACAAACCCAAGTATTTCGAGTTGGAGTATGCAGACAGTTTTTTTTTAAAGAAGTACTCTTGAAATAAATCTTTTGCATCTGATCTTACTGTTTAAATTGTACTTAAAGCAAAACCCAGACACTGAAGCTAGGGTTGAACTTGCCTTGCTGTCGGAACTAGGCAGAGTTAAGTCCTTTACCAAATGGGTAGCCTGTTCATTTTTGATTTAGAGCACAATTTGACAATGAAATGCCACCTCCATCTTTTGGTGTTCTTGTCTGTTAAAAGATAGAGTGATTTTGAGAGATGCCTTGTATTCAGACAGAGTTTTGTTTTATTTCATCCATTGTTCTGTACTGTGCCCAGAGCTTGGGGAAGTTGTGATTGGGTAGGCGAGCGGGACTCTACATTGTCTAGGTAATTCTGGGACTTGTAGCTTGTCAAGTATCTTTCGTCTGAGTGGCATTGGCCTTGCAGACTCTCGGATGGAATTCGTACCAAAATTTGCATAGTTGTAGTTGGCAGCCTGCTCTTTCACTGTGTCATTCATTTTTGCTGACTTTTGGGCAAATGGTTTTCAATGATTTAAGGGGCTCACAAAACAAAAATGCTTTAGGTTACTTCCAGACAGGGGTCTTATTTTGCAGGTGCCTTGCTCCTTCCATGGAATTTTACAATGTTACAAAAATGTCCTGCTGATTCTTTAAGCTTTCCTGCCACTTCCACCAAGAATCCATTAAGGGAAGGAACAACCTGAACAATATGTTTTAATTTGTAGAAAAAGAACTAGATATCCAACCTGGAACCACCCTTCATAGGCAACATATAAGGTTGTGAAACAATTTTGGAAGATAATCAGATGTCCTTTACTTCCCAAGACAGCTCTGTGGCTAAATGTGAAGCTGCTGCTTTGTCTGTTTCTTCCCTTAGATTGCAACCCTATAGGATTCGTTGGAGGGACTCCTATAGGAGAAAGGGAAAACTCAGGCCCATGGGGTATTGTTGGCCTACAGATTGTTCCATTATAGACTGTGAGGAGTCTAAAGGATGCCCTTTAGACTCCTCACAGTTGTTGTTTACCATTTCTTAGAGTTGTATTTCTCTGATCTTTTTTAATATTTGTATAACCACCGGAAGCTGAACAATGGCAACTGGACTTTTCTTTAAATTATAGTGACAAGTAAAGTCCATCTCTCCAGACATTGTTGGATGCATCAGCAAACAAAGGGATAAAGAAGACCATGGTTTTGCATAGAATCACATGTGCTAGTTTGTGTGTGTGATGTCCGTCAAGTAGGGAAGCTTTCTGGAGATGTAACCATGGCTTTCAGGTTAGTGACATACAGTAATACCTTAGTTAAAGAGTAACTTGGTTTAAGAGTGCTTTGCAAGACAAGCAAACATTTCTTCTAAATATTTCCCTTGAACAACAAGCAATGTCTTGATATATAAGCACGGGAGCAGGTCACATGATCACAAGTGAGCCAATTAGAGATGGGCACGACCAGAATTTTTTTTCGAGTTGTCGTTTTTCGGGACGGGTCCGTTTCGGGTCGTTTCCGTTTTTTGCGAATTTTTTTAAATTTGTGGTTTCGTCGTGTCGTTTGTCGTTATCACCACCGCGATTTCGCATGATTTGACGTCCCAGCGAGTGGCAACCCGCCGGCGCTAGGTGTTTTTGCGCCCTAGGCGGCGGGCGGGGTGGCGGGGTGGCATGGGCGGGCGGTGGCAGCGGCAGGGGGGAGGGGCGGGCGCACGGGCGCACGGGCGGCGGGCGCGGGTCCCGCAGTGACCCAGAGCAGGCAGAAAACACTTTAAACTGACTTGCTGCACAAGACTGCATCGAATAAAGCAATTGCAATTTTTATTGCAAACAAAGTGGGCAGTGCACCCACAGCAGAGCTGCAGGCAGGGTATGAAAGGACCTTGGCTTGCCACCAAGCAAATGAAATTTTTAAAATAAATCCACACCTCCCCTCCCACTCAAACCTCCCCCCCTTTGAAGCACTATCAGAAAAGAAATCCTAACAAACTGCAGGAGAATAAAAAAGAATAAACTGCGTTGCTATTCCCCACAGCAGACAGAGAATAAAAGGAATTATTATTATTTCCTAAAAATTCAATTGAATCAATTCCCTCCCTGCCTGCCTCACTGAAATCTAAAGGCTCCGCGAAATCGAAACTAGTCTAGCACAGCAGCCAGCTACACACAGCCCTCTCCCACCCACATCCAAGCCCGGACTGCGACTCTTCTGGGAGTGCCTCAGCTTTTTATGCCCTCTTGCACATCCAGAAGTGTCAGTCAAAACCTGGCCATGCGATTGGTAGAATGGGTCCAAAAATTTGCATGGTCCCATCCCATGGCCAGCCCATCATTGCGCAGGTGTAAAAATATAAAAATAAAAATAAAATAAAATAAAATCAGTGTGACCTTTTACTGCTATAAAAATCCCACTGCTGCTACTGTAAAAATTCAAGCATTTAAAATAGCTAATTTTCGCATGTTTCTGTGGTGCTTTGGTGGTTTTTTGGACCACAATTTCAAAAAAAATATTGCGGATGCCATTTTGGATCCCCCCGCACCGCATGGCAAATGGAGACACCGAGGATGCCCCCTCCCCCTCAGCCCGGTATCCAGCAGCCCACAATTTCAAGTCGAGGTCTAGAGCCAATGGTGGCTCTCTCTCCCTCCCTCCCACTGATTGCCTGGAACATTCCATCTCAGGCAGCCTCCAAAACAGAGAGTGGAGAGAGGAATGGAGGTCTCCCTTGCAACAGTCGGGAACATTTTCAAAGGGGAGTGTCGATTAGGGGTTTGTTTTATTTTTCTTTATACAGTGGTACCTCAACTTATGAATTTAATCCGTTCCGAATGCATGTTCTTAAGTCGAACTACTCTTAAGTCGGGGTACCTATCTAAAAAAATTGAAAAAATAAGTTAAAAAATGAAAAAATAATGTAAGTCGAGCAGACCATATCTAAAATGTGTAAGGTGGCAGTTAAAATGCCAGCGGTTTTCTGCTCTTAAGTCGAATTGCTCTTAAGTCAAGCTGCTCTTAAGTCGGGGTACCACTGTATTTTTCTTTAATTTGATTTCAACGTCCTTTCTTATTTTTCAAACCATTTCTAGTCATGGGGCAGCTAGTCAAGTGTGAATAGGGCTACAAATTTCATTTTATTACTGTCACATTAAAAACATGGAGTAAATTCCAGTTGTTAGGCCCAAGCAGAGCAGATTCCACAGCTAGGTATCTAAACCATGGTGTGGACATGGAATTTTAGCCAACTTCTTTTGTGAGATTTTGGCACTTTGTGTTTACTTATTGTGGTCTATAGCGGTGGTCCCCAACCCCGGGGCGCGGACCTGCCGGTCCGTGGACCGGTCGGACCCGAGGAATTGGGGAGGCCGGGAGGCTCCTCCCCTTTTCCTCCACCTCCTCCTCCTCCTCTTTTTCAAAGGAGGAAGGCTGGAGGAGCGCCGGTGGAGGAGGAAGGCTGGAGGAGCTACCCCGCCGCTCCCCGCCCCGCCGCCCCAACCCCTCCGGCGAAGGTCACGGTGCCTCCGTAGTCACGGCGCCTCCGCATCCTCCTCCTCCTAAGTCCGCCTACTCCCCCAAGTGGGCCCAGGCCCGCCCCGCTCCCGCTCCTGCATGCTAAAAAATTGAAAAATAACCCCGTTAAAAATGAAAAAAATGGGGGCCGGCGGTGGTATCTAAAATTTGTAGGCATGGCGCTTCCGTTAAAATGCAGCCGCTTCTTCTCCGCCGCTGCCGGAGACTTATCCTCCTCCTCCTCCTCCTCCTCCTCCTCCGCCCGACCAGCCCCAGAGCTGCCGCCTCCGGACGTCGCCGCCAGCGCAGAGACGCCACCCCCACCGGCCTCCCTCCCCTCCCCCTCCCTCTCGCCCGCCCTTTCCGCAGCCGGAGGCAAACCATTTCTCCAGTCATGGGGCACCTAGCCAAGTGATGAATAGGGCTACAAATTTCCCCACCGATTACTGTCACATTAAAAACATGGAGTAAAGTTCCACCCTCCCCGCCCGTGTTAGGCCCAAGCAGAGCAGATTCCACAGCTAGGTATCTAAACCATGCACCCCCTGGACATCCCCGAACACCCTCCCCTGCCCCCCGCCAACCCCCGCACCTCCCATCTTTCCCCAGCCCCGGGCCAGATTTTGGCAAACATTTGCCGGTTTACAAAATTGTGGTCTATAGGACCCCAGAATGAATCATCTGAGTTTCCATTATTTCTTATGGTGAAATTTGCTTTGATATAAGAGTGCTTTGGTTTACAAGAATATTTCTGGAATAAATTATGCTCATAAACCAAAGTATTATTGAATTTAAGGAATGGTTTTACCATTGCCAACTTCCTCTCTCCAGGAGAATCCAGGCTTAGCAGGGAATTTGAACCCATGGGTCTTGAGTCCATCTCTGTATCTGCTACACACTACTGGGTATCTGGGTATCTCATAATCTGTGTAGATGTGCCAAATAGGAAATGGGTTCTATAAGTTAAAGAGAATCTATAGTGTATCTCCTCTGAGTCAGTTACAATAATGACTAGGTGATTTTGCAGCTGCTGAGCTGAATCTACTATACTCGCTATCTTGGGGATGGAGAGTCAAGGCTCCTAATCTCCCTTTGATGGAACAGTCATCTTTCAGTTAGGCGTCAACTGGAAAGCTCTTCATATGAAGAACACTTTCAGAAGGAAGATAGTTCTATGACCGCCTTTAAAGAAAATGCACGACCACCATTTCTGAATATCCTTTTCCTAGAAAACCTAAAAAAGAGTAGTCACAAGTCGGAACTGACTTGATGGTATGTTGTTGTTGTTGTTGTTGTTGTTGTTAAATGCAAGGTTAAATTTAAGCGTTCCTGTCAACCTTAACAAGTAGAACCTATGGTGAACAGCCCTGGATGCAGACCTATCATTATCTAGAATGTTTCTCTTGACCTATCCCTGGTTTAGATCATGTTAAAAAAAACAGTTGTTGGTCTGACATAATGATTTGTGCAGTTAACAGAGATAGAGGTTTTTTTTTTTTGTTTTTGTTTTTTGCAAAGATTAAGCTGGCTGTGTATCCCTCAGGGGGGAATCCATGTCTTTTGGCATTCTCCTCCAGTAGAGCTGTGGCTGGCTACATCTGTATGTTACTCTTAGGAGGATTATGTTTGTTTTCTTTGTCTTTCAGCTATTTTTTTTTAAAAACAGTATGTGCTGCTTTGTTGGCAATTTACATTTTTAAATTCAGCATTTTAATTTTTGTTTGTCTGCTTCTTTGGCTTGCCTTACATGATCTGTTCTTATTAATGCATGGTTTAATTCATTCACTAGAGGGGAAGTAGGAGGACAATGCCTTAAGATTCTTATAAGGCCCTGTTTGCCCAAATGAGACATTGGATGGTGATTTAAAGAGATCCAAGCCAAACAAGTTCTTATGCATAGATAAACAGGGGGAAATGAAATGAGGAAAAAATCTTTAAAAGGATGGAGATGGAGGAAAGTGATTGTAACACAGGCCAGAGCTCCAGCTGCTGCTGCTGGGAGTGGTGACTTCATAGCCATTATTGGCAATCAGAAAAAAAAGATGATGAGAAAGTGGAATTGAATACTGCAAATTTGATTAGATAATTTATTATTAGTATTACTTATTAACTATGAAGAAAACAGTAAAAAATATACCCATTTCCTTTTTGTGTATTCAGAACTAAACTTCAAAGCAATTGCATTTCTAGTTTTACAAGATTGGACATAAAGCTTGAACCTGTGACTTTCCTTTATGAATGTTTAATCAGCTTCTTTGAACTTCCGCATAATATCACATTGATCTTATCAGGTTTTAAAACATAGGCTGTGTGTCTTCAAAAAGGTAAATACATAAGCTATAGTAAGTGTTCATGATCAGCATCTCAACTAGATGTGCGTAGACAATCCTATGCCTGCTTGAAGTCACACAGACCAATAAGGGACTTAGAGTCTGATAAATGTGTTCAAAAGTTTGATTAGAATTGAGTCCTGCTAGGTTTAGTGGGTTTCTTTCGTAGCTTGGAAGGAACTAGTTGTAGGAAGCATATTTTGCACCTGTTTCACTTTAAAGTAAAACTGCTACTATTCTTTACATTACTCATCATTAGATATGGGCACGAACCACTGAACCAGTTTTTGCCCATCCGCCAAACAGGTATTTGGCACTTTGCAGCCCTGCCTCCTCTGCTGGCACTCAAAAGCAGTGCCACAACTTCCTTGTCCCTTGTCTTGGGGCTACCTCTGCAAAGTGCCAAACACCTGTTTGGCCCATAAACAAACTGGCGCAAACCACTGAACGGACAGTTTGTGCCCATCTCTACTCATTATCCAAAAATAATATATAAAATGGGCTTATTTTGATATTGTAAGCCATCTTTAGGATACCCAGTCTGATGCAGTTGATAGAGTGACAAACTAGGGCTCAGGAGAGGCAGCTTCAAAGCCCTGTTCCAGTTGTGGAAGTTCACTGGGGAAGTGGAACTGGTAGAGGCGCTCCTTAAATATCTCACTTCACCACCCAGAGTGGCTCCCAGTGGGCAGTACGGGTGGTATGTAAATCGAATGAATGAATGAATTTCTTGAAAGCTCTGTTAGACAACTTTGAAGGTATGGAACACCCATCAAGATGTGATTTTGACATTTTCTCAGTTTTCCTCTCATTCTTAAGTGGAAAAATAAGTATGTGTTGGTTTTGTCATTTGTCTCTTTATATGCTGTCTTACTGAATGCACACCTTAACATTGTGTCAGGGTGTGATTGTGTGGAAGAAATTGAAGGCAATGCTGTCAGGTGGCTAGATTTCCTAACGCAATGAAAAGTAAGCATCCCTGACCACATTTTGTCTTCTTCTCATTCTCCAAAGAGGTTACTTCCTCCTTAGCAGTATGCTACCGTGCTCTGACTCTGGCAGCCAAGTAATCTGAAAACGCCTTTATTGTTGTTGTTTATTAGATTTATGTGCCATGCCTTTTCACTTAATGATTGAGCTCAAGGCCCACTACAAACAAAAACAGCCTTCCATGCAGAGGGCTGTCCATTAGCCCCTGGTAGAAGACTTGAGCACCCTTGCTTTCAGAGAGTTGGAAAGGTAGCAGGGGCTACATTTGAGCTCCTCCCCATACTTTTGAGCTCCTCCTCCTTTAAAATCTCTAAATATTATCTTCTAAATTCAGATTGTACCTTTGAGTTGTCTCACACCTGAGTTGTTCCCTCTGAATAACTGGCATGAGGTGGAATGCATGACTAGTAACATGAAATCCGTTTGGCCTTTCCTCACCTACGGCTGGTGCCTCCTTCAAGGTTTGAGGAAGGCTATATGGGACCCCTTTTGTCCACTGAAAGGAAGAGCTGCAGAGAATCACCACATGTTGTTCGGCTCATGAGAGAGATTAGCATAAATATTGAGGAAAGCTTAAACACATATGCCTGTGTATCCTAGCACTCTAATGCCTTGATATGACATAGTACTAAACCCATGTAAAATACCAGTAGCGTTTATAAAATGCCAGCCCTTCTGAAAATAGCATACAGATTTTTTTTAAAGGTCAAGTCGAAGGCTGTGGGCGGAGGAGATCTGAGGAAAAGGCAGAAAATGTTTCTGCTTGCAGTGAGGAGTATAATAAAAGAACAAGCCTCCTGTCTGTATTTTTCCTGATTCAGCTGAAAAGGGACTGCCAAGGAAAGCATCAAAGCCGAGGCTGTTTTATCAGTTTACATATTTTTAAAGTGATGGTTTATTTCTAGCATAATCCCCTCTCCGGCACTTTAGGAGCTGGCCAGAGCCATTAGGAGAAATATACACCTCCTGCTCTTAACTCTGCACTCTGTGTCTCAATACGAGGGATGGACAGCACCTTATGAATAACAAAACACTGTTTCATCGTTTTGTAAGCTTACAAATCATTTTGTAAGCTTATGAAACCCCAGGCAGGGTTTGGCCTACATTCTCTCTCTCTCTCTCTCTCTCTCTCTCTCTCTCTCTCTCTCTCTCTGTGTGTGTGTGTGTGTGTGTGTGTGTGTTGTGTTCCTAGAAGGTTAAAACTAACCCCAATGAAACCAAATTGTTGGTTTAAGATCAAAGGAAAGATATCATCCATTGGGTGTTTATATTCCACAAAGCTGGAACCCAAGGCTACTATCTGAAGAGTCATACCTATGATTGAGAATGATGTTCAAAATTACAAATTATGGTGACTTACAACGTACTCCTCACACACCCACACTTTCTATTAGAGTCGTTCCTATATTTTGTAGCCTTCTGATTTTGAAGAGATCATAGGCAGAGGGGCACCACTCCTAAAGGGGCATGGCCACTAGGGGAAAGGGTGTGGCCAAAGAGCTAATTAGCTTTAACATCAGCAACAAATAGGATAAGTATCACAAATTAAAAAAAAACTCTAGAATTCTGATTCTCCAAAGCATTGTTGGGAGATCACTAAAGAAGTCAAGACATCTGAACATTTTTAACTGAAAAATTCCCCTTATGTTCTCTAATAGACAATTTTAAAAGACATTTATCTATTATTACACTTATTAACCACACCGACTTTCCCAAAGGCAACTCTGGTCGGTGAACAAACATATGAATAGGAAAACACAGAAATATGAAACCAATAAAAAGAATAAAACTAACTCAATACAAAAACAAAAAAACATAGATACATCTGGCAAGGGAAGAGGGTGGGCAAACAGCTGGGGAGAATTAATAAAATAATAGAATAATGATAATTAAATTTAAAAAATATTAAAAGAAGAAATTAAAAGCGGCAGTATGGCTTAGGCCAGTGGTGGTGAACTTTTGGCACTCCCAATGTTTTGGACTACAACTTCCACAGTCCTTTGTCATTGGCAATCTAGGCTCAGAATTATGGGAGTTGTGGTCCAAAACATCTGGAGTGCTGAAGTTTCGCCACCACTGGTTAGGTGCTAGGAGACAAAATGAGGCAAAAGTGCTTCCCCGTCCTACAACAATGCACAAAGGCTTCTTTCCCCACCTTTCTACTATTTTAGAAAAATAAAAATAATTGTGTATTTGGGGAGCAGATAATGGGGTGTCTAGGGATTCCAGAGTGACAAATGTGGATCCCACTTGGCCAAACATCCCTTGTTCCAGAGATATAGGATATTGTCTCCTTTGAAAATTATACTCCACATAAGAAGAATGGCAGCCTAGAGGAGGTACATCTGGTTTTTTTTTTTCATATGGCAGACATATATTCTTCTTCAGTTGTATCTGAAATAATGCAATGGTGGTTCTGGAGGGAGGGATTTCCTGACAGGGGATTATAATTGCTTTGTGTAGTAGCTGTGGCCATGTTCACTGGATCAGACTGAGATTTGTCACAGCGATCAGACCCATCATGTTGATCAGCTATGGGAAAACTGCCATCCTCCTTATGGTGCTGGACTGAAATCCCCATTGGACTCAGCTGCATAGCCAGCAGTGAGGAATGCTGGCAGTTGCAACCCAGCCACATTTGAAGACCCCAAGTGGACCACCTGATGTTGTCATGGATGCCAAAACTGGCAATGTTTAGGCTATCAACTCAGGGGGAGTCATTTTGATAACCAGCAAAATTTTGCCGCTGATAATGAAGGAAGACCCTCTCTCTGTGTGCGTGTGAGTTGTATTACTTAAAGGGGCATTGTCGCATGCATGTATGTTTATGAGGATAGGATGATTCATGAGTGTGTACATGTACACATAGAAATGGATGAGGAAGTGTTTTTTTTCCAGAGCCCACACAAATAGCATGGGCATTGTCCCTAGGGGATTGTAGGAGATATATATTTATTAGAGATGGGCATGACTCAAAAAAATGGTGTTTTGTTTGTCGTTTGGTCGTTTAGGGGTCTGTTTCAGTTCGTTTTCGTTTTCGTGATTTTTTTGCAAAAAAATTTGTTTTCATTTCGTTAGGTAACGAAACAAAAAAGCGAAAACGAAAATGAAAAATTGCTGTTTCGTTAGCATTCTTTTTAGTTCAATGCATCTGCTGCAACGAAAACGAAAAAACATGGCAAATTTGGTCATTTTGTTTTTGTTTTTGTTTTGTTTTTTTAAAATTTTTGTTTCATTTTCGTTGCGTAACAAAACGAAAAAATGAAAATGAAAATGAAAAATCACTCGTTTCGTGCCCATCTCTAATATTTATAAGTGGCTTTCCTCATTTCTCTGTAAACATCTCCCTCCTTCCCTCCTGCAGCCTAGTAATTATTTATGAGACATAGGATAAGCCTTTTTTTGTTTTCCCAGTGACTTTATTCTGCATTCTCATTTTATTTGCAATTGTCTATTACATGCTTTGAATTATTGTAATTGTCCTACCTAAAAACACACTAAAGTGCTAAAATATTTTGTTTGTCTTGGCCTATAGATTATAGGGTTCTGGAAAACAGCTCGAGCTCTGAAAAGCAGGGAGACCCAGTCACCCCTGAGGAAGGGAAGCTGGGGATTGCTCAGCAGGTCCTCATTTCCACAAGCATGTGGGACATGCTTGAAAAAATGTGAAAAGGTACAGGGTATCTTCCACCAGAACACAACAACCTTCCACCTGGGACCAAGTGGCAGTCCATGGACAAGGGTGAGGAAGGTATCTCATTCCAAAATTTGGGGAGCACTATATCCTGTCCTAGTCATGACCTGTCTAAGGCTAGCTGGAGACTGAGTAGCATCTATCTTCAGGAACAAGATGCTAAATTGGTAGTATAGAGTAGACTTCCTACAGAGTCAGAGCTACATATGCTAACAGTTCTCACTGAAGACCAGGCAAGGAGAATGGAAAACAACTGCTACAGTGCTATGAAGGGCAGACATGTCTCTTAAAGGGAAAGGGTACCCACGCTTCATGCTTGCCCATTGTCATAGTGTTGAGTCATGGGTACTTGGATGAGCAGCGAAACATTTCAATATCACAAGAAAAGAATTCGAGTTGGCATGACTCATCTTGCCTGGATGACTGAGAATCTCCACAGACCTATGTTAAAAAAGATCGAATTGATAGTTATTTATGGGGAGGGGATTGCTTTTAAGAGAGAGCTTTCTTCTATAAAGGTAGCCTGTTTAAAAGAAAATAAATGACTCCAAACTGGGCTGAAACCAACCATGTATCTTTTGTAGCCCTTGTGTTTTCTGAAGAGCAAAATGTGAGGGTACTTTCAGAAGACCATATAGAGCTTAAAAGCCAGCCCTCCACACCGCAGACAATCTGTTCCTTTAAAAAAGGATTTTCTTTCTTTTTTTTTTTTTTACAAAATACAGTACTGATAACAAATTTAATTAGGTCGTGGGCAATCCCACAAACAATTCTCTTGACCAAGGGAAGGTCTTAATGAAAAAGGGCTGAAAGATAAAGCATAGCAGTAAAGTGTCAGCTTTGACTCTTAAATCATGAAGGGCTTTGAAGTCAGAGGTCTCCTTTGTGTCGTCTTGAGCACAAGAGATACTTGTCTTCTAAAGCTGAACTTTGTATTTTTTTTAAAAAAAATTCAATTAACATCTTTCTCCTCCTGTCAATGCTTTCAGGTCTCTCCCATTCATCAAAATCCATAAAGGCTGGTTTCTTTAAAAATTTGAACAATTTGACATTTAGCTCTCTTATTAACATTTAACATGCTACTTCTAGAAATCAGTCTCTAGTCGAAAGCCAATTTCCCTACATCTGACTTGAAGGGCAATTGTGCATCCACAGCAGGTCATCATTTCCCTTTATATGGACGATAGAGTTTTATTACCAGTTAAGGAGGCACTCTTAACACTTTGCTTTATGGAGCAGAACTTCCAATCCAGTTAATATTTTGCCCATAATCACCTTCCCTCTTTAACAGTATTATGAAAGCTTATTCTGGTGTTTTATATATATACCAAACACCATGCTCCCATATTAATTCATTTAATATACCTGTTTTTAGCTGGGAGACAAATTTGTTTCCCATTCTTTCATAGTCCTACCTCCATTCAGTCTCTCTCGAGGCAGATGATGGGCTCTTTCGTGACAGACATGTCACCACCGGATGGTGGGCTTGTTGGTGTAGCTCTGGAGTTCATGGAATCCATGGCTTCCATGGGTCTGTCCCAGCATGTTTTATGCCCCACCCACAGATCTGGTCACACCCTGGATCTGGTGTTTACCTCCATGTCGGGGGATTCACGTCTGGAGGTGGGGGACCTTGTCTCCCTTCCTGTGTCATGGACAGACCATCACCTGCTTTCATTTTCCCTGGCGATTTCGGCCCCTCCCCGCGGGGACCACCGGCCCACTATCTTGGCCCGCCCCCGGAGGCTCCAGGACCCTCAGCGGTTCGGTGAGCTCTTTGGGGGACTACCTGGTGGTTTGGCTGACGTTCCGGCCGAGGGTGTGGCGAATCTTTGGCATGAAACAGCTGTCCACACCATTGACCGGATCGCCCCCAAGCGCCTCCTCCGCTGCCGAGCCCGGCCCTCCCCATGGTTCACGGGGAGCTTAGGGCAATGAAGCAGGTTAGGAGGAGGCTGGAACGCAGCTGGAGGAAAGCCCGCACGGCGTTGAGTAAGGCTGCCGTTGATGCCCAGTCTAGTCGCTAATCATCGCGATAAGGGAGGCTAGAACATCTTTCACCTCCCTGAGAATTGCTGAGGCCTCGAACCGCCAGGCGGAGCTCTTCCGGGTGGTTCGGGACCTCAGCAATCCTAGTCTGGCCAGGCCTCCTCCTACTGAGTTCAGTAGTGAGCAATTCGCAGCCTTTTTCGAACTAAGATTGAGGCCATCCGTGCTGGTTTTGACTCCGGTTGCAGTGGTCCTGCCCCGCCATCTCCAGTTGCTGGTCCGCCTTCGTCGCCTCGGTTGGATGCGCTTGGGCCTGTTTCTGCTGTCGAGATCTCCAAGGCTATGGTGCATTGCCGGCCTGCCTCCACTCCTTTCGACCCTTGCCCTGCCTGGCTAATTAGAGCTGCCAGAGGGACTATGGCCGAATGGGCTTCTGCCATCGCCACCGCCTCGTTCAGCGAGGGGTTTTTCCTCTCGTCTGAAGGAGACGGTGGTAAAGCCCATCTTGAAAAAAAATGATCTGACAAACTATCGTCCTATCGCCAATGTCCCGTTTATGGGCAAGGTGATCGAGAGGGTGGCGGCGGTCCGGCTGCAGTCATACTTGGAGGATCGGCAGTGCCTCGATCCTTGCCAGTCCGGGTTCAGGCCCCGCCGGGTACCGAAACAGCTTTGGTCGCCCTGCAAGATGACCTTCTCAGGGCGGCCGACAGGGGTTGCTCTTCCCTGTTGGTCCTCCTGGATCTGTCAGCGGCCTTTGATACCGTCGACCACGGTATCCTGTTGGACCGGCTCTCTGAGGTCGGAATCGGAGGCACTGCTTGCAGTTGGCTCCGTTCCTTCCTGGAGGGCCGGCCACAGTACGTGCAGCATGGGGGAGTTATCGGCCCCTTGGATCCTCCCGTGTGGGGTTCCACAGGGTCGTCTCTGTCCCCCATGCTGTTTAACATCTACGTAAGGCCGTTGGCGGGGTCATCAGGAGTTTTGGAGTCTGCTGTCATCAGTACGCTGATGACACGCAGCTCTATCTCTCCTTTAACACCTCTGCTGTGGAAGCTGTGGAAGTTCTCGACGGGTGCCTGGAGGCCGTACTGGCTTGGACCGGGCGAACAGGCTTAAGCTCAACCCCGAGAAGACGGAGGTTATGTTCTTCGGGAGCTCACCGTCGGGTACGGTGGCCCTCTTCCCTGTCTGGGGGAGTCTCCTCCAGCTCGCGGAGAGGGTGCGGAATCTGGGTGTGTTCCTGGACCCGGCGCTTGCCATGGAGCACCAGGTGGCGTCGGTGACCAGGTCCGCCTATTTCCATCTCTGTCGGATCGCCCAGATCCGCCCATACCTCGACGCGAGCTCCTTGAGAGCAGTGGTCCAAGCTCTGGTGATCTCGAGGCTGGACTACTGTAACGCGCTCTACATGGGGTTGCCCTTGAATCTTCTCCGGCGCTTGCAGCGGGTCCAGAACGCGGCGGCCAGGCTGGTGGTTGGTGTGTGTCGTTATGACCACATCACCCCAGTCCTGGCCCGCTTGCACTGGTTGCCCGTTGCGGCCCGGATCAGATTCAAGGTCCTGGTTTTAGTTTATAAAACCCTCCATGGCTTGGGACCGGACTACCTGGCAGAGCGTACGCTCAGCGGTCAACTTCGCCCGTCCCGTTCGGGCAGGCGCGAGCGCACTTGCTTCGGGTCGCCACCCTCGGGAAGCCCGGAGGACGAGCACTGGACCCGGGCTTTCTCTGTGGCGGCCCCCAGCCTCTGGAATTCCATCCCCAGTGAAGTGCGCTCTGCAGAGTCCCTGCTGGCCTTCCGAAAGGCGCTGAAAACCTACCTTTTTCGTGAGGCCTTTGGCGACAGTTGATTTTTTTTTTTTTTTTTTTTTTTTTTTTTTTTCTTTTTCTTTTTCTTTTTCCCCGCCATCGTAACTTGCATTTTAGTCGAGGTGTCATGTGGTTTTAACAGTGTTTAGGAGTTTATAGGTTTGTCTGTGATTATTTATTGTATTTTATTGGCTTTGTAGCCTTTTTTGTTGTAAGCCGCTTAGAGTACCCTGTAGATAAGCGGGATATAAATATAATAAATAAATAAATAAATAAATAAATTAGTCTTCCAAGGTCTTTGCCACAAGCCCATTGTGGGCTCTGTAGCCCAGATGCTGTTAAATGAAAATGCATGTCGAAAAGCTTTAAACGAAAAAAAAAGAAAAGAAAAGAAAGAAAATGCATGTCTGTGTGTGTAGGGTGTGTGTGTGTGAATGTTGCAGAAGCAGCTACACACAGAGCCTATGGTCCATCACTTTCTATCACTTTCTTTTCTATTAGTCTATAACAGGGCTGTTCAGCTTTGAACAGGCCGAGGTCTACTTTTTCCGGTCCAAAGTGCCTGAGGGCTACTACACTAAAACCTCTACTTACAAATTCTATCCATTCCAAGCACATACTCATACGTTTAAAAAATTGTAAGTAGAGTAGCAGTTTCCCATAGGAGCACATTGAAAATCAATTAATCTGTTCCGGAGGGAACAGATTTCAATGTGCCATGGCCCTTGAACTGCCCCGCTCACCTGAATCAGTGGGCTGGCAGACCCAGAACTTTTCTGGGCCAGTGGTGGTCCTTGGGATGGGGGAGGGAGAGGTGGAGAACTTATTCCCTCACTTTTTAAACTGATGTCTGGCGGGCTACTTTTGAACCATTTGCGGGCTACTGGTAGACCATGGTCTACCTGTTGTGCAGACCTGGTCTAAGAAAGGCAGTCTTTTTTTGGGGGGAGGGGGCAGTTATGGGTAGATTGTCCTGGGCAGAACACCTCTCCAGGAAAAGCCATGTCTTGACTCTCTCACCCTGGCCTGCCTCCATGTGGACTCCTTCAGTCACAGTGGACACATTCAGTTACACTGCCACTTCTGTTGAGTAAGCTTACCCTCTCGCCTGCTGTCCAACACTTGGGGTGCCAGTCAAGGCCCATTGCAGGGCTACTGCTGTTGCTGCTGGTAACCTTGCTCATGGGCCAATGGCTCTTGCTAGCAGCAGGACAACTACCAGCCTACCTCTGAAAGCTTACTCTCAAACTGTGATGTCAGTTAAGCTGGCAAAATAAGCTGGAGAGGCAGCGTGTGGATGCGCACAATCCTGGAGCTGTCAGGTCTAAGGGAATCTCAGGGAAGTGTTAGGCTTCTTTAGGTTACCAGGGAGGGAGATATATCTGAGGAAGAGCCATGGTAGTGGAGCAGAAGCTTTATTTTTATGTTGTAGATTACTTTAGAGCCAAAGCAACCCTTTCCATCCATTCACAGTTAGTGTCAGAGCTCAGAGGCTCAGCAGGAAGGCATTAGCATGTGTATTGCCATGCCAGAAAAGCCAGGTACAAGGAAGGAGAATGGAGAGAGATAGCCAGTGGATAGAGATGGGCACGACTAGGGAAAATGACGTTTTCGAGTTGTCGTGTGTCGGAGGCGGCCTGTGTCGGCTCGTTTCCGTTTTTTGCGAAACTTCGCAAAAATTTGTCGTTTCGTTTTTCGTTTTTTCATCTGTCATTAAACTGGTTTGGGGGTAGCGGGCTCCTGGAGGCACCTCTTTTTGGGGGGGTGGGTGCCTCCTATCCTCACCCGCTAGGGAAAGCAGGCTCCTGGAGACCCCTCATACATGGGGGTCTCCTCTCCTCACCTGCTGCAAAAAGGCATGCATGCATAGCCATATGGCTATGATTGCATACCCAGTTGCACGGAGAGGCACAGCAGACTGGCAGAGGCACCCCTCTTTTTGGGGTGCCTTCCCTGCATCAGTCAGGCCTCGGGGGCATGGTTTGCATGATGTCACACATGCTGCCGGCCGAGCCAAGCCTGCAGGAGTCACCCAGAGCCACAAGTGGCGGACTGGCAGACTCTCTGCACCCACTGTGTCTCACTAAGAAGGGAATTGTACTTGCTATAGTGCAATGCAAGTACAGATCTGGCTTAGGCAACAGGGTTAGCGCAAGGGCTAGGGTTAGGCTAGTTACGGGTGAGGTTAGGGTGAGTATTGGGGGGCACCTCTGGGGGCCTCTCTGACCCACTTAGAAGGACAGTGTACTGGCATATGTGTTAGGGTTAGGGTTAGGGTTCAGGTTCGGGCTACGGTTAGTGGGCTTTTTATGCCCGGTTGGCACATCCCAGAAGTCTCTGTGGTCAACCTGGCCAAGTGGCCATGCGATTGGTGGAATGGCTCCAAAAAATTGCATGGGCATTGGTCACTCCCATGGCCAGCCCATCATTGCGCAGGTGTAAAAAAATAAAAATAAAAATAAAAATAAAATAAAATCAATGGAGAGAGGAAAGAGGAGACATTTTGTTGCAAGAAAAACCCACTGCTACTGTAAAAATTCTGGAAGTTTTAAAATAGCAATTTTCGCATGTTTCTGTGTGGTGCTTGTGTGTTTTTGGACCACAATTTCAAAAAAAAATTGCGGTCGCCGCCCCATTTTCGATCCTCCGCCCGCACCGCATGGCATTGGCAACTCGAGTCCGGCTGCCCAGGACAGGAGAGGGGGGGAGGCCGGGACCCCCCCCCCAGAAACCACCCCTCTGGTAGGTGCACTCTGCACTGCAGGCATATTTTCGCCTGCTTTTTGGCCCGGGAATGGGGGGGGGAGTTTAAAACTTTTTTTCTGTGCCGCTTCCGCTTGAATTGCGGCGGCCGGCAGCAAGTCCGGTGCTTTGCGAGCGACTACGACGAGGATTTCCCCCACCACCAGAGCAGCCCAGGACAGGAGAGGGGGGTCAACCACCCCTCTGGTAGGTGCCCTGAGCCCTCACTCAGGCAGGCATATTTCCGCCTGCTTTTTGGCCGGGAATCGGGGTTTTTTTTTAACTTTTAAAAACTTTTTTTCTGTGCCGCTTGGCATCGCGGGATCGCCGCGATGCCAGGAACGACCACGACAAATCAGACCCAATTATTCTTTAGTCGTTTCGAGTTCTAGTTCTAGCGGAGTAATTCCCGTTACCGTTTCCGTTGCGTAACGGAAACGAGTAACGGAAACGGAAACGGGAATTCCACCAAGTCGTGCCCATCTCTACCAGTGGATGTATACACTCAATCTCATTGGCTGCTTTCACACGACCACTAAAATCTGCGGCAAAGGGCTTGCAGATGCAGAGCATAAAATCATTTCTCCATGAGCAGTGGACTTAAAAAATAAATAAATAAAGTGCACGCACTTAAGTGGGACCCAGCACATTTTACAAGTACCTGGTCTCAAGGTGGTAAAATCCTTGTTGTTCCGATGCGGATTTTAAACCATTACTTGAGTCGCACCAAAAACCTTTTCGCCCCTGTTATGGTGTCTTTGCCGCAGTTCTTAGTCATGGGATCAGAATGGTTGCAGATTTTCAAAACGCAACTATGGGAACATCCGATCCATGACATCAACCACATGACTGCTCCAGGGGGTGATCCGGATCAAAGTTTGTTGTGGATTTTAGTGGTCATGTGACAGCAGCCTATTTGGACGGAGTGGAACATTGGGATGGTGACTTGTCATCCTTCTAGTTGTGTGATCCCTGGCAGCAGTGATAGTTGATAGGCAGGGACTTTACAAGGGCCAAATCCCTGATCTGAAATGTTCAGCCTGAGATGTCCAACAAAGGTATGTTCACAGGCCCAGTCAGCTCTGGTAGGCTCTTCAGGACCATCTGAGTGCTGTGTGCCAGTATTTGGCCTGCCTCTAAGAGGATGAGGCCTGTGTACCAACACTAGAAAACATTTTCACACCCATATGCCTCAGAGCAGAAACTGCTGCAGTACAGGCAGTTTTTATACATTCCAAGAAAAGCTGGACATCGTAAACCTCCAAAACAAGAGGAGGAAAATGAGGAGGAAATTTATTTTCATAACGAGCTTCTTGTTTTCCTGTATTTCTTTCAAAATAACTAGGGAAGGGAGGGGAAGAGAGAACAGGAATGACTTTTGGCATTTGAAATTAATTTTTATTACTCTCTACTCCTCAGCCTCCTCAGGTTATTGGAACATCATATGTTACAACCACAGCTTCAAAGACATATGCTCAGGCTACATCTGTTTATAATAATGCTAACAAAAACAATATAGTAAGGCAACCTAGATCACGAACAACTTGCTTACTGCAGGAACACAATGACCCAATGGTGGCTTGGCTTTGTTAAGCACTTTAATGTGGAAAGAGAAAGGGGTCTTTTCACGCACTGGCCCTGCAAACCCCTTAATCTTCTCATTCTAGCCACTTGGCCCTCCTCAATCCGTCTTATACCACAAAAGGTCCACAGTTGAATGAGTCAATGGTTAGTGAAAAGCTTAGCCTTCACATCCGATGTTCTGGAGGTCCAAAAATCACTTTTAATTTTCATAGGTTAATCAAAGAGTCTTGGGTTGGACTTCATTCCTCTAAAGTGCCCTGGTTGCACCGGTGAGAACGCACCAATGTGCTTTGCAACAGACAAATGCCAAGCCATCTCAAATCCAAAATATACAAGATAATCATCCGCCCTGTTGCACTGTATGGCAGAGTGCTGGGCAGCAACAAAGGGCATAGAGAAACGTCTCCCATGACAAGGAAGTGTGCATGCTTTGTTGGATATAGGGTATCTTCCTACTCAATTACATCACAAATGATTCTATCTGACAGGAACAAGGTGTGAAACCAATTACATGATAGAAAGCCGGCTTCACTTGTATGGACATGTCCTCAGAGCACTATCTTCCACTGTTGTTAAAAATGGTTTACCACCTGAAAATCAATGGCTAGCAGCAACATGGGTGACCAAAATAGAGATGGCAGGACACTATCAATAAGGACAGTCACATTTTCAACCTGTGGCCTAAAGACAAAGTTGATGAGCAAAGTGGTGTTTTAGCATTAGAAGACCAGACCCTGCACCTGCAAGAAAACCCGAAGAAGAAGAAGAAGAAGAAGAAGAAGAAGAAGAAGAAGAAGAAGAAGAAGAAGAAGAACTCCCTACCTATGTTGAAAGCATACATAGTTCTTTCTTTCCCATGTACTATATATACAGGGAATATAGCTATTGCATACAAAGATATACTGTGATGTGGAAGCACATAGTCTTCAAACAAATGTGTAAGAACAAACTGAATGAAAAGTATTCAAGCCTTTCCATGGAAATGATGAGCACAACAAAGAGGCCAGGAAATAAGAACATAAGAACATAAGAACATAAGAAGAGCCATGCTGGATCAGGCCAAAGGCCCATCTAGTCCAGCTTCCTGTATCTCACAGCGGCCCCACCAGATGCGTTTGGGAGCGCATGAGACTAGAAATCTGTCTCCTGATACCACTCCCCTGCATCTGGCCCTTGAAGGACCCTGGTTTAAAGCCTAGAGATTACACATCTCCATCATGGTTTGTAACCCGTCATGGACTTTTCCTCTAGGAATCTGTCCGATCCCCTTTTGAAGGCATCCAGGTCAGATGCCATCACCACATCCTGTGGCAGGGAGTTCCATAGACTTACAACGCGCTGGGTGAAAAAATATTTTCTTTTGTCAGTTCTTACTCTCCCAGCACTCAATTTGAGTGTATGTCCCCTAGTTCTGGTATTTTGGGAGAGGGAGAAGAGCTTCCCTCTATCCACTTGACTCATACCCTGCATTATTTTGTGCGTCTCAATCATATCCCCCCTCAAGCGCCTTTTTTCCAGACTAAAGAGGCCCAAATGTTTTAGCCTTTCTTCATAAGGGAGGTGCCCCAGCACAGTAATCATTTTAGTCGCTCTCTTCTGCACCTTTTCCAGTTCCACTATGTCTTTCTTGAGATGCGGTGACCAGAATTGTACACAATACTCCAGGTGGGGCCTTACTATTGTTTTGTATAACGGCATTATAATGTTGGCTGTTATATTTTCAATCCCCTTTTTGATAATCCCTAGCATGGAATTGGCCTTCTTCACCGCTGCCACACATTGGGGAGACACCTTCATGGAGCTGTCCACTAACACACCAAGATCTCTTTCCTGATCCGTCACGGATAACTCAGAGCCCATGAGTTGATAGATGAAGTTTGGATTTTTTGCCCCAATATGCATTACTTTACATTTGATTACATTAAAACGCATTTGCCATTTCTCAGCCCATTCCCCCAGTTTGGAGAGATCCTTCTGGAGCTCTTCACAATCTTCTCTGATTTTTACCACATGGAAAAGTTTTGTGTCATCTGCAAACTTGGCCACCTCACTGCTTATCCCTGTCTCCAGGTCATTTATGAACAGATTGAAAAGCACCGGCCCCAGGACAGAGCCCTGGGGCACACCGACTTCTCTCCATTGTGAAAATTTCCCATTGACACCTACTCTTTGTTTCCGGGATCTCAACCAGTTCTCAATCCATAAGAGGACCTGCCCTCTTATCCCCTGACTGTGTAATTTTCTCAGCAGCCTTTGGTGAGGGACTGTGTCAAAAGCCTTTTGAAAATCCAGATAGACTATATCCACCGGTTCACCCAAATCCACATGCCGATTGACCTTTTCAAAAAATTCTAAAAGGTTTGTAAGACAAGATTTACCCTTACAGAAGCCATGCTGATTTTCTCTCAGCAAGGTTTGTTCTTTTATGTGTTTTTAAGAGACAAGTTGCATATAACCGTTAAGAGATCTGCAATTTCGTTTCTCAGTTCCCTAATAACCCTTGGGTGGATGCCATCTGGGCCCGGTGACTTGTTAATCCTCAATTTATCAATTAGTCCTAAAACCTCCTCTCTTTTAACCTGTATTTGATTTAATTCTTTAGTCAAGAGGGGCGGCTCAGGCAGCGGAATCTGCTCAAGGTCCTCTGTCGTGAAGACAGACGCAAAGAACTCGTTCAATTTCTCTGCAACGTCCGAGTCCTCCTTAACCTCCCCTTTTCCTCCCTTACCATCCAGAGGGCCAACTGGTTCTCTGGCAGGTTTTCTACTTCTAACATATTTAAAGAAGCTTTTATTATTACCCTTTATATTGCTAGCCATTCGTTCCTCAAAGTCTTTCTTTGCCTCCCTTATCATCTTCTTACATTTCTTTTGCCACAGTTTGTGTTCCTTTTTATTTTCCTCATTTGTGGAGGATTTCCATTTACAGAAGGACCTCTCCTTGTGCTTTAGAGCCTCTCTAACTCCACTCGTTAACCATGCCGGTGTCCTCTTGGACTTAAATGAGCTCTTCTTTCTTTGTGGTATGCACTTGTGCTGGGCCTCTATTATTGTTGTTTTAAACAGGCTCCATGCACTCTGAAGAGATTGGATTCTTCTAACCCTCCCCTTCAGTTTCTCTCTAACTAGTTTCCTCATCTGAGGGAAGTTTGCCCTTCGAAAATCAAGGGTTTTTATGTCTGATTTGGTTGACACTCTTCCTCCGACATGCATGGCAAAGGTAATTGCAGCATGGTCACTGTTCCCCAGAGGCTCAGTGACATTCACATCCCTGACGAGGTCCTGGGTATCACACAATATTAGATCCAGAGTTGCCTGTTCTCGGGTGGGCTCCATGACAAGTTGCTCTAAGGCACAGTCATTCAGCAAGTCGAGAAACCCAGTTTCTCTTTCTTGCCCGGAGCTCGCATTGGCCCAGTCAATGTGGGGATAATTAAAGTCCCCCATGATTACTATCCTATCCCTCTTAGCCACCTCCATGATTTCTCTCCTCATTTTAAGGTTCCCCTCACATTTTTGATCGGGTGGACGATAGAATACTCCAACTATCACATCACTCTTTGAACCTGGTAGTTTAACCCACAGTGATTCTATGGTGGAGTCAGACCCTCTGTCAATCTCCATTCTGCTGGATTTTACGCCTTCTTTGACATAGATGGCCACTCCTCCTCCAACCCGCCCCTCTCTATCCCTTCTATAGAGTTTATAGCCTGGGATTGCTGTATCCCACTGGTTCTCCACATTCCACCAGGTTTCTGTTATGGCTATTATATCAATGTTATCCCTAGCTGCCAAATGTTCAAGTTCTCCCATCTTTGCTCGGAGGCTTCGAGCATTGGCGTAGAAGCACCTGTACAGTGGGTCCCGCAACAGCTCCTGCCTTGTTCTTTTCCCCCCACAGCTTTTATTTTCAGTAGACGAACTGTCACATTCCATTATTCTGCCAGTGTTAATACTTGCTATGTCATCTCTATGTGATTCTCTACCCTCTCCAACCTCATTCCCCGAGGATGAGGTGTTCCGAACCGGATGCCACTCAGCTCCTGTCGGCTTTCCCCCAGTTATCAGTTTAAAAGCTGCTCTGCTGCCTTTTTGAGGTTGAGTGCCAGCAATCTGGTCCCATCATGATTCAAGTGCAACCCATCCCCCCTGAACAGGTTTGGCTTGTCCCAAAATGTTCTCCAGTTCCTGACAAATCTAAAGCCCTCCTCTCGACACCATCGCCTCATCCACGCATTGAGGCTTCTGAGTTCTGCCTGCCTGGCGGGTCCTGCATGAGGAACAGGTAGCACTTCTGAAAATGCTACCTTGGAAGCCCGGGACTTCAATCTTCTACCTAGCAACCTGAATTTGGCTTCCAAGACTGACCGCTTGGCCTTCCCGACATCATTGGTATCAGCATGTACCATGACCACTGGCTCCTTCCCAGTTCTCTCTAACAAGCTATCTAGATTTCTGGTGATGTCTGCAACCTTTGCACCCGGCAGGCAAGTGACCATCCGGTTATCATGCTCCTCACAAATCCATCCCTCCGTATTTCTAATGATAGAATCCCCTAGCACAATGAGCTTCTCTCCTGCAGCCTGCTCATCAACATGTACCTGATCTTGTATCTCATCAATAGTGATGAGGGAGAGATCCTCCGGTGGAACCACTTCTTCCTCTATGTGTGCCTCATGAGGTGTGCTGAGGGAAAGAGCTTCAAACTGATTGTGCAAGATGAGACTCTCTGAGCGATGCCTTGGCCTTCTACTCCTTTGAGTCACATTCCTCCACCCATCCACCTCCTGAGTTGGGGGAGTGACTTCCTCCTCTGAAGTGTGCCCTGTCTCTTCTTGGACCTGGATAGTCTGTTCCGCTCTTTCCAGGAACCGCTCAAGCTCCTTAATATGTTGCTGGTCCGCTATGCGAGCCTCTAGCTGCTGGACCCTCTCTTCCAATAGTGCAACCAGCTTGCACTTGCAGCAGATGTAGTTCTGCACACGCTCTGTCAAGACAACAAACATGGCACAAGTGTGCAGGTAACTACAGCTACTCCCTCCAACTCAATTTTAACGATTACAATAAAATGTATTCAAGGTCTCAAAAATGTAAACTTGCACTAATTTTTTTTATCTAGTAAGACTCTTTACTTCTTTTATTGTTTATTCAAAATCTAACAGTGTAAGGGCCGCTAAAGCACCTCTACTCCAACTGTAAGCACGTCAGGAAGTGTAGGACCTCCTCAGGAGTTACTTGGCTTGAGAATTCAATTAAACCCAGAAGAATTTTTTTTTTAAGTTTGCACACGCCGTCAGGCGCGTGCTGCTGGTAGCAGCTATTTAAAGCTAAAACTCCGCCCCTTGCTCCTGCAAGAAGAGGAAGTTAGTTAGCTCTCTGCCCTTTGGCCGTGTGCTCCTCTGACCACCTCCTTCCTCTCTGCTGCTCTGCCAGAAAAGGACTGAGGGACTGCTGGTAGCAGCTATTTAAAGCTAAAACTCCGCCCCTTGCTCCTGCAAGAAGAGGAAGTTAGTTAGCTCTCTGCCCTTTGGCCGTGTGCTCCTCTGACCACCTCCTTCCTCTCTGCTGCTCTGCCAGAAAAGGACTGAGGATTGCTGGTAGCAGCTATTTAAAGCTAAAACTCCGCCCCTTGCTCCTGCAAGAAGAGGAAGTTAGTTAGCTCTCTGCCCTTTGGCCGTGTGCTCCTCTGACCACCTCCTTCCTCTCTGCTGCTCTGCCAGAAAAGGACTGAGGGACTGCTGGTAGCAGCTATTTAAAGCTAAAACTCCGCCCCTTGCTCCTGCAAGAAGAGGAAGTTAGTTAGCTCTCTGCCCTTTGGCTGTGTGCTCCTCTGACCACCTCCTTCCTCTCTGCTGCTCTGCCAGAAAAGGACTGAGGGACTGCTGGTAGCAGCTATTTAAAGCTAAAACTCCGCTCCTTGCTCCTGCAAGAAGAGGAAGTTAGTTAGCTCTCTGCCCTTTGGCCGTGTGCTCCTCTTACCACCTCCTTCCTCTCTGCTGCTCTGCCAGAAAAAGACTGAGGGACTGCTGGTAGCAGCTATTTAAAGCTAAAACTCCGCCCCTTGCTCCTGCAAGAAGAGGAAGTTAGTTAGCTCTCTGCCCTTTGGCCGTGTGCTCCTCTGACCACCTCCTTCCTCTCTGCTGCTCTGCCAGAAAAGGACTGAGGGACTGCTGGTAGCAGCTATTTAAAGCTAAAACTCTGCCCCTTGCTCCTGCAAGAAGAGGAAGTTAGTTAGCTCTCCCCTTTGGCCGTGTGCTCCTCTGACCACCTCCTTCCTCTCTGCTGCTCTGCCAGAAAAGGACTGAGGACTGCTGGTAGCAGCTATTTAAAGCTAAAACTCCGCCCCTTGCTCCTGCAAGAAGAGGAAGTTAGTTAGCTCTCTGCCCTTTGGCCGTGTGCTCCTCTGACCACCTCCTTCCTCTCTGCTGCTCTGCCAGAAAATACTAGCAGGGGTGAATTAATCCCACGTGTGAATATGAGGACCATGCTTATTGCCCTTCTAAAACCCCATACGCAGTCTGTTCCTGGTGGTTGCCTTGATGGAAGCTTTCCCTTGGCAGCTGGAAGAAAAGAAGGAAGGAATTAAAAACAAAAACACAGTTGGCAACTCTGCAGGTAGCCATTGCTGGGCCAGAAACCCTTCTCTCCAGCATGCAACATTAATTTTATGACCTAGCCTTGCGTTCTTCCAATCCCCCACTGGTGAGAAGGGGGCTGTCCTGGAGAATTGGAAATGTGCAGACCATACAATGATTGGGTCTGATTGTCTCCAAAAGGGTGCAGGACTAGGCAGGCACCAATTTGGTTGCCTTTATATAGTTTCAGAATGGGTTGAAAGGGCAATGTGCAACTCTCATGACTTTTTAATTTGTTGGGGTGGTTGCATATGACTTTGAAATCATTGATACAAGTAACTTAAAATATTTGTTTGTTTGTTTGTTTGTTTGTTTGGAATATTTTTACTCCACCTTGGAAAGGGACCCAAGGTAGCTGACAATAATGAAGGACAATATACAGCCCAGAACATTTAAGACAAAATTTAAGTTATGGACAGAGAATGAGAAGAGGCATCTTAGAGGATTAAAGGGTAACATTAAAGCTATAAAGAGCTAGCAAAAAGAAACAAAATCCATTATGAGGGGTGGAGACTAACATGGGAAACACTGGTGTTCTTATGAAATCAGCCAATGCAATCATGCATAATCCATATAAAAGTTGCATTGTAGGTAGTCCATCATTCAGGAAAAGCTTGCCTGAAGAGGAAGGTCCGGAAAGATGGCAGAGATGGGGCAGACCTGGCCTCCAACAGAAGGAAGTTCCAAAGTCTGGGAGCAGCAAGAGAGAAGGCCCTTTCATGTGTTCCTATGAGACACATCTGTGAAGGTGGTGGTATGGGGAGAAAGACCTCTCCCCTGATGACCTTAACACCTTAGCCATATTTCAAGATTTGATCTTTGAGGTAGCTTGGACCCAGACCCATTGTGCTTTGTCGGTTAAGGTCAGCACCTTGAATTGTGCCCGATAGCTGATTGGCAGCCAGTTGAGCTGCTTCGTTGAATACATTCTCTGTATTCAAGTGTGTAAGGGCTTTATGGAAAAGAGAGCAGAGGTAACTTGTAAATGTTACCTTTTGGAATATACTTCCCAGAATCCCCTACCCTGTATCCCTCCTGGGCCTGGGATTCTGGGATTAGTGGCTTTGGAAAACCCCCAATAAAATTTGGGAGAGAACAGAGGGAACCATTAGCTCAAATTCTGCACTGACATTGTGAGAATTCTGATCATCTCTGTCAAGGGGATCACTTTTTATTTATCTATTTTTAAATTAATCTATAACTCACCTGTCTCCCTTGCACGACATAAGCTAAATTTAAAACATACACATTTTGCCTTTTATTAAACCACTCAGAGTCACCCCTGATTAGATAGGAGGTAAATAAATAAATAAATAAATAAATAAATAAATAAATAAATAAATAAATAAATGCAGCTTTAAAAACACCACAATCCATAGTATTACCACATTTAATCATATTTTGAATTAACACAATTGCATTACACATAATTTAAAAACCAATTTGAAACAAATTAAGTTCAGTACACACCATTTTGCCCATTGTTTCTTTGATGGAAACCTTTTTTTCATATTGTACCAGAAAGACTGTCAGAAAATGGACACCACTAGAGCTTCAGCCCAGAGGCCTTCTAGGTGAGTGAAGCAGGAATTCTGAGGGTGTTTTTAACTGGGCAGAAGTGCTGTGCCTTAAATGCAGGACCACGTTTTGTTTTTACCTTTTCTTATAAAAAAATGAAATATTTGAGGCAACTACTGGCACAGAGCAGTGGCTAGATCTGAGTGAATATGCAGGTGTCTCTTGCATGCTATAGCATCTAAAACAGAACCACTGATCTAAAAGAAAAAGGAAAGCTGACAGATTAGATTGGTTTCCCACATAACCTGAGGGTTCATGGGATGTACTGCCAGTTATAGCAACAATAGCAGGAATAGGCTGCCAGTTAAAAGCTTTCCTTGGCAATTTTTGGGTGCACATTCCTTTGTTGCATTGTGTAGGCATGGTATAGATCTCAAAATCACCATTAACAGCAATAATTTGCCCTTGCTGATCATGCCATATGTATTGCACACATGAAGCCAGGCAACAGGGTTTCAGCCAGTACCTATCTGGCTGGGAAAACACACTCACACCCAAACCCACAGGTTTTCTTCCTTGACTGTAGATTGCTTGAGTTTGGATCCATTTATTTGGATTCAACAGAAGCCAGTTTTTGTCATCACCTGGCTCCAATGCAGTTGCCTGCCCTTCTTCTGTGACATCACAATGGATTACTACATGGTCTCAGGTCTTCGCACTTAAACCTCTGGGGATCAGACCTGCTGACCTGGCAGCCCTAATTGCTTTCCATTTAATTACTGTCAATAGTAAGTCCACCCATTTAAGTGGGAAGAGTCATCTGCAAAGCACAACTACACATTTTGCCTTGTAGGTAAGGACAATCTTCGTACCAATCCCATATTATTAGGAAAGAAAATACTTGGGGGCGTAATCTGTATGCTTTGATTCTTGATATGTTCATTATTTCATTCATTTTCATATTTACCTCTTCCAAGCCTCTAAAAATTAGTTCCCTTCCCAGTTTTAATACAAAGTCTGCAAGGGGGGGAAAAATAAGAGTTGTGAAAGAATTTATATGTCCTCTTTAAAAAAAAAAACACAGCAAAGTTCAGATTAAAAATGAAACAAGAAAAGCACCCAGATTAAAAATGAAGCTAGAAATGCACTCAGGCCTTGGGCAGTAGGCCAAATGGTGATGAGAATTGCCAGGGAGGGAGATATCAAGCAGATGAACAGGAGTATGAGAGCCAGGGGTTAAGATTGCCCTGTAGCTTCTACCTGAACTATATAGACCATTTGGTTCACTGAAGGATGCACACTCTGAAAACTGTTTTCTCTGAAACAGAAAACATGCCTAGACCGGCAGCATCCATTGAAAATACCTCCAGTGCATTGTGCTCATCATTACCCCTGTTTAGGACCCCAACTGCTTTGTAAATGAAGTTTGGGGAACGTATTCCCTTCCAGATATCATTGGGCAGCATCTAGCAGTTGAGGGAGAGGGCCAATGCACATGGAATCTGATTTGAGCTGCGGAAGGCAGGGAGGGCTCAATAAGGAAATGGTAAGCTACCACGTGGTAAATCAAAGAAAAGATACAATCAAAGGTCTAAGGATGGCAGAGGTGCTAATAATAATAACCAAATGTTCCAAATATCTGATTATGAAGGTGTGGATGATAAAAGACATTTTCTTCTAGATAGTGGTAGTTTCATTCACATTTGTCGATTCCCAGAAAACTTTAGTGAACTTGATACAGAAAATAGACCAAAGATAGTACAGGCAAATCAACAAAGGTTAAATGTGCTCAGAACTGGAATAGTACCTTTAAAATGTCTTACTTCTAAAAATAAGGTTGTTTTAAACAAATGTTGCCTTTGTCCCTGAAGCCTCAAATAATTTACTTGGAACTAAAAGGATTGCAAAGAATGGTTATACTGTAATACTTAAAAGTGACACAGGAAAGGTTATCAATGATAGAACTGGTCATGTACTTATGGTTGATGAAAAGGATGGGTTCCATTACATAGTTGATGTTAGTGATAACATAAACATTGCATTAAATGATGGAAAGCCTGTATGTCAAACTAAACAAGATCTTTGTGATCATAAAACCTGTCTTTATTCATGGCATGTGAAATTAGCACACCGAGTATTGAAAAGCTATTAACAGAATGTGGAATTAATGCTCCTAAATGTGATAAGTCAAAAGAGATGTGAGATGTGCATAAAAGCAAAGGGAACTGCTCCTGGTTATACAGGACAATCTAACGTACAGGGATAAAGGGTTCCTGGAAGAGGTCTATTCAGATTTAATCAGTCCCATGCCATTATCTGCAGGCAAAAATAGATATTTTCTTACCTTCACTGAATTCAAGAGTAAGTACAGTTATGTATATAAATTTAAGACTAAAAACGAGACTCTTGAAAATTTCAAATCCTATGTAGCTGCAATTTAGAATTGATTTGGTAAAGCACCCTTAAGCTACATACTGATGGGGGTGGAGAATATTGTAATGCATATTTTAAGAGATTTGTTGAACAAGAAGGCACTGAACATAAAGTTATTATATCCCAGTCTCCACAAAAAATGGATGTTTGGAAAAATTTAACCATACACTACAGAAGATGGCTAGATCCATGTTAATGCAAGTTGGATTACCAAATTCTCTGTGGGCTGAAGCAGTAGTTACAGCATAATAGAGTCCCAATTAGAGTAACAGGTAAAATACCTTTTGATTTATAGTTTGGAAGGAGACCTGGTTTAAGGGATATGAAAGCTTTTGGTGCTAAAGCATACTTTCATATTCCAAATGAGAAAAGAGGGACACTTGAACCTTGAGCTGAGATTGGAATTATAGTTGGGTATGCCATTGGAGGGAAAGGATATAAAATTTTGAACCCTGAGACTTTTGAAGTTAAATGTTGTAATTGTGTATATGTAGATGAAGGAAATATAAGGCAACAGATAATTAAACCTACAGTGGCTACTGATATACAGAGTATAGAGGTTGTTTCACAAGAATTGGTGGATTGGTCACCTGCAGAGACCTCCTGGGGAGCTTGACAGAACAGAAAGGGAAGCAAGAAGTGGACCAAATGAAACAGAAACAAAAACCACTGTAAGACAATCAGAGAGAAGTAATAAAGGCAAACCTCCAGAAAGATATGGGTTTTGTCAAAATCTTCAAACCATCAAGGAACGAGCAAACTGTGAACTATACACATTTAGGACACGAAAATAATCATCAGCAGAAGCATAATGTATATCATCAGAAAAAGCATGCAATGAATTAGAATGGATGTTTTATTTGTTAAAGGACTTTTGGATTAGTGAACCTACATCCATAGTGATTAGAGATGGGCATGACTAGGAAAAATGATGTTTCAATTTTTCGTTTGTTGGACCAGGTCTGTTTTGTTCCATTTCCGTTTGTCGCAAAAATTTTCAGAAATTTTTCATTTCGACATTTCGTTTGTCATTTGTCGTTTCTACCGCGATTTAGCGTGATTTGACTTCCCAGAGCATGTGGGCGTCCCGCAATGACCCAGAGCAGGCAGAAAACACTTTAAACTGATGAATAATATATCAGTATAATATTGCATCCTATATGCAATAATGCAAAGTTGCAAACAAAGTGGGCAGAATGCAATATTCTCTTTTTCTTTTGTTCAACTGCTGACTGAACCAGCGGCCACCCTACTTGGTCTGGCTGCCTGTTATACTTTTTTGTTTTTTTGTTTTGAAGCCTTTATCCATCCCATTTCCCCTCCATCTCTCAGAGGCAGCAGGAGACACAGTATTCAGTTCCTCCCCCAAATCTGGATGAGGGTCTACTCCTCTCAATGTCCCCATCTCCAATGACACTCCTTGTAAAGCCAAGCAAATGCCACCCTGGTCAACTAGTGGTCAGAGATTCAGTCTGGTAGAGGCATGACAGATGCTCCCCCCCCACTCATCTGGATGAGTGCCCATCTTCTCACTTTCTCCCCCAATTCCCAATACAGTTCCTCTCAACCTCTCGGGGAATCATCGCCAGCCGGAGTATCCCAAGGAGCTGCTGACAGGCAGAATCCCCAAGGATCAAATTCAGGAGCCAATGGAGACCCTCCAGAAAACCCTGGAGGTCAGTCCACCACTCTTTGTGGGGGCAGCTGTGTTTGATTTCCAAATTCCAAACAGGGCTCAGTGGCCACGTTCTCCCCCAACGCAGGAGACCGAGTTCCGCCCAGGAGGCAGAGTCCACGCATGGAAGCCACAAAGCCAGAGTGCCAGGGAAGGGATTGTTTCTGCCGCCTTTGGAGGCCAGAGTGACTTTCCAACCCTCCTTATTTGTAGGATAGGGTAGGGAACAGCCTGGTGCCTCCTTGTCCTCGGGATTTCCTGCCTCTTCGAGGCGGGAGGGAGGACGATTTGGAGGTGGATTACAACAGTGAACCAGCAGCAACCTATGCTGCTGCTGCTGCTTGGGAACAGCCTGGAGACCAGGCCAGAGTTTTGCCTACCCAGGAGACCGGGTTCCGCCAACCCAGTGGAGAGACACAGTCCACACAGGGAAGCCACGAAGCCAGAGCACCAGGGAACTTGAGGGAGGGATTGTTTCAGCTGCCTACTTTGGAGGCCAGAGTTTTGCCTACCCAGGAGACAAGAGTTCCGCCAACCCAGTGGAGGAGACACAGTCCACGCAGGAAAGCCAGAGTGCCAGAGCGCCAGGGAACTTGAGGGAGGGATTGTTTCAGCTGCCTACTTTGGAGGCCAGAGTTTTGCCTTCCCAGGAGACCGAGTTCCGCCTACCCAGTGGAGGAGACACAGTCCACGCAGGAAAGCCAGAGTGCCAGAGCGTCAGGGAACTTGAGGGAGGGATTGTTTCAGCCGCCTACTTTGGAGCCCACTAGGCCATAGTTTTGCCAATCCAGTGGAGGAGACACAGTCCACACAGGAAAGCCACGAAGCCAGAGCACCAGGGAAATTGAGGGAGGGATTGTTTCAGCCGCCTGCTTTGGAGGCCACTAGGCCAGAGTTTTGTCTACCCAGTGGAGGAGACACAATCCACACACACAGCAAAGCCACGAAGCCAGAGTGCCAGGGGCAGGGAAGTTCTATGGGCCGTGGTCTGTCAACCAGCAACATTTCATCCTACACAGTACCAGTGCAGTGAGTCTAGATGTCCTCTACTTCCTTCTGAACAGTAATGCAAAGGAGGCTCACACAGAGAAGCCAGAGTTCCAGGAATTTTTCTTGGGAAGGGATTTCAACATTTTAAAGCCTTTGGGAGGCCAGAGTTTAGCCTACCCAGGAGACCGGGATCCACCAACCCAGTGGAGACACAGTCCACGCACGCAGCAAAGCCACGAAGCCAGAGCACCAGAGAACTTGAGGGAGGGATTGTTTCAGACACCTACTTTGAAGGCCAGTTTTGCCTACCCAGGACAGGAGACAAGAGTTCCACCAACCCAGTGGAGACACAGTCCACGCACGCAGCAAAGCCATGAAGCCAGAGCACCAGGGAACTTGAGGGAGGGATTCTTTCAGCCACTTACTTTGGAGGCCACTAGGCCATAGTTTTGCCAACCCAGTGGAGACACAGTCCACGCAGCAAAGCCACGAAGCCAGAGCACCAGGGAACCTGAGGGAGGGATTCTTTCAGCCGCCTACTTTGGAGGCCACTAGGCCAGAGTTCTGCCAACCGAGTGGAGGAGACACAGTCCACGCAGGAAATCCACGAAGCCAGAGCGCCAGGGAATTTTTCTTGGGGAGGGATTGTTTCAGCCACCTATTTTGAAGGCCAGTTTTGCCTACTCAGGACAGGAGACAAGAGTTCCACCAACCCAGTGGAGACAGTCCACGCACGCAGCAAAGCCACGAAGCCAGAGTGCCAGGGACGTTTAGGCCAGAGTTTTGCCTACCCAGGAGACCAAGTAGCACCAACCCAGTGGAGACACAGTCCACGCACGCAGCAAAGCCATGAAGCCAGAGCGCCAGGGAATTTGAGGGAGGGATTGTTTCAGCCGCCTACTTTGGAGGCCAGCGTTTTGCCTACCCAGGAGACCAAGTAGCACCAACCCAGTGGAGACACAGTCCACGCACACAGCAAAGCCACGAAGCCAGAGCACCAGGGAAGCAGGGGGAGGGGTTGTTTCACTACTTTGGGGCCAGCGTGGGAGACCAAGTCCAACAACCCAGTGGAGACACAGTCACGCACACAGCAACATTTCATCTGTGGTCTGTCAACCAGCAACATTTCGTCCTACACAGTACCAGTGCAGTGAGTCTAGATGTCATCTACTTCCTGCTGAACAGTAATGCAAACTGGCTCACGCAGGAGACCGAGTTTCTCCATCCCAGAGGAGACACAGTCCATGCAGGGAAGCCAGAGGGTCAGGAAATTAAAATCCTATCCTCCTCATAGAGGATAGGGTACTTGAAATAGAAATAGAAATGGAAATAGAAATACAAATAGAAAGATAAATAGAAATAGGGTACTAGAAAGAGAAATAGAAATTTGGAGGATACTAGGGTACTATAGGATAGATAGGGTACTATAGGATAGGGTACTACTTGAGGCTGCTAAATCCGGCAGGGGCAAGCTGCTGCACAGCTGCCATGGGGTGACAAGCTGTATCGCCATTTTGTACCACCATTTTGTACCACCCAAGCGAAGCCAGGCCAGAGTTTTGCCCACAAAGGACACCAAGTTCCACCAACCCAGTGGAGACACAGTCCACGCACGCAGGAAAGCCACAAAGCCAGAGCGCCAGGGAACTTGAGGGAGGGATTCTTTCAGCCGCCTACTTTGGAGGCCAGAGTTTTGCCTACCCAGGAGACCAAGTACCACCAACCCAGTGGAGACACAGTCCACACACGCAGCAAAGCCACTAAGCCAGAGTGCCAGGGTACTTTAGGGAAGGATTGTTTCAGCCACCTACTTTGGAGGCCAGAGTCTTGCCTAATCAGGAGACCGAGTTCCACCAACCCAGTAGAGACACAGTCCATGCACGCAGGAAAGCCAGGGAACTTTAGGGAGGGATTTTCAGCCACCTACTTTGTAGGCCAGAGTTTTGCCTACCCAGGAGACCGAGTTGCCTTCCCTGTGAGCGTGATTATAATAATAATAATGTTGGTTGCGTCATTGGTGGCAGCCAGACGCAACGCTGACCGAAAAGAAAGATTTCTGTCAATCCCTGGTTAGTTCCAGGTAGTTGATGTTCCTGATAAAGTTTGCCTCCCTTGGCCATTCATTCCGTCAGCCCAGAGTGGAGACAGAGTGGATGCATGCAGGGAGTGTTGAGTGCAAGGAAGGATTCTCCCTTCCTTGTCCTAGGGATTTTTGGCCTGTTAGAGGCAGGAGTGAGTTTACACCCCAGGAGACCGAGTTTCGTCAACCCAGGAGACAGAGTGGATTCTGGAGAACAGGGCTATTTCTTTAAGGCTGTAAAGAGAGCTAGGCCCCTGCTAATCAGTCTTTGAGGTTGGTTGTTGTAAAGTGCATCTCAACTACTTTGTAAGCAGAGTGGCTCCAAAACCGCAGGGAAGGGAGGAACGCATCGAGGAAGGCAGGTATTTAGGGTGTACTACACTCAGACCAGCCGTGGCCAACGGGAAAATATTGGGCCTACACTGACCCTAGAAAAAAATACCTTCCTGGGCTGCTATAAAGGCCAGGAAAACCCTATAAAAACAGGGCTAAGTATGTAGCCCTTATTAGATCCATGCATGCAGCGGGATTACAGGCAGTCAGGCAGACAAGGGAGGAAGGCAGGCAGGCAGGCGAAGCATTCAGGCATTCAGGCAGTCAGTCATACAGACAGAGCAGACAGCCAGGCATAACTGCTTGGCGCTGGTGGGGAATGTTAGGATGGGAGGCATACAGGCATTGGTTGGATGGGGTTAGGGAGGGTTAGTGGAAGTTGCACGGCTGCAACCACAACAGTGTTGTCTGTTTCAAAATTATAAACATTGATTGGTCCTCCCTGGTTTAGATCCAGAAAAGGGCTGGAGAAATTGGGCCTACAGAGACCCTTCAAAGTTAAACATTGATTGGTCCTCCCTGGTTTGTAGCCAGGCAAGGGCTACAAAAATGGGCCTACAGAGACCCTTCAAAATTAAACATTGAGTGGTCCTCCCTGGTTTGGAGCCAGGGAAGTCCTGGGAAAAATTGGGCAATAATCTAACCCTTCAAATTGAGTGGGAATGCAGGAAGGCAGGCAGGCAGGCAGGCAGGCAGGCAGACAGGTAGGCACAGGGCCAGGCAGGCTGGCAGGCTGGCAGGAAGTTGGGCTTGCAGGGAGGAAGGCAAGCTGCGGGGCAGGCATACTTGCAGGCAGGCATAAGTGTTGCTCTGGTAGTGCATGTTAGAGCCATGGAGGCCTGATTGGAATGAACCGGTGGAGGAACAACTGTGGACCTAGGTCTTGGAGTGTTTGGGTAATCCCAACGTGGAAAGGTTGAAGCGGATGAAAGTCAACCTTTCCACGGTCTCTGGGTCCAGACGAGAGTGGCGCGGCCTCAGGACATCTCCCATGTGGGAGAAGACACGCTCACTCTGGACACTGGTGGGTGGGATGGACAAGAGGTCCAACGCCAGAATCGAAAGAGTGGGCCAGATGTAGTGGAGTGGGTCCAAGGTGAGGGGTTGGAGGGGCTCGGCAATATACTCCCTCACCATGGTCCAAGCGGGGTCCGGTTCTTCTTCCTCCCTTGCCTCCACTGAGGAGGAGGCTGCCATGGCTAGGGCAGAGGCCAGGTAGTTGGCTGCTGGTAAGGAACCCAGTCTCTGGGTGTACATTCCTGCAGTAGAGGAGGAAGAGGACCCTTGCGAGGATTCCTCTTCTGCATCGCTCTGGCTTCCGTGCGCCCTCGGGAATGGCTGGGCCTGATTTGAGGCAGCCATGTGGAGTTGATGGCATAGCTCAGTCTTCCAGAAGTTTAGGTTGGCAGCGCTGCCCGCCAGGGAACCCTTGACGTGAGGGTCGCACAGGCATGCCATCTGGTACACCTTTTCCCTCCTCAGTGGGCTAAGGCGGGTATCCATGCCGGTCAACAGCCTGTCTGCCAAGGCCCTGCTCTTTGGGAGAAGATCGGCTTCTTCTCGGATACTGGCCTCTAGGTGTTGGCAAAGGGCATGTATCAGGGGGAGTACATGGCCCAGGCTGGCGTTGTAGTTGCTGAGGACGTGGGTGGTCTCCTCAAAAGGCTGCAGGATACCCACCATCTGGGAGAGGGCAAGCCACTCGGTAGCACCAATGTTCAACACCCTTCCTTCAGGCAGGACGGGAGTGTGGGACATGACGTATTCCACCACTTGCCTCTGCTCCACCAGGTGCTTGACCATTTCGTAGGTGGAGTTCCACCAGGTGGTTACGTCCTGGTTCAGGACGTCCTCTGGTCGGCCCATCTCCGCCTGCTTCTCACTCATCATCCTGGATGCCTTGATGCTGCGTGAGAAGTGCCCGACTCTCTTCCTGCACTTGTCCAGCAAGGCCTTGGTCTCCAGGGTCCCCTCACACCAGGAGTCCTTTGGTGCACCCAGCCCAATGGTATCGCCCACCACTAGGTGCAATTTGTGTGCTGTGCACACGATGCCCTGGAACCCTGGCCTTTCAACTGCATTGATTATGTTACATCATGCGTCAGTGACCATGAATCCGTGATTGACCTGCCCCTCGGTCCCCAATCCCCACTCTCGCATTGCTGTCTTGAGGACCTCAGTAATGTGGATGCCTTTGGCACTGTCCTCCATGCTTTGTGCCTGGAGAAGCACCACCCTGTACCCTCTTGGGGTGCTCCCTTGTGGCTCCCCCTGCAGCTGTTCTTGGGATGCCCTAGTGTCAAGGACCTCCTTGGGTTGCCACCAATGAGCCGTCAGAGAGAGGTATCCGTGGTGCCCACCGGTCCAGAGGTTGGAAGTGAAGTGGATCTTCCTTCCTCTGGCCGCCTGCAGCAGGGCCCAGACCATGTCCCTGATGGACTCAAAAAGGGAGGGAATCACCCGCCTGCTGAAGGTACGCCGGGATGGAGGCTCATACCATGGAGCCACATGCTTCATCAGGTGCCTGAAGCCCGATGACTCCACAAAGGAGAGGGGCAACCCGTTCATGGCCACCATTTCACCCACCACGCAAGTGGTGGACTCCTGTGCCTTGGCCCTATTACGTTGGCTGACAAAACTCCCACACAACAGCACCACTTCCTGCAGAGTGGCCTGCCTCTTCCCACTCTCAATGGAGCTGTCTCTGGAGTCCTCCTTCCCCATGCCTGCTTCCCCCTCTTCCTCCCTGAGGAACCAGGGCCTGACACTGTCCCAGGCAGAGTCCCAGGGTGCCTTCACATGAGGTGGCTACGCAAGGCACTTGAGGAGAGGTGTTTGGGGTCATTCCCCCTGCGCACTACCACCCCGCATTTCTTGCAGACCGCAAGCCTTGAGTCTTCATGGCTGTTCTCAAAATGCTCCCAGAGAGAGCCACGAGGCTTATGGAAAGTACTGCCCCCTCTGGTACTGCCTGCCGCTGAGATCCTGGTGGTGGTGTGGCTTGTACCCTGCTGGGACAATTGACTGCTGCTGTCACTGGTGGTACTCTGGTCCTGGGTGGAAGGAGGGGTGCTCCTTCCATCACTGCCTGAAGCCTGCCTTTCGTCTGTTCCTGCCAACAGGTCCTCAGAATCCGGCATATTCAGATGCACAGAGCTTTCAGCTTCTGCGCCCGAGTACTCGTCTTCCTCCCGACACAAGGGGGAGTGTCCATGTCAAAGCATGGTGTTGATGGGGCTCACATGCAGTCATCCATGCTTCCCTCAGTGACAGAAGATGGTCCGGTGGTGCTGGTTGTGCAGCTGCTGCTTGGAGAGGGAGTGGTAACAGCAATATCACTCTCTGCACTGCTTCCTGTGCCTTCCTGCTTCAGAAACGTGCCCCTATTTATTTTAGTGGGGGTCCCCTTGCCCTTCCCTCTGCCTCTGCCAACCCTCCTCATTTTTTTTGATTTTACAAAGATGTATAAAATTAGAAATATATTTTCTTATGAAATATATTTTCTTATTATATTTGTGTTAAGTAAACAAAATAAACTTATCCTTTTGGCCCACAAGCTTACTCTCACACTGTGTTGTTTTCTACAAGCTTTCAACGTTGCCCCGCTGGCCCTTGATATAATTTTCTAAAGTCTAAATTCAACTTGATCCACTGAAATGGAGTGGGTGTGTGTTCACTCAGTCAGTATATACAACACAACTACAAGTGTAAACAAACAATGAACTGGAGTAATGAGTAAATATAATATTGTAAAATATATATGTATATTCTGTCCCCTTAGAATCAGAGCAGGTTCTTTTATTGCACCCCAAATTGTGTGTGTAAAGCAAACTGTTGTTAGGCTCTCCCTCTAATTGAACTGGAGTGGTGGAATTTGTACAATGAGACTGAGGTAGGGTAGTGTTGTATTTCCCCCTCCCCCCAAAAAATTAAGCAGCAGCAGCAGCAAATGAATTTGGTTGCCTTATTAATCAGCCCCCCAGTAAAAGAACTTGATTTGTTAGGGGTAGGGTGAATGCCCCCCCACACAGATTAGGCCGATGTAAATGTAATAGCCTGGGCTGGCAGCAGCAGCAGCTGCAACTGGGCTCCTGTTCTGGAAGGGTGGCTTGCCAGCCAAACCCCAAAAATAACCCTGAAAAGAGAGTAGGGTTACGTAGATGCCTCAAAAAGAAGATATTGGTGTAAATAAAATATATAAGTTTAGCTGAGTGTACACACAATCACACATCAACTGAGAAAAGAATAGGTGTAGTGCAGCTAAATGACTTATGAAAGTGTATCTTCTCAGTTTGGAGAACGTTGAAATCAAAATGGTATTTGAACTAAATCCAGAAGTCCCCCCAACTTCCTTTTATTCCAATATAAATCTGAAAAATCAGCAGAGATACTTGTGGTTGTGTTGAAATGAACAACAAACAAAGGCAGAAGAAGAAAAGAATTGCTCTTCCCTTCAGCACTCAAACTGCAGTGCAGGCAACAAGGGAATAAAAATTATAGTTTTCTAAATTTTAAGTTCAACTTGATCCACTGAAATGGAGTGTGTGTGGGTGTTCAGTCAGTGCACACACAACACAACAAGTTAAACAAACAATGAGCTAGTAATGAGTAAATAATATTGTAAAATATTTATATTCTCCCCTTAGGAATTAGAATAGGAGATTCTGTTCTTGCACACCCAAATTGTGTGTGTGCAAGCAAATTGAAGTTGGAAAAAAAAAAAAAATAAATGGTATATTTTAAAATAAATCACACACCTCCCACTCCCAGTCAACCCTCCCCCTTTATCCAATGACAGAAATATCCTCTCCCCACAAACAGCTAGAGCAGAGAACAAAGAAAAAAAATTCCCTTAGCCAGACAAAGCTGCAGGGAAACAAAAAAATAATTTTCAAAATTCAATTCCCTCTCTGCCTCCCTACCTAACTTAAAGCCTAAAGCACCCAGGCCTCCCTTCTCGAATAATCTCTGTCTCTCTAATTTGATCGCACAAGCATCACAGCACAGCCCTCCTCCCTCAACCACCAACACCCGACTGCGACTTCTGGAAGGTGCCTCGGGTTTTTATACCCTCTGAGACATGCAGAAGTGTCAGTCAAAACCTGGCCATGCCATTGGTGGAATGGAGCAAAAAATTTGCATGGTCCACGTGGGCAGGTCTAAAAAAATAAAAATAAAATAAAATAAAATAAAATCAATGTGGTGTTTTATTGCAATAAAAACCCACTGACTGCTACTATTAAAATTCAGGCATTACAATAAATAAATTTCAACATGTTTGTCTTGTGCTTTGGTGTTTTTTGGACCACGATTTAAAAGAAAAATTTTGGTCGCCATTTTGGATCCCCCCCACTGCATGGCATGGTGAGACGACAAGGATGATGCCCCCCCCAGCCTGGTGCCAGCAGCCCAGGACAGGAGAGGAGGGGGGAAGGCCGGAGATCCCCCAGAAACAACCCCTCTGATAGGTGGCAAAGCCTCAGGCAGGCATATTTTCACCTGCTTTTTCGGCTGGGAATCGGGTTTTTAAAACCTTTTAAAACTTTTTTTCTGTAGTTCACAATCGCGCAATGCCACAAACGGTAACGGAAAACCCAACCAAATTTTTCTTTTTTTGGTTCGGTTTCGGGCTGGGCAGGCTGAATTACCATTATCGTTACCGTTACATAACGGAAACGGTATCCGATAACAGAAACGGATATTTCGTCGTTCCATGCCCATCTCTAATAGTGATGTTTGAAGACAAGAAAGCCTGTATTGCATTATGTAAAGGAGAAAGTACAAAAGCTAGAAGCAGAGTAATAGGACTGAAATGTCAACTTGTGAAGGATTTGTATCAGAAGGGACAGATATCAAGATTGAATATTGCCCTTCTAATGAACTCCGTGAAATGCTGAATATGTTAGACCACATTTCCAACAAAATTGATGATGGGTGATGTTAATGTGTATATAAGATAATGTCTTCATGTTAGATCTTGAGAAGGGGTGTTGGGATGTGACAAGATCTGCATTCAGTCATTATAGGGTTAATGTCAGGTGAACCTCATATGGAACTGCAAACCTGTGAGTTCCATCTCTTTAATTACGATGGCACTACAAAAGGAATTGTTCCTGGCTGCTCACCAGCCTCATGGCCCCTTCAACCTCATCCTCTCTTCTTGCCAATCATCTGAGCAAGGCAGACTATGCATGTTTGCCTGATCTTCATGGGCATTGCCTGAGCTGCCGTCACCTTACTTGTTTTTACTTTGTTTGGTATGTTTGTTATGTATTGTTAGTGTTTTGTTGTTTTACTAGGAATATTTTGTTTACCCTTTCCCCTGAGAGATTTAGATAACGTTTATCTTTTATACTTCACTTAGGCTGCTTTTACACTACCCCTAAGATCCAATGCAAAGGGCTCCCAGATGCAGATCTTAATTTTTTTCCCCCACCAGCTGCGGACTTTTAAAAAAATTAAGTAGGACCACGCCCACCTAAGCACGCTCCAGCGCATTTTACAAGTACCTGGTCTCCGGATGTCCAATTTTTTAAAAAAGGAAGGAAAGGGGACCCGGAAAACTACACGCCAGTTAGCCTTACATCTGTTCCAGGGAAGATGGTGGAAAGCCTCATCAAAGAGAAAATCTTAAAACACATAGAAGAACAAACTTTGCTTAGGGAAAATCAGCATGGCTTCTCTAAGGGTAAGTCTTGCCTGACAAACCTTTTAGAATTATTTGAAAAGGTCAACAGGCATGTGGATTTAGGTGAACCAGTAGATATTGTCTATCATGACTTTCAGAAGGCTTTTGACACAGTCCCTCACCAAAGGCTGCTGAGAAAACTGCACAGTCAGGGGATAAAAGGGCAGGTCCTCTTATGGATTGAGAACTGGTTGAGATCCAGGAAACAAAGAGTAGGTGTCAATGGGCAATTTTCACAATGGAGAGGGATGAAAAGCAGTGTGCCCCAGGGATCTGTCCTGGGACCAGTGCTTTTCAGTCTGTTCACAAATGACCTGGAGACAGGGATAAGAAGTGAGGTGGCCAAGTTTGTGGATGACACAAAACTTTTCTGGGTGGTAAAAACCAGAGAAGATTGTGAAGAGCTCCAGAAGGATCTCTCCAAACTGAGGGAGTGGGTTGCGAAATGGCAAATGCATTTGAATGTAGGGCAATGTAAAATAATACATATTGGGGTAAAAAATCCAAACTTTATCTATCAACTCATGGCCTTCGAGTTATCCATGATGGATCAGGAAAGAGATCTTGATGTGTTGGTGGACAGCTCCATGAAGGTGTCTACTCAATGTGTGGCAGCAGTGAAGAAGTCCAATTGCATGCTAGGGATTATCAAAAAGGGGATTGAAAATAAAACAGCCAACATTATAATGCCATTGTACAAGATGATAGTAAGGCCGCACCTGGAGTATTGTGTAAAATTCTGGTCACCACTGTATCTCAAAAAAGACATAATGGAACTGGAAAAGGTTCAAAAGAGCAAATAAAATGATTACTGCGGTGGGGGACCTCCCTTATGAGGAAAGGCTAAAACATTTGGGGCTCTTTAATCTGGAAAAAGGCGCCTTAGGGGGTATATGATTGAGACATACAAAATAATGCAGGACATGAGTAACGTGGATAGATGGACACTCTTCTCCCTCTCATAAAATACCAAAACTAGGGGACATCCACTCAAATTGAGGGTTCAGAGAATGAGAACAGACAAAAGAAAATATTTTTTTTTACCCAGCATATAGTTATTCTGTGGAAATCCCTGCCTAAGGATGTGGTGATGGCATCTGGCCTGGATGCCTTCAAAAGGGGATTGGACAGATTCCTGGAGGAAAAGTCCATCACAGGTTACAAACCATTATAGAGATGTGTAATCTCTAGGCTTAACACCAGGGTACTTCAAGGGCCAGATGCAGGGGAGTGGTATCAGGAGACAGAGATCTAGTTTTGTCTGCTCCCAAATGCATCTGGTGGGGCCACTGTGAGATACAGAAATCTGGACTAGATGGGGCTTTGGCCTGATCCAGCATGGCTCTTCTTATGTTCTTATGTTCTTATGAAGCTTTGGCCTGGTTATCTTGGACCTTTCTGGGACTCTGTAAGTATTTATTGCTAGCATCCCTCTGCCTATTGGACTGTTTTGTTTTGTTTTGTGGATCCTGGACTTGGACTGGCTTACTATTATCTCTGGATCTGGAACCTGGACTGGCTGACTACCGTCTCTTTGTGTACCTTGAATTAGGACTGGCTGTCTATGCCCTTGGTCTCAACCCCCATCTGGCTTCTGGGAATACCTTGGCCCTGGCCCCTTGCTGTTAGCCTAGCTGCTGCCCATGCCTGGTTATTACACCACCCTTACATGTTAGGGCTTTAAAAAAATCCTAACTACATACAAACTCTAAAGTAGCAATTTCACATTTGACAAATTCAATTTTCTGGCCATTGATCACCCATCTCCCTTAATCACGTATACAATTACTTTTCCTTAAGGGTTTGAAATCTCATGGGACCCAAATGATATTTTCCAAGTGGTGAAATATTTTTCCTCTCTAGGTCCACCGAGCTGTGGACTGGCCATGAATGCTAGCTCAGGAAATTTGGCAGTTAATTGTACATAACATTTTAGCTCAATGCATTTATGTTTTCATAAGAGGAAGGTTCTATTCAGACACCACTCATGCTGCCAGAACTGGCATTTCCCAGACTCTTTTCCAGGAATTGGGTCACTGAGTCAGACCAGTTCTGCTTCTTATGAATACTTTCATGTGCCTGCTTTTCAGAGAAGCTGTTTACATGAGCTTCTTTGCTATAAGAAGTTCATGGTCTGTTTTTCTCCTTTAGGTATGGATCAGCTGTTACATTCTGTTCTCCAAATTCTCACTGACCTCTTTCCCAACCCCAACTTTTTATTCTTTTTAATTTTAATTTTAGTTCACAGAGCTATGGATACATCTATATCCTTCCTCGGGATTAGAGTACTCCTCTTCCTCTTTGGCTTCAAAATGGGATACAATTTACACATCGTATTCCCGAAGGCTTTCACAGCTGGGCTCTGATAGCTGTTGTGAGTTTTTCAGGATGTTTGGTCATGTTCTGGAAGTTGTGTGGCCATCATCTTCAGGGGGCAAGGAGCTCAGGGAACTCTTCCTTGTCCTCTGAAGGACAAGGAATAGTTCACCAACAGAGTGTGGTGAAAGGTCAGGAAGAAAAACTTCCAGAACATGGCCAAACTCACAAGAGCTAATTTACACATCAGCAATACCTTTCATTCAGCATGCAGAAGGGATTCCCTCCTCCCCAAGATCACCATCAAAAGATCCTGAAGGAGAATTGAGCTGGCTGTTGACAGACCAAGGTCTCTAAAATCATGCCCGGAATTCTCAGCTTCACACATTTACATGATGTTACATGGTGATGAGCTTGACCCGAGTTCAGATTCTAAATTGCTTTCATCATCATGGGCACTGAGTAATAGTCAAACTTTAAGAATGAGGTAGAGCCCTCGAGAGCCCAATATAGGATTCCTAGAGCAAGAGTCCTATTATTTCCTTTTTAAAAAGTTAACTCTCTGTCTTCCCACTGCCAGGTTCCTAGATTTCTGCAGTTTTATTAATCAGATATGAACTTCATAGTTCATTAAAAAAACTGAGTTCCTTGGCTCTCAACATCTCTAAAAATACAAGTTAAAGTTTGCTATGCAAAATTTGGACTCATTCTTGATCCCAGTTTTCCCAGTCAGCTGTTTCTGTATGTTTTGAGATAGGCTCAAGTACTGATTAGATGTTTTATAAGCCAGTGAAGGATTTAGCTGAACTTTATTCTGCTGTTTGGCTAACTTTGCTAAGGGCCAATGGCCAACCTGCTAACTATAAGGACAATGAAAGGCATTTTTTGTTATTGTTTTGAGGGAAGTGGACTGAACATACCTTTCCCAGCAACACCAAATGTCTCCAAATGCTCCCACTGTGCATTAAGGCCATCACCATTTTCCTTTAGATTGAATGTGCTTCCCCTGTGGCTACTGACTACAGATGGAAAAGAAAGATGGCTCATTTTTCTTCATCTTAGATTGATTATGGCAACTTTAAGTTGAATGCAACTTGATGGCAGATGGAACATGTATTCCCAAGATGGTTTTTCAACCTTTTAAAGGCACACTTGTTTCATCCCACCACCATTAGAAAATGTTAAAAAAATTAACTCTGTGCCTATATTGACTATTCCTAATTCTCTTGAATAGCAATCAAATAAACACAAAGAAAGTATTTTATAATTATTTATTATAAATAGAAGTAAACAGAAATATGAAAAATTATAAAATACTTTATTCAGTGGCAACCTCCTGTTTGGCTGAACACAAAGCTGATATTCTTCAGCTTTTCCAACGGCACACCAGGCAACATCTCGGTTGTGCTGAAGAGTATAGGTTCTGAAGGATTTGTAATTCTGCTTCCCCAGCTTTTCAAAATGTATGGAATGGATTGATGTCACCCTGTAGACTTCTTGAAGATGTTGAGCTAATCCCATGGACGTCAAGACAATGGACAATGCATGCCTGATCTTCCACCCAAACTTAACTCACAGCACAAACTATAATATCTGCAATTTGCATACAATTTCAGTCTTCACTGTAAGTTTCTTATTGAATCATCATTTCCTGAAACGTTAGGTAAAAATGGGGGTGACTTCCATGAGAACTTGCCTTTTCCTTTGTTGATTTAGGAGCAGTACTTGGTATAAATGAACCACAATGCAAGACTCAGATTTAGTTTTGAAAAATCTTTTTTTCTATTTAGTAAGTACCCCAGCTTAATAGACACGTCTTGGTTTGATGATTTTATCTTCATTGCTGGGCAATCTTCTCTTTCCTCTCTCTCTTTTTATCCTTGTCAGATGAAGTTTTATTATGAAGGATGAAATTCACAGGCATTCACTGCTCTGCATAACTTCTGCCCAATTTGTTTGTTGGCACTCAGGTGCTAATGGAACAGAAGAGACACTTCTGGGTCAATAAAAAGTCACTTGAAATAGCAGTAGTAGAGAAACACTATGGCAATTCATGTTGGTGAAGTAGGAAGTACATTTGCAGCAGCCTTCTGCTTGCTCCTGATTTATTTGCAGCCATATTTGCTCTGGATTTTCTGAGGGTTTTATTTTGGCTTTGATGGTGGGCTGCCAACCCGACGTTTTGTTCATCAGTTCTGCTAAGCTTATTCTTCTAGAGCTTTAGACTGGTCTGCTAATTGTTTGCCATAATGGCTGCCAGATGTCTTTTAAAATTACCTCTGCTGTAAGATTTGGCAATAATTGATAGTTTACAGCTCTGTGATGCTTCACCAAGATTTACTCAAATCCTTTTGTGTCCCTTAGAAGAAGCCAGAATTTAATCCCAGAAAATATTCTCCATGGTGTTGCCCTTCATGGGGAAAATGAAATAATCATGAAGAATAGTATGGGCAGCCATTATCCCCAAGGAAATACACTTGGTGGACTGTGAGGTAACCATTTCAATTCTGTTGGACAGTACCACCAAGAATATGTTGTATTAAGAACTAGCTGTCACACACCACCTCTCTACCCCAAAAGGCAAGGTTTTTTCCTCTTAGTTACATTTTATTCCATCTTTTCTTCATGGATTTCAAAGTGGCACCATTTATTTAATTATTTATTTTAAGTATTTTTAAAACCACCTTTCTCCTTTTAAAAGGGACTCAAGATGGCTTTGCATCATTAAATGTCAACATTTAAAACTAAAGACAATGTGTACAAATATTATAAAGGCTTAAACAAATGCCACACTAAGAAATTGTAAACAAAAGCACCACCAAAAACACATTCAAATCAGTAAGGTGCAACAATCAATTCAAACCTCATTCAGAGAAAGCTTGACTGAAGAGAAAGATCTTGGCCTGCTTGCAGAAGGATAGCAAAGATAGGGTCAGCCTGGCCTCTTGTGGGAGGGAGTTCCAGAGTCCGGGAGCAGCAACAGCGAAGTGCACCTGTGAAGGTGATAGGACCAAGAGAAAGGACAGAGAAGTGTGGACTTCAGACTTGTATACAAAGCAGCATACAAATCGGTCATTACGTTTGTTTATTTATTTATATACCGCCCATCTGGCAGAAAGCCACTCTGGGCGGTTTACATGGTACACTTGAGCCTATGACTATTGCTTAATTTAATCTTGCAGGATAGCTCAGTGAGTTGGGTTTCTGGCTGCAGATCTGGAGCCTAGAAGTTCCCACAATTCCCCCATAAGAGTCAGCCTGTGAGGCCTTGGTCAAGCTGTACTGTCTCAGGTTGTCATCAGAAGAAGGGAATGGTCAACCACTTCTGAGTATTCTCTACCTAGAAAACCTTGGAAAGGGTCATCATAATCCTCAATTGACTTGACAGCATGTTGTTGTTGTTGTTGTTGTTGTTGTTGTTGTTGTTGTTGTTGTTGTTGTCAGGCTATTCTACAGTTCCTTTTGCAGTTTTTGTGAACATAAAAGGGAGAGGGTGTTGTCAGTGGCTACTCCTCCTGAGCAGTGGAACTCTTTTCTGAGGGAAGCTAGATTGTATCTTCCCCTTCTGTAGTTCTGCCAACAATCAATGATCTGGCGTTCACCCCTAGCTGGGTTCCAGGGAGGGTGGCTTTCAGTAATGGGTGTTGTCTTTTCCTGGTCAAATGGTTTTAAGATCATTTTAATTCAATTTCTGTTTTTACTGAATTGTGTTTTAATACTTTAATTTTACTCAGTTTGAGGCGGGTCTTTGGGCCCCTTTGGAACTTACACTGGAACGAAGACCTGATAGCGAACAAACAAGCAACCGTTTCCATGAACAGAGGAGCTCAGACAAATAGTTGTAATAAGTGATGCCACACGATAATTTGCTGACACAATACTCTGCTGACAAACTGAAGACAAACAAATCATAAGGTCCAGATGGTATCCATTGTCGAGTTCTTAAAGATTAACTGAAGCAAAATGGTAAGAAATTCAGGACAGACATCTTTATATAACATATATGCTGTGGAATTTGGTATCAGAAGATATCACAAGATCTGGCAACATGGGTGGTCATCAGTGGTCTTTGGGCAGGTGTGTCCAAACTTTGGCCATCCAGATGTTTTGGACCACAACTCCCACAGTCCTTTGTCATTGGCAGTCTAAGCTTAGAATTCTGGGAGTTGTGGTCCAAAACATCTGGAGGGCCACAGTTTGGACATGCCTGTCTTAGTGTGTGTGTGTGTGTGTGTGTGTGTGTGTGTGTGTGTGTGTGTGTGTGTGTGTGAGAGTGTGAGAGAGACAGACAGACAGACAGACAGACAGACAGACACACACACACACACACACATATATTCTGCATCTCACGTAAGTTGTGGAGTAAATTAATGGAGTGGGGAAGATGAGGTAGTGTCTGAAGGTCTGCCTCCCTGCTTCAAGTGCATGTGTATTTGGGAGGGTGAGTGAAGGGAGAGAATTGCTTTCATTATTGTCTGTCACTTTTCACTCCATCCTGAATTGGCAGTTGTGCTTATCTGAATAACCACAATGAGCACCAGCTATTAGGGATAGGAATTTGAGGTTAAAACTAATAGGAAAAAATGAGAGAGATTCTTAGGGGCCATTCAGATGACACCTGTCCAGCTATTTGATGTATTGCAGAGATTGACTGGTTCACCTCCTCCACCTCCCGCAACCACACAATGGGTGGACTGTTTGCCCCAATCTGACTCTAGGGCACCCTAACCTACACGATGTTTTATAATTCTTTGGGTGCAGGTTGGTGTGCTCTAATTTAGTACATTCCCACCACGTGCAATCACCAGGAAAGGCTAAAAATAGGGCCTTGGAGGTGTCTAACTGCCAGGGCTCCTTCCAATTGTACATTGTTCAGTGTTAAACCTGCTGACAAATTCTTTTTCAATAAACCCTATTAGTTTTTATTAAATGTTCATCTCCTTTGGTAGAGCAAAAGGCGAGAGAAGACCCTGCAGCCAGCAGTGATCACAATCTAGTTGTTACCTAGGGCTTTAAAATCCTTGCCACTGGAAACATCCGAACAAGAGGACATGCTTATACTTAAGCAATACAATTGACAGACTAAACTTTCTACAACCTACTACTGTCTGGATGCTACAACTCCCATCAACCCAGTGTCTTGCTACACTCTGCATGTACAGTTCTGTCTTCTCCATTCCCCCAATCAGATATATATTACTGATAATCCACATGTCATTTTCAGGAGGGTTGAGGGGTGGGGTCAACCAATAATGATCCCTCCAGGGGAGTGGCATGGGGAGGGCAAGGGGGTGGGGCACCCTGGGCGCAGCAATTAGGGGGTACCAAATCGCCTACCACCCCCTGCCCGCTGCCATCTCCAAGTCTCCATTAACTCAGGCAGGTGAGAGTGGTGGCTGCTGTGCCCTCCTCCTCCTCCAACTCACACATGGGAAATGTAAGGCACGTGCGTGCTAATGCACACACACACTCAAACACACGCACACATGCACCCACATGCCCACGCCCACCCCACAACCTCTGGATTGCTGGGTGGATGGGATAGAGTTGAGGAGGGCCGGAGGGCCGCAAAAAACAACTTTGGCCCCAGGCGCCCCAAAACTTTGCTACACCGCTGGATTCCTTCATCAATAAATTCATCTAAATGGGTTATGCAAAGCCGGGAGCACTTTCTCTGTGTGTTCCTTGACCAATTGTGATTATTTTATGCTGTTTTATGTTTGCCTTTTTATTTAATTGTACAGTTTAATGTTATTTTTACTTGTTGTTTACTTTCTATTATATTGATGTAAACTTCCCGGAGTTCCCTTTGGAAGATGGGCGGTGTATAAATGTATAAATAAATAAATAAATAAATTTGTGCAGGCACGCACACGTGTGTGTGTGTGTGTGTGTGTGTGTGTGTGTGTGTGTGTGTGTGTGTGTGTGTGTTGTTGTTATAGTCATGACCAACTCTTCGTGACTCCATGTCCATCAAGTTTTCTTAGCAGGAATACTGGAGTGATTTGCCAGTTCCTACTCCATATTTAAGGATACCATACAAGGATTGTTAGTGGATTCAGCTATAAGTGAATGAATTAATCCCCAAGTCTTTGTAGTATCAGCAGGTTTTACAAGGACATGTTAATGCATGCAAGGATTAAGAAGTACCAGTAATTCTGACTACAGCCTTAATCTGCTCCCGTCAGCTATTGGTACTTCTTAAACTTATATCCCTTTCCAAGGAAGTTTTCCCATATGAGGCTAGTCAGTAGCAACACTCAAGTTTCACTTCTGGTGCCCTTAGTTGAACTTAATTGAGCTTACTGCTCTACTGGGCCTTAACTCTCCAATAGGATTTCATTGTAATGGATTAAAAAAATCTATACCATTGTAAAAGAAACTCTTAACCCACTTACCTTAAGTTTGTCTTCCTCACCATCCCCCTAATGATAAAGGGAGATAAAGGTAAATAAAATATATTACTTTGGTTAGTGATTGTGTTACAGAAAAAAATATATTCATATTCAGCCCTGAAGAACTTTAACTGCATATGTGTGTGTCCTGTCTAAAAATACAACACTGAACAAATAAATTACGGTGTTAAAGCTGTGCTTTATCCCAGCTCTTATCCTTTAAACACACACACAAATGGCAGGTAAAGGATTAATGGAGGCAGAAGGTAATGAAAGAGAGATAAGGACAAGAAAAGAGGATTTTCAGCTATCGGTATTCTCCAGGCTGGTCTCTTACTGTTTCCTACAAAGTTATCAACAGGCTGGTATTGATGAGCTCTGCCCATATATTGCTCATGTGTTTCCTGAAGGCTGTAACTTGGTTTGAGAAAAGTAGGATTGGATTGTGGAACAATGCACAGTTGGCGGGCCATCAGCAATTTCAATGATTACAAACACAGCACAAAGAAGCACAATGTATATTCATTGCAAATTCAAGAAGCAATGTAACAATGCCCAGTGGGAGCTATCATATCGTCATACTGTTCCACTTGATTCCCAGAATATCCCACTCGAGTGGGCTCAGTTTGAGTGTACAGTATATTTGGAGAAATTAACCTGATCAGAGTTTGAAATACTGTAGTTTGTGTGTTTGAGGTTTTTTTGGGGTGGGTGGGGGTGGACAATACCTTTCCAATTCCATTACAATACTTAGACTGGCCTGGGAAATTGTGAGATTAATTAAACCCACTGTATATCTTCTTTAAAAATATTATCAAGGGTTGTAATTGTACTTCAAGTCTCATAGCTCTACCAGCTCTGTAGCGGACAGAAATGTTCTACAGAGAATAATCAAAATTGCCCAGAATACCTTTGGGCTCCAGCTACCAACCCTAGATGACATCTTCACATCTTGCTGTTTGAGGAAGTCACACAACATTCTCAGAGACTCTTCTCATGCTGCTCACAATTTCTTTGAACTGTTGCCTTCTGGCAGAAGATACAGAACAATTAAAGCTCGGACCACACGTTTTCTGAACAGTTTTTTATCCCTGAGCAATAATTGAACTTAATAATGAACTTAAGGACCACCAGCAGTGAGGGGTTGGACAGTTTTACTGGGGATTATTAATGTGTGTGTGTGTGTGTGTGTGTGTGTGTGTGTGTGTGTGTGTGTGTGTGTGTGTGTGTGTGTGTGTGTGTGTGTGTGTGTGTGTGTGTGTGTGTTGAGTCTGGGTTCTGGGTTCTGTGAATTTCGTTGTATGTGTATACTGTGCATATACACACAATGATGATACATTATTATTATTATTATTATTATTATTATTATTATTATTATTATTATTATTATTATTATTATTATTATTATTATTATTATGTAATCAATCAATGCTCTCAACCAATAATCAAAACTCTGTATTGTGTCTACATCTCTCTTCCCCCCCACTTTTCAGACCATTGCTAGCTATCTTCTCATTCTTTCTGAATTTGGATCCCAAGGTGTGATTGCAAGGGAGCTCAGGCTGCAATCCTGAAATGGATTTAGATCCTTAAAGAGAGGCCTCCAGCTCTGGTCCCCTCTCTACTAACTCTATTAGATAAAGTGAAAGGCCACCTCATTCAATAAGTCACACAGCAAACAAGATTGTTTTTCCATTGCTCCAGCAGTTCCATTACCTACCACACCGTTCCACACAGCTTCCTAGTTTGAATTTGGCCCGCAGGCCCCAAAAGGAGTTTATGAGGCAATTACTGTATTTGGGTTGAAAATGGTTTATGCTTTGTGTGCTTAAGTACCACTTCCACAGCTTGAAAGCTCTGGTACTTTGGATGTATGTATGTATGTATGTGACCTCATCTCCTGCTGGGACATATTCTTTTCAGTGCCAGACACGTGCTCAAATATATCCTCTGTGCTCTTTTCAGGGGAGATGAAAACATGGCCCTGGAAATGTGAAAAGTGAAAACTGCTTACATTCACCCTTGTAGACAGAACCGTTCAGTTAGTCTAAAAAGCAAGGTATGAAATTGATCAACTATGTTGGTCTGTGCCTGCCCTCAATTTGCATTCAGAAGTGCATTAACTCTGGCAGACGCTGCCCTTCCACTAAGACACATGGAGGAGCTGCTTCAGGCACAGAAATTTGTTGTCTTGAATGGGAAACAAACAGTCATTATTATTTTTTTCCAACCAGGAGTTGGGGAAAAAATCTGTGATATCTTCTGCCTCATATTCCATAAGAGGACCCTTGAGGTTCCAAAAGCATAGCTGGCTTGCGTACTAAACCTCCTTGTATACTATGGAGGTGTGTAATACCATTTGCTTCTTATGCTTTCGGCAGGAAAATGTCCTAGCCAGCCCTGAATGCCGGGCATTGAGTTTCAATTCAGTTATTATGGCTAAATCCAGGCCTTCCCGTATATAATGAAAACTGTGGCTAAGAGAACACATGCCCACCCACCCCAAACTGCTGTTTCCTGACAGTAGCTTGCTTTATGACTGCTGCTTTGAGACAGTAGCTTTCTTTATGGCCACTGTTTGTGATAGTAGCTTCCTTTACAGATGCTGTTTGTGACAACAGCTTGCTTTACAGCTTGCTTTGTGGCTGCTGAATTATTTAATTTTTTTCCTCTGCCAATGATCGATAACTGGATCAGTGGATAATGAATCAGTGTATACAGGGGTCCTACTGTACCTCCATGGATTTGACTCATCATCCTTTAATGCCACTGGCCATTGTGATATCATGTAGTAGCACATTTTGTAGTTTGTGAAGCGTCCCTTTCATTCACAAATCATTTCCCAAATCATTTCCACCTCCACTCCCACAATGCACCTTCTGAGAAAAGTTCCTGAGGCTCAGTACCATTCCCAAACTGTAACCTTTGGTGTGACCAACTGCCCGCCTGGTGATGTCGCAATGGTTTTGCGGCTTCCAGTTTTTTTTTGGTGTACCACAGACATGGTGTTTCGTGTATTTACTTTCTTGAACCCTGGCATCTTTGACAATAAATTAAAAAGCTGACACTCATCCTCTACTTGTCAGACAGCTTGCTTTTAGTACTTTAGTGAAGAACTGTACAGCTGCAGAGATGTGAAAGCAGGCCCAGGAAGGCCTCTGCTTCATGCTGGTAGCACTGTGTGAACTTCTCAAGGGAGGCCCACCTCACAGTAAGAAGGGCTAAGTAGCATGTTTACACAAGGGATATTTTTTGTGACAATGAGTAACTAGAGGCCTTACACAAGCAGTGCCTTGTAAGTAATAATTAGCAGAATGTGAAACATTTCACATGTACTTGGGTAAATGGTGCTTTCTGATCAATACAACCAAGTGCTTTCCACCGTTCATTTTCACATTATTCCTGTACTGTATTGATTCCTCAGGGGCTGGAGGGTTTTTTACCCAGACATCTTGCAGTATGCAGTGTCAGTGGAAGCAGTATGAATTTATTTTGTGCATTATTAACAATAACTCTCACTGTCTAATTAGTCAGTTTACTTCCCTTGAGGGTATATGTAATTATTTATTTGTAACATTGATGTTTTTACCAGCTCTTGTAGGAGCATTTGATATTATGTGATGTGCAACTCAGATGAGATGTTATTACCAATATTACCACTTCAAGAAATAGGTAAAATTCAATACTGGAGAGGTATTCATATGGCTTACAGTCTCCCTGCTGAGATTCTAGTACACACTATTGACCCACCATCCAAATATGACTGAAAGACTGGGAATTCCTATTCATGTATTGCTCCATTGAAAGCAATTTTAAAAAAATAGTTTTGTTTGCTCTTAGGATGCTTAAAACTCCAGGTTAGTCTATACACAGACAGATTAAAGTAAGTGAAAGCACTCATAATCGCATTCAATGAACATCAAATACGATATAACAAAAGCATAATACTTCACTTTGGGGGTTATATACCCACATTTTCTACCCACAGACGTCTAGAACAAAAGAGTTTGATGGGGTGCTAATAATAATAAAGTCCATGTATCTTCCACATGACACTCCTTCAAATAGGTGGTTACTTCATGTCCTTCTGTGTTCTGCAACTAATTTTGTACGGTGACAGCATTGGTCGTGATCATGTGGTCTTGTCCCTGTTTCAGTGTTGGTCATGATAACTTGTCTCGTGATAAATTTTACCTCACGGTCTTGTACTGTGACAAACATTGAATTTGTCTAGCTTCCTTTTTCCTTTTTGGGGGACTTAAAAATTTTTTTGATATTTCGCTTCTGAAAAGTCAAAATAAAAAAAACCACCCGGACACAGTTTTCTGAGAGAAACGAATGTTTTGTTGTGTGACAGTCATTACTGCATGGTGTCTTGTCTCAGAACAGAAAGCAGGAACAAAGAGTGACAAGGGGAAATCCTACCCTAGCACCAGGTACAGGACTGTCCTGCTTAGAACTTGTTCCGGGGGCATGTTTGAGACAAATTTCAGTAGTTGCACAACAGACATGAAGTAACATTTTTGTACCGCTCCTAAGCGCCACACTAACAGAGACAAAACGGACATGAAGTAGCCACCAAAGATGACTATTGTACTGCCTCCCTTCTTCTGCTCTACACAATAAACACAGTGATTCCCTTCAACTCCTTCTCTGGACACATTCCAGTTGTCAATATTCTTCTTAAAGGATATTTAAATAGATCCTTTTTGCATTTTAGTGTAAGGTTTTTATTGATGATTTATTGATATTTTACTTTTAACTATTTTAAATTGTTTTATTCTTTGGATTGTAAGCCGCCCAGAGACCTGTGGGTAGTGGGTGGCATATAAGTTAAAATAAATAAATAAATAAATAAATAAATAAATAAATAAATAAATAAATATATTACCACTAAGAAAGGAGCTTCCTATTGTGCCTGTATTCATGCTTCTGATGTTTTCCTACCTAAATCTAGAACTGTGTGTTTTCCCCTGTTGAAACTCATTTTTACCTCTAATTTATTGAGATCACCTTGAGTGCTGATTTTGTCTTCCAGAATATTAGATGCTTCTTTCAGGTTGGTTCTTTCCAAAATTTTGATTATCATCCTTTCTACTCCTTCATCAGATATTCAACAAGGCCAGGCCCAGGACATAAACAAGTGGCATATTCCTTGTTATTTAAATCCAGGATGATAAGAATCTGTTAATTTCTTTGGGTATGGCCTGTCAATCAGGTACAAATCTGCTTGACAGTAACATTATCTAACCCACACTATAAAAATTATTTATCATAGGATGCTTGTTGAAAGCTTTGCAGAAATCAAGACAAGCTACACCCATGACATCAGCAAAGCTCTTGATTCCCTCAGAATAAGAGGCAAGATTGATCTGGCAATTACTTGTTTTTCAGAAACCTTTTCAGGATCTTATAAATTCCTGAAGTGTTTACAGACTGACTGCACAATGACCTGTCCTAGAATCTTCCTTGGTGTGACTGCCAAACTGACCAATTGGTAATTTCTATTTTATCCCCCACATTTTGAAGACAGAGGCAAAAGCCTTGGAGATCAGAACCCCATCATCACTTTACTTCACCATTCTACTTGTTTTATCACTGTCACTGTCCTAGTAACAAAGGGGTCTAGTTGGGCTCCATTCTATGGGAAGGTAAATTGGATACAATCATGTCTATTATCCAGGATGCATCTTTATTCCAAGGCTTCAGCAAGATTCCCTGCCAAGGTGACAGGGAGTTTCCTATAATTCACTAGGAAATAATTGAGATCCATCATCTTTCATTTATCTTTCATTCTTGCACGAGGAGCTAAGTTAAAGTGAATCTAAACCCCACCTATTAATGGTCTGTTCATGAACAAAGAACTTTAGAGAGCTTTTCCACACCTAGACCACTCTTCATCCTGCAATGAAGACCAGGACCAAAGATTGCCATGCTACATAATTGCAGCCAGATATCACTTGGGAATCACCCAATCTTGGATCTCTCTACACTTTTTGCATTTATTTATTTATTTATTTATTTATTTATTTATTTATTTATTTATTTATTGGCTTACAATCAAAAGAATTAAAACAGTTAAAACATAAAATATCAATAAATAATTAAAACAAGAATAAAAACATTACACTAAAATTGCCATCAGAGGATCCAGAATCTATATTATGTCAATTAAAAAAATTCTGGAACAGGAAGGTTTTTATCTCGCATCGAAATATTATCAGTGTTGCTGCCAGGCGGATCTCACTTGACAGGGCATTCCATAGCCTGGGGGCAGCTGTCGAGAAGGCCCTATGTCTACAAGCCATCCTTTTCACCTCCTTGAGGGATGGTTCTTTCAAGAGGGCCCCTTGGCTAGATCTTAATTGCCGGGTAGGTTCATATGGAAGGAGGCGGTCCTTCAGGTATCTAGGTCCTAAGCCATTTAGAGTCCTAAATGTTAAAACAAGCACTTTGAATTGGGATCAGGCAACAACTGGTAAACAATGCAGGGGACGCAGAATCAGTGTGATGTGATCCCTGGTGGCCCGACCACTTACCAGCACTGCACAATTCTGAACCAGTTTCAATTTCCAAACCACCTTCAAAGGCTGCCCCACATAGAGCACATTGCAGTAATCAATATAGGGCATTACCAGAGCATGTGTAACAGTCATGAGGCTCTGCTTGTCCAGGTAGGGGCAGGGCTGGTATACTTTTTGCAGCTGAAGGAAGGCATCCCTGGCCACTGAGTCCACCTGAGCTTCCAGAGTTAGATCGAAGTCCAGGAGTGCCTCCAAGCTGTGGACCCTGTCCCTTTTTTTTCAAAGCATTTTTATTAGAAAATTTTAATATACAAAAGAAAAACAAATTCAAAACATTAACCATACAGAATCAATCTATCACTAAGGTTCGGCTTCCCTCTGTTCTTCGCGCGGTTTTAACGTTATTCATCTCCCAGCCTTCCTTTCAAACGAACCCCTTTTATATACTTATAAAAAAGGTTCTAAAAGTAAATAGTAGTCCCTCGCATTCTACCCTAATCCGGTAAGGGTCTTTAAATCCTTACAATAAGTCTCCATGTAGTTCTTAAATTTTTGCCAGTCTTTTTGGAACCTCTGGTTGTCTTGATCCCTCAGTCTGCATGTCAGTCTGGCCATCTCTGCAAAGTCCAGTAATTTCGCCCTCCATTCATCCAAAGACGGTATATACGTTGTCTTCCAGTTCTGTGCCAGGAGCATTCGTCCGCTGTTGCATATAAAAATAAAGTCCTGTCTGCTCCTTTAATTTCACTATCCACCAACCCTAACAGAAAAAGTTCAGATCGTTTTGGGAATGTACACTTTAACATCTTTTTGAGTTCATCATATATCAGTGCCCAATATTCTTTCACTTTCTCACAGGTCCACCACATATGATAAAAGTCACCTTGTTTCTCTTTACATTTCCAACAATAATCATCTTTCATCCTATACATCTTTGCTAATTTCGTTGGAGTAATATACCATCTATACATCATTTTCAACAAATTTTCTTTTATCAAAGTACATGCGGTAAACTTCATGTTCTTTTTCCACAGTCTTTCCCACACATCTAACTCAATATTATGACCCAAATCCATAGCCCATTTTATCATACATTCTTTGACCCTGTCCCTTAGGGGGAGTGCAACCCCATCCAGGACAGGGATATGGCTCTCTAACTTGTCCGGTGAAGAACCCATTAACAGCACTTACATCTTGTCCGGATTGAGTTTCAATGTATTAACCCTCATCCAGTTCATTATCTGGCCCAGACACAAGTGGTGGATTGGTGGAGAACGAGAGGTAGAGCTGAGTATCATCATCGTATTGCTGATTCCTTAGCCCAAACATCCTGATTACCTCTTCCAGCGGTTCCACGTAGATGTTAAACAGCATGGGAGACAGCCTCAAGCCCTGAGGAACTGTCCCCCAGCACCACCTTCTGGACATGGTCAGCCAGGAAGGATTGGAACCAAAGTGGTACCTCCAACCCCCAACCAGGCCAACCTATTTAGAAGGACACCATGGCCGATGGTGTCGAAAGCTGCTGAAAGGTCCAGAAGTATCAACAGGGTAGCATTCCCCCTGTCTCTCTCCCAGCAAAGGTCAACATACAGGGTGACCAAGGCAGTCTCTATACCAAAACCCAGCCTGAAACCCGATTGAAATGGATCCAGAAAATCCATTTCATCTAGCAGCACCTGGAGTTACCCGGCCACCACCCGCTCCAACACCTTGCCCAAATAAGGGAGGTTTGCTACTGGTCGGTAGTTAACCACCAGCCCTGGGTGCATGTTAGGTTTTTTGAGGAGTGGTCTAGTCACCACCTCTTTCAATGTGGTGGGGACCACTCCCTCTCTTAAAGAGACATTCCTGACCTCATGGACCCAGGTGCAACCCCCCCCCCGGCAGATCTTTCAATTAGCCAAGAAGGGCAAGGGTTGAGTGGAGTGGTGGTAGCACGGACAGATGCAAGCACCCTGTCCACATCATTGGGTTTCAATAATTGAAACTCAGCCAATAGCACTGGACCTAAGCACGGCACACTGGATACATCCCTTGATTCAGTACCAATAGTGGAGTCCAATTCACTGCAAATCTGAGCGATTTCCCCCTCAAAGTAAACAGCAAACTCGTCACAACAGGCTGATGAGTGGTCCAGAACCTCCACCATATTTTCCAATTGAAGAAGGTCCAGGACCACCCAAAATAGTTCCACCTGATGGCACTCTGAGGAAGCAATATGGTTTGTGAAATACTATTGCCTTTATACTAACCATATCGCCACAGAATAGGCCCGATAATGGGCTCTAAGCTGTGTTTGATCAGACAGATCCGAGACCACCTCCGTCAGCTCAAACAGGGAGAATGTTGGTATGGAGGAGGGTGGGCGGTACATCAACAGAATCCCAACTCTGTCTCATGAGCCCAACACACAATACAGGCCTTTTACTTAGAATACTGCTTCTCCTCCCTTCTTGTTTAGTCTCCTCATTTTAGGCAATTTATATCCTTCAATTACTGCATTCCAGTCATGAATCTCTTCCACCGGGTTTCAGTAATGCCTATTAAATAATATTTCCCTTCCTGTGATGAGATGTCAAGCTTATCATGCATTCATTTTCTCATGATCTGTGCACCAGTATAGAGACATTTGCAGTCATGGGTCATTCCCTCCAGCAGCTTTCTTGTTATCTTTCCCCATCTGTTGGCAGGAAAATCCATTCGCAGTGAAAGGGAACTAGCAAATTGTGTGCATCCATTTGCATGAACACAACGAAGGGCGTGATTATGCTGTCAATTAGAACTGCTGTTGATGTGGGTTAGGAAAAAAGAAAATCAATTGACGCAAATGGGAAAAATCACGATGCAAATGGAAACAGATTATATATATATATATATATATATATATATATATATATATATATATATATATATATATATATATATATATATATTTTTTCGTAGATTTTCACGGGTATAGGTATGCATGTTAGGTGGATTCGGGTTTCTTCCCGTGTAGAAATCTGGTTGTTTTGGCGACGTTTCGACGAGGTCTCACTCGTCATCTTCAGGCTGGTGTTCTGGCTTCTTTCTTCTTGAAGCCAAGTGTGGTCTCAGTTGAAGTCCTTCTATAAATACTGCTGGGGGTGTGGTTTGCTTGCTCTGTTGCTGATTGTAGGTTCCTTTGTTCCTTTGTTCTTTTGTGATCTGCTGTGTGGCTGAGGCGATCGTTATTAACTGCTGATGGCTGTTTAGATGGCTGTTTACATGCTGGTGGGTTAGATGGCTGGTAGGTTCTGGCAGTATCCTGGGCTTTGGTGGAGTGGGGTCCTGTGTCTTGTGAATTCATTTTGGTCTGGCTACGTGTCTGTGGTCTCCCAATGTTTTTTTGGGGTGTGTGAGTGTGCTCCATGTGGTGACTGGAGTGGGGTGCCGCAGTAGATGGTGCAGTCGTGGTTTTGTTATTGGATGGTGGTTTCGTTTCATCTGTGGGAAGGGTCTGGGTTTGTGTTTGGTGTGGATGGAAGGTGGTGGCATCTTGTGTCCTTTTGGACCTGGTGTCAGTCTTTGTGACAGAGGCTCGCCTGTTGACCAGGGCTAGTTTCAGATGTCAGGCAAGCGGGAGGTGTCATCACGTTTATTCATGTTGTTTGGGTGTTTCTCTATTTCAATGGCTTCCATGATTATTCGACTGTTGAAGTGTTCAGTTTTGGAGATGAGTTTGGTTCTTTCAAAGTCAATTTCATGACCTGTTGTTTTTATGTGCTGGAAGAGAGAGGAAGATTTTTCTTCTTTTTTGACTGCGTTCTTGTGTTCTGCGAATTCTCCTGTTTGTTTGTCCGATGTATGTGGCTGGACAGACTTTGCATGGTATTTCAGACTCCTTGGTTTTCTAGCTCAATCTTGTCTTTGGGGTTTCTTAAGATGTTGGCTATTTTTTGGTCGGTGCAAAAGGCTGTCTTGATATTGTGTTTGTGGAGAATTTTGCTGATTTTGTCTGTGGTGCCTTTGATGTAAGGGAGGAGGGCGGTGCCGTTGTTCTCTTCTGTTTCTTGGTTCTTGGGGGTGTTTCCTTTTGGATTAGTTTGGTGATGGTGTTTTTTGGAATCCGTTCGCACAAAACATTCGAGAGAGTGTGTAATTCAGTTTTTAGGTGGTCTTTGTCAGCGAGGCGTTTGGTTCTGGAGATGAGGGTTTTGCTTTGATCTGTGCAGGGTGGTGGTGTGATTGTGCATTTAAGTAGCGGTTTGTATGTGTTTTTTTCTGGTAGATGGTATGTCCTAAGGAGCCGTCGGGTTTTTTGTAGATTAGGACGTCCAGGAAGGGAAGTTGGTTGTTGGCTTCTATTTCCATAGTGAATTGTATTTTGGGGTGTAGGCTGTTGAGATGTGTGAGGAAGTTGTTCAGTTTATCTTTCCCGTGTGGCCAGATAACAAAGGTGTCATCAACAAAGGTGTCATCAACATATCTGAGCCAGAGTTTGGGTTTATGTTCGATAATGGATATATATATGTGTGTGTGTGTGTGTGTGTGTGTGTGTGTGTGTGTGTTTTCGTAGATTTTCACGGGTATAGGTATGCATGTTAGGGTGGATTCGGGTTTCTTCCCGTGTAGAAATCTGGTTGTTTTGGCGACGTTTCATCTCACTTCTTCAGGCTGGTGTTCTGGCTTCTTTCTTCTTGAAGCAAAGCGTGGTCTCAGTTGAAGTCCTTCTATAAATACTGCTGGGTGTGTGTGGTTTGCTTGCTTTGTTGCTGATTGCAGGTTCCTTTGTTCCTTTGTTCTTTTGTGATCTGCTGTGTGGCTGAGGCGATCGTTAAGGCACCTAAAGACACCTAAAAACTGAATTACACACTCTCTCGAATGTTTTAATTGCGAACGGATTCCAAAAAAACACAATCACCAAACTAATCCAAAAGGAAACACCCCCAAGAACCAAGAAACAGAAGAGAACAACGGCACCGCCTCCTCCCCCTTACATCAAAGGCACCACAGACAAAATCAGCAAAATTCTCCACAAACACAATATCAAGACAGCCTTTTGCACCGACCAAAAAATAGCCAACATTTTAAGAAACCCCAAAGACAAGATTGAGCTAGAAAACCAAGGAGTCTACGAAATACCATGCAAAGTCTGTCCAGCCACATACATCGGACAGACAAACAGGAGAATAAGCGCAGTCATGGAACACAAGAACGCAATCAAAAAAGAAGAAAAATCTTCCTCTCTCTTCCAGCACATAAAAACAACAGGTCATGAAATTGACTTTGAAAGAACCAAACTCATCTCCAAAACTGAACACTTCAACAGTCGAATAATCATGGAAGCCATTGAAATAGAGAAACACCCAAACAACATGAATAAACATGATGACACCTCCCGCTTGCCTGACATCTGGAAACTAGCCCTGGTCAACAGACGAGCCTCTGTCACAAAGACTGACACCAGGTCCAAAAGGACACAAGATGCCACCACCTTCCATCCACACCAAACACAAACCCAGACCCTTCCCACAGATGAAACGAAACCACCATCCAATAACAAAACCACGACTGCACCATCTACTGCGGCACCCCACTCCAGTCACCACATGGAGCACACTCACACACCCCAAAAAAACATTGGGAGACCACAGACATGTAGCCAGACCAAAATGAATTCACAAGACACAGGACCCCACTCCACCAAAGCCCAGGATACTGCCAGAACCCACCAGCCATCTAACCCACCAGCATCTAAACAGCCACCAGCAGTTAATCCCTTAACAATCGCCTCAGCCACACAGCAGATCACAAAAGAACAAAGGAACAAAGGAACCTGCAATCAGCAACAAAGCAAGCAAACCACACACACCCAGCAGTATTTATAGAAGGACTTCAACTGAGACCACGCTTTGCTTCAAGAAGAAAGAAGCCAGAACACCAGCCTGAAGATGAAGACCTGTCGAAACGTCGCCAAAACAACCAGATTTCTACACGGGAAGAAACCCGAATCCACCCTAACATGCATACCTATACCCGTGAAAATCTACGAAAACAAATATATATATATATATATATATATATATATATAATTTGTCAAAAATTGTCTGTCTGTCTATGTTTCCATATCTATCTATCTATCTATCTATCTATCTATCTATCTATCTATCTATCTATCTATCTATCTATCTATCTATCTATCTATCTATCTATCTATCTGCTCGGGCAGGTATGGTTTCTTTTTGGCTGGAAGACAAGGCAAAATATTCCACTTCCAGAGGGCAATTTATTTTAAATTGCATGCCAAGTGGATCTATTTCAATCTGTTTGGTCTATATGTAAACCCCTCTATCACAGTAAATTGCATCTTAGTGGCAAGAGGGGAGAACCAGAAGTGGGGAGAAGGAGAACCTGCCATGGCAGAGGCACAAGGAGGAACATTGGACTTTGCTGCAGTATCACTGACCTGCCTGGTTGCCTTCCCACCTCCTTGCCGGCTTGCTCATCTGCTCACTTGCTCATTCACCTGCTTCCCCCTTCTAGATAGCATTCTCCCCACTGCCATCCCCCATCCTGGCTGTGCAAAGCCACCTGATTTGAAACCCCGATGGAAGTGGCAGAGGGTAAAGATGCGCACACATAGCCCAAAATATTTTGGGTTTCGATTAAAGTCCTTGTGACCCCCCCATCATCCTCCCTATTTATTCTGGCCGTGGAGGCAGAGCCTAAGTGAGGTGGTGTTTACTCAGCTAGTAGGGTAGCTCAGTGAGTTGGAGCTCCAGTTGCAGAGGCAGAGATTGGGGCTTCAGTTCCCCATGGTGCCTTCGAAGAAAAGAGCCAGCCTGTGTAGCCTTGGACAAGCTGCAGAGTCTGAGTTTGCCTGCAGAAGAAGGGAATGGTAAGCCATCTTGAGCACTCCGTACCTAGAAAAACCTTGAATCAACTTGACAGCGTATGATGTCCATCTTCCTCATCTTCTTCATCCAAGCTCTGGGAATTTGAGATATGTATGAAATGGTATATAATGTTATTGTGACTCAGATGTGTTATGTAGCTCCTCCATTATAAGTACTGTATCAAGTACTCTGTTGAAACTGACAGATCCTCTCCTCTATTATTGCTTTGCCTATTGCAGATCAGGTTTCTAGCAGTGACCATGAAATCCTAGTAGAACATCTCCATGTCTTGATTTGGAAGAGACCTGAGCCCACTGTGTCCTTGTAGTTGAAATTAAAAAGGTGCTAGAGGACTAGTTAATAAATATGAGTCCCCTCCTTATCTATGCCTAGAATCTGATAATAATGCTTACTGAACTCCAGCTCATGTTTAGTCGGATCAGGAGAAACACTTACTCACACCTCACACCTTCATTAAGTAGTCCAAGAGAAACTGCTTCCCTTTCCTTCCATGGCTGCCTGTCTGTACGACTCAGGAATAATTCAGAAAGAAAAGGACAAATAGATTTTCTGTCTCTGTCTCTTCTATGCCCAAAGAGCTGCTCGACCCTCTTGGGAATGTTATTATTTCTAGATGTTTCTGCAACATGAGCACTCCTTGGAAAACAACTGTTCCCAAGGGCTGCTTGGCTTACTTGCATCTGAAAAATGCACTGCTGTATGGTGGAGAGGACAGAGAGGGTGGGGCAAGATCCTCTCCCATCTGGCTTCCTAGTTCCCAGCACTGAAGTAGTCAGATAATGGTTCAAGAGAAGGGGTGTCCTGTCTCGTTCAGGAACACAGGAGATAAAGTGGACATTTAGGAGCCGGCACAATTTTGAAGGTGATTGCACTTTTCCTTCTGTTTGGTCCACCATGGGGGCAGGTTGGTTTGCTCCTTTTGCCACTGACCAGATGCTGTTGGTGTCAGTGCAAACCATCCCATCACTAGAGCATTCCTACCCACACCTCCTGGCTCTGTCAGGGGCAACTGTTTTATTTATTTATTTTTAAGGTGCAAGTAGGATCACTTTGTTTCATTTCCTTTCCAGCAGCTGTGATCAACCCCAATGGATTGAACCAAAGCAGAGCCTTACATTTTCTATCTAGTCATTTCCTATATAGTTTTTAATTTCCTAATATCATTAAGCTTAGCCACTTACAGTAATGCTATTGGGAAGTTAAGAACGTCCTCTGCTCCTAAGTAGAGAGTCAGCACTGCATTATTAGGCTTTAAAAGAACTTTGCTTCCTTTGCTCTTCATTGAGGAGCAGAGGAAGGAAGGAAAGTTTGTTTCAAAGCCTGTGAGGGAACTGATGCACTGTACCATTTTTGGTGTGGGGAGAGGAAGGAAGAAAGATTATTCCCAAAAGGAGAAGGAAGCAGGAAGGGTTAATGAAGGGAGGCAGGCCTAATGGAGTCACTGAAGGTGCAAACAAGCAGAGGCGTAGCTAGGGTTTGGCGTGCCTGGGGACAAAGTCAGTTTTTGCACCCCCTCCTGTCCCCCAATTGCATCTCACCCACTGAGCAACATGTGCCCGATCCTAGGGGAACAGCAGAGGAGGGGGAGAAGGGTCCCTCTTCCTCACAGGATTATCCCAGATAAGGCTCCCCTGTGCAAGCTGGTGATGTTTTATTTTCAAGCATCACCTCCATAGCACGCTTCCCCCTCCTCCTTTCCCCTGGCTAAGGCTTGGTTATCGTTAACCTGGGGAAAGGAAGAGAGGGAAGCAGGTGATGGGATATTTTTTTCCAAGCAGCAACTCCATTGCACGCTTCCATCTCCAAGTCTTAGTGGGGGGTGGGGGTGGGGAAGGAGGAGGGGGAAAATTTACAGAGGTGCTGCTTCGAAAAAATAAATCACCTGCTTCCCTCTCCTCCTTTCCCCTGACTAAGGATTGCCAAGCCTTAGTGGAAGAAAAGGAGGACTGCTGGCAGGATGACACATGGCTTCCTCCTCCTGCTCCCCCTCCAGTTGCCCCCAGATTGCTGTGCGCCCCAGGGCAAATGCACTCTTCCGCCCCTCCCTAGTTACACCAGTGTATTCAAGAATCACACAAAATGACACACCAGACCTGTATGTGGCCTTATTTAGCCTACTCTGGCCTGGTGAACTATCTAGCTATGCCTTTAGTCTCTTGAGGGCTCATTTCTCAGGGCCAGTGCCATCTGAAGCTTTATGTCTGAAGGGGTGGACGTGTCCATGAAATGTTACATCAAAATATGAAAGTTAGTCTTTAAGGTGCCACTTTTTTATTTTTGTTTTGTTTTTCTTTGATTTTTGCCTGGAATTTTCCCTAGCCCAAATTCCTATTTGATTTGTCTGTCTGCCCCTGTCCTGGATGCCCTCAGCTGTATCCCATTTTTGCTGTGACACTCGGAAACTCTGACTTGAGTTCAGCACTAGAGGTGGGGGTGGGGAGTGAGGCTGAAGTGGGTTTTTTTTTTCATTTTGTGGGGAGACAACATTAAGAGGAATCACCCATTTGTTAAGAGTTTTGGGGGTGGGAAGGAGATGGAGACAGCTTAGCACACAGCTGCAACTGGACAAAGGGCCATTTATAAAGAAATGAGTCATGACAAAATGACATTCTGACTCCCCCAGAGTTTTATAGGCCTAGCAGACAAATAAATTTTACTTATAATACGCCTACTTTGAACATGCTTGGTAAGAAAAACCTCCCCTTTTATCTCCTTACTGCCCAAACGAGAGTAACATGCCTAAGGAATGGCAAGTAGACAGGCCCTCCCTTTTGTGTGATGAACTAAGGTTATAAAACTCCGACCACAAAGCCAAACGTTTGCTGTGTTGCTGGTTTCTACCTTACAAGCAGAGAAAATAGTGATGTGAAAAAGGAGCCAAAAGACACTGAAGGCACTAATTGTTTTTTTCAACAGCAGTTTTGATGGCTTTCTAATTCTGCAGCGCAAGGTAAATATTTCAGATATAATGTTACCAATAATACCTGACATGAGAACCTGGTGACCTGCATACCTTAGTTTGTCTCTTATCCATTTCATTTCTGAAGTATTGCACATCAAGTTGTGTTGCCGCTCTGCCATCAAGTCACTGTCCTGTCTAGAGATGGACACGACTCAAAAAAATGGTGTTTTGTTTGTCGTTTGGTCATTTAGGGGTCCGTTTCGGTTCGTTTTCGTTTTCGTGATGTTTTTTGCAAAAAAATTCATTTTCATTTCGTTAGGTAATGAAACGAAAAAATGAAAACGAAAACAAAAAAATTCTGTTTCGTTAGCATTCTTTTTAGTTCAATGCATCTGCTGCAATGAAAACGAAAAACACGGCAAATTTGGTCGTTTCGTTTTTGTTTTCATTTTGTTTTTAAAAATTTTCATTTCGTTTTCATTGCGTAACAAAATGAAAAAATGAAAACGAAAATGAAAAATCGCTCATTTCGTGCCCATCTCTAGTCCTGTCCTCAACAGCCCTCTCCAGCTCTTGTGTACACAAGGCTTTAAGGAGTTGGTCCATCTTGCTTTTGATCTGTGTCGTTTCCCTCTGCCTTTAGCTTTCCCCAGTGTTACTGTTCTGCAGGTCATTTTGCCCTTTCATGGATTTCCCAAAGCAAGAATTTCTTCTCTGATTGCCACTGCAGCTTATGAGGATCTTCACAACTGCAAGTTAGAGAACACTGGCTTAGGCAGGAATCTTCTCCAACATGGTATCTGTTGAACCACACTGCAACCCTTTTGCCTGGCACTCTTCCTCTCACTATATATAAAATGTCCTCCCCTTCATTAGTGCCTGGAAGGACACAGTTGGAGAAATTATGCCAGCCCTATCACATGCAGTGTAACCCTGGAAACATGGCAAATGGAAGTGGTGGGGCAGATGGAGACTGGACTAATGCCGCCTCATCTTATGGCATTGGCTTCATTTTCAGGATTTGTTATACTTCTCCAAGTGTTTAGACAGGGTGACGGCAAGCAGTGATGGAGGAGGAGAATGACAGGCCTTTTTAAAGGTGACACCTGCAGGTGACACCTGCAGCAACAGAACAAGAAAGTATTTTTTTATGTAATGCTGGACATGCCTGCCATTGGTGCACCAAAAAGGCTGGACTGAGGTAATTGGAGGGCGAGCGAGCTAATACCTGCTTGTTATTGGGAGTTGGGACCCTTCTGCCATCTGCTGCAAGGCAAGGAGCACCAACACTATGACTCTTGAGTAGAGATGGGCACAACTTGAAAAAAATTTTTTTCGAGTTGTCGTTAGTCGGGCCGGTTCCATTTTGGGTCGTTTCCGTTTTTCGCGAAAATTTGCAAAAATTAGTCAGTTCGTTTTTTCATTTTTTCGTTGTCGTTAGTACTGGTTTTTTTGGGGGGGGGAGCGGGCTCCTGGAGGCACCTTTGTGGGGTGGTGCCTCCTCTGGCCCGCTATAAAGGGAAAGTGGGCTCCTGGAGGCACCCGTGGGTGCCTCCTATCCTCACCCACTAGGAAGGGGAAGCAGGCTCCAAGAGACCCCTCTACATGGGGGTCTCCCCTCCTCACCTGCTGCTGCTGCAAAATGGTATGCAATAGCCATATGGATATTGCATACCAGTTGTGCAGACAGTGACTGTGAAGACTAGTGGATGGCACTGAACCCAGAGCCATAGGTGAGATGCCTAACTAAGGCTCTCGCACCACCATGTCTCACACAGAAGGGAATTGTACTTGCGTGTAGTGCAATGCAAGTACATCTGGCTTAGGGTTAAGGTGGGTTAGGGTTAGGGCTAGGGTTAGGCTAGTGACGGGTAAGGTTACGGTGGGCTAGTGGGTTGCACCTCTGGGTGCCTCTCTGACCCACGGAGTCAAGGATTAGGGTTAGGGTTAGGGGGCTAGGGCAGGTTTTAGGGGGCTTTTTGGCACGTCCCAGAAGTCTCAATGGCCAAGTGGCCATGCGATTGGTGGGATGGCTCCAAAAATTTGCATGGTCGTCCACTCCCACATGGCTGGCCACTCGGCCAGCCCATCATTGCGCAGGTGTAAAAAAATAAAATAAAATAAAATAAATGGAGGACAGAGGAGGAGAGGAGAGACATTTTGTTGCAAGAAAAAACCCACTGCTACTGTGAAAAATCTGGCAGTTTATAAATTTTCACGTGTTTCTGTTGTGCTTGTGTGTTTTTGGACCACGATTTCAAAAACAATATTGCGTTCGCTGCCCCATTTTGGATCCCCCGCCCGCACCGCATGGCATGGCGACTCGAGTCCGGCTGCCCAGGACAGGGGGGAGGCGGGACCCCCCTTCCAGAAACCACCCCTCCGGTAGGTGCCCTGCACCCTTAGTCAAGCAGGCATTTTTCCGCCTGCTTTTTTGGCCCGGAATGGGTGGGGGGAGAGTTTAAAAGTTTTTTCCTGTGCCGTCCGTGCCGCTTGCTTGCGCTTTAATTGCGGCGGCCGGCAGCCAGCAAGACTGGGCTTTTTGCTGGCTGGCTGCGAGCCTGCGGCGAGTCCCACCAGAGCAGCCCAGGACGGGGGATGGGGGGGAGGCCGGGGACCTCCAGAAACAACCCCTCTGGTAGGTGCCCTGAGGCATGGCAGGCATTTTTCCGCCTGCTTTTTGGCCGGGAACCGGGTGTTTTTAACTTTTAAAAACTTTTTTTCTGTGCTGCGTGGCATCGCGCGATCGCGCGATGCAAGGAACGAGCACGACAAATCAGACCAAAATTGTTTGTTCGTCGGTTCGAGCTCGAAGTCTGGCGGAGTAATTCCCGTTACCGTTTCCGTAGAGTAACGGAAACGAGTAACGGAAACGGAAACGGGAATACCGCTAAGTCGTGCCCATCTCTACTCTTGAGCCTTCTTGTTCACACCTGGGCAATATAGACACAAAGACTGGAGGGAGGACACCTGCCTAAAGGGTGGCTGTGAGCTTTCTAAAGCCCCATCAGGGGTTGTAGGTGAAGGAACAGACCCAAAACAAAGTAGTAATTCCTGGTGAGAAGGGCTGCAATCACTACAGCTGCTTAAAAATAAGTGGGTTTTTTATGGCTTTGACTTTCCATGTCTTGTAATTAGCTAGGTGTTACTTAGATTTTCAATCTATTTTTTCTGGACTGTCTTCATTCCTATATCTATGATGCAGTAACACAAGGATCCATCCTCTGGGTTTCAAGTTTTCATCATGAAACCTGAAGGAGTGAGATGCTGAGTGGCATCCCTAGCTGGCACATTAGATTATGCTGGTCTTTGCCAAGACAAGTGCCCATTAATGCCTTGGAAAAATGATGAATTTCTCCCTCACCTGCTGGTTGCATTTACTGTGAAATATAGCAATTTTCAAGACAGTTGCCCAGCTCAACCATTGCCTGCTCTGACAAATAACATAAAGACCTGCCTTGGTGCTATCACAAAAGCCACCTGGTCTCAGGATTTCACTTGAGTATCAAGAAATTGGATCCTGATAACCTGGCAAGCCTAGATGGGTATCTTGAGGATAAAATCCCAGGTGGGATGCCCATTGAATATATTGCCATTCTAAGTGAGCAGAAATACATTTCATCTGGTATTCGTATGTTTCAAGGGACGTATTCCCTGCACACTTCTGCATGAACTTTTTTTTTTCATCTTTCAAAATCTGGCTGTCTTTAACCTTTAGCCACCTTGCCAGTTTTGGTACAGGATTTGCATTTACTTAATCTGGAACCTTATTTTCAACCATTTGAAGGAAATGTGCAATCAAAATGCTGTCTAAAATAACTAGTATGTTATACAGTGTGTAATAACTCATACACAGTGATGCAAATTTTGAAAGACAGCAACTGGATGACTTTTGCATCTGCTTAGGCTGCTGTCCACTTTGTCAGCAGTGGATGGTCAGCATCAGAACTGCTTAGAACAAAATCACAGGGGAAAACAGATTGCATTTGGGGTCATTTGCAGAGCAGTCTGGTGTGAGCTAATTTTCCAACAATCACACAATATATGGGGAATTGCATTCCAGCCTGATCTTGATTTGAGCTCAAGTGGGACCGTTTTGGTTCAGCTGCAGCGCTATTATTTTTGATGGTGGGCTGGAGTGATGCCCCAGTGGGTGGAAGGATTACTTTAAGGGAGATCACTCCCTGAAAAGAGATCCTTTCTGGTGTGACTGGTAACATGCCTTTCCAACCACCAGATCGCACCATTCAACCCTCTTATGGTTCTTTATCTTTATTTTTAATCCAAACTTGGCTAAAGAGAGCCATTCAAATAAGGATAACTGCAAACAGAGGACTGTCCTCAGTGAAGTGGTGGTCACCCTGCCACTCATTATAAACACAGTTATACTGATCTCCCACCTCACAATATATTTTCAGTACCAATCCTGAGCGTCAAACTATTCTGGGACTTGAACATTATTACCATTATGCCTGCAGGGGCTGTAAAACGAAATAATGCTTTGAAAGTCACTTTTAGGACAATTTCCTGGTGTGTAGCTGGAGACTGTAGAAATGAACTGGCATACAGTTCAATAGGAACAACACATTCACAGAAATTGGCCAGAGAATGAACTAACATAAACACAAATAGGGCTAGAAGTGTTCGGGAAGCCAACTAGGGTTTTTGTGAGCTTTGGTGCCATTCCCAACAGGGATTTGAGCCTGTTGGGGTTGGGGAAATGCCTACCCTGGCATTTTTTCTGATGCCAAGGAACTATTTTGAGAGGCAAGAGAGAACAATGGAAGATCAAAGGTGGAGAATGTGCAACATGCTGTTTAAATCAAATATGATTAATTGTCTGTTGCAGAATGCTGCTAAAGATAGAGAGAGAAAATTGCCTGACCTAGGTTTTTTTAAAAAAATAGGCAACACTCCTACATGCTTAAATACTTACCATCGTATTTCTTGAAAAAGGAACATAAGAAGATCATTATCACATAATGAGTTTATATATATACTGTATATCCACTGTGCTGCCTTAGAGTGTCTATAGTGTGTGAATTCTTGCATTCTAGACATATGCACATACTTTACTAATCACCTTTTCCTGTACAAAATCACCAAACAGACTTCAGTTCTCTTAAGTATATTCCTGGATAGTTCATCCAAACATCTGGTATTTGGGTTCACCTTCTCCTAGTGTCTTTTCCCCCTTTCCGTTCATCTGCTTCCACATGATGTTTTTATGCAGATAATTATAGATTATTTTTGCATCCTTGCAAGATAAAAAGGTTCTACTTTCTCTTTCACAGGATCAAAGGTGTGACTTTATTATCAATCTGATAATTTGCATCCTGCCAAAATTTGAGGGTGAGGGGTAGTAGCTTCTTTGGCTTTTACCTGGAAAATGTCTCACCCAGTTGATCTGGAATCCAGTAGGGTAAACTGATGAAAATATCTTTTTACTTCTTATAAAACTAACAAGGAGTTCACTGCACAAGCCTCCTTTGAAATAATTTGATTTTTTTAAAAAAAAAACGCCATGAGAGGAATGGACAGATCCTTTCATCCAACAAACAACTTAGTGCACTTAAAACTCTGAGTTTGGATCCCAGTTTAGTCAACTGATGCTAATGGATCAATGCTGCTACTCTTTTCCTCCTAATACAATCCTCATCTTGAACAGCTTTCTTTCTTTCTTTAAACTATTTCTATCCCACCTTTCTCCCCAAAAGGACCAAAGGTGACTTGGTTTGCAGCAGACATGTACAACAGTAAACTCTTTACAGGATGTTTGTTGCCCATTACACCCACTGAGAGAAAAGTGGGAAGGGTCTCCTTCACCATAAGCTCCCTAAACTCTGCAGGATCAAATAGTCAAGACAGACTTCACTTGGACAGAAAAATGAGGTACAACCACATTCTGGTTGTGCTCCACTGGCCTCTCCTACCCATGTGTCATCATGGGAGCTCAGTTCCTTGCAGTAGCCCCCTCCCTCTCAATATCTATAGATGGGGCTGAGTTCCTGGAACTTGTGCCTTACTGTCTAATGTCCACAGGGGCACTTAGTACTTGACACTACCTCTGGGAAAACCATGCTGCTCAACAAGCCTCAGTAGGGCTTGGTTGACAGGAGTCTTCCCAGCAGAATGGCTCCTCTTGCCCCTGAACTAGGTGGACAAGATACAGGCATTGCTGCCAGTGCCTTCAGTTGACATAGGTTGGGATGAGTCTTTCCAGGCAAAGTTCTGGGTTGGCATGGGTCTTCTTAGGCAAGGTTCCACAGGACTGTCCAATTGCCATCAGAATGGCCCAGGTGGGGAAAGGGGGGTCCTCCCTCCTGTGGAATCTCCCTTGAGGCAAAACTAGCCCACTCTTCTATCCAGGGGTCTTGTAAAAGTGGGCTTTCACCCAGGTCACAAAGACCAGGGACTGCTCTTCCATGTCTCTGACCACGCTTCTGATGCTAATGTCTTTCCTGTCCTCTTCATCTTTGTCTTCCTCTTTTATCCCCTTTCCACCACTAGCTCCACCAATGTCCTTTCCCTGCAACCAGAGCTCTTCCCTCTCCTGTCCCATTGTCATGTCCTGCAGTCCTTGTTTTTGGACTCTACCAGGGAACATGGGACAATGTGGACAACCAATAAGGGATGATGGATGCATCTCCCTTATAGGACAATAGTGGTCGATACTGAATATAACCAGTGCAAATGGGAAACAAAATTGTTCTGTACAGTTTTGGATAAGGAAACAAAACCCACACATTCCTTTATTTACAGGATGGAAAGAACTTAAGGTTTAAGAAATGTGAATGTGAGAGGAAGCAAACGGACAGATTTGTTGCTCTGTGAGTTAGCTTCACCTGCAATGCTCTAGAAATGCATATTGATTATGGGCTATAACGGCTTCGTACTAGGGCTCTTTTCTTCAAGCTGCAGTGTATAAATTTGCCATGGTATTGGCTCCCCGCTGTTTGCAGTCTCAAGCGAAGCTGCTCTGATGTATCCAGGACTTATAGTGGATTATAACAATGTTTGGACTGGCTGACTATGAAGTGTGCAAGCAAGAATAATCTTTTTTTCTCTTTGGACACAAAGGGACTAATGGTTGCATTGTTCTCATTCCAAGAGATTATTTATGCATTTAGATCTTTGTGGGAAATTGCTGTCTTGTCTTGCATAATTATGACACTAACTAAAGAAATTTTGTGCAGTCTATCTAGTAGCAAGTTTTTATCCATCAAATCCTTCTAGGAATCAAATAGGCGTGGTACCAATAAGCACTATATATACAGTATATGTCTAGCTGTGCAGGGTCTCTGGTCTGGATCCATTGCTGTGATCTTGCTGTTCCTCCTTTCCAGTGTGCAAGCACCACCACCTCTGCCTAAAGTCACAGCGGGCACAGTGTCATCACCCATGAACTCCATGAACTCAACACTAGTTAGTTTATAGGTGCAGTTAGAATTTGGGTTTGTTGGGCTCAGCTTCTGAGGTATAAATAAAACAAGATTGTCTCCCTCTGCCCCCTGAGTCCCCCAGGAGGCTGAGTTCCTTCAGCTTGATCCTAAGTTACCTCCACTGGCATTAGCAAATTATCAGTCTCAGTCTGGCTTTGGGGCTTTGATACAGTCCCAAGCCACCCTTCAAAGATTGATTGATTATTTATTTATTTATTTATTTATTTATTTATTTATTTATTTATTTATTTATTTATTTATTTTAGAGTATTTTTACCCCACCTTCCTCCTTGGAAAAGGACCCAATGGCTTGTATAGCCAACTGCTACGGTTTCTCATTTCCCTGTCTCTCTGGTGTTTGTGCTTCTGGTGCAACTGGTTCATGGGGAAAGGGGCTGCAGGATCCATTGGGCTCTGAGGTTGCCCAAGGCATGGCATGCTGGAGAGGTGACCTTGAGGGGCTCATAATGGTGGTCCCTCCACCTCCAAAGCTGCACCCTTTCACCACTGACACCTCCCCTAAAACTTCCATCCAATGATTTTCCTTCAGGCAGTATTCTAGCTCCTTGGATGCAGAAGTCCAAGTAATCACTGGACTCACCCCAGGTCTCCTCCTCCCCCACTAGCCCCTGTCCTCCCAGATGCCTTCATCACCTCTTCTTGCATGTGTCCAACCTCCTACTTCTCCTCCTTCTCCCCTTTCTTCTCCAGGTTCAACTAGTTTTGCTCAGCCTCTGCCTGTCCCACATCACCTGGCCTCTTATGCTCCATATACCCAAATGTCTGCCTTCCCTCCTCTACACCTTCTTGAGGCCCAAGAGGTCCAGGGCCCAGACGGTCCACACAGAGTACTGGTAGTAAACTTCATATGCAATATGAATCCATTCTAGCCCTGAATGTTGGTTTCCTCACGCATTCAATAGTGGTCTTATATAGAGTTAGACAGATAGCCCACTTTCCCCAGTATTGTTGACATGGAGCGGAAGCAGTTTCCAGGGGTGTTGGCGGGATATTTTTCATCCCTAGTGAACAATGTCAGGGCTGAACCTACCTAGAATCTTCTATGTGCATGTGTCATGTTTTATCACAGGGAGCTGCACCCCTTCCTCTAACTCCCCCTTGCTTTCAAGGACCAGCTCTCTCCAATATTCACTTCCTGATGGTTCATATACAGTAGCAGATATTTTTGAATGTATAAATTTAAACAGATTTTATGCATTTGCAGAGTTGCCTGTGCTGCCCTTACCTTAAAGGGGAGAGTGTTGCAGGAGAGGTGACAATGACATGTTAATTGGGTTTCAGACAAATTTATAGGATTGTTATTCATCATGAACAATCTGATACACCAAATCGTAGACCCATGACATCCAATATCAAAATTCAAAACTTCTTGTCCGGTGTTGTCAGTATTTATACAGAAATCATTAAGTGCCCAAATGAAGAAGAGCAAGGAATGCAATTTGTTATCTTAGAGTCAAACCAGATGATGCACCAGGACAGCAATTAGAAACTGGTATCAAGGGTAACCACACACCCCCAATCCAAGGATGCAATTCTTGCAGATTTCCATGACAAAGCAATCAGATTGACAAACAGAACCAATTATTTTGTTTTCCAAAACAAAAGCCAGTTAATTTCAACATATGGAACTGACAATACCTTGCACAAGAATAAATAGATGTTTTATTTTATTTATTTATTTATTTAACTTATATGCCGCCCACTACCCAAAGGTCCCACTACCCAAAGTTTTTACCACTAAAGACAGCCACACTTCTAATTCTAACAGTATGGCTTAGTTTGACCAAAAGATGCTACTGTGCTATATTTGGACATAACTTGAGGCCAACACTGGAAGCATTGGCTCTAACACACACACACATCCTCACACCTTTTTGTGATCATGGCCAACACTAGGAGCCTTCTGATGGGAAGGTTTATAGAAATATATGGAAAGAGTCTCCTGAAACAAAATAGAACTTAAGCATCATGACAAGCAGGAAACTGATGTCATACCAGTCAGAAAATAGTTCCGAATTACAAATTACAAAGAAAAAAGTGCATTGCTATTTTTGGGTGTTTTATGATTGCTAAAATATACAGTATAGTGGTACCTTGTATAAAGGAATTAATTCATTCCAAATGGAATTATGTTAAGCAAATTTTCCTTTATACAAATTCCCATAGGAATGCATTGAAAACAGAGTAATCTCATTTTTATGTTGTACGGATTCTTCCCATAGGCGATTCTGTTAAGCAAATTTCTCCTATCTCTGGAATGTTTTATGTTGTACAGATTTTATGTTATACAAACTGTTTCTTATACAAGGGTCCACTGTATTATACTGCTAAACTATGCTGCAGATTAAAATATGCATATTAAGAAATGTCATTTAACACATTCTTCATCTTTTTCCAGTTAGATTTAGTAGCTTTGTTTGAGGTTAGGGTATAATGAAGTCAAGAATTTTTTGACGGTGGTCTAGGGGTCTGTTAATTAAGACCATTATATAAACATTGATTCGGTGCCCCAGTTTTGAAACTGTAATTAACTCTTTCATACCATTTCCTCCAATATTTTAATCTCAAGAGAACCTACATAAATCATTATTTAAGCAGTGTTTGTAATTTCACGATTTGTCTATAAAACCGTCAACATTTTAGAAAAATGTTGTTGTAGTAAAGTATATGCCTTTTTCCTCAGAGGAAAATAATTAATCTTAATCAGTGGTAAACAACATTGCTTCCTAATTTTTTCTGTCTCTGTGTATAATAACAAGGAGAATATAATTGGGCACATTTCACATACATATGTCTAGCAGTTATGCTATTTTTTGCTAGTTGGTTTGAACCAAAAACATTGCTCTGGTCACATTTGTAACTAATTAAATGTCATTTCAATCCCTAACCCTATGGGTTGAACTACAAACCAAAGACATTATTGAGAAAGACTTTGGTGAGCACCACATGACTTCAGAATCCCAATGAAGGGACTGAAATTATAAGGGTCATTTTCCTCAACAGCGATCTCATTAAACACAGAGAAGATGGACAACATGCCACAACGTAGGAAAGATACCTATACAGGGGAGGTGGAATCCATGGCTTTCTAGAACTTGCTGTACTACAGCATACATCGTGCTTGACCATTGACATAAGATTGGAGGATTTGTGTGACAACAACAGATAGAGGGTCACAGGTTTTTCACTCTTGATCTATGTGGTACTATGTGTTGATGAAGATAGGAGGAAACCAGAGGATGAAAACCTTGTTACCACTTGTTAGACAATTTCTTTTAACCAATGCGTTCTACAGGGCTTGACTCCAGCTTCAAAACAAGCAGGAAACGAGGCTTTTCTCCTGTTTTCCCATGTGGTCACTTAAATCAGATATTCACTGCAACTTCACAGTGAGTGAATGTGGGTGAATTTGCATTTCCCTTGCTGTGCTGTTGCATCCGTAATATGTCCCAGGCAGGTTTCCTAGTTAATGTGCTGCTACTGAGCTGAATAAATCAGTAGAGACATCAGCAGAGTTTCTGCCACCTTCACTATCACTATCAGCATCGGCACAAGGGAATGTAATTTTTAATGTGGAGGAGGGAGAGATGAGGAAGGTGTTGAAGGGGATCAATCCAAGGAAGGCTACGGGGCCAGATGGAGTTGCCGGAAGGGTATTGAAGGATTGTGCAGATCAATTAGCAGGAGTTTTCACTGGGATTTTGAATCGATCCCTATCCCAAGCTATTGTGCCGTCATGCCTAAAGTCTGCCATTATTGTTCCGATACCAAAAAAACCAAATCCAGAAAACTTGAATGACTTTCGTCCAGTAGCACTTACACCTGTAATCATGAAGTGCTTTGAAAAGTTGGTACAAAACTATGTTATTGCCTGTTTACCAGAGGGACTGGACACATTCCAATTTGCCTATAAAAAGAAGAGATCAACAGAGGATGCTGTGGTGTGTGCTCTTCATGCTGTTTTTGAACATCTGGAGCAGAGGGGGGCTATGCTAGATTGCTCTTTGTGGATTTTAGCTTTTTAACACCATTCTTCCACGACATTTGATCTCTAAACTGGAAGGCCTAGGGCTTCCACCATCACTTTGTGGATGGATCTTGGATTTTCTGTCAGAACGTTCTCAGAGGGTCCGGTTGGGCCCTTACACCTCTAATACTCTTAGTACCAACATTGGAACACCACAGGGATGTGTACTTAGCCCACTCCTTTATATTCTTTACACATTTGATTGTGTCTCTGCCTATCCTAGCAATAGGATCATTAAGTTTGCAGATGACACAACTGTGATTGGGCTCATCTCTGGCAAGGAGAGTGAGATGGCTTACAGAGATGAAGTGGAGAGGTTGACCAAGTGGTGCAGAATAAATAACTTGCACCTAAATATAAAGAAAACAAAGGAGCTTGTGGTAGACTTTAGGAGGCAGAAAACTGATATTCAACCACTGGTGATTGATGGGACTGGTGTGGAGAGGGTTACAGGTTTTAGATTTTTGGGCATTGAGTTACAGGAGGATCTGTCCTGGAGTGTCAACACAAGGGGGCTTGCAAAGAAGGCTCAGCAGAGACTATTTTTCTTGAGAACCTTAAGGAAAAACCATCTTCCACAAAAGCTGCTGCTGGCCTTCTATCATTGTGCAATTGAGAGTGTGCTTACTTACAGGTTATGTGTGTGGTATGGAAGTTGTACCCTCCGGGATAAGACAGTGTTGCACAGAATCATAAGAATTGCAGAGAGTATTGTGGGCTGTTCACTCCCCACCCTAGAACAAATTTATACTACCAGGTGCTACTGTAAAGCATTAGATATATTAAGAGATCCTGGTCACCACCTCTTCGAGTTGCTGCCATCGGGACAGAGATATAGAGTACTTAGGGCAAGAACAAACCGTCTCAAAAATAGCTTCTTTTTTAGAGCAATATTGGCCTTAAACGGAAATCCTGGACTTTGAAGTCAGCTTATTTTATATGTCATATTTTAGTCATTTTATATGTCATATTATGTGTTGTACCTGTTTTTAAATCTATGTGAAATGTTTTAAATGAGTTTTATATAGCAACCACAAAATTTCGTTGTTCCTGCAAGGGGGCAATGACAATAAAGATTCCTATTCCTAATGAATCTCACTGTGAAGGATATTCTATTATATGACTACCTACGTCATCTGAAACCAGAGATGTTTGTTCAATTCTTGAAATAGTAGTGTGTTCTTTAAAAGGAAAAATATCTATTTTAAAATGGAATCTCAGGATTGAAATGCATTATAAGCTTTCCCAGGTAGTTCGAGTAATGTGAATGATAACATCGTGAAAACAGTTTCTGTTACATTTTGCTGAAACATTTCTCTAAAAATGTGAGGTCAAAGGTGATAGGATATGTGCATGAGAGGCAGAAATACTCCTCTTTTGTGGAAAAGATTATTGGGAAATAAAATAATGAGGCAAAGTCTGGGCCAGTTGGTATTATCAGATCCATTACAAGGGCATTTTTATGAGCTGTGAGGAGGATGAATAATCACCTCAGGGTAAGCAAGGAGTGGAATTCCATTAGTGGCAAGGAAATGCTCCATTATTCCTCTTAGTGGTGAGTTGCATTTTAACAATGGGCTTTATGTGCCCAGTCCATCAATATAAAGAAATACTTTGTTGGAGCTTTATTACAATTAAGAGTATTGCATTACTTGGGGAGCTGGCTCCCCCCCCCCAACTCACCATGTGTTTCCTCTTATAGCTTCAGCCAGGAGTGAGGAGTAGTCTGATGTACCTTCCTTTTCCCCTGAGAAATCAGAAGTCTTCCAACTTCCCATAATCATGAGTAATGGGCTGAATCCTGAATGACTTGACAAGGGTTTGATGTGGAAACTGAAATATGGTGGGGAAATATTTCATTACTCACAACAATAGAAGGGTACAAATGCAGGGGATACATCCTACGTGATAAAGGAAACCATCATCACGAAGGCACAGATTTCATAAAGTCTGTTCTTAGACCATTGTCTGAGTCAGTTTTAGATCACTGCTTACATTTAACAGAGTGCCTCTTTAAGAAGACATTATCCCTATTAAGTAATTATTAACACCCCTTCATCTTCTTCACATGTACAGGTACAAGTCTGAATGGGTGACATGCCTGCTCACGGGTATGTGCTATATGTGAACAAGAATGCAAGGAAATCTACACACATGGTTGTGTGTAGCACCAATGTGCAATCGGACTTATCCTCTACAGACTTATCCCTGCTCCTGTGGAAAATGCAACATGGAAGAGATTGAAGCTACCCGTTCCCTTCTAAACATGTTCTTGATAACAACTCAGCTCCCAGACTTTGGAACTCTCTCACACTGAAGGCCAGGACTGCCCCATCATTGCTGTCTTTTCAGAAGCAGGCAAAGACCTTCCTCTTCTGGCAAGCTTTCCCTGACTAAGGGACTACCTACTAGGTGACTTGATATGGATTACCGTACATGATTGCATTGACTGAGTTCATAAGAACACAAGTGTTTTCCAAGTTAGTTTCCACCTCTCATAATGGATTTTTTTTTCTTATTGTGTGTTCTTTGTAGCTTTAATGTTATATTTTAATGTTCTACGATGCCTCTCCTAATTCCGTGTTCTTAATTTGAATATGTCTTAAATATTCTGGGCTGTATATTGTCCATCTTTATTGTAAGCCACCTTGGGTCCTTTTTGAAGGAGAAAGGTGGGGTAAAATATTCAAAATAAATAAATAAAACTGTTCCAGTTAACTGCATTTTTTTAGGGGGAGAGGGAAACAGCCATTTTAAGGACCCATGTAACTTGCCTATGTAATAGGGATCTAGCAACACAATGTCCGCTTTGTATGTGTCTAGTCTATTGACTATGTTGTTTCAGGCATTTTTATTGTAGTTTTACTACGATGTTTATATTATGATTTTTCTTTTCATTTTTATTATTATTGCTTTTCTTTTCTTTTTGACTATTTAGTTTGTTATTATTGTTACTGCTACTGTTGTACACCGCCGGAAGTTCCTCTGGAAGACGGGCAGTATATAAATAAAATTAAATAAATAAATAAATAAATAAATAAATAAATAAATAAATAAATAAATAAATAAATAAATCGTGGGAGCTGTGGTCCAAAAAGAATTCCCCTCCATCTGTCCATGGATGTCATGCTCTCTTTCCAAAATGTTCCAATGCCATTTTTGCTTATTTTGCAGCTGTACAAGCTTCACCCCCTCCTCTCTCAAAAGTGCAGGATCAGTTCTTTCCTTCTTCATTAGTGCTGAATTTGCACAACAGTGTCTGAGTTTAGGCGTACCATTAAATGTTATGCTCCAGGCAGAAAGGGAGTGAGGCTTATGAAAGAGCCAAATTTCCTTTTTAAATTCTGGAAGCATACTGAGAAAGCTATGGTAATGAAAGAACACCAGAAGGCCACATAAGAGGGACATTCAGAGTTTCCTCTCCATACCAGTTGTGGCAAGGTGCCCTCTGTTTCAGCAGTTATAGTGAACCACTTCAGAAAGAACTTGAGGAGAGAACACACTTTATGCACGTCCCCCCTCCCACCAAATTGCCCTCTTTTCCTTAAAATTAGGAAGGAATTGTAGTCTTTCCCTTCCATTGATCCCACACTGATATTTGTGTTGTCCAAAATGGTCAAGAGCTATTTCTTAGTCATTCCACTAAACTCTAAATTGGACGTTCTATTTCAGCCATATTTCGGGCATGAAATGAGATTTCTCTGGAGATAAAACATTCAAATGGCAGCTTACATCCCTGCCCACTTAAGGGACAATGCTACAACGCACTGCAGTCAAATGCAACAACATATTTATTGGCGGAGTAAGTAGACCATGATCCAGCCAAGATTATGATCCAGCCAAGAGGGAATTTAACTAACTAGCAAATCCTGCCCACAAAGGCCACATTTGCATCATAATAGCAGGATATTTTAAAAGTCAAAGCAGACTCATGCCCAGTTTCTTAATGAGCACATGTACAGTAAACAATGTTTGAGAGGACCAAAATATTCTGTCGAACTTCCCAGAATCTGGCTTGGTTTTCCAACAGAAGATGTGCGTGAAATTCCTGTGCAATCTGGATCTTCCTGTCATTAAAACAAATGAGAAGTTTCCATCTGCTGATGATGGAGCATCTTTTTCTTGCTGGCATCTGGGGAAAATGTCCCATCTGTTCAATAAAAAGGCCTGCTTTGGCTTTGCCTTTTTACCTAAACCCTTTGCAGGCTTTCTGCACTTTCCCCTTTTGTTGCTAGACAAGAGCACCTCAAGGAAATACATTTCTCGAAAAAGCAATTTATTGGATTAATAAAGGCACATCTCAACTAACAACAGAACAATAGCTAGTTTTAGTGATACATTGTGGGATTCGATGCTGAGTCGGCAGTCATAAACTGAGCTAAACAGCACATTTTGGCTGACACAGCAAAAAAAGGGGGGAGAAGAGAAGGGGAGAAAAGCAAAAACCCACATTAGTTGTAAATTAAATGCAACTGTGGTCTTGTGATTTCTGTTGATTGGTTGCAGGCCTCTTAAAACATTTCACTTATCTACATTTTTCTGTGAATTAGACAACTATGATAAACAAAGCTGTAGCTGAAAAACATGTAGAATTTAATGGTCATGACTCTATGAGCTATGAAATGTCTGATGGATAAGAGGAAATGGCAGTTTTAATGCTCCCTGGGAAGGTACTGGGGGATGGCTATGAAATGTAATTCAAGACTCAGCTTCTCTTGAGAAAGAGCCCCCTGCCCACCTGCTGGGTCCAACTTTCCTAAATAAAAATGAATGAGGGTCTCAAGGTACTATATTTTTAATGAAAGCTCAGGGGATGAATGAAACATAGCCTCCTTTTCAAATCCTTCCCAGCCAATCCCCTTAATATCTAGAAAGATGAGGTGATAAAGACAAATGTGAGTGGGAGCTCACTAGTTAGAGAAGTGGCCTTACTGGCTGTGCATTAATTGAAAAACAATGCTACTAAAAATGTTCAAAATCAGAAACAGGAAACTTTTTTCATAACTCTCACAATGGCCACACTAGGTGTAATGAGTCAAATATTCTGGGGCTGGGGTCCAAAAAAATAAATAATAAATTCCCCTCTTTCCCATAATCTCTTACTAAGTAGGATTTCACCCGTAGTCTTCTCTGAAAATGATCAGTCCCATGCTCTTGAATGGTCACTTGCAAAGCACACATTGATAACAAGTTGTCGACGAGAGTGGACGATGGTCTATGTTGTCCAACTCAAGATGCAGAAACAGACAGTAGCCCTGCAGCAGAGAATACAGATTCAATGAAGACAGATTATGCTTCTTCGGTTTTTTACTATTTACAATATATACAATATATGCAGCAGTACCTGGAGCTTATTCCTTCTTTCAGAAAACTTCAGGAACATAGAAATCCAGTCCTGTGCATAACTGCAGCACTGAGAACAGAGTATCTACCATCCAAGAGCTGGCAACCAAGTAGCCAACGATCAAACAGCCAACATGACATGTGCTTGCTTAAGCAGCATATATAACCCCATTATCCAATCACCTTGGCTCTTTTCACCACCTGAGCCATGCCTTGTACACTTGTGTACATCTCTGTATGTCTCTGCACTTCACCTTTGCTTTTAGCTGTGCATCCAAGACCTTGAAGCTTTTGCCTTTCTTTCAAGGCTGCTGAGGCATGCAACATTTTTACACAGCTGGACTTTAATTATCTGGACTTTAAAACTTTTTTTCCATGCCTTGACACAAGTCCCCTTATTGGGAGAAAGGTGGCTCATCAATGAGACAAATGAAATGAAATGAATTCTGCTGATGCCTGGATTCTTCTCCCAACCCTATGTTATACTGCCAGAAGTCCTGCTGTGCTCTTATGCAAAAGCCTTACCATTTAGAGATGAGTTGGCTGAAGTTAAGAAACCTCTGCTGTATCCTGAGTGGCATGATTATTGCATGCAGTTAATAATGTCTGTGGAGTTTTCCTAACTCAGGACTAGAGATGGGCACGACCAGGAAAAATGACGTTTCGAGTTGTTGTTTGTCGGGATGGGTCCGTTTCGGTTTCGGGTGGAATTTTTCAAAAATTTGTCATTTCCGTTTGTCGTTTGTGTTTGTGTTGGGGTTGGGGTTGCGGTTGGGGTAAGTGGGCTCTTGGAGGCACCTCTCTGGGTGCCTCTGACGTCTGACCCACTAAGAAAGGAAGGGAAGGGAAGGGAAGCGTTTCACGTAGCCGCCGCGTACCATACATTATGTTAGGGTTGGGGGGTAAGTGGCAGAGGCACCTCTCTGGGTGCCTCTGACTTACTAAGAAGGAAAGCATACTGGCGTACTAGCATACAGGTTAGGGGTAGGGGTAGTGGGCTCTCGCTGGGAGGCACGTCTCTGGGTGCCTCTGTGACCCACTAAGAAGGGAAGCGTACTTGCGTACGGATCTGGGTTAGGGTTGGGGTTAGGGTAAGGGCTAGGGTTAGGGTTACGGTTAAGGTTAGGGTGGGTTAGTGGGCTGCACCTCTGGGTGCCTCTGACCCACTAAGAAGGACAGTGTACTGGCGTATGGGTTAGGGTTAGGGTTAGGGTTAGGATTAAGGTTAGGGTTAGGGTTAGTGGGCTTTTTATGCCCTCTGGCACATCCAGAAGTCTCAGTCAAAACCTGGCCATGCGATTGGTGGAATGGGTCCAAAAATTTGCATGGTCCCATCCCATGGCCAGCCCATCATTGCACAGGTGTAAAAAAATAAAAATAAAAATAAAAATAAAAATAAAAATAAAATAAAATAAAATCAATGGAGACATTTTATTACAAGAAAAACCCACTGCCGCTACTATAAAAATCAGGCATTTAAAATAAATAAATTTCACATGTTTCTGTGCTGATTTGGTGTGTTTTTTGACTACGATTTCAAAAGAAATATTGCGGTCGCCATTTTGGATCTCCCCACACCGCATGGCATGGCAAGACGATGAGGATGACCCCCCCCCAGCCTGGTGCAAGCAGCCCAGGACAGGAGAAGAGGAGGGGTAAGACCAGGGACCCCCCAGAAACCACCCCTCTGGTAGGTGGCAAAGCCTCAGGCAGGCATATTTTCGCCTGCTTTTTTGGCCAGGAATCGGGTTTTTAAAATTATTTTTAAAACTTTTTTTCTGTGCTGCTTGCATCGCGCGATCGCCGCGATGCCATGAATGACAACGAAAAATCAGACCCAATTTTTCTTTTTTGGGTCGGGTTCGAGCTGGAGCGGAGTAATTCTCGTTACCGTTACCCGTTACGTAACGATAACGAGAACCGAAAACGAAAATGAGAATTTCGCCACTCCGTGCCCATGTCTACTCAGGACAAGTCTCCTCCAAGAGATATGCCCTTTGAATAGTAGTGTTACATGATTCCAGCCTTTGTCTTGCCTCAATCTTTCAGGATAAGGCCAATTTTTGTTTGTTTGTTTGTTACTAAGATGGTTACTTCATGTCCTGTCTGTCCCTCTTTACTGTCCCGCTTGGGACCGGTACAAAAATAACTTACTTCACGTCCATAGCGTGACAAGCAGTACCTGCCCCTGGGCTGGAGAATTCTCTTGTCATAGTTGGTTCCCGGTTCCTGTTTCGAGACAAGGGACCATGTGGTAACAACTGTCATGCAACAACCAGTGTCCACCTAGTGGTCAGTGGCTGAAGCAGCATTCAACATTAGTTTCCCTATGGGAAACACCATGCAGTGCAAATGTTTATTTAAGAAAGTACTGAAAATTCTGTAGCATTGATGTGTAAATCCCGGAAGATCAGTAAATCAAAATATTGAAACAGTTTTATTTATGAGATTTTTAAAAAAGGGTTAAGAAAGCAAGCCAAATTCAGAATTTGTCACAGAACAAGACCGTGAAGTAACAGATTTCACGAGACAAGTAATCACGCCCATGAGTAAATGGAAACAGGGACTAAACAGGGACAAAACCATGTGACCATGAACAATGCTGTCACGGTACAAACGTAATCGCAGAACAAGGTAGGACGTGAAATAAACCCCTAAAAATGCTACTGAATTCTGCAGAAAGCTAAATGATGGGTTTCATTAATGAGGAGGATATACATTTAAGAAACAAACAAACAAACCTGGCATGGAGCATTAAAAATTTAAAATTTTTACAGTTTATTCAGGATTACACTACTGATATTACAGTAGGATCGCAGTATCCACTGGGGATTGGTTCCAGACCTTCCCATGGATGACAAAAACTGTGGATAAGAGAAAAAGCCCCAAATCCTGAAAACTGCTGTTTTGCAGCAGTAGCTTGGTTTACAGTAGCTGTTTGTAACAGTAGCTTGCTTTGCGGCAGCTGATAGTTATTTAATTTTTTTCCTCTGCCAACCGTGGATAAATGAATCAGTGGTTAATGAATCAGTGGAGACGGGGATCCTACTTTATATGCAAGAACTTCCAGCGTCTAATGCTGCTTAAGGGGGGGGGAATCCAGAGCTTGAGAAACGTTACTTTTTGAACTACAGTACAACTCTTGTAATCTCTCAGCTATCATTGTCATCCAACTATGTTGACTGGAAGCTTCTGAGAGCTATAGACCAAAAAGTAAATTTTCTAAGTTATAAACTGTTCCATTAAGTAGTGTGACTATGATCATAAAGAATCTCTGAAAAACCTGACATAATATCACAAATGCAAGAGGTCTTATTCAAACTGATTAGCAAGTTCATTTGCTTTAAGTACACAAGGCTGGTGAGATAAAATAATTGTTTTCTTCCACGAACTGGCAGATGCCCATGGAAAACAAGTTCCATCACAAATTAGCTGCTAATTGGTAGGTAACCTTGACTTTAAGCTCAACAAAGAAAGGACACAGAGCAGATGGCAAGTGTACTTTTTCCTCTGGTATAATGTAGGTTTTGTTTTTCTAGATAAAGAGTTGATTAATTCTGTGTTCGATTTTTGGCTCTTTATTATCACTTTTTCAAAGACAGAAAGACTATGGGGCCCTAATGTCGTTGAACTCATTTTTGGGTCAGATATGTTTGTCTTTAACACATCCTAATAGTGGCCTCCTCGTAATGGAACAGATCATTATGGGGAAATTGTCCTGAAATGAAGCATATTAATCAAATCTGCTATAGGACCCATCTCATACTTCACTCTAGGAATTCACCGTGGTTAATAATCCATCCCAGCCTGTCACTTCAGAGTTAGACAAAGCCAATATTTTAGCTCCTATTTGGTGGGGTGGGGGTTGTTCATCAGTGGATTGAGAAATGAAAAAAGAGATCTTGGAAGCATGAAGACTAGAAGGAAACTGAAGGCTGGATAAGAAACTGAAAACTGGATAGATGGTTTCTTCCCATTATTTAGGATGTGGTCTCACCAGCAAAATGTTTCCAAACTTTTATTTGTGATTCTTTTCTCTCCCCCCCATGCTACTTCTGCAGCAAATCTAGCCCACAGGGAGGCTACAACTATTCTTCTCCCTGGTGTTTCATCACAATTCAACCAACGTCCCATTGAGTGTGTACTCCTAAATTGATTCATTTCTTATCTACACAGCATGAGATTCCGCCTACTCCACCAGCTGTCTTTCAGCTTCCTATTTTTTAATTTTTTTAAATAATTTTCCAAATGAGGAATTCCGTCAAATTCAGTTTGAGGTTGCAAAGGACGGATTTGTTAGCCTGAAACCCACTGGCGTAACTAGGTGGGGCAGAAGAGTGCATTTGCCCCAGGGCACACAGCAATCTGGGGGCACCTGGAGGGGGAGCAGGAGGCAGAAGCCATGTGCCATCGTGCCAGCAGCCCTCCTTTCATCCCGCTAAGGCTTGGCGATCCTTAGTCGAAGGAAAGGAAGAGAAGGAAGCAGGCAAGGTTTTTTCCAAGCAGCACCTCTGTCAATTGCTCCCCCTCGTCCTTCCCCCCACCCCTGCTAAGGCTTGGCGATCATTAGCCCATGGAAAGGAGGAGAGGGAAGCAGACGATGGAGGTGCTGCTTGGGGAAAAAAATCCCATTGCCTGCTTCCCTCTCCTCCTTTCCCTGGGCTAACAAATGCAAAGCCTTCGCTGGGGAAAGGAGGAGGGGGAAGTGTGCTACGGAGAGATGCTTAGGGGGGATTGCTGGCTTGGCGCTATCCACGCACTGTGCAGTTTACACAGGAGGGTGTACTCCTTGTCCAGGAGACCCCCAAAGAGGGCGTGAGAAAGAGGGACCATTCCCCCCCACTGTACCCCCAGGATTAGGCACTCCTTGCTCAGTGGGTGAGATGCAGTTGGAGGGCAGGAAGAGGCATAAAAACTGACTTTGTCCCCGGGCACTCCAAACTCTAGCTATGCCTCTGCTGAAACCTACAACACGTTTCTGGTAATGCAGTGCAAGAACTGGGTGAAATAGGAAAGACTGGTCAGTATGTGGCCACCAAGCACTTTTTGAAGCACGGTGATATTCCCTTTATTTTAAAGGGAAGAGGAGCAGTGGAAATCAAAACAAGAAAGAAGGGGATATGCCCTATTTGAGGTGTGTAGATGAATGTACCACTTCTTATACATCAAAAAAAGATGGAAAGATTAAAAAAAATGTATGAGGTGCTATTATGGGATATATGTCATGTGACCACAAAGCACAACTATATAGGAAACCGAAAATGTGGGGGGGGAATAGGGGGAAAGTTCTCATGAGTGACCCTGGCCTAAAAGTAGTGGAATGAAAAAAGCAGGAGAATTCCAAAGGGCATATGTTGCCCATCCTTACCTAAATTATAACTTTAATGATTGCCATTGCTGGTACAGTACTCCCCCATTTATTGCAGGAGTTTGGTGCCTGACCCACCAGCTATAAAGGAAAATCCGCGAAATGCAGACGCCTGAGTAAACTGACCTTGGACTGCTTCTGCCAGCTGCATTTCCAAAGAGAAACCTTGCTGCCAGGAGCTCAAGGTCTGTCTGCTGAGGTGTTAAGAGACGGTTAAAAACTTCTCTTTGGAAACAGCAGCAGAGCAGCCCAAGGTCAGTTTGATGAGGTGTTGGGGTTGGTTTAAAAATCTCTCTTTGCAAAGGCAGCTGGCAGGAGCAGCCCCAGCTCTGTTTGCTCATGTGTTGCGTGCGGGGGTGGTGGTTAAAAACCAATCTTTGGAAGCAAAATGCAGACACCTCATCAAGGGCTGCTCCTGCCCACTCTGTTTGCAAAGAAAGGTTTTTAACCCCCTCCTGACACCTCAGCAGACCTTGCTGCCAGGAGCTCAAGGTTTGTTTGCTGAGGTGCCAGGAGGGGTTTAAAAGCCTCTCTTTGGAAGCCTGCTTCTCTCAGGAAAAAACTGCAATATACTGAGACCGTAATATATGAACCACATTGTGGTGGGGGACTACTGTATGCTGAGTTAATTTAGCAAAGTTTATGGTGGTCTTGATGATTTCGAGAGCAGGAAGAAAAAACATTGTTTCAGATAAACCAAGCTTCATAAAAACCCCTGAAGATCAGATTGGGATTTCTGGAGGAGTGGCTTCCTTCGTATGCCAAGCAACAGAACAGCCAAAGCCAAGCATAACATGGATGGAAAAAAGGAAAGAAAGTTAGCTCTGGATCAGTGCTATTATGTATTCAGCCTCTTGGTGTCCTTTGTGATGAAGCAATTTATGAGTGCATGGATACCAACAGTGTTAGGGAGATAAATACAAGTGCCAAACTGACAGTGTTGGAAGTATATCCTTGGGAAAATTTCTGGTTGATCTCGTTGTCATCCCTAGTGAAGCCCAGGTCACCGTTGGTATTCAGCGTGTTACTCCTGTAACACCCTCTTCATAGCAGAGTCCAACATTTTTCATGTTGTTTTGTTATTTTGTACTTTGAATTTGATTTTTATACATTTACTCTATGTGTTTAATAATTTGTATTCTTCACTTTGTAAACCACCCAGAGTAGTCTTCAGGCAAGATGGCTGTGGTATATAAATCTAATACATAAATAAATATGTGGTACCTACCATGTATGTAGGTTAGGCTTACTCATAAATTTCCCTGCACTAGTAAAGCACACAGCTTGTCAATAGGAAAGATTTAACTCTGTGCAGCCAATACCGTTATGCTGGTGAGGCAATTGCTAGTGTGGTATTTTAGGTGGGTGGGCTGTGTAGAGAAGAGCAGATTTGATTAATATGGTTCATTTCAGGGCAATTTCACCATGATGATCTGTTCCTTTACACTGCGACTACCATTAGAACATGCTAAAAGAGAATTTAGACAACATGTTAGGCTCAAGGGTTGGCCCACACTGGATAGTCCCAACAGACTTTTTTTAGGGAGGAGATATGAAATTTTCCCCATTATATTACCTAGTAAACTTAAGAACTTTGTGAATGTTCTTTCAAACAAGTGAACCAATTCACATTGATGTATTGCCCTGGGATGCTTCTGGATTCTGTGTAGTTTTGTACTTATTTATTTTTATTTATTCCATGTTTATGCCACCTTTCTCCCTGTGAAGCGATTCAAGGTGGCTTACACAAAGTTTTTTTTAAAAAGAATTGAAAATAAAACAAATCAAACCATCAAAATAAACGAAATGCTGTGATATTCAATCAGGCAGGTAAAAACTTTTTTTAAAAAAAACAACACATAAGGGCATTAAAAGATATGATCAAATATGGAGATGGCATAAAATTGGATGCAATAGTTAGTGCCCTGGAAGACAGAAATGAAATTCAAAAATATATTGATATTCTGAAGCCCTGGGTCAAAAACAACATAATGAAATTTTACAGGTAGAAGTGCAAAGGTCTACATTCAGGGAAAGAGAATCCAAAATGCACAATTACAAGATGGGAGACACTTGGCTTAGCAAATATAAGTGTGAGAATGATCCTGGAATTCACAAGTTGAACATGAGTCTGTCTGAATAAACAGGTCTTGCCTTGTTACAGAAAGGACAGAAGAGAGGGGACAACTCACCTTTTGAGGGATGACGTTCCACAACCCTAGTACTGGGGCAGCCATGTCAAAAGTGACCAGCAGATATACCTGAAAATGCTTTTGTTATAATAAAAAATGCTTTGTTCTACTCATAAATTGTGTAAAGGCAGGGTATGCTATGTTCTAAGAGAGGAAGTGTCCATAAAGAATAATAAGAGGTAATGGTACCTTTCCAATCTTCTATATCTATGTTAGAGGACTACCTCCTGAGGCCATGACACCTTTCCCAGCTCCAGTTGCTGCTTTCTGAGGTAGGCCTCCTCAACTTCAACCTCTGAAGAGGATTTGGCCAGGGAAGGCATTGCAGTGTAGAAAAATTTTAACTGTACTGATTTATATTGGGCCATAGAGTTGGGCTTTGTAAAAAAAAATACTGTACAAAGCTAGCAAATAAAAATACATATACAAAACAACTATTCAGTTACACATCAGTGTCTCCCTCTGCCAGGACCATTTGAAGATATGTTCCATTTAGTCCAGTTAGGATGTCCCTTCCAAAATAGCATTGACACTTTTGAAGGAATGTGACCCTTCCCTTTAATTAGTCAAAGAAAACCTCCACAGATATCTCTGAAATTTTGGTCTGTTGTATGTTTGCAACAGAATGTGACATATAGTTGCTAAATGTCTTGGTTATTTCCCAAATCTTGGGAGTCGCCACTAGAGATGGGCATGACTAGGAAAAATGAAGTTTCGATTTTTCGTTTGTCGGACCGGGTCCGTTTTGTTCCGTTTCCGTTTGTCGCGAAATTTTTTGAAAAATTTTCGTTTCGATGTTTTGTTTGTCATTTGTTTCTACTGCGATTTAGCGCGATTTGACTTCCCAGAGCATGGGGGCGTCCCGCAATGACCCAGAGCAGGCAGAAAACACTTTAAACTGGTGATGAATAATATATTAAATATATCATAGAACAGGGGTCCTCAAAGTTTTCAAACAGCGGGCCGGTCCACCACCACCCAGACACCACTGGGGGCCGGATCACAGTCCAAAAGCAGCTGCGGAGGCTGGCTTGCTCACAAAACATCCTTCAGGACCTTGGGGGCCGCATCTGGCCCCGGGGCCTGCAATAATCCCATGCAAACAAACAAAGTGGGCAGAATGCAATATTCTCTTTTTCTCTTGTTCAACTGCTGACTGAACCGGCCACCCTACTTGGTCTGGCTGCCTGTTATACTTTTTATTTGTTTTGTTTTGAAGCCTTTATCCATCCCATTTTGCCTCCACCTCTCAGAGGCAGCAGGAGACACAGTATTCCGTTCCTCCCCCAAATCTGGATGAGGGTCTACTCCTCTCAATGTCCCCATCTCCAATGACACTCCTTGTAAAGCTAAGCAAATGCCACCCTGGTCAACTAGCGGTCAAAGATTCAGTCTGGTAGAGGCATGACAGATGCTGTCCCCCCACTCATCCGTATGAGTGCCCCTCCTCTCACTTTCTTCCACCAATTCCCAATAAAGTTCCCCTCAACCTCTTAGGGCATCAGCGCCAGCTGGAGTATCCCAAGGAGCTGACAGGCAGAATCCCCAAGGATCAAATTCAGGAGCCAATGGAGGCCCTCCAGAAAACCCTGGAGGTCAGTCCGCCACTGTTTGTGTTGGCAGCTGTGTTTGATTTCCAAACAGGGCTCAGTGGCCACGTTCTCCCCCTGTGGCAGAATGGATAAAAATGCCCCTAGCAGACTTACAGTCCCAACAACTCTCCCCTCCTTGTTCCTAGGCCTAGGGATTTTCCACCTGTTAGAGGCCGGAGTGACTTTCCAACCCTCCTCATTTCGAGGATAGGGTATGGAACAGCCTGGAGACCAGGCTAGAGTTTTGCCAACCCAGCAGACAGAGTTCCACCAACCCAGAGGAGACACAGTCCATGCAGGGAAGCCAGAGTGCCAGGAAATTACTTTTCTATTGTTTTAGCCGCCTTTGGAGGCTTTTGCCTCCCAGAGACAGATTCCGCCAACCCAGAGGAGACACAGTCCATGCAAATAGCCAGAAATAGAAATGGAAATAGAAATACAAAATAGAAAAATAAATGGAAATAAAATAGGGAAAAATAAATAGAAATAGGGTACTAGAAAGAGAAATAGAAATTTGGAGGATACTAGGGTACTATAGGATAGATAGGGTACTATAGGATAGGGTACTACTAGAGGCTGCTAAATCCGGCAGGGGCAAGCTGCTGCACGGCTGCCATGGGGTGATAAGCTGTATCAGTAACCAACAGTACTTTTGGCCCACCATTTTGTACCACCCAAGCGAAGCCAGGCCAGAGTTTTGCCTACTCAGGAGACCGAGTTCCACCACCAACCCAGTGGAGACACAGTCCAAGCAGCAAAGCCACGAAGCCAGAGCGCCAGGGAACTTTAGGGAGGGATTGTTTCAGCCGCCTACTTTGGAGGCCAGAGTTTTGCCTACCCAGGAGACTGAGTTCCACCAATCCAGTGGAGACACAGTCCACGCACACAGCAAAGCCATGAAGCCAGAGCGCCAGGGGCAGGGAAGTTCTCTAGGCCATGGTCTATCAACCAGCAACATTTCCAACAGTTCCAATGAGTCTAGATGTACTCTACTTCCTGCTGAACAGTAATGCAAAGGAGGCTCACGCAGGGAAGCCAGAGTTCCAGGAAGTTTTCTAGGGAAGGGATTTCAACATTTTAAAGCCTTTGGGAGGCCAGAGTTTAGCCTACCCAGGAGACCAGGTTCCACCAACCCAGTGGAGACACAGTCCACGCACACAGCAAAGCCACGAAGCCAGAGCGCCAGGGAAGTTTAGGGAGGGATTTTTTCAGCTGCCTACTTTGGAGGCCAGAGTTTTGCATACCCAGGAGACCAAGTTTCTCCATCCCAGAGGAGACACAGTCCATGCAGGGAAGCCAGAGGGTCAGGAAATTAATTTCCTATCCTCCTCATTTAGAGGATAGGGTACTAGAAATTGAAATAAAAGTAAAAATAGAAATTGAATAGAAATACAAATAAAAATAGGGTTAGGTTAATAGCAATAGGAATAGAAATGGAGAGGATAGGTTAGAATAGGGTAATAGAGGATAGGGTACTAGGGAACAGCCTGGAAACCAGGCTTGAGGCTATACTTCTGCCAATGCAGGAGGCAGAGTCTGTGCAGGAAAGCCACTAAGCCAAATGGCATCTTTTCCTCTATTTTTTCAGAATTAGAAAACTCCATGAAGTCTGGCTTGCAGGTAGGAAGGCAGGCAGGCAGGGTTCCCACACAGGCTAGGGAAGGCACAAAGCCAGAATGGAGGGAATGTTTCAGCCGTTGAGAGGCCAGAGTGAATTTCCTACCCTCCTCTTACAGAGGATCGGGGAGGGAACTGCCTGGAGACCAGGCCAGAGTTTAGCCTACGTAGGAGAGACCGAGTTTCTCTAACCCAGGAGACACAGTCCATGCATGGAACCCATAGTGCCAGGAAGTTTCCAGGGAAGGGATTTAAACTTTTTCAAACCTTTGGGAGGCCAGTTTTGCCTACTCAGGAAACCCAATTTCCACCAACCCAGTGGAGACACAGTTCATGCATTTCCAAAGCCAGAGCCCAGTGGAGACACAGTCCATGCACAGTCCACACAGGACAGCCACAAAGCCAGAGCGCCAGGGATTTTTTCTTGGGGAGGGATTGTTTCAGCCGCCTACTTTGGAGGCCAGTTTTGCCTACCCAGGAGACAAGAGTTCCACCAACCCAGGAAGGGATGATTTCTTTCAGCCTTTTGGAGGCCAGAGTGACTTACCCCACCTTCTTTTGAGGATAGGGTACATGGGACAGCTGATTATCTGGCAGGAAAAAGCTGCTGCAATTGATGCCATGGGGTGCCAACCTGTGTGAATGCCATGATGCCCCTTTTTGGAGGCCAAAGTTTAGCCTACCCAGGAGACTGAGTTCCGCCCAGGAGTCAGAGTCCGCACAGGGAAGCCACAAAGCCAGAGTGCCAGGAAAGGGATTGTTTCAGCCTTTGGAGGCCAGAATTTAGCTTACCCAGGAGACCGGGTTCCGCCAACCCAGGAGAAAGAGTCCACGCCGGGAAGCCACAAAGCCAGAGTGCAAGGAAAGTTTTCTAGGGAGGGATTGTTTCTGCCGCCTTTGGAAGCCAGAGTGCTAGTAGAAAGGAATCTCCCCTTCTTGTTCAAGGGATTTCCAAACCTGGACTGTAAACGGGCAGGAGTGCCCCCCCATGTTGGAGGACAGAGCCCCCCCCAATTCTAATCTAAATAGTGGATGTGCCTGTTAAAGTTGGTCTCCTCAAGTGATTTGCCGCCTCTTACCACCCAGAGGCACTGGAGGCGGGGGCAGCCGAGGTTGCTGCCTGGGCAAGTCGAGGAGACTGGCTGACAGGACGCATATCGGCTCGGAGGATTAACTTGAAGCACTGAGCCACTGATAGGATGAAGGAGAGGCACTTGGAAGGCCTCCTCCAAGCCGTGGAGTACCGGGAGCCTGACAGGCAGGCAGGTAGGCAGAGGGGCGGGCAGCCAGGCAGGCAGGCAGGGAAGCAGGAAGTCTGGCTTGCAGGTAGGAAGGCAGGCTTGCAGGGTACCCACCCAGGCTAGGGAAGGCACAAAGCCAAAGTCCCAGAAGGGAGGACTGTTTCTGCCTTTGGAGGCAGAGTTTCTCCACCCAAGGAGACCGAGTTTCGTCAACCCAGGAGACAGAGTGGATGCAGGAGAACAGGGCTATTTCTTTAAGGCTGTAAGGAGAGCTAGGCCCCTGCTAATCAGTCACTGAGGTAGGTTGTTGTAAAGTGCATCTCAACTACTTTGTAAGCAGAGTGACTCCAAAACCGCAGGGAAGGGAGGAACGCATCGAGGAAGGCAGGTAGTAGGGTGTACTACACTCAGACCAGCCATGGCCAACGGGGAAATATTGGGCCTACACTGACTCTAGAAAAAAATATTCCTGGGCTGCTATAAAGACCAGGGAAGCCCTATAAAAACTGGGCTAAGTATGTAGCCCTTATTAGATCCATGCATGCAGCAGAATTACAGACAGTCAGGCAGACAAGGGTGGAAGGTATGCAGGCAGGTGAAGCATTCAGGCATTCAGGCAGGCAGTCATACAGACAGAGCAGACAGGCTGGCATAACTGCGTGGCGCTGGTGGGGAATGTTAGGATGGGAGGCATACAGGCATTGGTTGGATGGGGTTAGGGAGGGTTAGGGGAAGTTGCACGGCTGCAACCACAACAGTGTTGTCTGGTTCAAAATTATAAACATTGATTGGTCCTCCCTGGTTTGGAGCCAGGCAAGAGCTAGACAAATTGGGCCTACAGAGACCCTTCAAAATTAAAAATTGATTGGTATTCCCTGGTTTGCAGCCAGGGAAGTCCTAGAAAAATTGGGCAATAATCTAACCCTTCAAATTAAGTAGGAATGCAGGAAGGGAGACAGGCAGGCAGGCAGGCAGGCAGGCAGGCAGGCTGGCAGGAAGTTGAGCTTGCAGGGAGGAAGGCAAGCTGGGAGGCAGGCATAAGTGTTGCTCTGGTAGTGCATGTTAGAACAAGGGAGGTCTGATTGGAATGAACCGGTGGAGGAACGACTGTGGACCTAGGTCTTGGAGCAGATGAAAGTCAACCTTTCCACGGTCTCCGGGTCCAGTCGAGAGCGGCGCGGCCTCAGGACATCTCCCATGTGGGAGAAGACATGCTCACTCTGGACACTGGTGAGTGGGATGGACAAGAGGTCCAACGCCAGAGTCGAAAGAGCGGGCCAGATGTCTGCCTTTCTGGCCCAGTAGTGGAGTGGGTCCAAGGTGAGGGGTTGGAGGGGCTTGGCCATGTACTCCCTCACCATGGTCCAAGCGGGTTCTGGTTCTTCTTCCTCCCTTGCCTCCACTGAGGAGGAGACTGCCATGGCTAGGGCAGAGGCCAGGTAGTTGGCTGCTGGTAAGGAACCCGGTCTCTGGGTGTACACTCCTGCAGTAGAGGAGGAAGAGGACCCTTGCGAGGATTCCTCTTCTGCATCGCTCTGGCTTCTGTGTGCCCTCGGGAACCCTGCGGACTTGATGGCATAGCTCCATCTTCCAGGAGTTCAGATTGGCACCGCTCCCCGCCAGGGAACTCTGGACACGAGGGTCACACAGGCATGCCATCTGGTACACATTTTCCCTCCTCAGTGGGCTAAGGCAGGTATCCATGCCAGTCAACAGCCTGTCTGCCAAGGCCCTGCTCTTTGGGAGAAGATCGGCTTCTTCCCGGATACTGGCCTCTAGGTGTTGGCGAAGGGCATGTATGAGGGGGAGTACGTGGCCCAGGCTGGTGTTGTAGTTGCTGAGGACGTGGGTGGTCTCCTCAAAAGGCTGCAGGATACCCACCATCTGGGAGAGGGCGAGCCACTTGGTAGCACCAATGTCCAACACCCTTCCCTCAGGCAGGACGGGAGTGTGGGACATGACGTATTCCACCACTTGCCTCTGCTCCACCAGGCACTTGACCATTTTGTAGGTGGAGTTCCACCAGGTGGACACGTCCTGGATCAGGACGTGCTCTGGTCAGCCCATCACTGCCTGCTTCTCACGCATCATCCTGGATGCCTTGACGCTGCATGAGAAGTGCCTGACTCTTTTCCTGCACTTGTCCAGCAAGGCCTTGGTCTCCAGGGTCCCCTCACACCAGGAGTCCTTCGGTGCACCCAGCCCAATGGCATCGCCCACCATTAGGTGCAATTTGTGTGCTGCGCACACGATGCCCTGGAACCCTGCCCTTTCAACCACGTTGATCATGTTACGTCCTGCGTCAGTAACCATGAATCCGCGATTGACCTGCCCCTCGGTTCCCCATCCCCACTCTCGCAGTGCTGTTTTGAGGACCTCAGCAATGTAGATGCCTTTGACACTGTCCTCCATGCTTTGTGCCTGGAGAAGCACCACCCTGTACCCTCTTGGGGTGCTCCCTTGTGGCTCCCCCTGCAGCTGTTCTTGGGATGCCCTAGTGTCAAGGACCTCCTTGGGTTGCCACCAATGAGCCGTCAGAGAGAGGTATCCGTGGTGCCCACCGGTCCAGAGGTCAGAAGTGAAGTGGATCTTCTTTCCTCTGGCCGCCTGCAGCAGGGCCCGGACCATGTCCCTGATGGACTCATAAAGGGAGGGAATCACCCGCCTGCTGAAGGTACGCCGGGATGGAGGCTTGTACCATGGAGCCACATGCTTCATCAGGTGCCTGAAGCCCGATGACTCCACAAAGGAGAGGGGCAACCAGTTCATGGCCACCATTTCACCCACCACGCGAGTGGTGGACTCCTGTGCCTTGGCCCTATTACGTTGGCTGACAAAAATCCCACACAACGGCACCACTTCCTGCAGAGTGGCCTGCCTCTTCCCACTCTCAGTGGAGCTGCCTCTGGAGTCCTCCTTCCCCATGCCTGCTTCCCCCCTCTTCCTCCCTGAGGAACCAGGGCCTGACACTGTCCCAGGCAGAGTCCCAGGGTGCCTCCGCATGAGGTGGCTATGCAAGGCACTTGAGGAGAGGTGTTTGGGGTAATTCCCCCTGCGCATGACCACCCCGCATTTCTTGCACACCGCAAGCCTCGAGTCTTCCTGGCTGTTCTCAAAATGCTCCCAGAGAGAGCCGTGAGGCTTATGGAAAGTACTCCCCCCTCTGGTACTGCCTGCCGCTGAGGTCCTGGTGGTGGTGTGGCGTGTTCCCTGCTGGGACAATTGACTGCTGGTGCCACTGGTGGTACTCTGGTCTTGGGTGGAAGGAGGGGTGCTCCTTCCATCACTGCCTGAAGCCTGCCTTTCGTCTGTTCCTGCCAACAGGTCCTCAGAATCCGGCATATTCAGATGCACAGAGCTTTCTGCTTCTGCTTCCGAGTACTCGTCTTCCTCCCGACACAAGGGGGAGTGTCCATGTCAAAGCATGGTGGCGTTGGGGCTCACATGCAGTCATCCATGCTTCCCTCAGTGACAGAAGATGGTCCGGTGGTGCTGGTTGTGCAGCTGCTGCTTGGAGAGGGAATGGTAACAGCAATATCACTATCTGCACTGCTTCCTGTGCCTTCCTTCAGAAATGTGCCCCTATTTATTTTAGTGGGGGTCCCCTTGCCCTTCCCTCTGGCTCTGCCAACCCTCTTCATTTTTTATTCTCAAAGATGTATAAAATTAGAAATATATTTTCTTATGAAATATATTTTCTTATTATATTTGTGTTAAGTAAACAAATAAACTTATCCTTTTGGCCCACAAACTTACTCTCACACTGTGTTCTTTTGTACAAGCTTTCAATGTTGTCCTGCTGGCCCTTGATATAATTTTCTAAATTCTAAATTCAACTTGATCCACTGAAGGGATAAGATGGAAGGGAGCCTGCAAGTTCCCCTAAACCTGAGGAAAGAAAAAAACCCAGCCCAGCTGAGCTGCCCCAGTTCTCCTTCTTCCTATTTTCCTTCTTCTTTCTTCTTTAATTCTTCACTTCTTATATTTAGCCCTGTCTCTAAAGTCCCAGGATTTTTTCTCAATCTGTTTTTCTTTCTTCTTTTTCTTCTGCCTCTGAACTTGTTCAGTCTCTTCTCTTAAGTCATTTTCTTCCTCGGAGTCAGGAGTCTCCTTAAAATCCTTTGGCAACTGCAATCCCACATGGTTAAATAAGACCACCATCTGCTGTTAATCTTTGGCAATCAATGTCTCTCCTTTATACTGCATTATCAAAGCAAATGGTGCTATTCTCCAATTGTATTTAATGTCCTTCTCTTGCAGCACCTTAGTAAATGCCCGTATATTCTTTTTCCTTTTAATTGTTTCCTGAGACAGGTCATCATAAACCATCACTTTCTTGCCATTATACACCAATTGATCAAGTCTATCCAAAGCTTTCAGTGCTTTGAAAACCTGCTCTCTCTGTGTATATCTTCCAAAGCACATGACTACATCTCTTGGCCAAGCTGCCTCATTTATTTGCTTCCCAACTCTATGTATACGGTCAAGGGAGTCTTTGGAAATTCCCAGGTCCGGCAACAACTTAGCCATCCACTCAATAACTTTGTCCATATCTTCTGACTCTGGAACATTTTTTAAACGTAAATTCGACCATCTGACTCTATTTTCTAAGTCCATTAACTTATCAGTAACATACTTATTGTGCATTTCCAATTTCCTGGTCTGCTCTTGCAATGCTTTAATTTTCTGTTCATTTGCCTGTGCTATTTCCCAGGTATTATTAATAGTCTCTGCCATAAGTTCCACTGTATTGGCTAACTTAGAAAGTTTGTCTTCAACAACATTTGTAATTGCCTCAGTAATGCTGTTTTTTGCTTCTTCCACTGCTTTTTAAATTTCTTTTTGAAAGTCTTTAAGGTTAAATACCTCCATCTCACATTCAGCCTCTGAGTCTGTAGCCGCCATTGCTTTCAATTCCAAGCAGCACACAGAAGCAAATATTTCTCTTACTCCAACTCTTATCAGTATTCAAGAAGCTTCCTCCTCTTCCCAAGCAGACCAGGTCATAAACTTATCAGGGCTTTGTTATTTTTCCAACCTTATCATCAAAAGGAAGAAGTTTCTTTATCCTTTTCTTCCCATTTCACCGGGAGCTCAGCAGAGACGCGTCTTCCCTCTCAGCCAAGCATGTATAGAGCGGGAGAATTTGGAAGTAGTAGGAGGGAAAATAAGAATCTTCAAAAGGAGGATAAAGAAAAGAAAAGAAGAAAAAATATCAACATTTACGGGGCCTCTTTTGGTATGGGAGAAGGGGGAAGCTTTTCCCTGACCTCTTTCCACTTACAAAAATATGGTATTATGATAAATTTTCCCCATTAAGGAAGCTCATCCCAAAAGAGGTAGGGGATAAATTAAAGGAGATTTCAATCCAGAATATGGATAAAATCTGGCAAACAGAAAAAATGATGGAACAGGAAAGTGGAATTTGGAATAAGATTAATTGGCTACAAAAAAAAAAAACAAATCTCCTCCTTGCTGAAGGAGAAAGAAGTTAAAAATTGTGGTAAAAGAAATATTACCCCCTTCGAGGAATTAGTGAAAGGATACAGGATAGATAGGACCAAAATAGTTTCAAAATTGTATAAGGTTTTATTAAATATGGGGAAATCACTAAAGGAAAGTTTAAAAGAATATTGGGAACTAGATATTCAGGAACAAATTTTAGATGAAGATTGGGATAGAATTTTTCAATAACTGCCCTTTGTTACGACCTCTAGGATAATCCAGGAGCAGGGGTTGAAGCTGATACAAAAATGGTATTACACACCAGTAAGGTTGTATTATATTACAAAGTTAGGAAGCAAAAATTGCTGGAGGAAGTATGGAGTAATGGGAACCTACAGTCATATGTGGTGGGATTGTCCTGTAGTTAATAATTTTTGGAGACAGATTGGTAAAGAAATATCGAAAATTGTGGGAAGAAAAGTGGAAATATCTAAATTAATGGTTCTCATTAGCCTGGGTAGCACAGAGATAAAAACAAAAGAGGAATGTAAATGGGTAAACCTGATGGTAATTGCAGCCAGACAGGTCATAGCGAGTAATTGGAAAAATGCAGAAGAGCTAGGGGTGAATCAATGGAGGAAAAAATTAAATAATATTATAAGTTTAGAATACCTAACTATGAAGATACGCAGAATGAAAGGGTTTAAGGTCAATGAGAAAGAGGAGGAATGGTTTGAGAAGCTACTGAATTATATGAGTATGTTTGACCAATTTGGGGTAATTAAAATGTTAAAAGCTAGGTAAACCTTGCGGATTGTTAATTGTTAATTTTTATGAAGTTGTACATATTGTTAATTTGAATTTGTTTTATTATCAATGTATATCCAATGTATCAGATGCCTGGGGGTCACTGTTTTTGTCTGGGGTGTTGGTGATTGGTTTTATAATAAAATTAAAATTAAAAAAAAAACTTGATCCACTGGTGGAGTGTGTGTGTTCAGTCAGTGCACACAACACAACAACATGTGTAAACAAACAATGAGCTGGAGTAATGAGTAAATAATATTGTAATATATATATGTATATTCTGTCCCCTCAGGATCAGAGCAGGTTATTTTCTTGTACCCCAAATTGTGTGTGTGTGGAAGCAAACTGTTGTTAGGCTCTCCCTCTAATTGAACTGGAGTGGTGGAATTTGTACAATGAGACTGAGGTAGGTTAGTGTTGTATCTCCCCCTCCCCCCAAAAAATAAAGCAGCAGCAAATAAATTTGGTTGCGTTATTAATCAGCCCTCCAGTAAATGAACTTGATTTGGTAGGGGTAGGTGAACCCCCCCACACACACACACACAGATTAGGCTGATATAAATGTAATAGCCTTGCAGCAGCACCTGCAGCAACTGGGCTCCTGTTCTGGAAGGGTGGCTTGCCAGCCAAACCCCAAAAATAACCCTGAAAAGAGAGTAGGGCTACTTAGATGCCTCAAAAAGAAGATATTGGTGTAAATAAAATATATTAGTTTAGCTGAGTGTATACACAATCACACATCAACTAAGAAAAGAATAGGTGTAGTGCAGCTAAATGACTTAAGAAAGTGTCTCTTCAGGTTGGAAAACGTTGAAAACAAATGGTATTTGAACTAAATCCAGAAGTCCCCCCAACTCCCTTTTATTCCAATATAATCTGATTCCAATATAAACTCAATCTTGTGTTTGAGTTGAAATGAACAAAGGCAGAAGAAGAAAAGAACAGCTCTTCCCTTCAGCACTGAGTCAGCAGCAAAACTGCAGTGCAGGCAACAAGGGAATAAGAAAAATTGTTTTCTAAATTCTAAGTTCAACTTGATCCACTGAAATGGAGTGTGTGTGTGTGTTCAGTCAGTGCACACACAACACAACAAGTTAAACAAACAATGAACTAGTAATGAGTAAATAATATTGTAAAATATTTATATTTTCCCCTTAGGATAGGAGATTCTGTTCTTGCACACCCAAATTGTGTGTTTGTGTGCAAGCAAATTGACGTTGGAAAAAATAGAAAATAAGTGGTATATTTTAAAATAAATCACACACCTCCCACTCCCAGTCAACCCTCCCCCTTTATCCAATATCAGAAAAATCCTCTCCCCAAAAACAGCCAGAGAACAAAGAAAAAAGAATAACTATTAACTGCTATTCCCTTAGCCAGACAAAGCTGCAGGGAAACAAAAAAATATTTTTCAAAATTCAGTTCCCTCCCTGCCTGCCTAACTTAAAGCCTAAAGCCTCCCAGGCCTCCCTCCCTCCTTGAATAATCTCTGTCTTGATCGCACAAGCACCACAGCACAGCCCTCCTCCCTCAACAATCCAACACCCGACTGCAACTTCTGGAAGGTGCCTCAGGTTTTTATACCCTCTGAGACATGCAGAAGTGTTAGTCAAAACCTGGCCATGCCATTGGTTGAATGGATCAAAAAATTTGCATGGTCACATCCCATGGCCAACCCATCGTTGCGCAGGTGTAAACAAATAAAAATAAAATAAAATAAAATCAATGGAGACGTTTTATTGCAAGAAAAAGCCACAGCTGCTACTATTAAAAATCAGGCATTAGAATAAATAAGTTTCAACATGTTTATTTATTATTTATTTATTATTTACTTTGGTGTTTTTCCCACAATGGGGACTCTTGTGCTGATTTTTTGGAAAAAAAAACAATTGCGGTACCCATTTTGGACCCCCCCCCGCATGGCATGGCGAGACGATGAGGATGATGCCCCCCCAGCCTGGTGCAAGCCACCCAGGACAGGAGAGGAGGGGGGGAAAGGCTGGGGACCCCCCAGAAACCACCCCTCTGGTAGGTGGCAAAGCCTCAGGCAGGCATATTTTTGCCTGCTTTTTTGGCCGGGAATCGGGTTTTTAAAACTTTTAAAACTTTTTTCTGTGGTTTGCATTGCGCGATGCCACAAACGGTAATGGAAAACCCGACCAAATTTTTCTTTTTTTCGGTTCGGTTTCAGGCTGGGCTGGCTGAATTACCGTTACCGTTACTGTTACATAACGGAAATGGTATCCGTTGACGGAAACGGATATTTCAACGTCCCATGCCCATGTCTAGTCGCCACAATTGAGAATCTCCTCTGCATCATCAAAATTAACTAGTTTCCTGCAAGAATAAGGTTCTAGTCTTAGGGCGTGACTACATTGACAAACAATTCAGGAAACGCTTCAGGACTGGGACAGTCTGGTTTGGATTATTTTCTACATGGCAACAGAGAAGGAATCCCCTTTTTGCCTTCTATTCAGAGTGGTCAGCTGCTGGAAAGGGTGGGGAAGAGCAGCTCAAGCTCCTGATTGGACCAGCGAGCTCTTAGAGAAGGAGGACCCTAGTGCTGTGTGACACATATTGAGTGGGCCCACCAGATGAGGTGGGTGAGGGATGGATCCATGTGGTGTGCTTCACAGGACAAAGTGCAATGACTTGAGTTGTGCCCATCTCTAATTTCAAGAAGACATTGGCTCTAGCAGCAGTGATGTGGGCAGCAGGGAATATGGCTGCTTTTGAAATCCTCTTCTGGAGCCTCCCCCACCCCCCAATGTCTACTTCTCTTTCTTTTTCAGGTTTGTTAATCTTGTGCCTGGGCAGATGAACTGAAAAAAGGAGGGGAGGAAGTTTTAAGGCAGCTCTGCTCTAATTGTGGATCCTGCAAATAGGGACAGCCAGAGCAGAGCAGAGCTACAGTACCACATTTTTCCAAGACACCATCTTTTATTAGATGCCCCCCCCCACTTTTTAGACCCCCAAATAAATAAAATTAATAAATCCTCCCTGAGGTCTCCTACTGCAAGCCCACTGTTACCTTTAATTTTCCCATTCTAAACACTCTTCTCTGCTTTGGTGGGTTTGTTTTTTGCAGGATTGTGCTCCATCTTTCCTTGAGTTCTCCCCCCACACACACACACTGATTTCTTTCATTTCCCCATTCTTAACACTCCTCTCAGCTTTGGTGAGTTTGTTTGTTTTGCAGGATCAGGCTCCATGGGGCTTGAGCAGCCCATTAAGAAATGCCTTTTCATGCTAAAAAAAAGTGTGGCTTTTTTCTTTTCTTTCTGGAGTGCATTTCTTAATGGGCTGCTCAAGCCCGAAGCATCCTGATCCTGCAAAGAAACAAACTCACCAAAGCTGAGAGGAGTGTTTAGAACAGGAAAATGAAAGAAAACAGTGGGGTGGGGGTGGGGTGGAGAACTCAAGGAAAGATGGTGCCGATCATGCAAAAAACAAACCACGGAGGAGAAAAGCAAGGTGAGTTTGGGTTCTCCTCCACCCACCCACCCCTAAAAGACTTACTTCTGTGTATACCATAATTTTTGGCACTGTGATTTTAGAAAAAAGTAGTGTGGTATACACAGAAAAACATGGTACCTTAAGAAGCTGAAAATAAGGCTAAACTGAAAATTCATCCTGTCTTTCTTCTTGTTGCTAGCTTTCTCCTCCCTTTGCCCACTTAGCACAACCACCACCAGAAATAAGGAAATGGCACAGTGAAATAAACAGACCCAGGTATGGGGAGGAGAGAATTCAGATGGATAACAAGCTGGAAATAAGGCTTTCCCCGATCACTGAATTCAGCAAATCAGTGGTCAGCAAATTAGTCCCAGGAAACCAGACTTCTCTGTCTGACTTCTTAGTGGACCTATCCAACTTTTTCCTGCTTTGTAGTTCATTTTGGCCCTCATTTTGTACTTGTTCTGTAAATAAAGCTGTCAAATTCTATTAAGTTTAATACTTTCTCTCTCTCTATGAATCCTGCACAGGAAAGATGCCCTTCTGCACAGGAACTGCTGTATAAGCAATGGCAAAGTGAGGAACCAAAAGGCTTTTGATACATTTAAGACTAGCTAGTTTTCAGTTTTCATAAGCTTTCATGTGTCAAAGTGTAACTTCCTCCAGCAAAATGCCAGTGGGGGGAGCTGCATTTGTCCTGTGCAGCTTGAGTTACTTCTTTCTTTTCCAGATGAATCCTTCCTAGGAAAGGAATATTTCAGTGTGAGGTTTGTAATAATCATGCAAAAGCTTATCATTTCTTCCCGAAAAAGGACTTCAGAATTTCCAAAAAATAAAGGGGACCCCCACCCCCCAGACATACAACATCCTGTGAGGTTTCTTTAAATAAACAAATATTATTGGGCTGAAAATCTTGCAAAGAGAAGAAATCAGTTGTGTGTATTCCCCCCCCCCATTTTCCATCTGAGCATAAGAGACAGTGAGAGTCATATCCCCGGTGTGTGATTTTAGAGAGCCACATTTTCTTGTTATCTTGGCAGTCAATATGTGCTTGAATTACATGTGGATGATATTGCCAGCTGCTACTTTAGGAGGATTCCATTTTTCATGCAGTGAGACACCTCTGCTGAGGATACCTATCTGTCTTACTAAAAGTCTCAAATAGTGTGATCCTACATACACATTCTTTACTATTTATAATGCAAAAAAAAACTTATATAGAGATGATTGACTTATTGTTTTTCTGCCAGAATCTTTCTTAGGCACTAAATAATTTCTGAACCTCTTATTGATTTAAATTCATCGACAGAGATAGGGAAGAATGGAGAAATAACTTGACAGAGAGTCCTGATAATGTAAGGATAAGAATGAGAAAGATTCATCCAAAAGCGATTTATGGAACGGAATGAATAAAGAACTGCTGGACAACTCAGGGATTGAGGTCTCAAATTAGGGGGCTCAGTTGTGGAGCCAGAGGTTGGCAGTTCGATTCCCCACTGTGCCTCCTTGACATGGCCAAGGATTCCATGATCCACAGGATCCCTTCCAACTCTACAGTTCTAAGATTATTGTTATAACACCCCAATATGTGCTCAGGAAACATCAAGGAAAGACAATGGCATTGGAAAGAAGACTAGCTGTTGGCAAACTAAATCATGGCAGAGACATACTGTAGCAAGCAGACTTATGTTGAACAGATCAACTTTAGTTTCTGCTAAAGAGAAAAGTTGCAATTGTAACAAAGAAAAAGCATTTCACAGAAACTCATCTTTAGTCAAGAAAAAAAAAGACTGTATCCTACATTTTGTTTAATTTACTTTTCAGTCCTAATGAGTTGTTATGGGTGTTCTCTGTAAACAGTTCTGTTCCATCTATGGAGGATATGTAAAGGAGCTTTAAAAAGAATAAGATGATGTCCAGAATGGTTGTTTGCTGAAAATTAGTTTGTTCATTACATTGTAAAGGTGTGATAGTCAGTAATTTCTCAGCACAGTAGCATCAGACTGGCTAGTCTGCAAAGCAAAGCAACTGCTGCTGCTAGTTGAGGATCCATGATTGGTTGAAGAAACATTGCTCAAATTATGCCCTTGGACATATAAATGAGGCATACAGTGGGAGATGGGGACAGAACATACAATTTAGTGGGATTTGTGGCAATGTGTTACATTCAAAGGAATCAGCAAAAGGCAAGTGGATATATGCCGGACCACTTCTTAAGAGACCTCAGAGCTGCCCTATTAAGAGGTATATATTCAGACTTTAATTATTCAGGTCTGAAATTTATACCTTGCTCTTCAGTGGCCAATCACATTCTAAGGACTGTTTCCTAAAGAACATTAAAGTACAACTATTGTCCAAACATAATTGAGAACATCTGACTTTAATTCATAGAGAGTCCACAGCTGGAAGGCCTCCATTCAAAGTCCAATGCCATTCTGCAGTTCTGTCTTCTATAAAGAGCACGTTAAATTTTCCTTGTTTTATTCACATAAAACACAACACTTCAATAAAGTGTTTGTGTTACTATTAGAGATGGGCATGAAATGGAAAAACAGTGCTTCGTTTCATTTGTTTTGTTTCAGTAGTAGTTTTGTTTAATTTCATTTTTAACAAAATTTTAAAGTAGTCTTGTTATGAAATGAACAAAATGAAACAAAATTATATGCTCCCCTGAGTCCTAAAGGACCAAAATGGCAGGGGAGCTTCCTCAAGTGATTCTAGGTAACCCCCTGAAATTTGAAAGGTTTGGAGGTCAAGTTATGAATCTCCAAAGGGGGTTCTTTCTATTGTAATTGGAACTTCAGAAGCCATGCCACAGGTGAGCATAGTGCCACCACGGCTTGGCTCCTGGTTCCAATTACAAATATTTTTTTCCTAGGGGCACCCCCTTTGGAGCTTCATAACTCAGCTCTCTGACCTCCAAACCTTTCTAAATTTGGGGGCTTTGAGGGAAGAGCTTGAGATACCCTGCCATTAATTCCTCTAGGATGAATGATTTTGTTCTAGAGGGTAAATGGTGTTTCATGATGAAATGAAACAAAACATGTCCTACCGTTTCATTCGGTAACAAAGTAATTATTACCTAACAAAACAACAAAACAGAATTTCATTTTTTATTTTATGCCCATCTCTAGTTACTATATATTGCTGGTCCAATACCTTTTGTGACATTTGGAATAACTGTAATAAGGGAATAACTGTGCAAAAAAGTGACAAACCCGGAATGGCATAGGTCCATGTGGTCTCCAGGAAACCAGCCATTCCAAGTGGTCTCCCAGGAGAGGTTGGTGGAATTGAGATGCTGGAGTCACATCAGGAGTCATTCCGGTCCCCCAATGAGTAGAATCCAGTCCAGTGCTGAGCCATGTTAACTGCTGTGTTAATAAATAAAGTTGTAGTCTTTTAGCCCCACCAGTAGTGTGTATCTGTTATTTAAGGAACTAGGACCTGCTTAGCAGTAGGCCAACAACAACCAGTTCTAAGATTGGCTATGGGTTCAGTTGAACAGTATAATCGGTCTGCTCATCAGCTGATGGATTCGTCGTTTTGTAGCATTTACTTATTGCCTTTCAGCCCAGAAGATCTTCCAAGTTGAGTACTGTAGGTTATGATTATCTGAAAGGGCTTTTAAAGCATTTGAAAATGTATTTAAAAGGTTCTTTCAAATAGGTCCGAATTGTTTTAGAAACAATATTTTTAAAAAAATCTTAAGACCCCTATAGCTCTTTGAAATGGGGTTCCTACTGAAAACTCAAGAAGTATGGAATACCCTTAACTTTCATTGAGGAAACATTCATGATTAGAGATGGGCACAAATAGAAAAAATGGAGTTTTGTTTGTCGTTTGTCGTTTGGAGGGTCCGTTTCAGTTCATTTCTGTTTTTCGCGAATTTTTGCAAAAAAATCATTTTCATTTTCATTCATTTTGTTACCGTTTCATTACCATTTATTTCAATTTTTAATTTTTTTTTAGCATTTAAAGCAGTTTACTGTATTGCAGTAACGGAAATGAAACACATGACAAAATTTCCGGTGTTTCTGTTCATTTCGTTTCTTTTTGGGGACAAAATTCGTTTGTCATTTCGTTATGTAACGAAATGAAAAAATGAAAACAGAAATGAAAAATTGTTCATTTCATGCCCATCTCTGTTCATGATCCCTGGGCTGCTACAGAGAAAGCCTTACTGTGTATCCATGAACCTAGCCTCTTTGGGCAGTGAGGAATACAACAGGCCCTCTGCTCTGGATCTCAGACTCCAGGTAGGTACCTGTCTGGGAACACAGTATTTCTGATATCTTGGGAGCAGGCAATTCAGGACTTCATAGATCAGAATCAAAACTCATTCACATCCGCTCTCTCATTGTGCTCAAACATAGATTCAGAAGAACCTCCTAGACATCTGGCAAAGAAGAGAAATTCAGCTGGGTGATGTCAGCCTCTAGATTCCAGAAGACCTCTGCCAGTGGCTTAATGTAAATATCAATAATAGTAGTCAATATTCAGCTTATATGACCCCATTCACTAATGACCACATGGTGAAATCTTCCATGCCTCTGGGCCCTTCCCATGTGTGCCCAGTGCCCTTTCAACCAAACCAGGGAAATGCTTGGCCCCTGACCGGGCTCGCAAACACAAACCACTCAACTCCAGTGGCATAGAGATGATTTCCTCTTTCTCCTCTATACTGCCACCATCCCCTTTGTTTTCATGATGACATTTCTTTTATCTGCAAGCTCAAAAGCCTCTTGGCAGTTGTGGATGAATAATGGCAGGGCTATAACATTTAGGTAACTAGTGGTTTCCCCAAACATGCAACCAGAGAAGGCATCTAGCTAAGCACTTTATTAAAAGAAAGAAAATGGCAGCGCCAGAGACACATTATGTCGCCAAGAAATGGTGAAGTTACAAAGCAAGGTTATAGATAATGTACAGGCAAGCAAACAGCATACAGAACCTAATATCGTAATGACCATTGAATCATTCTGGTCTAAATCTTACTGTTTCCTCAAAGCTAGTATTTCTTTTGACATGCTCACGTGATTGCTCCTGCTGTGCTATTGAATATCCAAATCTCCAGAGCCTTGGTCCAGCACCCTAATACTTTACTGCTTCCTGTTATAATAAAATTCATAATAATCTTGGATCTTTTGAGCTGGAAGGGACCTATGGATCATGGAGTCCAGCTATTTTGTTTCAAAGAATGGCCAAATCTCTTCACAGTAGGTGATACATCAGATGCATTTAGAAATATTTATTGGGAGCCCTTCTTTGACAGGGGATGGTCTATCATGGAGTCAAGGATGCAGGGTGGACCGGTCGGCACCGGGCCGCCTGGGGAAGGCTGAACTCCCAGTCTCTGCCAGAGAGGAGGAGCCGCCGCCTCCCTCCTCCACCCACCGCCGCCGGCGGCGCATTCTGCCCTCCTCCTCCTCGCTATCCAGATGAGGAAGCCATTATTTCCTCCTCCCGCCGCCACCGCCGAAGAATGGCCAAATCTCCACCCCCGCAATCACCCCCGCAGTAGGTGATACATCAGATGCATTTAGAAATATTTATTGGCTGGCGCCGCGCTTGCCCCTGCTTCTCCTCCGCCGGGGGAGCTGGCGCCCGCTCGCTGGTCTAGGTCTGAGTGGTGTGGGGGGAGTGGCACCCCGACGCCCCATTTGAGTCCACTTCGTCGTGATCCTCTTAAGCCTCCCCGGGACTGGCATTCTCCCCCCTCCCCACCCCCACCCCAGAGTTATCCCCGGTGACAAAAAGGTTGGGGAGCACTTAATTTGATTAATTTAAAGGGTTTAAATTCCAATAGCATCAGCAGCAGCAACAACAGCAGCAGGTCTAGAGCACACAAGATAATGAAAAGATATGGATGTTTTAAAAAGTGTTCTGTTTATATACCACCCCATAGTGCTAAAGCACTCTAAGTAAGCACAGTTTACTAGTGATTGGCATGAAATGGAAAAATATTGTTTAGTTTAATTTTGTTTCCTTGCTCATTGTGTTTCATTTCATTTCGTAATTAATAAATTTTAAAATAGAATTTTCATAAGGAAATGAAATGAAATGATTGGGAAGCTGCTGAAACACAGCTGGTTGCTCCGCTCTCCTGTTGTCACCACCACCACCCAGCTATTTTTTTTTGACAGCTCGGGCTATGGGGAAGGGGGGCAACAACAGGAGTGTGGAACAGGGTTCTGAATTTCATGCTGCAGCAGAGGGAGTGCTGCTGTGGCGCAAAATTCAAAACCCTGCACTGCTCGGCTTTTCCCCTGGGCAATTTGGACAACTGCAGGAAGGTTCTGCTGGCGGAGGTGGGAAAGGGTTATATGTGTGCACAGGGTTGGTTGTTGCTGCCTGCAGTTGGGGTGCCATGAGGAGTGTTGCAAGTTTGCCCTCATGTCCTGCCCAGAGGAAGGGAATCATGGAGGCAGAGGGGTGTTTGGCCAGTGATGGGTGGAGATGGATGGTGGGGAGGGTGGCTGCTGAAAGATGCTGGGTCTCCCTTCCATTTCACTACCATCGGACTGTCCTCCAGTCCAATCCAGATGCGGAGTTTGAGAAGCAGCAGAGAAAGGGTGAAGCAAGAGGGGAGGGTGACACTCTCCTTCTAGAAACAGCATTAACCACCGGAATCAGGAAGGCCATGATCCAAATAATATTTCTGTCTGACTGTCACAAACATTATATGCACGGGGTGGGTGGTGGGTTGTGGAAGTGGACGGACCCGTGATTTGTAGTGGTTGGAGGACAGGACAGGATGTATTCAGTTTGGCCTCTTTGCAACACAAATGAGTCAATCTGTTTGTTTAAGTCCCCAGCTGGCTTTGCATCCTTCTGCTGCAAAGGTGACATGATGCATGTCCCAAAATAGCCCAGCTACTCTATGCTTGCTGCCCTCCTGCTCTTCACTCCAAACATCCCCACCTGCAGGAGAAATGCACAACGCTCTTGTGCCACCTTTTTATTATCATATCTGTACCATATATCCCCATCTGGGGCTGAGTGGGAAGCAGTCTTTGTGGAGCTTCGTATGGATTGCAGAAGGTGTTGCATATAAACACACATGGGCATAGCAGGTCCTTTGGGGAGATGGAGTGCACCATCTTTCCCCTTTCTCCATAAAGATTGCTTCACACTCAGCCCCTGGCAGGGATATATGGTACAGATCCCCTGACACAGCAGGGAGCTGAGATGGCAATCAGTCGCCCTGTCAGCCCCGTACTGTGTCGGGGACGCTGGGATTCCCTCGACACAATGAGGGTGCTGCTGCGGCGCAGAATTCAAACTTTGCTCCGCTGTCCCCTTCTCAGCCAGACAAGATTTGATTGGGTGCACCACTTGCCCCCCCCCAGCTGGCTGAGAAGGGGACACTGGATTTTCAATTTCATGCCGCAGCAGCGAGCGTGCTGTTGCAGAGCAAAATTCAAAAACATGCTCCACTCTTAGTTCGAGCTGTCAAAACTAGCTGAGTGGCAGTGGCAGAAGCAAGATCCAGCAGATTCTGAACTGGGGGGAAAAAGTGGTTCGGTTCATTTTGAGCCGACACGGTTTCTTTCATTTCATTTTCTAATTAGGCAATTTGTTACCTTATGAAACAACGAAGCAGCATGTCATTTTTCATTTTGTGACCATCTCTACAGTTTACAATTTAATTATGCAGGGTACACATTGGCCCTCCTCCCCTCATGAGGCGGGTACTCATTTTACCAGCCTTGGAAGGATAGGGGGCTGAGTGAACCATGAGCCATTTCCCAGCGATTCAACCCTGGGTCATGAGCACTATTTTGGCTGCAGTACAGCAGTTTAACCTCTGCGCCATGGGGCTTCTAAGTAACCTGCTTTGAAACCAGAAAAATGAGTTCCAACATCATATGCTGCCAGATTGTCAGCATTCCTTTTTCCTGGATGAAGAGACTCCATTACTAGAGTCTGAAAGCTGGACACCTGGTGACCAAACCTTAAGGACTCTCTGCATAGTTTGAGAACAGGAGATTTCTATCCCGACAACACTGACAGCTACACCACATAGGACAATTGCCAGACAGCCAAGCATTCTTATCACCTGCTAATGGGAAAGAAAGCATTGATAAATATTATTGGACGTTTAATGTGTGTCTTTCTCAGAGCCCCTTTTTATGCACTGTTGTGTAAATGGTAATTCCACTAAATCTTAAGATACTTGTCAATAAATAAAGATAGAACTGAGATTTTGGGTACTTGGTTCAGAATTCAGCAGACTTTTTCACTGCATGATTCCTATTCTAGCAGCAGCTGGGGGGGTTGCCAGATTTTGAGAAGATTAAATTCAAAGATTATTTGTTTTCTAAAACAGATATGGAAGATTAAAGATGCTCCAAGTTCAAAAACACTGTGAGTTTTTTTTCTTCCTTTGCATCCAGAATGAAAGAAATAGCAACCCAAACCACTACAATCAGCATAAATATAGCATAGTCAGCACAATGAGCATTATTAATGGAAAAACAAACAAGGGAGGAAAGATCCTTGAATTAGTCATCTCCACATGGTACAAGAGGATTAAAAGCATTAACTTGTCGAATGTGGTGCAGCCTATCAAAGACAAGTACAAAGTGTAGCTCATCAAAGTTGTGTTCTCCCCTTTTTATATACTGTACAGTATATCTTGGCAAAACATGCCCAGCCATGCCAAATAACCTTGACTAAATCAATTATATACTGCTCCATGTACAGGACGAGGATAATTTTTTACAATTAATTAACTGCCCAAAGTGGGCTTGTTGCTAGATGGCGAGGTATACAGTTCTACTAAATAAATGTAATACAACCAAGTCATTGCTAAGGTCCCAGTTCACAAGATCCGAGCTGTTGCTAAAATCTAGATGCAGCTGACCTCAACAAATTGATTAGCCTCCTACTTTGTTCCCAGGCTGCTGAACAACTTTCCACAATAGATATGAATACAGCAACCCAAGGGGGTATTGTAAATGCCTTGGTAGGACTCCTGGTAGGTGTCTTTCTCCCATTTGGAACCACATTTTAAGGATCCAGTAAATCAGTTTCCACTCTCTGAAACTAATTCTGCTACTAAATTCCATCTGTGAATTCTGTCTATGAATAGTTATTTAGTGGGTGTCCTGTCTCTCTTTTCCCCAACACCAACACCACATGTATGTATAGGGGTGCATCTTCATGGGATTCCCCCTGCTTCTCCCTGATTCTTTCTAGCATCCAAATATTGCACTGATTTTTGAGATGAGGTATTTTAAAAGTTACTTTCTAGGACTACACTTTCTAGAAGAACTTAGGCACTCTGGTGCTGGCTAGGATTAACTTTTTCCCCACTGGAAGCATCCAGGCACAGCAGAGTTGGATCAGGGATAGAAATATAAGCAGATAAAGGGTCAAGAGAAATATAAGCTGATAAAGGGTTTAGGAAGAGGTAGAAATATAAACTGATAAAGGGTCAAGATGTGATTAGAGATCGGCACAAAACGAATAAAAAATCATTTTGTTATTCATTATTCATTTTGTTAGGTAATGAAATGAATAACAAACTGCCCCCTCAAAGAAAAACAAAACAAAACAAAATGGAAATTTCCATTTCGTTCCGGTCCGTTTTTCATTCCTGGACCTGGTCGGCAGTCTCCTACCTGCCTCCGAGTCCGAGGATGTCCTCCAGCCCGCGACCACCAGATTTGACCCATGGGCTGCGGGCTGGCAGAATGTTTTTTTTTTTTTTAAGAAAAGCTAAAGAATAGAAGGAAGGTAAGAGTGAATTTTTTTTGTTATGCTTTTCTTTTTTTATTTCTATTTTCCTCTTTTAAAGCAAAGATAGACAGTGTTAAGGCTAATTTAGAGCTTCTGGATCCTTTATTAGCCATCGGAAGTGGACGGGTGCTTTCCCCCTCTCACCCTGTAAGGGCGCATACAAGATGTGTATGAGGGCCAAAAGGATGGGAGAACAGAAAATAAGTGTAGGTGGTAGGGTTTGGGTTAATATTGTTTTTATTATATGTGGTGTTTGTTTGAATAATTGCACAGTGGGACTGTGCCAGATGGACAATAGAAAGAAACTATGGGTAAATTTTTAAAATTAGCCACACTGAATGCAAGGGGTCTAGGTTCTGTGCTGAAGAGAAAGAGAATAGTCATTAATCAAGAAGAATAAACCAGACATCGTCTTCCTTCAAGAAACACACCAAATGAAAGAAGGACCAAATGAACTGAAATTACCAAATATCAACATATATGAGAAAAGTTTTGGCTCATCTAAAGCAAGGGGGGTGGCTATCTTAATCTCAAAGCATTGTGATTGTATTGTTAAAAAAACTGTGAAAGATTCGGAAGGTAGATATATAATTATTCAGGGCACAATTGGTACAGAACAATATACATTGATAAATGTTTATGCACCAAATGCTAATCAAAATCTGTTTTACAAAGAGGTATGGGAGCAGACAGAAAAGGTACAGAAGGGACATGTAATTATGGCGGGAGACTTTAACATGGTCATGGATAAAATCAAAGACAAAACAATTAATAAGAATGTGGACTGGAGGGTCAGACACACAACTCTAACAAAATTCATCGAAAAATGAAAGGTTTAAAGGAATAGTTTTATATTTGTCTCAGAAAGCTTGAAAAATTGAGATGAAAGAAAATATACATTTTACTCCCCAGTCCACAAAGCCTACTCTAGAATAGATTTTATATTTGTCTCACAAAGCTTATTACCTAAAATTGCAAACACAAATATAGAGGTGATAAAAATTTCTGCCCACGCTTTAATGAGTGTTGAAATAGAAAACAAGAAGAATTATAGAGAAGCTAGAAGGTGGAGAATAAATTCTAGAATTCTCCAATTCTCGGACACAGTAGAAAGAATACAAAAATATTAATGAAGAAGGTGGTGGACAAATAGGAGTTATTTGGGACACTTTGAAAGCTGTGGCCAGAGGCTACATAATAAGAGAAAATGCTATAATAAAAATTGAGAGCAGCTACAACCAAAAAAAAAAAATTAGAAGTTATAATAGCAGACCTTGAATCTCAATTTTTTTAAAGACGAAAAAAATCTTAACTCAGATTGAGGCTAGGAAAAGGGAACTAGAAGATATAGATTTACAACAAACTCAAAGAAATTTACTATATTTGAAAAGAAACCTTTTTGAATATAGTAATAAAAATTCGAAGATGCTAGCCAAGATAGCACAGAAAAGAAAAGAAAAAAGTATGATAGGAAGGATAAAAGACTTAAGAGGTGATAACTGTACACAAATGAAAGAAAAATTAAAAGCTATCCAAGAATTTTACCAAAATTTATATACAGCTAACAACAACAGGAAGGAAGTTATGGAACAATACATTGGCAAAAACCTAAAATCAAGATTAGCAGAGGAAGACAGGCTTGAAATGGAGAAATCTATTAAAGAGGAGGAGATAGAATATGTGATAAACAAATTAAAGAATGCTAAAACTCCAGGAGCCGATGGATTGGGACCAGAATTTTATAAGATATTTAAATCAATGTTAATACCTAAGCTAAAGAAGCTTTACAATGAGATAATGGAAGGAGAGCAAGCCCCTATCTCCTGGAAAAACTCGTTAACTATTTTAATTCTCAAGCCTAATAAGGATCCAACAGATGTTGGATCCTATAGACCAATATCACGATGCAAAAATTTTTACAGCAATTCTAGCCAAAAGAATGTATACATTTATAGATAAATATATTAAAGAAGATCAAACTGGTTTCATTAAGGGTAGACAAATGTCAAACACTATAAGAAAAACTTTGAATGTTCTTCATGAGATGGGAAGAGCACAAGATAAAGCATGTATTCTGTCCTTAGACCTATTTAAAGCTTTTGATTGTGTTCAATGGTCTGCGTTAAAACTTCTATTAGAGAAATGGGGTTTTGGAGAAAAAAAAATTTAAGTGTAATAAATCAACTCTACTCAGATAGTACTTCGTCAATTATAGTTAATGATGGGATGACAGAACAGATTACCTTAGGCCGAGGAACGAGACAGGATTGTCCTTTATCACCAGTTCTGTTTTGCATAGTTATAGAGCTATTTGCAAATGCAATAAGGGATGATCAACTAATCAAAGGTATGGGGAACGAGGGGAAGATCAAATTTAGTTTATTTGCGGATGACGCCTTGTTAACAATAAAAAATCCGTTAGAAAATATACCAAGAATAAAATCACATCTAAAGGAATTTGCCGAAACAACTGGATTATGTGTAAACTGGCAAAAATCAGAAATTATGCTGTTCAATCATGATAACCGAGATATGGAGGAGATCTCCAACTACAGATTGAAAGTTTGCAAATATATGAAATATTTAGGGGTACTTCTAGACAAAGATATGCGTAAGACCAAAGAATAGAACTTTATCAAAATAAAGGAAGAGATTAGAAATAAATTACAAAATTATTCCAAATTAAATCTATCATGGTTTGGTAGAATAGCAATGGTAAAAATGAAAATACTTCCTAAATTTAACTTCCTTTTTAGAATGCTACCCATTCAGTATACAGAAGCTGAAATTAAAGCTTATCAAGATCTCATAAATAGATATTGTAATGGTGGTAAAAAAGCAAGAATAAGTAAAAGCTTTTGGTATAGATCTCAAAAGGATGGGGGTATAGGTATACCTAATCTTAGAATCTATTATACAGCTAACCAGCTTAGTTGTGTCGGGGAAGTATTATTTAAACCCGAAAAATTAATATGGTGAGAACTTGAATCAGATGAGTTAAGTGGAGATATAAATAAATACTTGCTTACTCTCCCCCCAAAAAGATATCCAATTAAAAACCCGGTCCTGAGTTCCCTATTATCCACTTGGAAAAAGTATGGAAGGAAACTGGTACCGGAAGGATCCCCCCTCGGTTTGGTGGTAGATCAGATAAATTTCCCCACAAATATGAAGAAATACAGAGAGTTATTTAAAACAATGGAAGTGGCAAGATTAAAAGACTGGATTAAAAAGATGAGAACAAAGCAGGAAATTAAGTGCATACTGCAAGCCAAGGATTTATCTTGGTTGAATTATGCCCAATTAGAAAGTTGGACGAAAGAATGGACAAGGAGAAATATACAACTCAGAGAATATACAAAGTTTGAGCAATTCCTGTTAACATATGAACCAGAGAAAAATACAGGGAAAGGAGCAGAAGGTAAAATATACAAAATAATCCAGGATTCACTTGAGGAAAGGGAGCTAGGCACAATAAGAGAGGTCTGGAAACAAGACATAGATAAAGAAATAAATAACGACGAATGGAAAAGAATTTGGAATTTGAGGATTTTACGATCATTATCAGTCAGAATAAAGGAAAATTACTTTAAACTAGTTTTAAGATGGTATATGACACCAGTCAGACTGAATAGAATGAACCCAAGATATTCTCAGCTCTGCTGGAAATGTGAAAAAAAGATAGGCACCTATATTCATCTTTAGTGGGAATGCGAAATAGTTCAAAAGTTTTGGCAACAGATTTTTGGTGAGATAAGAGAAATACTACAAACTGATATTAAATGTGAACCGGAAACTGCATTGTTATCATTACCACCTATTAACGAATATGATATGAAAACAAAAGAATTAATTGCAAATCTTATGACAGCAGCAAGATTGATTATAGCTAAAAATTGGAAACTGAAATTAGATTTTAAAATTGCTGACTGGTATAAGGAAGTGTGGGATATAGCTTTAAATGATAAATTATCCTGTAATATAAAAGTTTTGCGAGGGGAAATGAAAAAGGATATTTTTTATGATATTTGGGGGAAATTTATAGAGTATGTACTACTAAAAGGGAAAGAGACACAACCGACGTATAATCCAACACAGTTCTGGAGAAAAGGACCTTAAGAAGCCAACTAGAAAAAAAAAAAAAAGATGAAGAAGGAAGAGAAGATTTAACAACACTGGATGGTCCCGGTGTGTGTGTGTGTGTGCACTTTGTAGTGTTTGATGGTATTATTGTTTATTATTGTTTATTGTATGTTTGTATGTAAAAAAGAAAAAGAAAAGAAAAGCTGACTGGCCTGCGCTACAGCTGCTAAGCGGACCACGCGATTGGCTATTTTAAAAAATAAAAATAAAAATAAGATAAAATAAAAATTAAAAAAAAAAACAAAACAAAACAAAAAAGATCCAGCCCGCAGGCTGACAGGATTAAAAAACGATTAAATAAATAAATAAATAAATAAATAAATAAATAAATAAATAAATAAATAAATAAATAACCCACTGGCCATGCTACAGCTGGTCAGCGAGATTCAAAAAAAAAAAAAAAAAAAAAGGAAACCAAACTAAACTAAAACAATTTTTTAAAATAAAAATTTGTTTCATAATTAACAAAACAAAACAAAGTGGGGGAACGAATTATGAAATGAAATGCCATTTTGGCATTTCATGCCCATCTCTTAATGTGGTAAATCTGACGATATGGCTAGAAAGGTCAGAACAGTAGTTGGTGGTATGTTACCTTGAGAAGAAACCAAACCATGGAGCCATACCTCATGGGCAGAGCATATGCTTTCCATGGAGAAAGTGCCAAATTCATTCTCCAGTGTTTTTCAGGCAACATAAAAATTACTTTATATATACTCAATATAGCAGAGTTAATTTTTTAACATTTTCTAATGGTCCCTTCCTGAGACTGTGGAGAATACAGATTGACAAATGTGTTGGCCTTAATTCTATGCTGCCCTTCATTTTTCAGACATTAGGTTTGCTCCGTCTCCTTTCTGCATTAGTTTGTGAATGCATGTTTGGTAATGTTTGTATGGAAAGCTATATGTATTCTCCTGTATTCCTCTCAAAGCACACACATTTTTGTATGCATTTTCCTACATATTTATTTTCCCCCTATTTTTCTTAAAAGCTAAATGTGTAACTCTGCAAATTATTGTGCACATTAATCTGCACACATTTATGTGTAGGGTGCTGCATATAGGCCAAAAGAATGCATTGCACAGATATAGGATGGGAGATACTTGGCTGGAAAATAGTACCTGTGAAAGGGATCTGGGAGTCTTGGTGGATCACAAATTGAACATGAGTCAGCAGTGTGATGTGGCGGCCAGAAAAGCCAATGCAATTCTTGGTTGCATCAACAGAACCATAGTGTCTAGATCAAGGGAAGTGATAGTACCACTCGATTCTGCTCTGGTCAGAACCCACCTGGAATACTGTGTCCAGTTCTGTGCACCTCAATTTTAAAAAGATGTTGACAATCTTGAGTGGGTACAGAGGAGGGCAACCAGGATGGTTGAAGGTCTGGAGGAAATGTCTTATGAGGAACAGCTTAGGGAACTGGGAATGTTTAGCCTTTCAAAAAGAAGGCTGAGAGGAGATATGATAGCTATGTTTAAATATTTGAAAGGATGTCATATTGAAGAGGGAACAGGTTTGTTTTCCATGGCTTCAGAGACTAGGACTCGGGACAATGGTTTCAAACTACAGGAAAAGAGATTCCATTTGAACATTAGGAAGAACTTCATGACAGTTAGAGCTGTTCAGCAGTGGGATAAGCTGCCACAAAGGGTAGTGGAGTATCCTTCTTTGGAGGTTTTTAAGCAGAGGCTGGATGGCCATCTGTCGGAAATACTGTGATGGGGGTTCCTACATGGCAGGGGGTTGGACTGGATGGCCCTTGAGGTCTCTTCCAACTCTATGATTCTATGATTTTATGATTTTATGAAAGATGGCCTTTCAAAACTTTACCCTAGAAGCCTACAAAAATCTTAGGTGAACCCTTTAGCTGAAGTTTTCCAGGGGAAGAATAAATTCCTCAACAATTTATCCAAAGTGAGGCTCACCATTAGCAATGATTGTAGCCTCAAATTATTCTTTCTGCCAATACATTTTTTCTTGACTGCACTGCAATAGCAAGTGATAGCATCAGTAACTGTGCTGGATGGATCTACACCAGGCATGCCCAAACTTCAGCCCTCCTGATGTTTTGCACCGCTCCTCCCGGAATTCTAAGCTTAAATTGCCAACAGCAAAGGACTGTGGGAGTTGCAGTCCAAAACATCTGGAGGGCTGAAGTTTGGACATGCCTGATCTACAGTATATCCATGTATAAGTTGGCAACAACAGATTGGGGAACTCGTGGCACAATCATGCTTCTGTCTGTAGAACTCCCATCTGTATGTGAAATAAATGATTTAAGACACAGGTCCAAGAACAAGCATATCTGGTAAACATACTTAATGGGTGTTGAGAAGGGTTGCATAGGTGGGACTTTCAAACACCCCAGGCCATTGTACATCCAAAGAGCCTATTCAAGGAGAACTATAAATTGGAGGCCTTGCACAAATTTCCTTAGATTGATGAAGCTACTTGTGGATGAACAGTGAAATGTTTTGATCTCACAAAAAAGAAGTCCAGTTGCCATGATTCAACTTGCAGATAACCTCACCTGGATGATTCTTCACAGACTACACACACACACACACACACACACACACACACACACACACACACACACACACACACACACACACACACACACACACACACACACACACACACACACACACCACAGTGGTACCTCTGATAACGAATTTAATTGGTTCCCAGAGGCAATTTGTTATCTGAAAAAAAATTGTTATCTGTAACATGGTTTCCCATTGAAATGAAATTGATTACTCCATTCCAGAGGTCTGAAAAAATGACCTCTTTACAACATGCACTTAAAGGCTTCCAGGGCTGGAACACCCCCCTCAACACCCCCTGCAGTGCAATGCAAACATAAACAAACAAACAAAAACCCACCAAGACTACACTACCCTTTTCTTGCCAAAAATGCAACGGAAAGCAGTTCAAAGATCAATAAAACCAAGCTCCAAAAACAAACAAACAAACAAACAAACAAACAAACAAACCACTACCCAGTCATTCCAGCCAAATGCACAGAAAAAAGCCACAAGGATTCTTTGCAAACCCAAACTCAGCTGACCCTCCATTTTAAAATAGAAAGCAATGAGAAGAAAAAAGCCATGAGGATTCTTTGCAAACCCAAACTCAGCTCACCCTCCATTTTAAAATGGGAAGCAATGAAAATGTACAGCAGAAAGCAAGAAAACCTCAGCTCCCTACCTTTCCAAGTTCAAAAAGTCCAAGTTCCTCAGCAAAAAAGGCCCAGAATGGCTCCAAAACATCATGGAAGAAATGTTCTAACTCCTCCCACCCCTCCACAGTCTACAGGTAGTACAATTAGAGATGGACACAAACAGAAAAAATGGTGATTCATTTTGGTTTGTTTCATTTTAGTTTGTTTTGTTTTGTTTCATTTTTAATGATTTTTGTCAAATATTCATTTTGTTGGTTCATTTTTTTTCATTATTCATTTTTCTCACGTTGTGCAATTTAATCCATTTGACAGCGGGCGGGAAAAAACATTCAAAAAACAATTAAAAACATAGATGTTGACAACTGCACAAACTGGACTGGCAGCATCCTCATCCTCATTATCCACATCATCATCATCAATCATCATCTCCAATAATCATTCATCACATCATCCTTACTGGGCGGTGGTGGTGGCAGGGCCATCCTGGCCCCTGTGGCAGTGGCTTCTTGAGGTGCTGGATTGGGGCCAGTGCCTCATTTTTGATTGTATGTTTGTTTGGTTTTCAAGTACTGACCGCATGGCCTCTGGGGCCGGGTTGGAGCTGGTTTTATTTTTTATGTAATTTTTCTTTATTTTAGGGCACCAACCTGGCCACTCCTGGGGCTAGGTTGGCGCTCCCCCCCCCAAGCACTGATTACACGGCCCCTGGGGCCAGGTCAGTGCTGGTTTTATTTTTATATATTTTTTCTTTATTTTAGGGCGCCACCCCAGCCACCCCTGGGGCCGGGTCGGTGCTCCTTTTTTAAAGTTTTATTGTTTTTTTAACTGCTGACCACATTGCCCACACTACAGCTGTAGTGCAGGCCGGTCAGCTTTAAAATTTTTTTCCGGCCACGGGCCAGGTTGGCAACCCACAGGCTGCGTCTGGTACTCACGCGATGGTACTGGGCGCACGCACCAGATTGGGATTTTTTTTTTTTTGCCAGCCCATAGTCCGGTTCCGGGGTGCCAGCCCGTGGGCCGGATGTTGTTATTTTGGGCCGGTACCGGGGCCCATGCTCTGGTTATTTTATTTTATTTTATTTTATTTTATTTTATTTTATTTTATTTTATTTATTTAGTGCCGACCAGCTGTAGTGCGGCCGGTTGGCTTCCCCCCGGTCACCCCCTCCCTGCAGCCAGGTAGACCAGACTGTCCAGGAAGGACCAGCACCAGGTAGGACACATCTCCGCTGCCATTAACGAAATGAAGCAAAATGAACCATTTTCCCCTCGGTTTGCTTCGTTTCATTCTAAATCCACTCTGAGGTTCATTATTTGTTTCATTCTGTAATGAAATGAATAATGAATAACAAAACAAACTAAGTTTGTTTCCTGCCTATCTCTAAGTACAATGCATCCTGGGGTACACTTTCAAGGCATTATGAAATATTCGTTATCCATGGCACCCCATAGGGAGCATTCACTATCCGACGCAGGCCTATACAGTGAACCCTTGTATAACAAATGGTTTGTATAGCATAAAATCTGTACAACATAAAACAATTCTGGAGATAGGAGAAATTTGCTTAACAAAATTGTCTATGGGGCAAAACCACACAACATAAAAATGGTCACAATTAGGGATTACTCTGTTATCAATGCATTCCTATGGGAAATTTGTGCTTGGATTCTGCCCCTTGGTCTATTTCCAAATGCACTACTAGTTAGATTCTAAATATTTGAGCGCTAGGAAACCTGAGTGGGTTATGTTTTCTTCAGTTGCATCCCTCACTCCCATGCAGAACACTGAAACTTGCCCTCCTTGTATTATTATTGGCTTGCCCTTTCTTTTAATAGTGGCTAGTCCAATTGTGGAGATGAAGGCAAACTTTAATTCAATTAAATAGAGTGTGCTGCCAAAGATTGCTATTTCTTCCTGCAACAAATAATGTAAGCTTTTTTTTTTTTGGCTCTGATCGAATCTGTGATGGTGACCTTCTTTCGAACCCTGAAATCAAAGCCTTATGTCTCCCCAAAGGCACCACCACATGTTTGATTAAAAGTCTCCAGGACATATTTCCATCCAAACAGATACAGGCTTTGGTTCACTAGCAATGAGTTATCATCTAGAAGTGGTCTGAGTACTTTCCTGTATGGTCTCCAAAATGATCATGATGTTCCCTCTTATTATCTACTATATTTACAATGTGAGTTCTTCAGCTTTGTCATCTTAGGTTTTCTTAGGGTAAGAAGAGAAACATACAAGCTTTCATCGCAGAGGTTCACTTGACTGCATTGACACTTGCCCTTGTCCTCAGAGAAGAACACACAAAAAGGCCTACAGTCTGAGCTTCACACGCTAAGGGCACTGAATTACAATAATATTTTGAAGAGCTAAAGAGTATTCCAGGAGGTGGCTAGTGGACTGAATGAATGAGGACTCTTGCCCTGTAATGGACTGATGTATTGTTGTAAAATGCCCAGAAGGGTGCACTACACTAATAGGGCAGTATATAAATAAAATAATATTGTATGCTGTTGGTAAAATTCAAACCTAGTGACAGTGACTGTTCATGTTTCTACTTAGATTGATCCTACCTGCCCTTTTAAGAGCTGCTGTGCATCTTTCTGACACAATGGTAGACTATGTATTATTTGGGTACTATTCAGTACAGTCTTAATTGGCTCATTATATTGCATGTGTGGACAATTAGCTGGCACTCAAATAGAACTGTGTGCTGTATTAACTTGACATTAAAAGGGGAGGGCCGAGAAATCTGCTCTTTTGTTTTGTCCGTTTAAAAATACTTCCAAAACAGATGCAGTGAAATTCTAATACTATACTCTTTGGAGGCATTGGCATTTAACAACAACAAGTGGCCCATTCTCCTGAATGATGGTAGTGAGAAAAGGCAGGGGAGGGGCTAGGATGACTTAAAGGGATTTATACTCCTCCAGGCAGTGCAGTACCAACAGAGCCTTGGCTGAGGAGAAAGGAGAGTAAAAAGGAGGGCTCTTTATTTCATTTTATTTTCATTTTATTTATCCTATGTTTCCCCTGATGATCTTAATGCCCAGGCAGACTTATAGAGGAAGATGTGGTCTTTTAGATTGCTTGGATCCAAGCCTCTTAGGACTTTGTAAGTTAAAACCAGCACTTTGAATTGCCTGATGATAGATGGAAAAGTGAGAGGGGGGCATCATGGCAGAAAGAAAGAAAGAAAGAAAGAAAGAAAGAAAGAAAGAAAGAAAGAAAGAAAGAATATTCATTCATTCATTCATTCATTCTGTGCCATCTAGTGCCACTGCCACTATTAGAGATGGGCACGACCAGAAATTTTTTTCCCTGAGTTGTCGTTTTTCGAGACGGGTCCGTTTGGGGTCATTTCCGTTTTTCGCGAAATTTTTTAAAAATTTGTCATTTTGTCATATTGTTTGTCGTTTGTCATTACCGTCGCCGCGATTTCGCGCGATTTGACGTCCCAGCGAGTGCTGTCCCGCCGGCGCTAGGTGTTTTTGCGCCCTAGGTGGCAGGCGGGGTGGCGGGGGGGCATGGGCGGGCAGCGGCAGTGGCAGGGGGCAGGGGCGGGCATGCGGGCGCGCGGGCGGCGGGCGGCAGGCGCGGGTCCCGCAATGACCCAGAGCAGGCGGAAAACACTTTAAACTGACTTGCTGCACAAGACTGCATCGAATAAAGCAATTGCAATTTTTGCAAACAAAGTGGGCAGTGCACAGCTGCAGGCAGAGTATGATAGGACCTTGGCTTGCCACCAAGTAAATGAAATTTTTAAAATAAATCCACACCTCCCCTCCCACTCAAACCTCCCCCCCCTTTGAAGCACTATCAGAAAAGAAATCCTAACAAACTGCAGGAGAATAAAAAAGAATAAACTGCGTTGCTATTCCCCACAGCAGACAGAGAATGAAAGGAATTATTATTATTTCCTAAAAATTCAATTGAATCAATTCCCTCCCTCCCTGCCTAACTGAAATCTAAATGCTCCACGAAATCGAAACTAGTCTAGCACAGCAGCCAGAGAGCTACACACAGCCCTCTCCCACCCACATCCAAGCCCGGACTGCGACTCTTCTGGGAGTGCCTCGGCTTTTTATGCCCTCTTGCACATCCAGAAGTGTCAGTCAAAACCTGGCCATGCGATTGGTAGAATGGGTCCAAAATTTTGCATGGTCCCATCCCATGGCCAGCCCATCATTGCACAGGTGTAAAAAAAAAAAATAAAATAAAATAAAATAAAATCAGTGTGACCTTTTACTGCTATAAAAAAACCCACTGCTGCTACTGTAAAAATTCAACCATTTAAAATAGCTAATTTTCGCATGTTTCTGTGGTGCTTTGGTGGTTTTTTGGACCACGATTTCAAAAAAAATATTGCAGACGCCATTTTGGATCCCCCCGCACTGCATGGCAAATGGAGACGCCGAGCATGCCCCCTCCCAGCCCGGTACCAGCAGCCCAGGACAGGAGGGGAGGGAGGCTGGGGACCCCCCAGAAACCACCCCTCTGGTAGGTGCCCTCAGGCAGGCATATTTTCGCCTGCTTTTTTGGCCGGGAATCAGGGTTTTTTATTTTTAAAACTTTTTTCTGTGCCACTTGGCATCGCACGATCGCCGCGTGATGCCAGGAATGACAACGACAAATCAGACCCAATTTTTCTTTTTTCAGTTCGAGTTCGAGTTCTGACAGCTTAATTGTCGTTACCGTTTCCATTACGTAACGGAAACTATATCCGAAAACGGAAACGACAATTTCGCCAAGTCGTGCCCATGTCTAGCCACTATTCTAGGCAGTTTCCAGCAGGTAAATTAACATAGAGTGCACAACCACACTACACCAGACCCACAGATATAACATTTACAGTATATTGTAAATGGAGAACAACAAGTTAGAGAAGTTCTTTGAATTATAAACATACACCTACAATTTGGTGGCTTAGGTATCCAAAGTGAATGACTCCCTGGTATAAAGTTAGGAATGAAGGACAAATATCATGAGAAGAAAAACAAATTATTGGGGTGAACATTGTTCATCTTCAAGAAAACACTGTATTAAATAATAAACCAAACTGTGAACTAACTAATCCACTGGTGTCTTGCACAAAGAAATTCATCTGTTAGTTCTGTGCTAATTAATGGGCCAGGAAGGAAATAACTCTGAGGAACACACGATGTTAACTAGACAGTTCTCTTAGAAGGTAACCCTTCTTTGGCTAGCATTTGGCTAGAAGTCTTTTTTTACCTGTTGAACCACCATCCAATCAGAAACTGCATGTGTGGTTTGAACAGAGTCGACTTTTGTTGTACATATTAAGAAATATGCCATGTGAATTAGAATATATTCATCCAAAAATATCTACCACACCCCTTTTCTGTGGAAAATTGTTCTTTTGAACTCTACACTTTGGCTCCCCACATGTTTGGATTCTGAACTAATCTGCTTATGTAAAAGCAACAGGTTGACATATATTCAGCTTTCTCATCTTAGAACACAGAGATGAAAAGCTTTTGGGGAAAAACACAGATGGCTTGGCCAACTACACACAGCTGTTCCCAGAGGTATGCCAAGAAAGAGGTGTTGAAGAAGGGCAAGTAAAGGGGATTCTGTTTGCATTTAATATTCTTCTTTGAGCCAGTTCAGAGAAAACCTTCTAATTTGTTTTGTATGACAAAGAACTACTCTTCACTAGAGATGGGCATGAAACAATTTTTTTCATTTCGTTGTTCGTTATTCAGTTTGTCATGTAACGAAATGAATAACGATCCTAGGGGCAAATTTAACATGAAATGAAACGAACCGAGAAAAATTGGTTCGATTAGGTTTGTTTCATTAAGGGGGGGTGGAGATGTCTCCTACCTGGTGCTGGTCCGGAGTTCCGGTCTTCCTGGCTTCTGGGATGGCGACCAGGAAAAAAAAGCCGACGGCGGCCATATAGTCGCTCGGCACAGTTTAAAATAAAAAGGAGCACCGACCAGGCCCCAAGGGTGGCCTGGTCGGCACCCTAAAATAAAAATAATAAAAATTAAAAAAGCAGCACTGACTGGGCCCCATGGGCCGTGCAGTCAGCGCTAAAAGGAGAACAAAGACAAAAAACCCACACTACAGCTGTAGTGTAGGGCCTGAACCCGGAAGTGTGTGTGGGGGTGGGGGGACTAAAATTTAAAAAAAATTAAAAAGGGGGAGCACCGACCAGGCCCCAAGGGTGGCCTGGTCGGCACCCTAAAATAATAATAAAAAAACCCAGCACCGACCGGGCCCCAGGGGCTGTGTGGTTGGTACTGAAAGGAAAACAAAAACAAAAGAAAACCTGGAAGCGGGGGGGACTAAAATAATTTTTAAAAATTAAAAAAGGGGGAGCACCGACTGGGCTCCAAGGGTGGTCTGGTTGGCACCCTAAAATAAAAATAATAATAATTTTAAAAAACCCAGCGCTGACTGGGCCCCAGGAGCCACCTGGTGGGCGCTGGGGAAAAGGGGTTAATAATGAATAATGAATTAACGAACCAATGAAACATTTTTTTCTGCAAAAATTCACAAAAAAACCAAAATGAACCAGACCTCCCAACAAAATTAAATGAAACGAAACAAAATGTTATTTTTTCGATTCGTGCCCATCTCAACATTTCTCTATGTGACCACATACTAAATATTCTGAAATGCTGTACTTCAAGTAGTCCTTAAAGTATTTACTACTACTACTACTACTACTACTACTACTACTACTACTACTACTACTACTACTACTACTACTACTACTACTACTATGAGGAGGAGGAGGAGGAGGAGGAGGAGGAGGAGGAGGAGGAGGAGGTAGAGAAAGCTCAGGACAAAGATGAAATGTTGGCATTCAAATTTTATTTGACATAAGCACTTTATTATTTGTTGGTGGAAACCCACCATTCTGTCCTTGCAAAGTTAAAAATGCCTGCTGGTATTTCCCATGAGGCTAAAAGCCAATCTTTTCCAAACATGAACCGCACACATCAGCTATAAATCATGAATCGAGGATTGTTTCATGGTTTATTCTGATAAATCACCTCAAGAGTTCAAAAATGAATGTCCTAGAACTTACTGGCTAAACAGAGCTTGACCGTGTTTTCTGCTAGCTTCTCTTAAACTGGCAGTTTTCGAACTCTTCCAGAGATCACCCAAGGGTAGTTGGAAACTTATCAGGGGCTTCTTTCTGATTAAGAACATCTTTATTGTAGGCACATTTCCACTTCCGGTGTCCACTGTTGCCAGCATAGTTTGTAGGATACTATGGGGTATGCCCTCAAAGGATCATTCTGGAATAATGCCTTTATCACTCCCCTCCCACTCCCACTCCCAGTGGTGCTTCTTAAAGCAGTGAACTTAGTCCATTTATCTCAGCACGTGGTTTCCATATCATTGGAGGTAGCTGGTCCAATAGCTGAGCTGAATGGAGTTTGATTCTCCACTGTTCCTCCTGGAGGAACAGGCAGACTTTGCATCCTTAGACAAGCTGCATGATCCCAAAAACAGCAGAAGGAAGGAGTGGTCAACAACATCTGAGTATTTTATACTTAGAAAACCTTGGGAAGGTTTTCATATGCTGAAGGTCATTCAAGAGAAAATTGGATGACTATGTGCCAGATCTGCTTTTATTTGGATTCCTGCATTGAATAGGGGCTGGATGCCACAGCCTTATAGGCATCTTCCAATTATTCTATGATTGTATGATTCTATGAATCTAGTTACGTGAGACAAATATAGGATAAAAAATACAGCCTGTGGCCAGGTAGCTACTATATTTCTCCTATAGTGAGAAATATAGTAGCCACCTGGCCATTGGATGTATATCCTACCCTATATTTGTCTCACGTAACTAGATTCATAGAATCAAACAGTGAATTGCTGAACTAAGTGATGTCCAAACTAGTGAATTCCCAAATTACATGTATAGACTGGTGCTTTTCATTGGGGTAATTTCCAGTATTCCATCTGGTTTCAAGAGATCCAGGGCTAGGGTGAAAACAAGGTTCTAAGCAGGAACAAGTACAATAAAGAAACAGGAAGTCCAACCTCATGGACTTTCATAAATGCATGTCATTCTAGTAAGAAGTACTGCATGATGTTTAATAGTCGCCAATTGCTAAATGGAAGTAATCATTCCCGGAAAAATATTTGGAACCGAGGGCTGTGGCTCACAGATTGTAGCTCCAACGCTCTCCACTTTTTCAGCATTACTGGACCATTCATTAGGAATAATGTGGAGACAATTCTTTCTAATCTCAGCCCTCAGAGATCAGGCGTTTTCAGCAAAGGTAAACCTTGCAGCCTTGACAGTTACATAGCTGTTTCAAGACACATTCAGAGTGAAGGCTGGAATACTGAAAAAATACTAAAGGGAGATTTTAAAACGTAAAGGTCCTCCCACCCCCGCACATGCGTGCTAGTCGTGTCCGACTCTAGGGGCAATGCTTATCTCCATTTTCAGGCCAAAAAGCCAGTGTTGAGCAAGTCCATGGCCATGTGGACGGCATGTCTGAATGCATTTCTGTGCAGGGAACATTCTTTTACCTTCCCGCTTTATGGTGGTACCTCTTTATCTACTTGCATTTGCATGCTTTTGAACTGCTATGTTGGCAGGAGCTGGGGTTAACAGCAGGAGCTCACTCCACTGCGTGGCACCTGAGATTCGAACCACACAGCTGCTGAGTTTTGCAGCCCGGCGGTTCAAATCCCAGGTGCTGTGCAATGGAGCGAGCTCTCACTGAGCCTTAATGGAGAATGAGTATTGTTTTGGGGGAGATTTTATACCTATGAAGTTCCATCTTCCTGAATATCATTAGGGTAGTTTCCACAAGGGTGTGAGGGGGGAACAGCATTTCATAAATTAAAAGAATGATAGTGCTGGGATGATCAATCTGTCTGCTGGCTGGTGCCACTCATTGTGCTCAGATAATGTTTATCAGGCTGGAGTGGGAAAGCAGCCTGGAGCAAAGAGAGGAGTGAAGGATTTGATCATCTTGGTTAATCCATTAATAGCTTGAACTTCTCTGTTGTGAGCTCAGTGTTTGTTTTGCCACCTCCCTTTGTTCCTATCAATCTGGGTTGTCTTCGCTGAATTTAAAAGCAGTGGAGTTTGCTGCTATTATTTACTCCAGAGAGGTTTGCATGCTGCCCTAATGAGTTAATGACTCCCCTGGGCTTTTTCTGAAAAGCCGTGGGTAGGCATGCAAACTTGGTAGCCTCCTCTCACCTCCCATTTTAGAATCATCAAGCATGGCAAAGAACTCTGTGAAAACTCTTTGAAAGCTTGCCCAGACTTTTTACGCCTTTTGGGTTGGCTTAGCAAAGGTTTTAGCCCAGTTTTGGATTTGGGAATTTGGCCTCATAAGTGGCTGAGTGCACCATGAAGTAAACTGAAGGAGTCACTTCAGGTATTAGAATAAGAATAAGAATCAGAATCAGAATACTTTTATTGGCCTAGTGTGGTTGGACACACCCAGAATTTGTTTTGGTAAAATATGCTCTCGATATAAAAGGAAATATAAGAATCAGATATTCAACAATAAAAACACAGTACAACAATACAATATCACCTATTATTTAAAAGGAAAAAGAGAAGTAAAAATTAATTATTCAACAGTTTGATAGCACTTGGAAAGAAACTATCTTTATATCTAGTTGTCTTAGTATGCAATGCCCTAAAACGTCGCCCTGAGGGTAACAATTGAAACAGGCTATGTCCAGGATGTGTGGAATCTGTGTATATTTTCATCACCCTCTTTTTAGCTCGTGTAGTATACAATTCCACAATAGATGGCAGATTAGTAGCAATAATTTTTTTGCAGTTCCAATTATCCTTTGAAGTCTATATGAAGCGAAAAAAATGGGAATTTCCATTTTGTTTTGTTTCATTTTTCTTTAATGGGTCTGTCCATTATTCATTTTGAAATGAATAATGAAACAAATTAAAAAATTCATTTTGTGCCCATCTTTATAGAATACTTTAGAATACTTTTACTTTTATTGGCCAAGTGTGGTTAGACACACCTAGAATTTGTTTTGGTAAAAATGCTCTCTCTATATAAAAGGAAATATAAGAATCATATAGTCAACAATAAAAACACAGTACAATACTACAATATAACCTATTATTTAAAAAGGAAGAAGAAATGTAAAAATTAATTATTCAACAGTTTGATAGCACTTGGAAAGAAACTATCTCTATATCTAGTTGTCCTAGTATGCAATGCCCTAAAACGTCGCCCTGAGGGTAACAATTGAAACAGATTATGTCCAGGATGTGTGGAATCTGTATATATTTTCATCACCCTCTTTTTAGCTCGTGTGGTATACAATTCCACAATAGATGGCAAATTAGTAGCAATAATTTTTTCTGCAGTTCCAATTATCCTTTGAAGTCTATATCTGTCATGCTTAGTCGCAGAGCTAAACCAGACAGTTATAGAGGAACAGATAATAGATTCAATAACACCTCTATAGAATTGAATCAACAGTTCTTTTGGCAGTCTAAACTTCCTAAGTTGATGCAGAAAAAACATTCTTTGTTGTGCTTTCTTAATAATACTTTCAATATTAGATGACCATTTTAAATCTTGAGATATAATAGTACCTAAAAATTTAAAGGACTCCACTATTGACACTAAGTTATTTGATATCATAAGAGGTGGCTGTATAGAACGAGTTGCTGGGGGTGGGAAGTGCTAATGTTGCAAGCATTTTCCCCCCACCCCACCCCCATGGGAGCCATCTTGGAACCCAACAGATGGGGTTATATCTTCCTTGCCATATCTTTTCATCACCCTGTAAGGGGACAGGGAGTAGTAAGATGCGTGATGCTGAACAAAGATGTTGGTGCAAGCTTGGTTCATCTAGGAAATAGTAAAGATTAGAGAGAGAGAGAGAGCAGTAGGGAGAAAGATGCAATGCAACCTGTTTTAGAAAAAGCAACCTCGGGCAGAATAGTAACATATGTTTTTTTCCCTGGGTGAGACTTAAGTAGGAAAACAGGTATAAGCACTCCTTGAGTACTCTTCACTGCAATACAAACATAAACATGGTAACTATCTCCAAAGAGTTCTATTCCTATGTTTTGTTTACATCTATGAGACTGCTTCTGGCTTCTTCGCAATCTGCCCCCGTGGCTCTAGGCATGCCGGCTGCCTACTAGCCCACCTGCTCCATAGCTAGAATGAAGATCAAATGAGCCTTCTTCTAGGCTGCTTGTTTAAAGATCCCCAATCTAATGGATAAATTAATACCTGTAAGTCACCAGCAGTGGCATCACTGACTGGTTATTGCATAAAATCTTTCTAGGCTTTGTGCCAGCCAATAACAGGAAAGGTAGGCAACACTTCTAGTGGCCCTGCAGCTAAATGGACGGTATATAAATCTAATAAAATAAATAAATAAATAAATAAATAAATAAATAAATAAATAAATAAATAAATACTTTAAATTGTTACCATGCATTATGCCAAAGCTGGATTCACTGACCTAACATTTTCACAGTTCCATAGGTATCAAAATCAGAGGTTGACTCTGGTGACTTGGGCATGAGGAGTTAAGAGGAATGCCAGCACCCCAGGAAGACAGAGGACTTGGGAAGAGATAAATGGTGTCACCAGTATTGGTCAGAACCACCCACCTATATCACCAGCTGCTACTGACAATGGTGGGGGGAGGGAGGAGGCATTCTCATGGGGAGAGAGAACTGTTTCTTTGGGGCCAGGTACTGAAAGATACTCAGAGCCTGGAGCTGTGGTCAGGATGACATAGGCTTTGGTGTGCCTGTGATATATGAGAAACAGCCTTTCTAATCAGCCCTCTCTCCATTGCGTGCCTTTGTGTATGCAAGCCTGCTTCTCTGTCTACACACAGGAACAGGCAGTGATTTGCCAGGAAAGCAGACATGTTGAAAACTGAGGAGCCTTGTGGCGCAGTGGTAAAATTGCTGTACTGCAACCAAAACTCTTCTCACAACCCAGGGTTCACTCCCAGGTAGCCGGCTCGTGCTTGACTCAGCCTTCTATCCTTCTGAGGTCAGTAAAATGAATAATCAGCTTGCTGGGGGGGATGTGTGGCCTGTATAATTAAATTGTAAACTGCCCAGAGAGTTCTTTAAGCATTATGGGGCAGTATATAAGCAGAACACTTTTTACTTTGGTTTTGCATTTGTGAAAAGTGTGGCAATGTCCTAGCCAGAGTTCAGAGAAATGGCTGTGCTACCTGGGGGATTCCAGGCTCTGTACTGGGAAAGCAAGAATGTATCTTAGTGGAGCGGTTCCCAACCCTGGGTAACCCAGGTGTTCTTGCACTGCAATGTCCAAAGAATCCAGCCAGCACAGCTAATGAGGAACACTCCTGGGAATTGCAGTTCAAGAACATCTGGGTTACCCAAGGTTGGGGGACCAGTGGAATTGAAAGCAAAGAGCAACACAATGATGCTTTCCACAAAGAACTATATATCTACGGGGCCAGTAACAAAAAGGCAAGTAGTTAAGGATGCCTGGGTCATGGCCTTTCCTTGGTCTGTCCTTTTGATCACAGGTTGATTTTGCTAGAGATGACTTTGCCAAGGCAGTCATGTGGTCTTTGTGAACTACTCTTTGACCAAGAGACAAGAAAGGTGTTTTTAATGGACAACTCCCCTCCCACTAGAGGCCAAGACTGCCTCATCTCTGTTGTCCTTCCGGAAACAGGCAAAGACCTTTCTCTTCAGGCAAGCTTTCCCTGAATGATGGACTACCTATTATATGTCTGTTATATGAATCTATAGGTTCACACAGATTTTGTGTTTATAACTACTTACAGTCTTGTACCTTTAATGTAATATTGTCTATTAATGCTGTAAGATGCCCCTCAATTCCTTGTTCTCAATACTTGGACATGTAAGCCGCCCAGAGTTCCCATTTTGTAAGCCGCCCAGAGTTCCCCTAGGGAAGATGGGCGGGGTATAAATTTAATAATAAATAAATAAATAAATAAATAAATAAATAAATAAATAAATAAATAAATAAATAAATAAATGTCTTAATTGTATTGGACTGTATATTCTCCCTCATTGCTGTAAGCTGCCTTGGGTCCTTTTCCAAGGAGAAAGGCAGTAAATATAAAGGCAGTAAAAACACTCTAAAATAAATAAATAAAATAAACCACAGCCACACAGGCTGGAACATTTAAGACAGCAGCAACCGCCTAAAACAAAACACATACTTATTGGCCCAGAATCCCTATTTGCCTAGAGCCTTTGGTTGAAATCCAGCTGTGAGCTGCAACTAGAGTAGGTCCATTGAATCACTGGGGATTTGGTGAGTCCACTCTTTTGTAATTGCCATTGATTTAATGGGCCCACTCTACTTGTGACTTAGTACTGGATTTCAGCCACAGGATCAATTGCTGAATGTTAAGGAAACACTTATGTAGATCCCACTGTTTTTGAATTACAAATTGGATTTAGGCCTCTTTACCTCACTTAATAAGATTTCCACCAAGAAAAATGACCATTTGCAAGAAAGAATGGGATGATTAAAAATAAACAAGTATTGAATTGTTGGATGATTGACAGCCCTGTTCAGTCAATGTCAAATCTAGTATCTTCATTGCATTCAGAACATTGCAGGGTCCCCCCCCCCAGGTCTGAATAATAGGTGAAACAGTGTGTTGGGCTGAAATCATTGGTCCACGCTTTATTAAAAGTTAACATTGCTCTTTCATATTAAGAGGGAGCTGGTGCTGTGCAGGGAACCATTGGCCCTGGGGTCACCCAAGGGCATCATTGGGTGGGGTAAGTCCCATGGCCCCCAGAGGGTTCCGTTCAAGTTCAGCTCCCCCCCAGGCCAGCTGAGCCTTCCATTTGCCCTTGTGGGGAAGGGGCGCCACGAGCTGACCAGTACCTCCCACCCCCAGTTGGGTTTCAAATGCCTCCTAGCCCCAGGCTCTATGATCTGCAGCACCTAGGGATCAGTGTGGCCTCGTGGTCCAACATTGGGGACTCACCTAAGGCCTCCATTCCCCACACTACCCACCGGCGTTGCTGTTGCCACCATCAGCACCTGTGTGGGATAGGCGAAAAATCCTTGCCCCTACCCTGAACCAATTGGAGGGGCAGGGCAACAACTCCTATCTGGCCCCTGGAGGTGACCACATTATGTCACACTAATATACAATAAGGCAGCGGGTGGGCGGGTGCGTTGGCGGTCCAGGTGCAAGAGGCCTCGTGGGCGGGCACCTCTCATATAAATCTGGGTGATCTAAGCCCTGCCTCCCACACGAGCCTTGTGAGGCTCAGTCAGGAGTCTTGCCCTTCCATCTGAGGGGGGGCAATGTAGTCTCAGCGCTGGATGAGCCTGTGGTGGAACATCCCCACCCCGAGCACTCAGTTGTTCTCCTTTTATTGTAGCCTTGCTCACATAGATCCGATGGCATGTTTGAACAGACTCTACACATGAGCAAGAGCCTGAGAAAAGCTGTAGAAGACGACGGGGGTGAAAGGTGAGGTTAGATTCTCCCCTGCAGCCCTGTAGGTGGCCCTTGGATATTATAATATCTCAACAGGGCTAGCATCTCTGAATAAGAGCCTTTGGACATGGTAGAATTGTGTATAGGGGAGTCAATATTTAGAACAGAGGCTAAGATTTCTGTACAGGCTGATGGATGGGTAAAATTGGGTGTAACTGCCTGGCTGATCAGTGAAACAACAACAACAATGACAACAGGGCTTCAGGAGGACAAATTAACCTTTAAAGCACACGATGCCAAGATAAACAGACAGGACAAAACCAACCTCCATCTTCCCATGTCCTTGGAGCAGAGTTGCAGCAAATCAGGACACAGTTCATTGAGATGCATTATACTGCAGTGCTTAGCCGCCAGAGAATATGTTCCAATAAGTTACCGAGGATAAGCAAAAGGATACAGGGGTGGGGGCGGGGGCAACTGATATGTCATTGCCCTTGTCTCCGTGACTGTGTATGTTTGTGCTGATTTGGATATTTCAAGTCTAGCGTGGGAATGTTTAGACTAGGGACCAATTTGCTTTATCACAGTCTTCATTAGGCTGCAGGCTTGGGTTCTTAATTAAGAAACAGAGTAGTTTCTCCTCCACCACCCCCTCCCCCAGCACACCTACACTGTTGGTACTATATACATAACGTGAAAACCCAATAATTATTTGTTCCGTTCCCTTCAATTTATATAATGATTTTCAAGATTATATGCCTGCAGACAGGAGCTGTTCTCTCTCTTTTTTTTAATTTCGTAATTGGACTGTGTAGAGTTGTTTGAGGTGCTTTGTGCATAATAAATATTAATTAGATTAATCAGCTTAAAGGAGGCAACATTGGATATTTCAGGAGAGCCCTCCTCAGGCATTCAGAAAATGATTCATCTGTAAGCATCAGTGCAAAGGAAATTCTATCCCCACTTTTTGTTTGTATCAGCTTAAAGGAGGCAACATTGGATATTTCAGGAGAGCCCTCCTCAGGCATTCATAAAATGATTAATCTATAAGCATCAGTGAAAAGGAAATTCTATCCCCACTTTTTGTTTGGATCTATAGAAAGGTGGACTCTGTGGTGAGGAAAACTCTCACACCCTGTGGAACTGGGTTCTCTGACTAATCCCAGTTTCAAGTCATGTGGAGACCCTCCAAAGGTATCAGGCGACTTCTTCTTCACACTTTCCTCCTTCAAGTGGAGAGGGTGACAGGATGTGGGAATAGACCCCCCTCTCCCTCATGTGCTCAGATACTGTATACCCTTTTCCTGCAGGTGCGGAGAGGGCTTGGGTCTTTTCCATCCGATCTGCCTTTCTTGTCAACTCTTTGTTGGGGAATCAATTCCCCTATTTATTTATGTGATGGTGCTTTTACTTAAGGGCAGGCTGAACACTAAAGGAAGGTCTTCAAATTATTATTATTGTGACTTTATTGTTATTTGCGCTCTTATTTTTAATTGCATTATTGTAAACCGCCCAGAGTTCCGGTTAGAAGATGGGTGATATAAATAAATAAATAAATAAATAAATAAATAAATAAATAAATAAATAAATAAATAAATGCAAGTGGGAAACCTCACTTAACACCGATGTTGACCCACTACCTGATTACAGATAAGAAGCTTAATTTATATGAAGCTTTGAGTGAGATCATTAACTTAGTGTTTGACAACATTTATTTTTCCTTTGACAGGGAGCTATTATTCAGAAGTCATCTTGCAAGCAATTCCATAAAACTTGCTAACTATACTGTCTGTGAAGATTCTCAGTCATCCAGGTGAGTTTATCTGGAAGTTGAGTCATGGCTACTGAACTTCTGTTTTGAGAGATAGAAACATTTCGCTGTTCATCCAAACAGCTTCATCGACAGCGAAACGTTTCTATCTCTCAAAAAAGAAGTCCAGTAGCCATGACTCAACTTCCAGATGCTAACTATACTGTACTATAGAATCTGCAGTGGAAATTAGTTGAAATTGGTTGAAGTTTCCTGCTGCTGTCAAAAGTATCTCCGTCTGTCCGTCTGTCTGTCTGTCCGTCTGTCCGTCTGTCCGTCTGTCTGTCCATCTGTCCTTCCTTCCTTCCTTCCTTCCTTCCTTCCAAAATTCAAGCAACATGGTGGCACTCTTTGGACTGCTCTCTTTCAAGCTGCTACAATAAATTCAGTGAGGATACTCTGGATTGACCAGTTCATGACCAGGAACTCTCAGCTTCTGTAATAGAAATGGAGCAATTCAAGACTGAATCCAGAAGATGGCTCCCTTTTCCTCATATGGATGGACATCTCTTTAGTATAGATGAACTAACCCCATAATTTGTGGGTGTATGAGCCCTACAATTCTTCTTCGGGGCTTTCAGGAAGCAGGCAGAATAGCAAAAACTGTTTATTTATTTAGCTAAATAACTATAACTATAAATAACTATAACTAAATAACTAGCTTTTTATCCTGCCCATTAGTGTGATGCAGCTATTCTTGGTAGTTCACAATAAGCAGAATAACAGACAGAAAACAAAGATGAGTGAAACAGAAAAACCAATAGTTTCATACAAGCAAATCAGGTCCTTTTTCTGATGCCAAAAATCCATATTTCAATGTTCTGGTTCTTATCAAATAACCACAAAAGCAACCACCATCACCACCACTATATGGAGGCAAAACTTTTGGTGGGCTATCTAAAATCAATGTGGGGACACACAACTGATTTTTCATTAAGTCCAACTCTGCCGAAATTCAACCTCAGATTTGGCATCTTCCATCAAAGTTTTGTCTCAGAGATTCAAATTATGCATACATGGCTAAAAGTGTATCGCCTTTTAACTGGTGGGTTTATTTCAGTGGCTGAAAACCTGTTGCAGAGCTAAATGTGTGCAATGGGGATAATGTCATTATCAGAGGAAATTACCACAGACTGAAGGCAGTTTCAGGGCACATGGGACGTACACACAAGGCAAGGATTTCATGTGCAGCCTGCATGAGATCCATGCCAAAAGATGCCTTCATTCAGAGTGCAAACATTCATGTTGCACATGTTTCATTGCAATCCAATTTTTCAGATATAAGAATAAGAATAAATAACAAATGTGTGTGCACGCACACACGTGTGTGTGCATATTTAAACATTTTGTCTCCTTCCATTGGAACAAAATGAAAAAGTCCAGGCAATCTAGCCACAGATTTTAAACAACACCTACCCACGAATATGTGAAATATTAAATAGAAGACCAGGGGAGAAGGGGGAGACATAAGAACATAAGAAGAGCCATGCTGGATCAGGCCAACGGCCCATCTAGTCCAGCTTCCTGTATCTCACAGTGGCCCCGCCAAATGTGTCTGGGAGCTCACGTGACAAGATATCTGTCTCCTGATACCACTCCCCTGCATCTGACCCTTGAAGTACCCCGGTTTTAAGACTGGAGATTACACATCTCCATCATGGATTGTAACCTGTGATGGACTTTTCCTCCAGGAATCTGTCCAATCCAGTTTTGAAGGCATCCAGGCCAGGTGCCATCACCACATCTTGTGGCAGGGAGTTCCACAGACTAACAACACGCTGGGTGAAAAAATATTTTCTTTTGTCTGTTCTCACTCTCCCAGCCCTCAATTTGAGTGGATGTCCCCTAGTTCTGGTATTCTGTGAGAGGGAGAAGAACGTCCCTCCATCTACTTTATTCATGCCACACATTATTCTATAAACCTGTGATTTCTTCTCATGGGCAGAAGATGGAAGATGCTGCAACCTAGTAATGAGGCTCCATCGGCACACCTTAAAAGAGGCTTTCTAGCTGAGAAGAGGAATGTAAACAGATTAGTGCACAAAGATGGTGGTGGAGGGGGAATCAATAGGATTCCCCTCCTCACCACCACCCTTAATGTACCCACCCAACCTGATCAGTTTAGTTTGCCAGTTGCCAGTGCTCCTGAAGCCAAGGCTGCATGGACAATGTGAAGACCTAGACAGGGTGACAGGTAAGAAGTCAGCCCTTCATCCTAATATGGCCTGTTACACTGTACCAAGTAAGAGGACACTCACAGGAATGCACAAAATTTGCACATGCTAGTTTGTTAGGAGAGTTGCAGATTCAGAAGAAATACAATTTATACTCCAGAGCGAAGCTCCTATTGTCTTCTCTTTAGACTCTTCTCTGACATCCTGTCAAACTCCACTCTTTAATCTATCTATCTATCTATCTATCTATCTATCTATCTATCTATCTATCTATCTATCTATCTATCTATCTATCTATCTATCTATCATCTGTCTGTCTGTCTGTCTGTCTGCCTGCCTGCCTGGCTGGCTGCCTGGCTGCCTGGCTGCCTGTCTGTCTAAAATATTTTACCCCATCTTAGAAGAAACAAAGGGCAGCTTACATCATTAAAAGACACTGTTTAAAACTAATTGAAGGACACGTTGAGGAACCGTATAACCATCACAAAAACTAAATACAAAAGTAGAGCAGGCGATACCTTTAGGCTACTAGAAAAATCATTAAAACTAAATAATTATACAAATACTAAAAATGATCTCACAAATACCACAATAAAAATGGTAAGAACCAAAATACAGATTTAAAGTAACATAACACTTCATTTTGAAAACCCCTTTCAGAAGCCAATCATGAACAGAAAACTTGTCTGAAGAGAAAAATCTTCACTTGCTTGTGAAAGCACAGCGGAGATGGGGCCAGCCTGGCCTCCTGTAGGAGAGAGTTTCAGAGGCTGAGAGCAGTGACAGAGAAGGTACCAGGGAAAGTAACATTGCCTTCTTCTCTTTAGAGACCTTGAGGAGCAGTGCCAGCACTTAGATTACAACCATGTAAGCATTGGGTTGCAGTTGGTACAGAACTAGTGGCATGTGCTCCAATCTTTTTGCACCAACAATACCATGACCTGCTTCATTTTGCACTGATTCAGGGTGAGGCAAGTTACAGAGATCTGGGAGGCTGCATATGCCTATGTCCCACCCACCCTGTTTTTTAATAAATAGAAATAGGCTGTGGTGACCGAAGTGCTGGAGAGACATGTGATAAAAGTGTGTCCCACCCCCACCCCCAGGACATGAGGAAACCCTCAGTTAATTTTATCTAGGGTTCAGGACAGTGGTATATTTCCTGTTCTTTCATGAGTATTACTAAAGACCCAGCAGTAGTGAATTTGATTTATTATGTTTATTAATTCAAATTTTCTGCTTCCATCAAGTTCTCTGTGGTCTGTACAAAATGTCTCTGCAGAACTAGTTTCATTTGCTTTTAAGGAGCACAACCACAGCAAGGAGCACAGAAGGGCAGGCAGGTTGTTTCAAAGAACATCCCGCCCCCCCATCTAGCTGTTCTAATGCTGGTCCATCTGACAAAGCAGCCGCCACTGTGATTTTCGGCAGAGGAACAAAAACCCATTCTCACCAATGTGAGGATCCAAGCTTACAACAGCAGAAACCATCTCGTGAGGGAGAATGAGAAAGCATGTCCAGATTCTTCTCCTAAACATGTAAGGATGTGAGAGTCAAGATTTTATTTTCTGTTCTCCAGACGGCATGCTAAGAACTTCCGTTGCTCCTGCTAGACCGGCTGATGGAAATGAAAGGTAGAGCTGGGCATCATCTGCATGCATAAGGATGACATTAAAAGTCAGCAAAAAAAAATTTAAAAAACCTAACAAGAATTAAAAAACAAACAAAAAAACAAAAAAAACCCAAAAAAAACCAAAACCTCTGGACAACTTCCTTTCAGGATGTCACAAGTTGCTGCATCAGATTTCAGAATGCAGGCAAAAAAATTGAAAACAGCCTTCAAGTACCATCATGGGCCAAGCCAAAATCGCTAGATCTCTTAGGGCTGTATGGAAAGTAGATGGCAGCCACTGGGCAGTCCAACATGAGGCAGACGTCCTTTTAAAAGCACTGGATGCTCATGTGGAGCGTTATATTGCTGGGAGCTTCTGTGAATAAATTCCAGCTCTTGTAATAGGCCCCTGCCCTATCATGGAACAAGAGGGTTGTGTTTGCTTCTCTTCCCTCTTTTACTTCTGGGCGTCACTGGAAAGTTTCACTTCACTGCTTCCACAGTGGCAATTGTCCCTTCCAAACATGCTCATGGGGATTCCTTAAACAAGAAGCAGCAGCATCCTGGTCTTACTTCCTGCTCTTTTGAGTCGCACAGACCCCATCCTTTTGCCTCTGTGGCCAGCCAGCCAGGCTATCAGTGCTTCCAGGCCTCCACTCCCCTTTGCTGGAGCTATGAAATACATTTGAGCTATGTGTTGCGTGAAGCAGGAGAGAAATGCAGCTGGGAGGATTACAATGTGTCCCATACACTGGGGGTAGTTTCCATGGTGTGAAGGAAACTCGCATCTGAAAATAGACATTGGAAGCAAGCAGCTGGAGACACGGCCCCTGTTGCTCAGCCTAAAACACAAAAAGGACTTTCTTTCCAAGAGGAAGCTTCTCTGACCCATCCTATCACCCCCTGTATTAATTTGCTTTCCATTAAGATATTTATGACATTGTAAAAAAAAAAAGTTAATAAGGGATGGTAAATGAAAGACAGGGGGCCTCTAAATAAAGAATGCTGAACGGCTAGCCAAATACCTTGAATACTGTACTTTTCTGGATAGGCTACGCTCTGTAAAGAGCCAAGGAATAAGCAATTCTATATAGCAGCAGCACATCATCATTGGGGCCAATATGAATGACTCACTTACTGGGAAGTTTGTTGCTCTGACTGCTTCCACTTATTTTTTCCGTCAGCATTGGAGGAAATAGGGGTTCTGTTGGTGTACCACCCACCCCACTACACAAGAGCTCCCCTTCCTGAGCAGGCTGACTTGGTTTTAGACATAGTGTTGCAGTGGGCCTCCATTTGTTTTGCTGAGGGACTTCAACATTCATGTAGAGGCCAGTTTATCAGGAGTAGCTCAGGACGCCATGTCTCTAAAGACAACCACGGGGCTGTCCAAAATGGTATTTAGACCCTTCCATGCTGCAGGGTACACTCTGGACCTAGTTTTCTGTACCAGGCAGAATGATGATGACCTGGGCGTGGAGGACCTCCCAATAGTTCCATTGTGATGGACGGATCATGTCCTGGCAGGGTTGAGGGTTATTGGAATGCTGAGCCTCTGCAGGAGTTGGAGGCCAATTAAAATTGTCCATCCTAGGAGACCAATGGATCCAGATGGTTTCCTGACAACTCTTGGGGACCTGGCTATAATGACAGGTGATTCTGAAGCTGATTTCTAGTGGTCAGTGCTATTGGCATAATTGCTCCTACATGTTCCCTCCAACTGTGTAGTCAGACTAGCTCTTTAGTTTACTAGGAAGCTAGAGATGATAAAGACCAACAATGGTGAAAGACAGACAGGCAGGCAGACAGGCAGACAGGCAGGCAGGCAGGCAGGCAGGCAGGCAGACAGATCCAATGGAGCATGGCTAGAACTTATTTGAAAGCCTACTTTGCAGCAATGGTGACAGCACAGAAGCAATTCTTCTCTACTGCCATTGCATCTGCAGACAGCCTTCCGGTGGACCTCTTTTAGGTGGTAAAGGGACCATTGCTCAAATGACCACAAGATAAGGACAATAACCACTTGATGGCCCACTGTGAAGAGTTTCCATGGCACTTTGCAGACAAAGCTGCTTTTACTTACTCTGACTTAGAAGCTAGAGTTGATGTAGGTCCTGTGGATGTAACCTGGGCCCCTCATTGTCTCATTATAGTGGATATGTTTCAGCTGTTGCAACCTGACAATGTGTGCACAATCTTTCAGGTGTGTGTTGGACCTTTGTCATTCCTTTGTCAATTCCACAGGGGGATTGACTGACAGGATTAGGGGAGTTGTGAATGCCTCCTTGTAGCAAGACAGGGTACCGACATGCCTAAAGAAGGCAATAACAAGGCTGTTTTAATACTGAATAATTATCAGCCAGTCTCCAATATCCCATTTTTGGCCAGGTTTTGGAGTGTGTGATGAAGTACCAGTTCCAGAGGTTTCTTGATGAAGTGGATTTTAGATCTATTTCAGTCTGACTTCAGGCCTGGCTAAAGGACAGAGACAGCTTTGGTCACCTAGATGGAAACTGGCAGGGAGAGAATGCTATTTTTGGCTTTTGATACCACTGACCACGGTATCCTTCTGGAGTGTCTTTCTTGAATAGATGTTTGAGGCAGTGTCCTCCTAGGATAGGGATGGCAAACCTTTTTGACACTGAGTGTCGGCGGGGGGTCGGGACTGGCAGCAGCGGGGCGGCAAGGGTGGGAGCGAGGGCAGCAAGGCCCATGGGGATGGTGATTGGCAGTGGCAGTGGGGGCAGGGATGGCGGAGGCAGGGGGTGGCGGAGGCAGGGTCAGGGTCATTGGTGGCGGGGGGCAGGGATGGCAGCAGTGATGGCGGCAGTGGCGGTGGCAGCAATGGTGGCGATGGTGATGGGGACGGCAGTGGCAGGGGTGGGGGGCGGGGGCAATGGCAGTGGTGCAGGTGGCAGAGATGGGGCAGGGGCGGAGTCATCAGTGGTGGCGGCAGAGATGGTGGCGTGCCAGGCAAAAGCTCTCCGCGTGCCACCTTTGGCACGCGTACCATAGATTCACCATCCCTGTCCTAGGATGTCTGAACTCAGAATGTGATGTTCAGCCAATCCTTTCTGACATCTCTGACCATTGGCCTAGGATTCAGTTTTGTTCGCCGTGTTATTCAAGAAACATTATCTACATAAAATTGCTTGGAAAGGTTGTCCAAAGTTTGGGGATTTGGTACAAATGGTATGCTGATAGCATCCGATGTTTCCATCTGGTTCCAAGAAAGCTGTTCTGTCCTTACACCATGCCTATTGTAAATAATGGCCTATATGAGAACTAACAAACTGAAAGTGAATCCAAACAAGACTGAGATGGTCTTGGTTAGTCACAAGGAAAATCGGGGGTATTGAGCCTATTGCTACCGGATGGGGTTACGTTCTTCCTGAAAAGTTAGGTCTGCAGCTTGGGTGTACTCCTGGATTCAACCCTAAGCTTGAATGCAGAGGCCTCAGTGCTAACCAGTTAAACCTGTTGCACCAACTACGCTCGTTCCTTGGGTTGTTTAATGTGGCCACTATGACAAAGACTCTATTTGCATCTTGTTTAGTTTATTGCAACACATTGGACACAAGGCTGTCCTTGAATGCTCAGAAACTTCACCAGGTCCAAAATGCAGGAGCCAGACAGCTAACTGGTGCTGGTGAAAAGGAGCATGTAACTCCTTTTATTACTATTTCTTCACTTACTGCCAGTTTGTTTCTGGGCTTAATTCAGACTCAGAGTGTTGGTTACCTATAAAGCCTTTCATGGATTGGAGTTCCAGGTTATATGAAGGATCATAACATTGATATAAGTCTTTCTGGCTTATAAAATCTTCTAGGGCGGCCTTTCTTTCAGTTCAACCCTTTCCCAAACTTTTTTGAGGACAAGGGCCTTCTCAGTGGCTACTCCCAGGATTTTCCATGTCTCGAGAAGCCAGGTTGCCCCCCCTTCTACATGTGTGTGGGGAACATGATTTATGAGATCTAAATATTTTAGAGTTTTTTAAAAAATATTTTAAATATGTTTTAATCTCATTTTTGATCTTCATTCTCTCTCCTCTGAAGGAGACAAAACCATATCATCCAACAATGTTTTCCAAATAAATTGTTTTCCTGGGTTTTTCTTCTAGTAAGCCTCCTCACCCACTCCAGCTCAGCAGTACTGGTGAGACGTTCAATGAAGCATTTATAGAAGCTATTTATGCTTCCAATTAATTGGCTAAATTTACTTATTTGGTCTGTGGCACAATTTTATTAGCTATTAATGAGTTGTGTTCCCAAAGCTATTAGTCAAGAGTTCAGCTGTATTTCATGACCATTACCCAAATGGCTATAACATATAGGAAAAGCCTCACAAAATCACGTCACGATTCTCTGGAATGTATTTATAGTTTTACTCCTCTGGATGTCTGCCCAGAAGGAAAAACCCACTGAATTCAATATGCCTTCTTCCCGTTTGGACAGTTATGCACAAGATATGCACCTTCTTTATTTATTATTTTACATCTATAGCACCCCATTAATGCTTTCACTCTCTGGGCACTTCTCAACTTACAATAAATCATATTATTAAAAACACACTCTAACCACCTCCTTCCATACGAACCTACCCGGAAATTAAGATCGAGCCAGGGGGCCCTCTTGAAAGAGCCATCCCTCAAGGAGGTGAGAGGGATGGCCTGTAGACATAGGCCTTCTCGGCAGCTGCCCCCAAGCTATGGAATGCCCTCCCAAGTGAGATCCGCCTGGCGCCAACATTGATGACATTTCGGCACCAGGTAAAAACCTTCCTGTTCCAGACGTTTTTAAATTGATACAATATAGACTGTGGGTCCTCTGATGGCAATTTTAGTGTAATGATTTTAGTGTAAGGTTTTTATTATTGTTTTAATTATTGATTTATATTTGATGTTTTAACTGTTTTAATTCTTTTGATTGTAAGGCGCCCAGAGACCTTTGAGTAGTGGGTGGTATATAAGTTGTAAAAATAAATAAAATAAAATAAAATAAAATAAAATAAAATAAATACAGTACATCAAAAATACAAAAAGGACAGTAAACCCTGCTACTAGATAAGAACTGTTAACCTCTCTCTAAACAAGACTATACAAGTTAAAATCCAGGCCTCTATCCACTAGTAGAAGGAAGCTTTCTATGATTCTCTTCCAATTAGAACCCTAAAAACCATGAGAGATGGAGTGTGGTGAACCTTTGTAGGAAGCGTATTCCAGAGAGAAGGAGCTCTGGTATGACTACCAGTCTTTGGTAGCTATGTAATAAAGACTACAGATTTATGGAAATACTTATGATTATTTAATGTGTGTATCTGGAAATTAATGGGACCAAATATGGGTTGCCTCATGTTATTGTACTTTGAATTCCAGAACTTACAGTATGACTATTGATCATGTTGACTGGAGTGTGAAGAGGTGAACCCCTGAAACATCTAGGGACCTGTGTTCAGGAAATACTGAATCAGATTCTAGGTCAACAACTTGTAGAGATGGGTTGAGACACACACAAAAAAACACGTTTAATCAAAGTTCTGTTTAGCATGCTAGACTAAGGAATATGCCAGGTATCATTTTCTAGTAAGTTTTCTGTCATTATTTTGCATTTTTACAATATATTAAAAATAATATATTATGATAGATAGATAGATAGATAGATAGATAGATAGATAGATAGATAGATAGATAGATTAGATAGATAGATAGATAGATAGATTATACATATATTTATAATATATAATATAATATATATTTAGGTATGTAACTTGTAAGCAACTCTTTACAGAGCTAAACCTCCAATGACATTGTAAGGATAGCATTATGAAGATGTTGGCTTGAATGCTTCAGGTCCCATGAAAGGAAACCTTGAGTAGCTTTAAGGTTTAAGTAACTGTTTAAGAATTTGCTGCTGAACCACAGAATCACTGATTCCAGAACCATTGCCCAAATTTCTATGCTATGCAGGCAAAGACTCAAAACCCAGGCAAAAATCCTCTGGTGATGGATTATGGGACTAGCAGTCCAAAGAATCACAGAGGCCAACTTGTTCAATAAAACCTAGCCATTAAGTTACAGTAATACCAGTTATTCCACAATAAAATACATTGAGATTTACTTAGCTAGTCAGATGGTACATGACATAAACACATACCCACAACCCCAGCTCTTCTCCAGAATATAAACCAATTTTCTGTTCTAACTTCATCTGGGAACCACTTCCAAATAAGGCAGGCTATTAAGACAAATTTAATGCATGTTTTCATGCCCTGATCTTTTTGACCATTATTAGCCTTCCTTAATCAGAAAAACAGTGGAAGAGTTACTTAATGAGGTTTTGGCTTGACACTTGTTCATGTCTTGGCTGATGAAACTGATATAATTGTCCAGGTAGAGCCAAAGGATTCAGAGTTCAGATGTTACAAACTAACAAAGTTCTCATTTAGTTTGAACTTTTTGTTAGACCCCCACCTTCCTTGCATAAAGGAATTAATTCATTCCAATGAAATTATGTTAAGCAAATTTTCCTTTATACAATTTTTTTATAGAAATGCATGGAAAACAGAGTAATCCTTTATCGTGACCATTTTTATGTTGTACGGATTTGCCCCATTGGCAATTCTGTTAAGCAAATTTCCCCTATCTCTGGAATTTTTTATGTTGCACAGATTTTATGTTATACAAACCATATGCTATACAGGGGTCCACTGTATTTGTTAAGATGTATAAAAGCACATTAAATATATGTACCACTATTCCAAAGGAGAAACATAAGCTAGTATGTGTCTATAAGAATTTTAAGTGTTGCTGATCTTTTACTTTCTTTGGTGATCCGTCTCGGAACTACATTTTAATATGTCCTGCCAATGTTAACCAAGATTGATGCCTTATAATTAAGATGAAATTTTATGCACTTTCCTCTTGGAGTGAGACAGCTTGGGTGTTATTTTTCTATAGGGCTGGGTGCCACATAAATGAGTGCTAATGCAAAATGGCATCACTTAATTTATACAAGAAAGAAAGAAAGAAAGAAAGAAAGAAAGAAAGAAAGAAAGAAAGAAAGAAAGAAAGAAAGAAAGAAAGAAAGAAAGAAAGAAAGAAAGAAATCCCCATTGTCCTTCTGCACATACTAAGCTACCCCTTTTCCTCCCAAGGTCATTCTCAGCTTGGAATAATTATCTATCAGAATTATTATTCTATGATCATTTTCTGTAGTTCATTTATTAGAGTTTTTCTCTCTCTTCAGATTTCTGCAGATCTCCTTGGTGAAGATTATTAATGTGTCAGGTGTAGTGTTATAAATTATTCCTATTAAGAGTCACAGCTGTTTGGAGTTACTTAATGCCTTGCTGAAATATGGAAAAAGACTAATGATTTCAGTTAAGATAATATGGATGACTGGGCTAGTTAGAATAAGATGGTTTTTAAGTAAGAAACCTTGAATATTTTCCTTGATGAACAGAAAGTACCAGTATCCTGTCTCCTATGTATTCTGCCCAACGTATGCATGAAGAATTGCAGAGAGCCAATATTACCTTATTTAATCTGTCTATCCTGTTTCATTCAGAGCACATGATGTTTCTCGGAAACCCAGCTATAGGAACAGACAATAAAGATGAGTTTTTCGCCCTCCTTTTCTAGCCCCTTAAAAATGGGACTAGGCAAATACAGAATGGAAAAGAACAGAGTCAAAAGGGGGACTTTTAAATAGAAAAATGATACAAAAAACAATTAAATGCAACATCAGCATGTTATTTTAGGCATCAAAACAAAAAACAAAATATACTCTTTCGTTAACCTTTTATTGCCCCAAAAGCTGCTGAAATGGAATGCAGTGGAGCAGAATGGCAGCCTCTGAGCAGGATAATCAAACCAAATTTATGACAAACAAGTGAATAGATGAGAGAGCGGCATCAAGTCATCTTCAGGAGCCACGTTCCAATGCTCATTCCAGGCAGAAAACCAATATCAAGAAAATCAGTCCAAAGCAATGACATCCAAGTAGGACAGCCCAGTGATGCTTCCCCCATCCCATCCAACTAGAAATGACTGATGCCATGAGCCACAAATCAACCCTGTTTGCCAGGGAATCACTCCAACCTGGCCTTAAAAATTAAAGCCCTATTGGCACAGATTGGAGTTGGCCTGGAACTCATTTTCTCATGAGTCACCTGATAGGTGGGAAACAGATTTCTCTGGACCACTCCACAAATTGGCAAAGGGCCTAGACTGAAACTTATTTCTCTGTGTAACTACACTATCAATAAATAAACCACTATAAACAAACAAACGAACGAACGAATGAATATTTCACAGGATGCAGTTCCAGGGGAAGCACCTGTCATGCAGCACTGAAACACATGGCTTTCATTCCGCTCTTGTTCTCACTGGTTACTCAGGGGTGTGTATGTGCAGGATACACTAGACCAGTGGTTCTCAACCTGTTGGGACCCCAGATGTTCTTGGGCTGCAACTCCCAGAAGCCTCCACCACTTGCTGTGCTGGAAGGGGTTTCCAGGAGTTGCAGTCCAGGAACATCTGGGGACCCAAAGGTTGAGAACCTCTACACTAGACAAACTGATTTCACTTTATATGTGTGCTCATTTATTCTGGTTCTTTAGTTATACGTGTATCCAAATTTTTTCTCCAAAGAGATTTACACGATTTTCCTCCTATACATTATCTTTCCAACAATCTTGTGAAGTAGATCACACTGAAAAAGACTGACAATCCTGAGGCCACCCAGTTGAGTTCCAGGGTTTATGGGATACTTGATCCCACACATTTCCAGCCCCAGTCCTATACTCAAATACACATATAAATAAACACCACTATTTGGCTAGTCCTCTTTCAGTGTATGCTGTAATTCTGTATAATATCCTAGATATCCTATCTAAATAACTTCTCTGGTTTTCCAATGTGGATCTATTACTTACGGATTGACACAATTGCTCCTAAGCACTGTTTCTTGCTGAATGAAACCTGTTTACTCCCTTGGTCTGATGACGAGATTTGTTAATCAAGTGTAGATAACATAAACAGAAGAACACAAGATATCCAAAGACACTGGAGAGAATCTTTAGCTGTCCACTCTGATTTGTTTGTGAAACACTCAGCTGATAACATCACTTGCATCCGGTCCAACCTAGCTGCTACTTTCAGTACAGTATGAAATACTCCCATCAGATCTTTTATTTATTTCTTACATGTCTGTAATGCCAGATTAGTGTGAGGCACTATTCTGAGTATTTAACAATCAAATAAAAACAGATAGCATAAAATAGCATTACATTGTATAACAATAACCAAAGAGAGATGCAACAAATAGTTTAATAGTTTAATAATACATACTTTATTGTCATTGTACATAAGTACAATGAAATTAATTGCTATCCCAGGTGTAAAAAACTAACATCAAAAAGAAAAACAAAGAAAAACAAATACATTAAAAAGGTAAAACGGAATTAAAAGCATTCATACACAATTCATCAAAGCTCCCCAAGGTCACACTATTTGGTTACAGCATTTAGGATGGTTATAGCTCTCGGATAGAAACTTTTTTATCTGTTTGTTTGTTTGTTTGTTTGTTTGTTTTTTGCTCTGTATCTCTTGCCCGATGCCCGATGGCAGCAGTACAAACAGACTATGTCTGGGATGAGATGAATTCTGTAGAATGTTATTTGCCTTTTTAAGGCAGCGGGAACTGTATAGTTCTTCCAGAGATGGGAGAGGGTGACCGATGATTTTCTGGGCTGTGGTTATGACCCTCTGGAGAACTTTCTTATTGGTGGTTGTGCAGCTGGAGAACCAAGCACAGACACAATATGTAAGAATGCTCTCTATGGAGCATCTGTAGAAGGACACCAACAATTTCTCACTCAGATAATTTTTCTTTACAAGTCTGAGGAAGTATATTCTCTGCTGGGTCTTCTTCACCTGAGCAGCGGTGTTAGCGCTCCAGGTCAGACCCTGATAGATGGTAACACCGAGGAACTGGAATACAGTCACCGTCTCCAGACAGTCCCCCCTCATATACAGGGGATGAATGTCCATATTGTAATACACCACCAGTTCCTTGGTCTTGGTGGTGTTAAGAACCAGATTATTGTCTCCACACCAGGCACAGAGTCGCTCCACCTCGTCCCAATAGGCGGACTCATTCCCTTCGGAGATGAGCCCCAACACAGTGGTGTCATCAGTAAACTTGATGATTTTGTTGCTAAGGTGGGTAGAGGTTCAGTCATACATATATAAGGTATAGAGAAGGGGGGCTCAACAAACAACCCTGTGGGACCCCACGCTAACCCTCTGAGAGTGGTCTGAGAAAAAGTCCAAAACCCAGAGGCAAATGGAATTAGAAAAGCCAAGCTCCTCTAGTTTGGACATCAATCTGTGGGGGAGGATAGTAAAAGCAGAGCTAAAACCCACAAACAGCAGCCTCACATAGCTCTCTGGCTGCTCCAGATGGGACAGAGCAGTGTGGAGAGTGTTAGTGATGGCATCCTCTGTGGATCTATTTATTTATTTATTTATTTTATTTATTTTTACAGCTTATATGCCGCCCACTACCCAAAGGTCTCTGGGCGGCTTACAACAAGGAATTAAAACAGTTAAGACATAAAATATCAATAAATAATTAAAACAACAGCAAAACCTTATACTAAAATCATCACTAAAATTGCCATCAAAGGACCCCAGTCTATGTTGTATCAATTAAAAACTTCTGGAACAGGAAGGTTTTTACCTGGCGCCGAAATGTCATCAATGTTGGCGCCAGGCGGAACTCACTTGGGAGGGCATTCCATAACTTGGGGGCAGCTGCCGAGAAGGCCCTATGTCTACAAGCCATCCCTCTCACCTCCTTGAGGGATGGCTCTTTCAAGAGGGCCCCCTGGCTAGATCTTAATTGCCGGGTAGGTTCATATGGTAGGAGGCGGTCCTTCAGGTATCTAGGTCCCAAGCCGTTTAGGGCTTTATATGTCAAGACAAGCACTTTGAATTGGGCTCGGGCAGCAACTGGTAACCAATGCAGGTTATGTAGAATCGGCGTGATGTGATCTCTGGCGGCCCCACCACTCACCAGCCGCGCCACACGATTCTGAACCAGTTGCAATCGCCGGACCGTATTTGCCCTGTATGCAAACTGATAGTTGTCAAATGTCGATGGAAGACAGGAGATGGTGTGACTACGTACCAGTTTCTCGAAACACTTCATGATGACTGGAGTCTGTAGTGATTAAGGCTGCTGATTAGGTTTTTTTTTGGGCAGAGGGTCAATTGTCGAGGACTTCAGGCATGGTGGAACGATAGACTGGTGTAAGGACTGGAGGACGGGTTAAAGATCTTAGTGAAGACCCTTGCATAGTCCCTCAACATCTGTTCAGTGATGCCATCAGGTCCAGCAGCCTTCCTTGGATTCACAGCCCTCAGTACGTGCCGCACCTCATGCTCCTCCACAGTGAGTGTGGGGCCACTGTGGGCTGGTGGCTGTAATGCAACTGTCTCTGGTGGCTCCACCTCAAAGCGGGCAAATAAGAGGTTAAGCTCCTCTGCCAGCGAAGGGTCCCCATCAACAGCAACAAGGTTCAGTCTGTAGTTGGTAATATGCAGGATCACCTGCCACACCTGCCTTGTGTCATTACTAGAGGTGGGCACAAACCAGAAAACCCATGGTTCGGGTTCGTCTGTTTTGGGCCCACCCTTGGTTCGGTTTGGTTTTAAAAAAATCTGTACGAACCCGAACCAATCCAAACCGGTTCAGGTCGACTAACCAGGTGGCTGTGGTGGCAGTAGGGCAATCCTGGCCCCAGCAGCAAGGGCTTTTTGAGGTGCTGGCTTGGGGCCAGTGCCTCATTTTTATTTTTATTTTTTTTGAGCTTCCAGCCTTCACCAACTTTTATAACATCTTACTTTTTTAATTTCATTGGCTGGGGAGTTTTTAACTCTGCTGCAGCTACTGTTTTTTAAATCTTGTTTTTATTGTATTATACTGTATAGTATTTTTATAGTCTTTTATAGGTATTGTGTTGAATTTACATTGTACTGCTTTTATTGTACTTTTATGAATTTGGGTCCCTCCGGGGAGAAAGGCGGCATAAAAATAAAGTTATTATTATTATTATTATTATTATTATTATTATTATTATTATTATTATTATTATTATTATTATTATTATTATTATTATTATTATTTCTTCAAGCGCAGACCACACAACCCCTGGGGCTGGGTCGGCGTTGATTCTTTTAAAACATTTTTTTTAAAACTGTGCGGCCGCTGGAGCCGGGTTGGCACTGTTTTTTTTTTTCAAATTTATTTATTTAGTTTGTTTTACAGTGCTGACCACATGGCTCCTGGGGCCAGGTCTGCACTGGTTTTTTAAAATTACTATTATTTTAAAGTGCCGACCACGCGGCCCTTGGGGCCAGGTCAGCCCCCCCTTTTTTTAAGTGTCGACCCGGCTACCCCTGGGGCCAGGTCGGCACTCTTGTTTGTTTGTTTGTTTTTAAAGCGCTGACCACGTGACCCCTGGGGCCAGGTCAGCGATCCTTTCGTTGTTGTTTTTTAAATTATTTTTTAAAGCACCAACCGTGTGGCCCCTGGGTCTGGGTCAGCACTGGTTTATTTATTTATTTATTTATTTTGTTTGTTTGTTTTACAGTGCCAACCGCATAGCTCCTGGGGCTGGGTTGGTGCTGGTTTTTAAAAAATTATTTTTTTTTAAGTGCCAACCATGTGGCCCCTGGGGCTAGATCAGCCCTTTTTTTTAAATTTAGAGTGCCGACCAGGCCACCCCTGGGGCCAGGTCAGCACTCCTTTTTTGTTTGTTTTTAAAGCACTGACTGCATGGCCCCTGGGGCCAGGTCAGCGCTGATTCTTTTTTTATTTTTATTTTCCTTTATTTTGGAGCGCCAACCCAGACACCGTTTCATTTCGTTTTATTTTTCTTTGATGGATTGGTTCATTAATCATTTTGTTAGCTAATGAAATGAATGACGAATTACGAAACAAATTAAAAGTTCATTTCGTGCTCATCTCTAGTCGTTACGGAAGTTGTCCTCAATCCTCTGCCTGTAATCCATTTTGGCCTTTTGAATGCCTCTCTTCAAGTTGGCTCTTGCAGCGCTGCAGAGCTCCACATTGCCAAGCCTGAAAGCCCTGTTCCTGTCCTGCAGCAGGCACTGGACCTCACTGTTCATCAGGGGTTTCTGATTGGAGTAAATCTGGATGCGTTTGTTCACAGTACCAATATCTGTGCAATGTTTGATATAGCACAGGACTGCTTCTGTGTACTCCTCCAGGTCTGGATGGTCAAAAATATCCCAGTTGGTTCTCTCAAAACAGTCCTGCAGCTGGTGAGAAGCACCTTCTGGCCAAATTTTAACAGTCCTTGTCGTGGTAAGAGCTCTTTTCCTGAGGGGGGTATATGCTGGTGCTAGGAGCAGGGACATGTGATCATTTAATAACATAAGATTAAGAAATCACTCAGCATAAACAACAGATGAGAGGGGAGTGCTATAACAATGTATAAACCATCATCAGAAAGTACATTCCAGCACCCATTAGAGGCAGAAGACCAAAATTAAACAGCCTAGGCCAGCCATTTTCAAGTCACACAGTGTGGCTGCATGCTTTCTGTCAGCATTGCCAGGCCTGTCATTTTGGTTAGCCTGAAGAAGAGGAGGCTGAGAGGGCATGCATAGTTGTTATTCTGTGCCTTCAAGCTCTTTATTCTGGCCTCCTATTCACAACATCAATTTTCTTCCTGGAATGTTGTTCCCTGAGATGTTTGGGACCAGTTGCATCCTTCCCTTCTAATCAGGTGGGACGCGTGAAAAAATATGTTGGGCTGCCCTTCTTGGAAGTTCCATTCCAGGGTTTAAAATAATTGTCCAGAACAGGTATTGAAATGTTCCTGAGAATGATTGGTGGCTTGTCAGAAAACCTGCTGCTTATCGTAGAGCAGGCCTGCCCAACAGGTAGACCGCGGGCTACTGGTAGCCCGTGAAGGGTTCAAAAGTAGCCCGCCGGCCATCAATAAAAATATTGAGGGGATAAGTTCTCCACCCTTCCCTCCCCCATCCCAAGGACCACCACTGCCCCAGCAAAGTTCTGGGTCTGCCAGCCCACTGTCACAGCCGAGCAGGGCAGTTCAAGGGCCATGGCGCATTGAAATCTATTATCTCCAGAACAGATTAATTGGTTTTCAATGCATTTCTGTGGGGAACAGCTGCTCTACTTACAAAAGTTTTTACTTATGAGCATGTGCTCAGAACAGATAAAATTTGCAAGTAGAGGTTTTAGTGTAGTAGCCCTCAGGCACTTTGGGCCGGAAAAAGTAGACCTTGGGCTGTTCAAAGTTGAACAGCCCTGTCGTAGAGAGTTGCCATTATGGAGGACTTGACTCATCAGATTCAATGGGCCTGTTCTAACATTTTACTCCCAGCGGTAGGATTTCAGAATATCTGTGAAAGCTGATGGATGCACTGAAGGGTTTCTAAGAGCTAAAACTCATGAAATCCCATTTTAAAATTAGTTTTAACTATGATGTCACTTAATGATATACTACGTTGGGAGAGGCCATGGCTTTCTGGAGGACTCCTTTAAGTGCTAGCCAACATGGATAACTGCCTTCTCTCATTTTGTCATGCTTAGTTTCCCACTAAAATCAGTGGGACAAGATGGCCGTGTAGAGGAACTTAAAAGTTCATTTATCTCTTACTATGACTTATTTATATTAAACAGCTATAACACAGTTTTAATACCACCCTACATCATCCTGGGAGTTGTAGTTTGGTGTGTTGCTAGAAGTTCTTTGTCAGACATGCTCCACAGTCCTCCTTATTGGTTACCTAACTACAAACCCCAGGATTCCCTCAGATGGAACACGGCCATTAAAATGATGTCCAACTGATGTAGTGCAGGTCTGCTGTAAGTTTGGTCCCAAGCCATAGACAGTTAGACCAAGGCCAATGTTAGTGATGTCAAGAAGACATCAAATGGCAAATCCTGGTGACTTCATCCCTTGCTTTTGCCAGTCCTTTAAAGAAGGGGGGATTTGAATCCATTCTATAGAGCTGCCCCAGTCTATTGCCTCGTCTATCTCAATGTAAGGCTGCCTATTAGCTCAGTTAGCAAGCATGTTCTGGGTTTCTTCTTCAGCTGAGTGGAGTGGCATTTGCAGCCTTGTTAGCCAAGAGCTATTCTTCATCCATCTGATCCCTGCTTGGTAAGGTTTCACAACCTCAGCAAGTTGGAAGTGAAAGTATTTTGACTATGCTGTGATCTGTGCTGCCCTGGAGCAAACTATGTCACTATCTAATATACTGGAGGAATAAAATAAGTGCTTTGAATTACTGTCGGTAACAATCAGATTTTCCAGCCATCCAGTTGCCCCCAGGAAATTTAGTAATGTAGAGCGCCAAATCTTTTTCTTATTTAAAAGTGGAAGCCATCATCTTTATTTATCTGGGAGCCCAATTTTCTCTTGTGACCTTTTCTGCTGCACTGAAACCACCCCTCCATTAAAAAAATCCACTTCAGCACCAGTTGCAATGAGTTCAAGTAATAGGATCCTTCTTATAGGCATCTTGGTCTGTGGCACTTCAGGACCAGATAGATCACCTCTCAATATGGTGGTTGCTGACGTAAACCCTTCCTAAGTGTGCCCAAACAAACTAGAGCCCAAGTGTCATTGGATATCAGGACCACTGTCTCTGAACAAAGGTAGAGTGAAACAGTAATAAACATGACTAGCTCTTGCTTCCTTAGGAGGTTACTTCACGTCCTTCTTTGTACCGTGACAGTGTTGGTCGCGATCACATGTTTTTGTCCACGTTTCAGTGTTCTCATGGTTGTGATAACTTGTCTCTTGAGAAATGTTACCTCACAGTCTTGTACTGTGACAAACACTGAATTTGTCTAGCTTCATTTTTCCTTTTTTTTGGGGGGGGGGGCTTAAAATTCTTTTTCGATATTTCACTTCTGAAATGTCAAAATAAAAAAAGACAGTTTTCTGAGATAAATGAATGTTTTGTAGCATGACAGTTGTTACTATATGGTGTCTTGTAGAGATGGGCACGAAACTAACTTTTAGTTTGTTTTGTTATTTGTTATTCATTTTGTTACAGAACAAAATGAATAATTAACCTCAGAGTGGATTTAGAACTAAATGAACCGAACTGAAAAAAATGGTTCATTTCGGTTCGTTTCATTAATGGCAGTGAGATGTCTCCTACCTGGTGCTGCTGGTCCTTCCTGGATGGTCTGGTCTTCGTGGCTGCAGGGAGGGGACGACCATGGAAAAAAAAGCTGATCAGCCATGCTACAGCTGGTAGGCAGCTGTGGTCAGCAGAAAAAATAAAACAAATAAAAAATAAAATAAAATAAAAGATCCAGTGCATGGACCCTGGTACCAGCCTGTGAGCACCAGACCAGACTGCGACTGCAAAAAGGTTTTTTTAAAAGCTGACCAGCCCGCACTACGTGGCCGGCAGTAAAAATAAAAGAAAATAAATAAAAATAAAATATTTTTTTAAAAAGGAGTGCCGACCCGACCCCAGGGGTGGCCGAGTTGGCACCCTAAAATAAAGAAAAAATATGAAAAATAAAACCAGTGCCGATCTGGCCCCAGGGGCTGCGTGGTCAGCGCTTGGAAAAAAATCAACCCCCCCCAAAAAGGAGCGCCAACCCAGTCCCAGGGGTGGCCGGGTTGGTGCCCTAAAATAAAGGAAAAAATATAAAAAATAAAATTAGCCCTGAGGTGCTGGCTCCAAAAACAAAACAAAAAACGATAAAAAGCAAACAAACCCTGAGGTGCTGGCTCCAAGCCAGCACCTCAAAAAGCCCCTGCCACAGGGGCCAGAATCGCCCCCCTGCCGCTGCCACTGCCACCCGGTAAGAATGATGTGATGAATGATGATTGAAGATGATGAGGACATGGATGATGAGGATGAGGATGCTGCCAGTCCAGTTTGTGCAGTTGTCAACGTCTGTGTTTCTATTATTATTTTTTTTAAGTTTTTTCCCCCGCCCATGCGATGTCAAATGGATCAAATCACGCAAAGCAGGGCGAAATGAATAACGAATCAAAACAAAACAAGAAATGAATATTTTTAAAAATTTGTTAAAAACGAAACAAAACGAACCAAACCCCAAAATGAACTGAACCAAAATGAATAACCATTTTTTGGGTTTGTGCCCATCTCTAGTTTCTTTTCTTGGAACAGAAACTGGGAACAAAGAGCGGCAAGGGAAAACCCTACCCCAGCACCAGGTACAGTATTGTCGCACTTAGCACCCCTTCCGGGGGTGTGGTTGAAACAAATTTCAGTAGTTGCCCGACGGACGTGAAGTGACATTTTTTGTACCACTCCTAAGCACAACACTAACAGAGACAAAACGGACATGAAGTAACTGCCTTAGCGTTCAGGAAGTGCTTGCTTCTTTTAAAAAAACTTGTAACTTAATTGTCAGAGGATTGAGGGGAGGAATGGACATTACAATAGCCTATGATTAAAAAAGGGATTTGCTGGGCTGTTAAAAGCATCTCAGTACACATGAAGAGCTTTTTCTCACCTTCTGGAATTGACATTCTGCCTTTCTTAGTTTTTGTGGTTGGCCTTCATGATTTAAGCACAGCTCCGGATTCTGATTTTCTCAAACATGAAAGATTCCTCAACTGCAGCTTGTCTAGCAGAAATATGTCATCGGCTATAATCATGGGCTATTTTTAACGTCTGGTTCTGCTTGGCGTGTGGTTCCCCTGACAGTTCTGGGAAAGGCTGAGCATCATTAGAGCTACCCCCTACAACAATGCCATTCTTCAGTGAAAGCAGCCACCTGTCCAACTTGACTGTGCTCTGTTCGACTAGTGTCAGGATAAAAACCCGTAAGAGTGACAGCAAGGGTCTGGAAGTTGTGTGTCATAGTCAACACCAGACTGAGCTGGCACACAGGTCATCTAGACATGAATACCACATGATGGTGCCATGTCTTCTTTAAAGCACACACACATGCATAAAACCCTATCAATACCAGTCCTTCCCAGATGTTCATCTTTTTGTATGTGGCTAGTTCTGCTGCCTAGATGCCCTAAGTACATCCCATCTCTCCTGATTTCGGAAGCTAAGCAGGGTCGGCCCTGGCTAGTACTTGGATGGGAGACCACCAGGGAATACCAGATGCTGTAGGTGCCTAGAGTAGGAACTGGCAAACCACTCCAGTATTCGTGCCAAGAAAACTCCATGGACGTGGAGTCACGAAGGGTCGGTCACAACTGTAACGACACAACACACACACACACACACAGTTCTGCAAACCACCTTTGTTAAACTTAATGTGCATGAGGCACAGCAACTGCCATGAACTGGGTTTTGCTCAGATTTTTTCAGATTTTTTCTTCTTTAACCGTTCTGCTATAAGCAGCTTTCCCAATTGGAGCAGACATGATTGTGTTTTTAACTCATTGGAGTCTTTTATTCTTTCCTTTCCTGGAATTTTCATTTGTATTTCTGAATTAAAAACATACTGGTCAGGCACTCCGTTAAAAACAAAGCAGCAAGAGGAGCAGAGGGTGCTTTATTTTTTTCCAATGGGGGGAAAAAGTTAGAAAAAGAACCAAACAAAGTCCTTTGTTCTCATTTTAGTTCACCTACTTTAGCCAAATTCAGAAGTAATTCCAAACAGCTGAGGTTACCCTGGGACATCTAATCCCTCAAAAGATTTCCAGAACTGGCATGCAATTGTACAGTCCTACACTCTATGAGCAAAATTTAATTCTTAGAAAATCTCTGAAGCAAGGGGAGAGGAACAGAAATTCGTGTTGCATCTGTTCTAGTGCGCAGTCATGTCCAGAGAAAAACCAAACAGTGAATCAGAGTAAAGGTTCCACATAAAAGGGTTGAGATGTACACAAAAAAAGAAAGAAAGAAAAGAAAATTGTGTATTTTGGGATTATGTGGTAGAGCACAGCTTTGAAAAGGCATTCTTTAGGATTACAACTCCCAGCATCTCCCAGCCCGTATGATCACCCAATGTTCAGTACAGTGGTCCCTCGCCATTTCATGGTTCATATACTGCGATCCCGCTATATTGCAGTACCGCATTATATGAAAAAAGGCCTCCAGGGGTAAGAGGGGAAAGGCCTGTTTCAGGCCTCCTGTACCTACCCCAGGACTGGCGCTGCCCTGAACTGGCCTACGAGGGCCTTCCCAGGCCTCCCTGTGAACCGGAAGTGACTTCCGGTAAACTGGAAGTGACTTCTGGATTGCCAAAAAATAATTTCTGAGGCCTCTGAGAAATGATTTTAGGTGACCTGGAAGTGACTTCTGGTTCGCAGGGAGGCCCTTTTGGGGCCTCCAGAAGGCCCGGGAAGGGCCTTGAAGGCCCGTGAGGGGCAGCACCAGGCTGGGGGTAAGTGCAAGATCCCCAGCTAGGCCCCCCAGGGCCAACCAGACCTGCATCCGCATATTGCGGATTTTCCATTATTGCAGTTTGGGTCAGGTCCCTAACCCCTGCGATAGGTGGGGGGATCACTGTGAAACTCACAGAGATTGTGTCTGCAAGAAGGGATGAGGTTGTAAAAATGGTCAACAGTGTGGATTCTGATCCCAGGTCTGCATGTGGTTAGAGAAATAAAACTAAATTGGCTGAACTATTCTTGTCAGACATAGCTACTGAAGCCACGAGTTACAGGCTTCCTAGTCCAGTGGAACACCACTTCCTACATTATAAGGAAAGAGTAAAGAGGGGGGAAAGCTCTGTAAAACTTTCATTTAAATAAAACATGTCACTTGTTTTAGAAAGCAGACAAACTGTGGGCTCACCTGAAGGCAAAAATAGTACTTCTTCCAAGCAATGGACATCTTTTGGCCCTGTCACCCTAAAACATCAGATGTGCAAGCAAAATTCATCTCCAAAGAAAATTCTTCCCTGCCAGAAGTGGTGACAGCTGTCAGCCTTGACAGCTTTAAGAAAGGATTGGACATGTTCATGGAGAACAAGGGTCTTAATGGCTATATGGATGTCTAAGGACAACCTCCGGGATGGACAGAGAGTCAGGATATCTCTCAATGCCGATCGCAGGGAATCGTAAGCAAGTGAAGATATCCGCTTAGGAATACCATGAAGCAAATGGTGAGCCACTGTGTGAGACAGAATGCTGGACTGGATGGGCTGTGGCCTGTTCTGGCCAGGCTGTTCTAATGTTCTTCTGAACCCTCACAGTGTAACCTGAAAGCCAACCTTGCCTGGTATGGTCTATTATGACTTCCTGAAACTGCCTTGAATCTTAGGCAGAGGACTTTCCTCTTGTCAGCTATCTTAACATTCTCACTACAGCTGTCAGAGATTGAACCTGATTATTTCTTTGGGTGGCAAACACTGTCAGGAGTACTGTCACCAAAGCCGAACAATAATCAAATAATGTATAAATAAATAAGGAACTGGCATCATGAGTGGGTTCCTTTTGGACCTCTGGCGTTCCCAAAAACTCCCAAATAATTTAGGAGGCTCTTTATAATCATCACACTGTTTATTATTTAACAAACAAACAAACATCTGGAACTACAACCTCTGTTGGCTCAGCATAACCATCAACAGGGATCTGTACTGGCCATCAATCCCTCAGCTCTGGTGATGGTAAATTATTCGCCACTAGGGACAAATTCTCAAATGCTTGCAATCACTGAATTGCCTTGTCAGACTCCCTGCACTGGAGAAAAGGGTCCCACAGCAGGGATGTATGGCCCATTCAGCATCTGGGTCATTCTTCTGTCATAACTGGCCACTCCTCCTTCCTTGAGGTAACCCCTCTTGATGGACACACACATACAGTCCATTTCACTGGTTCCTCCTCCCTGAACTGGACTGTCACACACCCTTTTTCCTCAATTCCTAAACTCCTCTCTGCCCGATTTGCGCCTCTCCTCTCTGAAGGGTTTTTCAAGGAAAGTGAAATATTTAAGATTTTACAAGTGGCCTCTGTCCTAGCATTTCTGTGGCAGAGCAAAGATTTGAACATTTGATTCCTGAGTCCTAGTATATCCATCTGTTTACCACATCACATAATTCCCCAAACCATAGTTGGCTGAGTGGTTTTGGAAAATGTAGCCTGATGCACTGCCAAGCTCTAGGAGAGGCAGGCAATGAGAAATTCAACAGCATTTCTTATTATATTCTCTTGAAGCAGAATATACCCCATATTTCCAGTGAGCTGAATAAACAATTCAAAAGCCTAAATGCATTTAAATTTCATTTTAAAAGAGGAGACAATTAATTGTAGAGATGATGGCATTATAGTAACATCATGCTAACATGAGGAAGACATTTCCTGTCTTTACAAGTAACTTGAATTCTATGTTCTAAAATTTCTTATTTGAAAAGTTTCCTAAAGACAACAAATATAGATTCCAGTTGACAGCCACTGGTTATAGAGTTTTGGTATTGCAACATGTGATGTTTGCAGCTGTAAGGGGGGGGGCTAATTCACTGGAAAAAAATTAATATTTTTAGAGGAACATTCTTGGAAGAGAGAGAGACTACAGAAGGATAGGAAATAGGAAACTGTAAAACAAATTAGATGATGTGTTTAGAGATTTTTAAAACAAACAAACAAACCCCAAAACACTAGAAGTAGACTTCAAGATGCCTTGCTCACTGTAATGCCAGTCAACTGCCAAGAGTGCTAAGAGAAATTGTCACAGGATTAATCATATATTCTTTTTCTTTACTTTTTCTTTCCTTCAGTAAAAGTGTCATCACTTTTAATGACTCAGTTCAATACATTTCCCCCCCTTGTAAATTCAGTGGTTTCTGGTGGGAGAATGCTTTGAGCATACATGAAGGATCTTACCACCTGTGCTGCCTGGAGAAGACTGAGTTAAGAAGGAAATATAGGCTGCCCCACTCCTTTCATGTAATAGAAGATGTATGAACATGGTGATTTGGGAAGGATCGCATGCAAAAATCATATGAAATCAAGAAGATCTGTTCTAGATTTCTAAGATGCAACTTTTACCCAGACCCCTTTTAAGGGACAGAGTAAGTATTACAGGTGAGAATTCCCATTTCCTGAAAAGCCTTTTTGATGACAAGAAGTTTGCTCTCATTTACCAATTTACTGACATCACCACCAACTGCTGGTAGAAAGGAAGAGAAGCCCAGTGCTCAGTAATACCAAATTAAATGCAAATACAAAATAGACATGATAATTTTTTAAAGAAAAAAAGCAAAAGCAAAGTGTTCTGCATATATACTGCCCCATACCACTTCAAATAGTCTCTGGGCTATTTACAATTTAATTACATTATGAAAGCTACACAAAAAATGAAATGAGCCACAGACCTGAGATGTCCCAGGCTGACGGAGTCTGTCTGGAGGGAAAAGCAAAGCCCCATGCTGTGGGGAGAGGAGGAGGAGAGGAGGAGGAGAGGAGGAGGAGGAGGAGAAACTATTTGAGAAGATCAGGGCATGTGTGTGCTGGTGCTCCCACAACTCGGTCCGCCCAGCTTGTCTCCCCAACCATTCCACTAGACATGGGCACGACTCGGCGAAATTGTCATTTCCGTTTTCGGTTATCGTTTCTGTTATGTAACGGAAACAGTAACGATAATTAAGCCGTCAGAACTCGATGTCGAACCGGAAAAAGAAAAAATTGGTCGTGTTTTTCGTTTCCGTTTGTGGCATCGCGGCGATCGCGCAATGCGAAGCACAGAAAAAGTTTTAAAAAGTTTTTTTTTAAAAAACCCCGACTCCTGGCCAAAAAAGCAGGCGAAAATATGCCTGCTTGGGGCTTTGCCACCTACCAGAGGGGTGGTTTCTGGGGGCTCCCCGGCCTTTCCCCCCCTCTTCTCCTGTCCTGGGGTGCTTGCACCAGGCTGGGGGAGGGTCATCCTCGTTGTCTGTCTTTCGCTGCATGCCATGCGGTGGGGGGGATCCAAAATGGCGACCACAATTTTTCTTTTGAAATCGTGGTAAAAAAACACACCAAATCACCACAGAAACATGTGAAATTTATTTATTTTAAATGCCTGAATTTTTATAGTAGCAGCAGTGGGTTTTTTATAGCAATAAAACGTCGTATTGATTTTATTTTATTTTATTTTATTTTATTTTATATTTTTTTAGACCTGCCCATTTGGGCTGGGCATGGGATGGGACCAAGAAAATTTTTTGAACCATTCCACCAATGGCATCACCAGGTTTTTGACTGACACTTCTGGATGTCTCGGAGGGCATAAAAAGCTGAGGCACCTTCCAGAAATCGCAGTCGGGTCGGTGTATGGATGTGGTTGAGGGAGGAGGTCTGGCTGCTGGTGCTGGTGTGATCCGATCGAGATTGAGGAGGGAGGCTGGAGGCTTTAGGATTTAAGTTAGGCAGGCAGGGAGGGAATTGAATTTAGAAAATAATTTCTTTGATTCCCTGCAGCTTTTCTGCTAAAGGGAATAGCAGTTTATTCTTTATTTCTTCTCTGGCAGTTTGAGGATGTTTTTCTGATATTGGATAAAGGGGGAGGTTTGACTGGGAGTGGGAGGTGTGAATTTATTTTAAATATATATTTTTGTTGTTGTTCAGTCGTTCAGTCGTGTCCGACTCTTCGTGACCCCATGGACCAGAGCTCGCCAGGCCTTCCTATCCTCCACTGCCTCCCGGAGTTTTGTCAAATTCATTTTGGTTGCATCGATGACACTGTCCAACCATCTCATTTTCTGTCGCCCTCTTTTCCTTTTGCCTTCGATTTTTCCCAGCATCAGGGACTTTTCCAGGGAGTCCTCTCTTCTCATGAGGTGGCCAAAGTACTGGAGCCTCAGCTTCAAAATCTGTCCTTCCAGTGAACATTCGGGGTTGATTTCTTTCAGAATGGATAGGTTTGATCTCTTTGCAGTCCAGGGGACTCTCAAGACTCTCCTCCAGCACCACAGCTCAAAAGCATCAATTCTGCGGCGATCAGCCTTCTTTATAGTCCAGCTCTCACTTCCATACATCACTACTGGAAAAACCATAGCTTTAACCATCCTGACCTTAGTTGGCAAACTGATGTCTCTGCTCTTTAGTATGCTATCTAGGTTTGCCATTGCTTTCCTCCCAAGAAGCAGGCGTCTTTTTTTTTCATTGCTGCAGTCGCCATCTGAAGTGATCAAGGAGCCCAAGAAAATAAACTCTGTCATTGCCTCCATTTCTTCCCCTTCTATTTGCCAGGAGGTGATGGGACCAGTGGCCATGATCTTAGTTTTTTTGATGTTGAGCTTCAGCCCATTTTTTTCACTCTCCTCTTTCACCCTCATTAAGAGGTTCTTTAATTCTTCCTCACTCTCTGCTATTAGAGTAGTATCATCTGCGTATCTGAGGTTGTTGATATTTCGTCCGGCAATCTTAATTCCGGCCAGATTCATCCAGACCGGCCTTTCTCATGATGTACTCTGCATATAAGTTAAATAGGCAAGGTGACAGTATACAGCCTTGTCGTACTCCTTTCCCAATTCTAAACCAGTCAGTTGTTCCATATCCAGTTCTGACCGTTGCTGCTTGTCCCACATATAGATTTCTTAGGAGACAGATAAGGTGGTCAGGCACTCCCATTCCTTTAAGGACTTGCCATTTTGTTGTGGTCTACACAGTCGAAGGCTTTGGCATAGTCAATGAAGCAGAAGTAGATGTTTTTCTGGAACTCTCTGGCTTTCTCCATAATCCAGCGCATGTTGGCGATTTGATCTCTAGTTCCTCTGCCCCTTCGAAATCCAGCTTGTAGTTCTGGAAGTTCTCTTTCCACATACTGCTGAAGCCTGCCTTGTAGAATTTTGAGCATAACCTTGCTAGCATGTGAAATGAGTGCAACTGTGCGATAGTTGGAGCATTCTTTGGCATTTCCTTTCTTTGGGATTGGGATGTAGACCGATCTTTTCCAGTCCTCTGGCCACTGCTGGGTTTTCCAAATTTGCTGGCATATCTTATGCAGCACCTTTACAGCATCCTCTTTTAAGATTTTAAAGAGTTCAATTGGAATGCCGTCACCTCCACTGGCCTTGTTTGCAATGCTTTCTAAGGCCCACTTGACTTCACTTTCCAGGATGTCTGGCTCCAAGTCAGCAATTACGCTATCTTGGTTATCAGGGACATCCAGATCTTTCCGATATAATTCTTCTGTATATTCTTGCCATCTCTTCTTGATCTCTTCTGCTTCAGTTAGGTCCCTACCATTTTTGTCCTTTATCATATCCATCTTTGCACGAAATACCCCTTTAATATCTCCAATTTTCTTGAACAGATCTCTGGTTTTTCCTTTTCTGTTGTTTTCCTCTATTTCTTTGCACTGTTCATTCAAGAAGGCCGCCCTGTCTCTCCTTGCTATTCTTTGGAAGTCTGCATTCAATTTTCTGTATCTTTCCCTTTCTCCCTTGCATTTTGCATCCCTTCTCTCCTCCGCTATTTGTAGGGCCTCGTTGGACAACCACTTTGCTTTCTTGCATTTTCTTTTCTTTGGAATATTTTTCATTGCAGCCTCCTGTACAATGTTACAAGCCTCCATCCATAATTCTTCAGGTGTTCTGTCCACCAAATCTAATTCCTTGAATCTATTCTTCACTTCCACTGTGTATTCATATGGGATTTGACTTAGGTTATACCTAACTGGCCCAGTGATCTTCCCTACTTTCTTCAGTTTAAGTTTGAATTTTGAAATAAAAATCTGATGATCTGAGCCACAGTCAGCACCAGGTCTTGTTTTTGCTGACTGTATAGAGCTCCTCCATCTTTGGCTGCAGAGAACATAGTCAATCTGATTCCGGTGTTGTCCATCTGGTGATGTCCATGTGTAGAGTCGCCTTTTGTGTTGTTGGAAAAGAGTGTTTGCAATGACCAGCTTGTTCTCTTGACAAAACTCAATTAGCCTTTGCCCTGCTTCATTTGGAACTCCAAGGCCAAACTTGCCAGTTATTCCTTTTATCACTTGACTCCCTACTTTAGCATTCCAATCCCCTATGATGAGAAGAACATCTTTCTTTGGTGTCAGTTCTAGAAGTTCTTGTAAGTCTTCGTAAAATTGGTCAATCTCAGACTCTTCAGCACCGGTAGTTGGTGCATAAACTTGGATGACTGTGATGTTCAAAGGGCTGCCTTGGAATCGTACCGAGATCATTCTATCATTTTTTAGGTTGTATCCTAAATTATATACTACCATTTATTGTCTATTTTCCCAACTTCAATTTGCTTGCACACACACACACATTTGGGGTGCAAGCCAAGAACAGAACCTCTATCCTAAGTGATATCCTAACTGCCCACTCACCCGCCCGCCCACTCGCCCACCCGCGGCTGCCGCCCGCCCATGGCCCCCCGCCACCGCCGCCTGCCCGCACCTCCCCCCGCCGCCCACCCCCCGCCCCACCCTCCGCCTAGGGCGCAAAAACACCTAGCACCGGCCCTGATTGCGGGATGCCCTTATGCTCTGGGAAGTCAAATCGCGCTAAATGGCAGTGGAAACGACAAACAACGAACGGAAATGACAAATTTTTGAAAAATTTCATGACAAACAGAAACGACCCGAAACAGACCCGTTCCGACAAACGAAAACTCATAACGTCATTTTTTCTGGTCGTGCCCATGTCTACATTCCATATAAATGTTATGTGTGCACACGTGTGCACACACACAGATCGCCCATCCATCTGAGCCATAGCAGTAGTCTTTCCGTTTCCTCCTCCTCCTCCTCCTCCTCCTTTCCCCCTCGGGATTGAGCTGTCTGCAGATATTCTTTTACCCAGGGAGCAGCTCCAGCCCAGGGTGATGTCAGTGCATCAGCTGCTCTCGAACAAAGCAGCGAGAGCGCAGTGAGAGCACAGCATGAGTGACAAACAGGACGGCGGTGTCGGAGCTGGTGCTGATAATGGCCATAAGCTGAATTGCCTCATGAGCCGGAGGGCAAGCTAGTGAGAAGCGCTTGGCCAGCCGTGCGCTTCCCTCCCTCCTTGCCACCTTGCTCGCTTGCCCACCCGGAAGACTTCTAGTGGGAGGGTGAACAGCTTCCTCCTTCTCCTCTTCCTCCAGGCACCCCCCAGATTGCTGTGCCAGGGGCAGATGTACCCTTCCACCCCCCTAGATACACCTCTGCCCAGCCCCAACTCCTCTGGTGGACCCCCATTCAGATGGAGCACCTGGAGGAGATGAGTCAGAAGAGCTGGCGTGCTGGTTCAGAATGGGTGCCTGATGGACGAGGTTCATCCCCATCACTAGCTTCAGCACTTTGGAAAGAACAGAGACACCACCAGCTGAAAATCAGGCCCGATCAGCAAAGAATCAAACATCACAAATGCAAAGAGTCAATCACCTGCAGTGCCATTAGACTAAAAGCTTTAGCACTTGCTTTTCCATCCTGCTTAGATTACACTGTTAAAAATGTCACCTTAGCAGCAAAATTTGAGGGGGAAGGGTCAAAACATTGTGGGCAATTTAAGACACACTTCAGTGCGAGCTTTCATGGGTTAAAATTCACTTTTTCAAATGCAAGGAGTGCAAACACTATGTCCTCTTATATGCATGCATATTCTCATGGTGAAAGGCCACATGAAGACAAATAATGATAGTTTATTACCATAGAAATTGGACTATCAATCTGTGAAATAATTAACACTGCAGGCCCTAGCCATGTGATAAATGATACGCCAATGATACATGGTGAACACTGATTCTGAAACAAATGTCAAAGTCTCAACTCACCCTCAATTGGACATGAAGCCACCACAGTGTGGATATGGATAAATGGGAGGGCATAATATTTGCACCCTTTAATGTCTAAAGAAATGGATGTTAATCAATGAAATATGCCAAACATCAGCCTTATTTTGACACCTTTTCAAATTTAATTTTGTCAACATGCTGAGAGAGACAAATACGGATACCCTTTGGATGTCGAAACTAATTCTGAGTAAAGATATGTGGGACCAGACTGGAAGTTCTCAAATGTTCTGAATCCTGTCATTCCCAAACAGGGCCGGCGCTTCCATTAAGGTGAACTAGGCAGTTGCCTAGGGTGCCAAAATGGAGAGAGGGCGCTGGACAGCCTGCTGCCCCCCGCTGCCCCCCCGCCGCTGGCCACAGCCGTCCATCCCCCCACCGTCCACCAGCCGCCTGTTGCCGCCCACCCATCGCTGCCCATCGCCGCCTCCATGCCCATTGCCGCCCCCGCACCCATTGCCACCCCCACCATCTGCCGCCCCCCAAGCAAGTCCCTCTCTATCTCTCAGTCAGTAAGTGCAAGTCCCTCTGATCCTCTCTCAGACAGTGTAAGTCCCTTCCCTATCTGATATATTCAGTGTTGGGCTGAGCCTTAAAACCACTCAGGCTCCTCCCCCAAACTCTCCCATTGGTCAACAACCAACCAACCAATTCAGACACTTCTCATAAATTATTCATCAAGGGGTAAATGCCACAATCCTCCCCCCTTGGAATTGTTTGTCCAAGAGAGGAAACTCAGTAGGTTTGCACTCCTGGACAAACAGCTCTGCAACACATATGCAATATCAATCACATTTTATCATTTACATCATTAACACTACTTACCTATATTAAGTTAATATTATTAACATTACTTTTTTATACAAGCATCTTAAGTTTTCCATAGTTGCACAATAAAACGTTTTCATATACTTATTGCTCTAAGCATCAAAACAAGCACAGTTTGCAAATCTTTAAAGCAAGAAAACATACATGTACATTTTCAGTATTTCCAACTGAAAATGTGCAAACAGGTAAAAGCATAGTCCGTCATTTAACCTTCTTACTGGGTCTCCTGGACAAAGCATCTGTAATGGTGTTCTGGGACCCTTCCACGCTTTTAATGTCAGAGTCAAAGTCCTGCAACAATAGGGCCTATCTCATCAGCTTGCTGTTGGCCTTCAAGAATCTCATCTGCAGCAAGAGAGAATGGTCCATGCACAGTACAAATTTATGGCCCCAAATGTATGGCTTTAGTTTCTACAAGGTCCATAAAAAGGCCAAACACTCCTTCTTGATGGTCGAAAGATGTTTTTTCCTCGGTTGCAGCTTTTGGCTGATATACATTACCAGATGCAATAGTCCCTCTCCATCTGGTTGGCACAGCACAGCTCCAGTCCCAGCATTCAACACATCCGTGAAGACTGTGAACTCTTGGGTGTAGTCTGGTGCGATGAGGACTGGTCTAGTACAGTAATCCCCCCCACCTATTATGGGGTTTGGGGACCCGACCTGACCCGCTATAATTAAAAATCCACACTATGCAGATGCTGGGTTGTGGGGTCTTGGGGGGGCTATATGGGGCCTCCTACACTTACCTGAGGCCTGGTGCTGCTCTGAATGGGCCTCCAATGGGCTTCTGAGGCCTGTCAGAGGCCTCAAAAGTGCTGTCCGGTGATTCTCCCAAGTCAATTGAAATTTGTTCCCTCTGAGTGGTCTCAGGAAAAGTACCTCCTCCTCAGGTCCAGAAATTCTTTCTCTGGCCTTTTAATCGTACCAGATTTTCTGTTTCTTTTGGGCAACTTTTAAATTCTGTCCTGCAATTTCTAGTGATCAGTGTAATGTATTTTGCAATTTGTCCACATATGCAATTACAGATTATGGACCACTAGCTTTGTGATCTTCCCAATTCATTCTGAGTAGATCTAGGGGATCCATGACCTTGCATCCCAGCAGGAGCTAAAATGGACTAAACCCAGTACTCTCTTGAGGTATATTCCTGAATGCATATAAAAGGGCTGTAATTTACAATCTCAGTCATTTGGGCTTTCAGCCACATATGCCTTAATCATTCACATCCACATGACATTGGATTTTTCAATTAACACATTAGTCTCTGAGTGGTAAGGCATTGAATTGATGTGCGTGACACCACACGCTTACCATATTCTTTTCATGAGCCTAGATGTGAAGCTAGTCCACAAAGCTGTGACTATTTCTCTATCTATCACTCATTCAGTAAGTCCCCTAGCCGACCCTCTCTCTGTAAATCCCTATCTGATCCATTCAGTGCAGGGCTGAACCTTAAAACCACTCAGGTTCCACCTCCAAACTCTCCTATTGGTCAACAACCAACCAATCAATACAGACACTTCTCATAAATTATTCATCATCAAGGGGTAAAAGCCACAGTAGCATGGGAAAAGAGGAGTGATAGAACAATCTCCAGTATGGACAGCATGGATAAAATGAGATATAAAAGAGATGGCACTTAGGATAAGAAGCTTTTAATCACAGAGCTGTCCACACCACTTTCCCCACTGTGGAGAGGCCCTTGAGCTCATGGAGCTGATTCCATTCCTAGGACTCTTCTGGAGAACAAGAAAAAGCTGGCCTCCTGTATTAGTTGATATTCTTAAGCTTCAGGAATTCTTTGTTATTCTTGATTTTTCTTTACGGGACTGTAACTAGGACAGGGTCACTGGAGCTATAACTCAGAGGTGCCAGATTTAGAGTACAGTATAATGTTGTTACCTTGCTCTGTGCTTGCTGTTTAATAAGCTACAGTCGGTGTTGCCAGAGAAACAAGAGGAAACAGACTGTTTCATGGCTATCTTAAGATTGGGACAGACCAGGATATGCCCCAAAGTGCCAAATTGAAATGGGGTATTCTTTACCTTGAAAACTGTGAAAAGGCTTGCCATAAGTTAGAATTGACTTGATGGCACACATTTGTTAATATGTAGACATTATCAGTTGCAAACTATGTCACACAACTTAGTATACAACAGATAACTCCTAGAGTTTAATGTAATGTTGTCTATTAATGCTGTAAGATGTCTCTCAATTCCTTGTTCTCAAATACTTGAACATATCTTAATTTGTACTGGACTGTACATTATCCCTCATACTGTAAGCTGCCTTGGGTCCTTTTCCAAGGAGAAAGGTGGGGTAAAAATACTCTAAAATAAATAAAACTAAATAGAGTGATGTTTTAGGTTAAGGCAGTTTAATGTATTATTGAAGGCTTTCACAGCCGGGAGCTGTTGTGAATTTTTCAGGCTGTTTGGCTCTGTTCTGGAAGTTTTTCTACCTGACAATCTAGCCAAGGAGATTTGAAGCTATAATGTCTTGCTGCTAACTTTTTCTACATTTAAAATTCTTCAATTGCATCAACCTAAACTTGAAGTCAAGCTCATTCCCCCTTTGTTAGAATGGATCAGAAAAACACACTTGGCTTCATCAAGTTCCAAATTTAACCAATATGTTCTGAAGCCTCCTTAAGGAAGAGCATGTGGTGGAAATATGTCAGCAACAGATTGATGCTGGGATGATTCTTTGAAACAACAATAATAATAACATTTGTCATTTTTAAAGTGGTAGTAAATCCATATAGACTTTATATCATCAGGATTAAAAAACTGCCAAAGCAACAGGAAGGAGGTTAGCAGGTCAAAGTTTACTGTGGCCATATAACCTTCGAATCAATCAAAACAGCTAAATCCAAATCAGAGAGAAAACAGTAGTACAATATCGTATCTAGTTTGCCAAAAACAATTAATACAGCTGAGTCCTCATATATATGGAAATATCGAAGAAAAAATGGCCTCCCTGTAACATAAGTAATTTGATCTGATGAATAGTGCATTCACATTCTTTGAATACTCTGGTAGACAGATCAGAATATGAAGAATAAAACAAGATACCAGATTGTAATAAAACCCACAGCATAGAAGAACCTTAGCCACAGTTTTAAGGAATCATGTTTTAGGATGAGTCACTGGGTAACTGGTGATGAAAACGGATTCTCAGCAAACTCTGGAATATTGCGACAGCAAAGCACTAAGTCTAACAACATCAAGCACCCCTGTAATATTCTCATTTTAAATGTTTTCTAGTATTGATTTTATTTATTTTTAAAATATAATACTTGCTTAATATTTTTAGTATTCATATATTTGATGTTTTTAGCTTGTAAATATTGTCTTTTCACTGGCTTAAGCTGCCTTGGCTCCTTTTTAAGGAGGCAGGTAGGATAAAATACTGGCTTTCTGCCAGATGGGTGGTATATCAAGCAAGCAAGCAAACAAACAAACAAACAAATAAATAAATAAATAAACAAACAAATAAATATTTTAAGCAAGCAAACAAAATGCCCTTAAGGGATATTGTATCTATGGTTTCCATCATGTATGTGCTGCAGAAGGGTGAAAGGGGAACAAAACCAAAACCACTGTCTTCCCAAGTCTTCAGGGGGCTTGGGATAACTTAAAGGAAGTATTACATATAATTCACCACCCACTCCAAGAGGGAAAATCATTTTTGAACCAAATCTTTTCCTCCCTCCCCAATTTGGGCAGATATTCTCTGCAGTGCACTGGAGGTCCTGCATGAAGTCCACAGGCTTCACTTGGCTGAGTCCTGGTTTGAAGCCATCACATCCAATATCAGTATAGCCATAAACTGGCAAGCCACTCCAGTATTCCTGCCAAGAAAACTCCATGGACATGGAGTCACGAAGAGTCGGTCAAGACTGTAATGACACAACACACAAACACATACCAGAGATGGGCATGAAATGAACCTTTGGTTTGTTTCATTATTCATTATTCATTTCATTGTGTAACAAAATGAATAATGAACTGCCCCCTCTAAGAAAAACGAAATGAAACAAAATGAAATGGAAATTTCCCTTTCATTTCATTTCATGTTTCGTTCTGATGGTGTCTCCTTCTTGGAGTGGTCCTGGTCCAGTCCTCCTGGCTGTTGTGCTGGCGGCAGGAGAAGAAAAGAGAAACAAAGCCAACGGGCTGTGCTACAGCTCATAGGTGGGCCATGTAGTCAGCGATAAAAAAATAAAATAAAATGAAAATAAATTAGAAAAAGATCCAGCACGTGGGCCCCAGTACTGGCCTGTGAGCACTGGACCTGACCCGCAGATCGACGAACCAGCCCACGGGCTGGCAAAAGTTTTTAAAAAGATCCAGCACACAGTCCCCGGTACCGGCCCGCAAACACCCGCGGGTTGCTGAACTGGGTCATGGGCTGGCAATTTTTTTTTAAAAACTGATACGGCACGCGGGCCCGGTACCAGCCCGTGAGCACTGGACCTGACCCATGGGTTGCCGAACCGGCCCACGGGCTTGCAAAAGTAAAAATAAATAAATAAATAAATAAAAATTTAAAAAAAACATTCCAGTGTGCGGGCCCTGGTACCAGCCAGCGATCACCGGACCCGACTCATGGGCTGTGGAACCAGCCTGCAGGCTGGCAAAACTAAGAAAAAAAAAAGCCAACTGGCCCACGCTACAGCTGGTAGGTGGGCCACGTGGTTGGCAATAAAATAAAAATAAAAATAAAATTTAAAAATAAAAATAAAAATAATAAAATAAAATAAAATAAAATAAACAGGAGTGGTGACCCGGCTCCAGGGTGGCCGGGTCGGCACTCCAAAGTCAAGAAAAAAATAAAATAAAATAAAAAGGAGCAGCGACCCAGCCCCAGGAACTGCGCGGTCGGCTCTTGAAAAACAAAAAAGAAACTAAAACTAAAATAAAAATAAAAAAGGAGTGCCAACCCGGCCCCAGGGTTGCCACCACCGCCACCGCTGCCACCGCCCGGTAAGGACCCAAACTGCTTTGGATCGGTTCAGGTTCATATGATTTTTTAAAAACATTCATACGAACTGATCCGAACCAAGGGTGGGCCCGAAACAAACAAACCCAAACCATTGGTTTTCTGTTTCGTGCCCACCTCTAATGTCCACCCATCAGGAGAAGATAAACAAGAACAGTGGAATCAGAGTCTCTATCTACCCCCTCCCCTGAGGGACTCCTTTAATTCCTGAATAACAAGCAGGTACAAAATGGTGCTGCCTATTCTAGAGATAGCTATACCCATTGAACCTGGCCTCAATTTAATATCAGTTCATTTTAAAAGAATTTGCCAAACTCTGCAAATTGAATATTCAGGGTAAAAAGACCTGAAGTATCTGAAATCTGAATGCAGGAGCAAGTGAAATTGGCTGATTTCTCTATCCCAAGTTATTTCTGAGAACAGTGTTGTTTTCCTGTACCAACTTGCACCCACCCTCCCATGTTTGTGAAGTAAAATGATCTGGTTGGAGCAATGAGCTTGGTTCCTTGCGACAATGGCTTCACGCAAATAAGTGATCATGTTACCGCTGCCCATTTTTATGTAGGAAGCAGTTATGTTGTGTTGCATAAACTGATTTGTAAATGGACTCATCTTTGGACTGTAATTTCGCTGGGTAGAGCTTGCATAGTCTTCTGTCTTGGCACATGATACACCATGGCAGAGTCTTCTTTCATGACTGAGTAAGCGAAGCAGATCCGTGATGAATGACCACAGTTTATGAAAGGAAAAGAAAAAAAAAGAAAAGAAAATAAGAGAGCTGTATTGGGTCTCCCTTATTTGCTCTCACTCTCCTTTGCCATATACAAGTTCATTCCAAACTCATTGCTCGCATGTTGTAACTTTAGGAGGACCCAGTGAAAGACTGCGACAGCTGCAGCCCACAGTTGCCAAGTTTGCTCCTCTTGGCAAACTTCCATTGGTTCTGTTACAACAAGTTCTATCCTGAGCGGCAGGATTGGCAAAGGCTGAGATTTGCAGAGTTCAGATTAGTTCATTGCAGCAAACATTTTTGGCTGTCTTCCCAATCAGCATATCCAACTGACTGGAAATTCGTTTCTCAACAATCTTTTTAGCCTTTGGAAGGGTTACTGGGAAGAGGAGGGGGTGCTATTGTTTCCAAGAGGTCCCAGTCCTTTGCTGGGCAGCCCCATATAAATCTCATTGAGTGCATTGAGATTTTCTGCCAGGGAACTGTGTAGAGGATTTGTCTGTGAAGATTCTCAGTCATCCAGGTGAGTTTATCTGGAAGTTGAGTCATGGCTGCTGGACTTCTTTTTCTTGAGAGACAGAAACGTTTCGCTGCTCATCCAAACAGCTTCATCAGTCTGAATGCAGCTAGTGCGAGTCCTCCATCTTATAGTCAGCTTTGACCTCTTGTCACCCTGGTCTGAAATAGGCTCTTAAATGGCGTACACCTCCATTTGAAGGACAAAGGCCACTCATTCAAAATGAGGATGTACAAGTATTAGACAGAGAAGATAGGTGGTTTGAGAGAGCTGTCAGGGAAGCCATTCATGTGAGCATTGAGACCCTCTCTCTCAACAGAGGTGGTGGCCTCAGGATTAGTCTATCTTGCTACTTATCAGGGTGTGCTTTCAACAATACCTAGACAAATCAAAAGCCTTCACCACCAAGGCCATAGCTAAAAACCCATGCTTTATAGGTTTCAGCACCTTAGGCCATTGTTCCCCTTAAGGCTATGGATGCTATTGTTTCCCTAACAAGCCTATTCAGGCCATTGTTCATCTTAAGAGCCTATTTCAGACCAGGGTGACAAGAAGTCAAAGCTGACTATAAGATGGAGGACTCACAACTAGCTGTATTTAGACTGGTGAAGCTGTTTGGATGAGCAACGAAACTGTTCTGTCTCTCAAGAAAAAGATGTGTAGAGGATTGCGGTCAAAGCCATTTTCTGTATTATGGCCTATGCACCCAAGATTCAAGTGTCTGATTGGCAGTGGGTTCTGTCCTACAACTGAATGAACATTTTAAAAAAATTTCCCATATATCCCAGGTAATAAAAACATTGTCCAAAATCATGTTGCTTAGCATAGTAAATTGCAGTACAGTAGGTCTGTTGGGGATCTGGTGAGACAACTTCTCTGTCAGTTCCATTGCTTCAGATGAGCCTACTCTAGTTGTGCTTCATAGTATGCAAGAGTAGCCCTGTTTGAATTAATGAAACTGAATGGAAACAAGTTTTAGTAAAAGTGAAATCATAAAAAGACAAAGCAGGGCCACAGGTCAACATTTAGAAGACCAGTATGACTACAGAAGAACTATGTGACTTTAATGCCAACAATGAAGAAACTGAAACAGTAGAAGATCTTGGGTGCCTTGGTTCAGTCATCAATCTAAATGGAGACTGCAAGCCAAGAAATCAAAAGAAGACTGAAACTCGCCAGGGCAGCAATGAAGGAATTACAATATACATTTTCATATAAAAGACTTGGACTTGACTTTCAACTCAAATCCATTTGTCTAAGCTGTGTTGCCAAGTCGCTATTAGGGATGGGTTTACCTCCCTGTTGCTACTGCCACAATGCTGCCGCTGCCATCATCTTCAGAGGAAACAGGGGCAGCTTCCCTTATAGGAGCCAGATGCTACCTCCACCCCACCCCCCAAAAAAGCGATGAAATTGAAGCTGTATTACCTTGGACACATTATAGGAAGGCAGGATTTTCTGGAAAAGCCAATACTGCTCAAAAAATTTGAAGGAAGCAGGAAAATGGGAAAATCAAATATGAGATTGGTTGACTCCCTAAAGAACGGTAGAGAACCTTTGACCTTTCCAGAAGTTTCAGACCACAGCTTCCAGAATTCCAAGCCTGTATTGCCAATGATAAGGGGCAGTGGGAGTTGTGATCCAAAACATCTGGAGGGCTGAAGGTTCCCTAGCCTTGTCCTAAAGAAACCCATAGTCTTCAGCTTGCAAAAGCTGAGCAGGGTCTTAAGAAAATTTTGGAGACCAATTGTTCATAGGGTCACTATAAATCAGTATAACTTGACAGTACACAATAAGGACAAAAACAACTCTAAATACCAGTTGGACTTACACTCCTGTTATTTTGAACAATGTATTCAAGCCTTATATGTCATTAGATTCACATAAGGGTTTTCAGAAGTTCAAACCTGCAGACCTCCATGTGAGGGGCAAGGGATGGAATTCTCAGGAGATACTGTACCTAGCAGTACTCCATTTGGTTGGCAGTGGACATTATTAGGAAATATTGTAGGCAATGCTGTGGTATATTGCAAAAGTGGCATGCAACTCCTCTATGCACCCTTGATATTTCTTGTTCTTAACATTCTTAGATGCCCAGTTCTGAACACATTTCCGCAGAAGCATATTCTACTTTCTAAAATACTCTTCCCTTTCCTGAAGCTACTAGTTGGAACCCATTCCTAAAAAGCCTGTGTGGCTCCTTGCCGCTTAGTCAATCCCTTCTCAACACATAGCTATGTTTTTTTCTGGAAAGCACATTCTGTAGAGGGTAAATTACAAGTTACATTAAATGGGTTAATGTGTTCAAAGCAGGGATCTGAAAATCTCTCAGACTTGATGCCTCTTTCAAATCTCACTGGGTTTGCCTTTCCATTTTTGTTTTGCATTAAGATGGCGAGACTGTGGTTTCTCTTGACATATTAAAATTTGTACACAATCTTGTGCATTGATGTTGTGCATTAAATAAATTTCATGCATTTATTTATATACATGTTCCTTACTATTGCATATGCATCTTCCCCAATGATTAAAACATGCCTCTGAATTTTTAACAACTGTATGCCTTTCAGTCATTCAACGTAGGAAGTATACTCTTAGCATTCTGCAGACATGATTTCTCTGAAATCACCACTGAAGTCCCAAACATACAGTGGTACCTTGTATAAAGGAATTAATTTGTTCCAAATGAAATTATGGTAACCAAATTTTCCTTTACACAAATTTCCCATAGGAATGCATTGAAAACAGAGCAATCCCTAATTGCAACCATTTTATGTTGTATGGATTCTCCCCATAGATGATTCTGTTAATCAAATTTCCCCTATCTCTGGAATGTTTTATGTTGTACAGATTTTATGTTATACAAACCATTTGTTATACGAGGGTCCACTGTAAGTGAATTTTCAAGGAGATGTCTGTTCTGACTGTTGAATCCAACAAAGTTCTTTCCCATTCCTAATTAAATAGGATATAGTTTTAAAAACAAAAATATCAACTTGGGATAGAATGAGCAAGCTTGTGAAGAAAAGTGGTTTTTTTCCCCATTACGAAGAGGCATGGGACAAAAAGTGGTACCTCCTATAGGTTTGCACAATCGCCAAAGGCTCAAGGAGCTTCACAAAAGTATAAGGAGCTGTCCCCCACCCCACTAATTTAAGGCCTGCCATGGATTACCTAATTTAGGATTTATAGAAAAATGGAATACAGAATGGAACACATGTTGAATTTGTTCGTGTAAAAAAAATGTTGTTTGTTGCGAAGGACTCCATCTTCATTGCAGCTTAAATTAAATGCAAGTCAAATTTCTTATGGTTCTTGGTATTCGTCTAGTTGGGGGGGAAACCATTAATAAATCATGCGCACTTTTGAAAATTTCCTTGAGGAAAATTCCTTGAAGAAAGTCAAGATACTTTTTTTCCTGTTATGATAAGAAATGCAAAATCAAATTCAGCTGTGCTACCATTGTGACTAATTTATGGTTAGCCTGGTTGCTATAGAATCTCATTTGAGGAAAGCAGAATTATGTCAGGGGAAAGGTAGCATGAACACTTACCATTACCAACATATAATTGCCTGTACCACAACAAGAAATGTGTTTGTTTCGTAGCTTTATGACACGTGGCACTCTAGAATATTCCCAAAAGACAAATGTTAATTTGCATAATGAAATATGTAAAAACAAATCTGGCAAACAAACCAATCTGAGGCAGTGTGAGAAACAGAATTAGGTATTTCAATTTGCTTTTTGTGCTACAATGGGTTTGATCTGCTGCCCATATATTGGTCAGAAGACAGAATGTCGTTGTAAAACATTAAAATATACAGATAACCTGAGACTGTGTTTTGCTCTCTGAACTAATTGCCTCATGATATAATCATGTCTTAGCCACCCACCACTGAAAAGGAAAAGGAAAGAAGCTATGGATCTGCCATGATATGTCTATGCAAAATCAGAAATGTTTAAATAGTTTCAAACAGAAGCAGGATTACAGTATATCTCGTTTAACTTTAGAGGAGAGTGTTTTCCTGAGTAGAGATGGGCACGACTTAGCGGAATTCCCGTTTCTGTTTCCATTACTCGTTTCCGTTACGCAACGGAAACGGTAACGGGAATTACTCCGCCAGAACTCGAACTCAAACCGAATAATTGGGTCTAATTTGTCGTGGTCGTTCCTGGCATCGCGGCGATCCCACGATGCCAAGCGGCACAGAAAAAAGTTTTTAAAAGTTAAAAAAATCCCGATTCCCTGCCCTAAAAGCAGGCAAAAACTGTCTGAGGGCACCTACCAGGCCAGAAGGGTGTTTTATTTGGGGGGGTTTCCCCGCCCCCCTCTCTTTGGCTAGTGCTACTGCTGCGCTGCTGGTACCAGGCGGGGGGGGCATCGTCTCGTCTGCCTTTGCCATGTGGTGTGGGGGCGAGGGGATCCAAAATGGCGACCACAATATTTTTTTTGAAATCGTGGTCCAAAAACCCACCAAAGCACCACAGAAACATGCGAAAATTAGCTATTTTAAATGCTTGAATTTTTACAGTAGCAGCAGTGGGTTTCTCTTGCCAAAATACATCTCCGTTGATTTTATTTTATTTTATTTTATTTTTTTACACCTGCGCATTCGCAATGATGGGCTCGCCCATGGGAGTGGATCATGCAAATTTTTGGAGCCATTGCACCAATCGCATGGCCAGGTTTTGGAGACTGTACCAGGCTGGGAGGGTGCATCCATTTGCCATGCAGTGTGGGGGGATCTAAAATGGCGACCGCAATATTTTTTTAAATCGTGGTCCAAAACCCCACCAAACCCCACCCAAACATGCGAAAATTAGCTATTTTAAATGCTTGAATTTTTACAGTAGCAGCAGTGGGTTTTTCTTGCAAAAAAAAAAGTCTCCGTTGATTTTATTTTATTTTATTTTATTTTTTACAACTGCACATTCGCAATGATGGGCTCGCCCATGGGAGTGGATCATGCAAATTTTCCACCAATCGCATGGCCACTTGGCCAGGTTGACCACAGAGACTTCTGGGATGTGCCAATCAGGCATAAACAGCCCACTAACCGTAGCCCGAACCCGAACCCTAACCCTAAGCCTAACCCATACGCCAGTACACTGTCCTTCTAAGTGGGTCAGAGAGGCACTCAGAGGTGCACCCCAATACTCACCCTAACCTCACCCGTAACTAGCCTAACCCTAGCCCTTGCGCTAACCCGTCTTAACCCTAAGCCAGATCTACTTGCATTGCACTACACGCAAGTACATTTCCCTTGGAGCGGGTGCAAAGAGTCTGCCAGTCCGTCACTTGTGGCTCTGGCTGACTCCTGCAGCAGCATTTGTGTGCCATGCAAACCATGCCTGCAAGTGCTGCCTGACTGTGTCTCACCGACTGTTGCAGGGAAGGCACCCCAAAGAGGGGTGCCTCTGCCAGTCTGCTGCGTCTGCAATATGCATATCCATAGCATATGGCTATGCATGCCCTTTTGTAGCAGCGCTGGCGGGTGAGGATAGGAGGCACCCACCACAGAGAGGTGCCTCCAGGAGCCCGCTACCCCCCCCAAACCAGTACTAACGACAAATGAAAAAACAAAAAACGAAATGATAAATTTTTGCGAAATTTCCCAAAAAACGGAAACGAGCCGAAACGGGCTGCCTCCGACACACGACAACTCGAAAACGTCATTTTCCCTAGTCATGCCCATCTCTATTCCTGAGTCTTCTGTTCTGGTATTCACCGGGGAGGAGCTATTTCTGCCTCTCTGCCTTCCTTCCTTCCTTAGGGTTATTCACCCTTCAGGCAGACCTTGCAAGGGAAGGCATTTTCAAAAGGAGGGCTGTCTTCCTTAAAAGAGGAATGTGGCCATTTCATCCATAACTGAGTCTTACATCTCCTCTCTCCCCCCTTAACCAACATCTGGAGCAAAGTTCAGGGCTAGTTTTTGGAGGTGACGTTATGACTCAATCGGAGGTCTACACCTCCTTTTCTTTTCTTTTCTTTTCTTTTCTTTTCTTTTCTTTTCTTTTCTTTTCTTTTCTTTTCTTTTCTTTACAACTAATGGGATGCACTCCCTGTCTTGCCTCTGCATCTCTGAGCTCTCTGGGCAAGGTTACAAAGAAAGCCCCGGTGTTGACAACCTCCCTAAAATGTAACTGAACACGAATTCTTCTAATACAAGGCAAGTCTGAACTAACTACATGCAGTGGGTCATGCCACCTATTTGCACCATTCGGAAAGAACGAACATTCACATGTTAGATTAGTCTTTCCTTCTATCAGAAAAAAACTCATGTTTTCAGTTAACACATCAAAGCATTTTGAAGGATGTTTCCCTCTCCCTCTGTTCCCTAACCAAATGCAAAATGTTAACTTGTTGGCTCAGTCTGTACAGAATTAGGGGAAGGAAAAGAGAGAAAGTAAGAGAAATGGTCATTTGTGGTTAGAACAATCAGATGAAAACAGTAATTTGTCCCTCTTTAAGCTCCAACTATATGCTATTTTAACAGTTAGAACCTTGCCAGGACAATTTTCATTCTGAACTTGTAATCAGCATGTTATTTTCATTGCTATCAGACATTTGGAAAATGATGGGATTTGCCATGATCACCAACATATGTTCTACAAATTGGTATATCTTTTAGGTGGGGGGTTGGGGTTGCGGGGAGGTGGAATTCTTCAGAATGCTTTTTACTTGAAGGAGGTCCCATGAAGCTGACTGGGTAACTCAGTGAGTTAGATACTTGGCTGAAGAAGAAGAGTTTGGGAGCTCAGTTTCCCACTGTTCTTCCCGTGAGAAGAGCCAACTTGTGTGGCCTTAGACAAGCTGCACCGTCCTGGGGTGCCCCCAGAAGGTGGGAAGGATAAACCACTTCAGAGAATTTGTTGCCTGGAAAACCCTGAAAAAAGTCGCCATAAGTCAGAATTCACTTGATGGTACATTTGACGTAGTTATCTGGAAGTTGAGTCATGGCTACTGGACTTCTTTTTCTTGAGAGAGAGAAACATTTCGCTGCTCATCCAAACAGCAAGCTTTTTGGGTGAGCAGTGAAACGTTTCTACCTCTCAAGAAAAAGAAGTCCAGTAGCCATGACTCAACTTCCAGATAAACTCACCTGGATGACTCAGAATCTTCATAGATATTTGATGTAGTTATTTTTATTGCTTTTGCTGCTGCTGCTGCTATAGTTTCCATGTATGCTTTGATAAGACAGAATGAACTGAAGAAGGAGAAGAAATGATGGCAAAGAATTTACCACAAATACAGCTCCCTTTATTAATTTGTGTTACTCTGTAACAACAGCAGTTGTGTTCCAGGACTTTTTTGCTCTACTGCAATTTCAGTTCAATAAGCAGACTCTCAGCACAGTTGGCCTTCATTATTTGAAAACCAAAAATAGCATTCAAGTGAAGGAAATCCCAAGGTCCTGATTGCATGTGATAATGGGAATTTTATTAGAGTTTGTTTTTATAAGAATATGTGCAATAAATTTGAGCGTTTGAAGAATCACACATGGGATAAACCAAAGGAGATCTCGTCATCCACTCTGGATGGTGTGTTCGTAATTCTTAATGATCTGAGTGTTTGAATACTTGTTAGATGCTATTTCTTTTCCCCCTTCTTCCTTGAAGGGATACCAATCTTTAACGCATACTTGACAGGAGCCAGGAAGGGCCATCCTCATCTGAGAGCCTGCAGGTGAATTCACTCAGTCCACCCTACCCATGGCACCTCTGTTCTTTCCGTAAGGATGGACAGGTCACTCTATCAGCATCCCTGATGGGGACTGACAGCCCTAGCCCCAGAAACATGGAATGCCTGGGAGGCAATCCAGGGGGAGAAACCTCTGGAATAGGTCCAAGAGCTTCCATGAGTGCCATCCAGAAGTAAGGAGCAAAGAATAAGAAGGCAAGAGCCTAGGTAAAGCTCCCTCGAAAGTCCCCACAGAACTTCCAGCTTGCTGGGAGAGTGCAAGGTTTTATAAAGCAATCCATAATGCTTCATCGAAGTGCCTTGTGGTGCAGTAGTTAAACTGCTGTACTGCCACTATAAATGTACTCATGACCTGGGGTTCAATAACAGGCAGCAGGCTCAAAGTTCACTCAGCCTTTCATCCTTTCAAGGTTGGTAAAATGAGTACCCAGGTTGCTGGGTGGTGGTGGAATGTCTAGCTTAGAGATGGGCACGACCAGGAAAAATGACGTTTCGAGTTGTCGTGTGTCGGAGCGGGCCCGTTTTGGCTCGTTTCCGTTTGTCGCAAAATTTTTCAAAAATTTGTCATTTCGTTTGTCGTCTGTCGTTAGTACTGGTTTAGGGGGGGTAGGGTAGTGGGCTCCTGGAGGGACCTCTCTGGGGTGGGTGCCTCCTCTGACCCGCTACGAAGGGAAGGAATTTAGCAGGCTCCTGGAGGCACCTCTCTGGGGTGGATGCCTCCTCTGGCCCGCTACAAAGGGAAAAGGAAGGGTACATGACCGTGTATCCATTGCGTACCAAGTGGCACTGGCAGAGGCACCTCTCTTTTGGGTGCCTCTAGCTCACTAAGAAGGACAGCATACTGGCGTACAGGTTTGGAGTTTTTTGGAACTTTGGACTGTGAGCGAGGTGAGAGAAGAATGCCTCTGCTGGGCGCCCTCTGACTCACTAAGAAGGACAGTGTACTTGCATGTAGTGCGATGCGAGTACAGATCTGGCTTAGGGTTGGGGTTAGGCTTAGGGTTATTACGGGTAAGGTTAGGGTGAGTTAGTGGGCTGCACCTCTGGGTGCCTCTGACCAGCTTAAGAAGGACAGTGTACTGGCGTATGGGTTAGGGTTAGGGTTAGGGTTAGGGTTAGTGGGCTTTTTATGCCCGACTGGCACATCTCAGTCAAAACCTGGCCAAGTGGCCATGCGATTGGTGAAATGGGTCCAAAATTTGCATGGTCCCATCCCATGGCCAGCCCATCATTGCGCAGGTGTAAAAAAATAAAAATAAAAATAAAATAAAATAAAATCAATGGGATTGGAGACAGACGTTTATTGCAAGAAAAACCCACTGCTGCTACTGTAAAAATTCAGGCAGTTAAAATACCTAATTTTTGCATGTTTCTGTGTGGTGCTTTGGTGGGTTTTTGGACCACGATTTCAAAAAAAAAAAAATTGCGGTCGCCATTTTGGATCCCCCCGCACCGCATGGCATGGCGAGACGACGAGGATGCCCCCCACCAGAGCAGTTTGTCAGGACAGGAGAGGGGGGGAGGCCAGGGACCCCCCCCCAGAAACCACCCCTCTGGTAGGTGCCCTCACTCAGGCAGGCATATTTTCGCCTGCTTTTTTGGCTGGGAATCGGGTTTTTTTAAAAAAATTTTTTCTGTGCCGCTTGGCATTGCGCGATCGCCGCGATGCCATGAACGACAATGACAAATCAGACCCAATTTTTCTTTTATTGGTTCGAGTTCGAGTTCTGATGGCTTAATTGTCATTACCGTTTCCGTTGCGTAACGGAATCGAGGAATGGAAACGGAAACAAGAATTTAGCCAAGATGTGCCCATGTCTAGTCTAGCTTGCATAATTACAGTAACCCCCCGCCAATCGCAGGGGTTAGGGACCCACCCCACCTGAGATCCATGAAAATCCGTGATATGCAGAAGCGGGTGGGGGGCCTGGGGGTGGGTGGGGTGATCATGCGCCTGTCCCAAAAGCCTCGGAGGAACATGGTGGGGCAGCACGGAGTGACCCGGTCGCTCCCGCAGCCCTTCCACGCAGCTCCGAGGCCCTCAGGAGGCGCCTGGGGGAGATGCGGAGAGGGACGCCGTCCATCTCCACAGCCCTTCCGCGCGGCTCCGAGGCCCTCCAGAGGTGCCGGCGAGGGCTGTGGAGAGGGACCACATCGCTCTCCGTCGCCCTCCCACGCAGCTCCGAGGCCTTTCGGAGGCGCCGGGGGGCAACGGAGAGCGACGCGATCACCCCCCCGCCTCCCGCCCCTGAGGCTTGGAGGTGTGGGGGGCACACAGAGTGACCAGATGGCCCCCCGTCTCCCGTCCCCCACAGTGCAGGTACTGCGATCCCACGATGTAGTGGGACCGCGGTACCTGAACTGCAAAATGGCGGCGGGTGACTGTACTTGTAAACTGCCTAGAGAGTGATTTAAGTGCTATGGGGTAGTATATAAGAAGCACACTTTCTTTCTTTCTTTCTTTCTTTCATGCTCCTACAACAGTATGGGATTCTTGCTTGGAAGAATTCCAAAGTTCTTTTTGTTTAAAAAATGTGTTTCATTCAGAAGATTTCTGTCTTGCTCCCATATCACAAGACCTCACGGCAAAAAAACAGCAGAAGCAACTCACAAAGCCATTCAAAATGCGTGAGATAAACCAAGAATTTAAAATATACAGCATTATCAAACAAACCAAAATCTTAATAGTTAACCCTTCTGGCATAACACAGTTGGTGCAAATCTCATTGCCAAATTGCCATTGACTGGAGCTTCATTTATATCTTTAAAAAGATCTCCAGACAGAGACGTTGGAGCTACATAAGTTGCATTGTTTGGAATGAACAGAGGAGCGGGGGGGGGGTTATAAATAATCTGCTAGAGGTCTCCCAAACGCATCTGGTGGGGCCACTGTGAGATACAGGAAGCTGGACTAGATGGGCCTTTGGCCTGATTCAGCATGGCTCTTCTTATGTTCTTATGTTCTTATGTACTGTCTGGTGGACTTTCTAGTGGGTGAGCTGGATGGTCATCTGGAGTGCCAAATGGATTTGAGGGGGCTCCATGCTGAGCAGTACAGTGTTAAATCTGTGCCCTTTGCCTGTGTTGCTGGAACGCACTGCCTGTAGTCAGTTACCATCTGTGTCCCTCTGGCAATATCTGTGCCTCTGTCTGAAAACCACTGTGTTAGATCTATGGAGGGATAAAATGAAAGCGATGAAAGAAGCAACGTGAATTTGGATGTGTGGGGATGGTTTTGTGTGTAGCTTGTGTTAAGAGAGGTCCCCCTTTTAGCGCTAAGTTAATTATTGCCTGTGTTTCTAACTTGTATGCATTATCTGTAAATAATTCCTAGTTAACAGCTTACACATGGAATGAGGGCGCAAGAGTGTGTAAATTGTTGCTTAGCAATAGTCATCGGCAGTCCATCAATAGCTAACTAGGAAAGTAAAAGGAAAATGCAGCGAGCGAGCCCCGCACAGTGGCAAACTGACGCCCCCTCACTGTGCCTAACAGTTTGTCATGAATAAAGATGACACTCCGTGCTCTGCTTAGTGAGAGAAGCTTCAGTGCTGATTCCCAGTGAAGTATCTCTAAGGCTAATAGCTCAGCCACAGAGGTACAGTGAACCAAGGGATGTCTGCAGTAACGGTGGGATCATGGGGAGCAATTTTTACAGGTTACCAAAGCGCCTCCAGCCTAGAAAGACAATAAAGCCATGGTGTCGTGGAGCTGCAGAATGAAAAGAACACAGTACAGGTTGGCTAGAGAGGACACATATGGATAGGGTGAGACGAGAACTTTCTGTTACCATGGGTGAATATATCTGAAGGCAGTACTTCAGTAAAAGCACTGGATAAAGTCTGCTTATAATGACTACTCCATTCTGGTGAAAAATAAAGGGCGTTTTCTCCCTCTCCATTTTCCTGTTTGCCTGATTTTCTATCTGATGTGGAGGTTCTTCTACAATTCCCTTAACCTCTTTGCAATGTTTATTAGGTAAGATCAGGAACCCCTGCTCTGCCTCGTTGTCTGAGTGGGTAGCTGGAGCAGGCAGCTAAGAAGGGAAGTCCTGGTCCTACCTAGACTGCAGAGCTGGCCAAGAAGCAGGGCCCGGGCAGTGCATGCCAGCTTGTGAGTGGGGCAACTGGTTTCGATGATGAGGCACAAATCGTTTCAGATAGTGAACTTTAAAGTCCTTCATGGACAAGGAATAGAGTACCAAAATATTTTCTAACTCGGTAGCAGACAAATAAATCTTGTCTCTTTTACTCCTGTTTTCATATATCTACAGTATATCTGAATCTATAACTATAGATTTCTTTCTTTCTTTCTTTCTTTCTTTCTTTCTTTCTTTCTTTCTTTCTTTCTTTCTTTCTTTCTTTCTTTCTTTCTTTCTTTCTTTCTTTCTTTCGGCCTGTCTGTCTGTTGCTGTTATATTTATATTATATCACTTTTATAAAGATAAAATTCTATTGCTTCTCCCAGACTCTGGAACTCCTACAGGAGGCTAAACTGGCCCAATCTTTATTGTCCTTCTGCAAGCAAGTGAAAGCCTTTCTCTTCAGGAAAGCTTTCAAAATGGCTGCTAACTGAAATTTTAAAAATAGATTGTTGTACCATACCGCTTTGAGTGTGTTTTGATATTGCTTATGGCTTTGTGTGTGTTTTTTTTTTTGTTTTTAGTCTTATTATATGATAGCTATGTTTAAATAGTCCATATGAACCTACCCGGCAATTAAGATCAAGCCAGGGGGCCCTCTTGAAAGAGCCATCCCTCAAGGAGGTAAGAGGGATGGCTTGCAGACACAGGGCCTTCTCGGCAGCTGCCCCCAAGCTATGGAATGCCCTCCCAAGTGAGATCCGCCTGGCGCCAACACTGATGACATTTCGGCGCCAGGTAAAAACCTTCCTGTTCCAGAAGTTTTTTAATTGATACAATTTAGATTGTGGGTCTTCTGATGGCAATTTTAGTGTGATGTTTTAGTATAAGGTTTTTATTGTTGTTTTAATTATTTATTGTTGTTTGATGTTTTTAACTGTTTTAATTCCTTGATTGTAAGCCGCCCAGAGACCTTTGGGTAGTGGGCGGCATATAAGTTGTAAAAATAAATAAATAAATAAATAAATAAATAAAATATTTGAAAGGATGTCATATTGAAGAGGGAACAGGTTTGTTTTCCATGGCTTCAGAGATTAGGACTCAGGGCAATGGTTTCAAACTGCAGGAAAAGAGATTCCATTTGAACATTAGGAAGAACTTCATGACAGTTAGAGCTGTTCGGCAGTAGAATATGCTGCCACAAAGGGTGGTGGAGTCTCCTCCTCTGGAGGTTTTAAAGCAGAGGCTGGATGGCCATCTGTCAGAAATACTGTGATGAGGGTTCCTGCATGGGAGGAGGTTGGACTGAATGGCCCTTGAGGACTCTTCCAACTCTATGATGCTATTATTCTAAGAGAAACCAGCTTTTGGCTGAATATCAGGAAAAACTTCCTAACTGTTAGAGCAGTTAACCTCTTTGCAATGGTGAGTGCTCCAACACTAAAGGCATTCAAGAAAAACTTGGACAACCACCTAGTAGATATCCTTTGATTTGTATTCCTGCATCAAGAAATGGGGTTGGACTTGGTGTCCTTATAGGCTCCTTCCAACTTCATTATTTCATTATTCTACTGTGGCAAAATCTGAATAATGTTCTTGAAAGCTCAGCCTTGGAAGCAGGTCTAATTAAAATATTAAAACAAAGTTATTTTGGGCTACAAGAGTCCACACTGACTCAGAATTCTGTTGCCACCATAAATGCCATGTTTCATTTCAACATCTCTTGATGGCTAAAATACATTAACAGCGTCTGGAAGTTGAGTCACAGCAACAGGACTTCTTTTCTTGTGAGACTTGTGCTTACTTATGGGTTATGTGTATGGTATGGGAGTTGTACCCATCGGGACAGGACAGTGTTGCATAGAATCATAAGAATTGTGGAAATTATTGTGGAATGTTCACTCCCCACACTAGAACAAATTTATACTACACCAGGTGCCACTGTAAAGCATTAGATATATTAAGAGATCCATCACATCCTGGTCATTGCCTCTTCGAGTTGCTGCCATCAGGACGGAGATATAGAGTAATGAAGACGAGAACAACCCATCTCAAAAATAGCTTCTTTTTTAGAGCAATATTGGCCTTAAATGGAAATTCTGGACTTTGAAGTCAGCTTATTTTATATGTAATGTTTTATGTGTTGTAGCTGTTTTTAAAACTATGTATAATGTTTTACATGAGTTGAATATAGCAACCGTAAAATGTTGTTGTCCCTGCAAGGGGGCAATGACAATAAAGATTCCTATCCTATCCTTAAAAAAAAAGACTGATGTGTTTCACTACTCATACAAGTAGCTTCATCAGTCTAAGGAAAATTAGTAAAAAGGCCTCCATTGTATAGTTCACCTTGGTTTCATGCCGCCCTGATCTGAATAGTCTCGTTACGTGGTCAATGGCCTGAGAAGGCTCATTAGATATGCAATGGCCTGGGCTGTGTGAAAGTCCCACCTATTCAACCCTTCCCAACACCCATTAAGTATGGTTCTGTAGCCTTCCTGGTGGAGGTGTGAAGCGCTTCTGATTTATCTGAGGATCAATGAAAGGACTTGAAAACAAAATGAGAAAACTAAAGTGGAGCTTGGGGTAGCATTGGAAGGGCCACAGTCTCCACCACCTGCCCTTGGCTCCTTTTAACAGTTTAAACAAGCATTGTTTAAAGCAAAATTGGCACCCAATTTTCTCTGTTGATTATCTTGAGTGTGCTCTAGAGACCATGACATTCCTTCTTTACCTAAAGACACTCTTTGATGGGTAGTCTGTGAATCTGTTGCAGTTTCTAGCAGTAAAATATGGATTGAAAGTAAAGAAGATGGGTCAGTCTGTTTACATATTATGTTAGTTTCATGTGTGTTAATTCATGCATCAAATGTATCATAGTTTTGCTCTAGAAGATGCACTCCCCCCCTTAAAAGTAAGGGGAAATGGCTGTGCATCTTAGGCTGCTATCTCACCTGGGTTTTGATCCTGATCCTCTGAAGGTCCGGCTTTTCTCTCTTTGTCCCATCACGTGATTGAATAAGTGGGACAGGAGTTCCCACGTCCAAAGCTGGTTTTTTTAAATTTTAAAGTGCAGTTCAGCCCCCTTGGCCAGCAGGTGGCGCTAGCATTTGAAAAAACGGACCACTTGGCTGGGGGAAATTAATGCTTAGAGCACCCGATTGAACTTCCTGTTGCTCCGATGTGCAGGGAAATTAAAAAAAAACATAGCCCATCGGCCCCAGGAACAGCTGGTTGGTGCTATGAAAAAAGAAAGAAAAAGAAACCCAGATCATCTGCATGGTGCCACGGTCTCTGCCTCCTTAAAAGCTGGATTTTCAAAGAGAGGCAAAAATTCCCTACCTCTTGGGTGAGTCACAGAAACCTCGCCTAAAGGGGAATTACCAGGTTTTCTTTTTTCTTTTTTTTTTTCCAAAAAGCCCGGTGGTCACGGGGACAGCATTTTTAGACACAGTTTATCTAGTAATTTAAACTGCTTTTAAAGGGACGTGGGACCGAGCCCTTAGAAAGCGAATACAGTAGTCCCTGCTACATATATATTATACATTTTCATTTAGAGAGAAGTTACCTGCACGGGGCCTCTCCCGTCCCCTGCTGTAGCCAGGATTCCACAGTTCCAATCACCTCATTTGTAAAGAGGTGTCCTCCACGGAGGCTCTGTCCACACCTTCTGCAGCCTGGATTTCCCAGTCCCAATCACCCTCCCCTTTTGCATCTTGAATTCCCCAGTCCCAATCACCTCATTTTGAACCCTCATCTTTTGCAGCTGGATTCCCCAATCCTAATCACCTCGTTTGCAATCCTCCCCTTTTGCAGCTTGAATTCCCCATTCCCAGTCATCTCATTTGCAACCCTCCCCTTTTGCAGCCTGGATTCCACAGTTCCAATCACCTTGTTTGCAACTTTCCCCTTTTGCATCTTGAATTCCCCAGCCTCAGTCACCTCGTTTGCAGTCCTCCCCTTTTGTGGTCTGGATTCCACAGTTCCAGTTACCTTGTTTGCAACCTCCCCTTTTGCAGCCAGGATTCCCTTGCCATGAAACCTTAGGCTAAACATTTTTTTGTAATTTTCCTCCTCTAAAAACTAGGTGCATCTTATAGAGAGAAAAATATGGTATTCAGTTTTTGTATTTATGTCATTTTAATTTTTATGACAAGCTGCAGGAAATGTGTCCTTAAATAGATATTTTAATGTAGTTCCTCATTAAATATAGTAGTCATGGTAAAAAAAACTATAGTAGTCATGCCATAAAACTTCTGGTTTTGCATTAGATTTAGTGCTTGAAATTAATTTTAAAATTTCTATCCATATAACATAAAGCTAAGCACAGTTGAAAAGCAAAGTATCTTAAACAGCCAGGATGTGTTCTTTATTTTAATTCATTTGTAGATGCAATTTATTTTAAATCATTTTGGCATGTGTGCTCACCTGTGTTGGACTAAATTGTGTCTGTAGAGTTTGTCAATGGGAGCATGGTTTGGGGGCTTTAAGGAAACCTTGCAGTTCAACCTGTCATTTTTTTCCTATCTGTAACAGTAATCTAGCAGTATTCCAGTTTGGAAAAATAAAAATATTGTATAGGTGGGAATTTCACACTCTTTAGGCCATTGTCCACCTAACAACTCTATTCAGGCCATTGTTCATCAAACAAGCCTATTTAGGCCATTGCCCAACCTTATGAGCCTGTTCAGACCAAGGTGATGTGAAATCAAAGTGAACTATAAATTGGAGGTCTCACCACTAACTTTCCTCAGACTGACAAAGCTGCTTAGATGAGTAGTGAAATATTTCTATCTCTCAACAAAAGAAGCCCAGTTGCCATGACTCAACCTCCATATTTTCAGGGAAGGATTGTCTTCCTTCCTTCCTTCCTTCCTTCCTTCCTTCCTTCCTTCTTTCTGGATAAAAATTAGATTACAAAAAGTGTTCCTTTTGTTTTCCTCCTCCCTATTCTATAGGAATTGTAGAAAAACATTATCTTCCACTGGTGCACCTGTACAAAGAACTTGGTTTTTTTTAAAATACAAAGCTAAGAGTAAAGCAGTAGAATTTAGGATAGCATGTCTATTGTTGTTGTTCAGTCGTTCAGTCGTGTCCGACTCTTCGTGACCCCATGGACCAGAGCTCGCCAGGCCTTCCTATCCTCCACTGCCTCCCGGAGTTTTGTCAAATTCATTTTGGTTGCATCGATGACACTGTCCAACCATCTCATTCTCTGTCGTCCTCTTTTCCTTCTGCCTTCGATTTTTCCCAGCATCAGGGACTTTTCCAGGGAGTCCTCTCTTCTCATGAGGTGGCCAAAGTACTGGAGCCTCAGCTTCAATATCTGTCCTTCCAGTGAACATTCGGGGTTGATTTCTTTCAGAATGGATAGGTTTGATCTCTTTGCAGTCCAGGGGACTCTCAAGACTCTCCTCCAGCACCACAGCTCAAAAGCATCAATTCTGCGGCGATCAGCCTTCTTTATAGTCCAGCTCTCACTTCCATACATCACTACTGGAAAAACTATAGCTTTAACCATCCTGACCTTAGTTGGCAAACTGATGTCTCTGCTCTTTAGTATGCTATCTAGGTTTGCCATTGCTTTCCTCCCAAGAAGCAGGCGTCTTTTTATTTCATTGCTGCAGTCGCCATCTGCAGTGATCAAGGAGCCCAAGAAAATAAACTCTGTCATTGCCTCCATTTCTTCCCCTTCTATTTGCCAGGAGGTGATGGGACCAGTGGCCATGATCTTAGTTTTTTTGATGTTGAGCTTCAGCCCATTTTTTCCACTCTCCTCTTTCACCCTCATTAAGAGGTTCTTTAATTCTTCCTCACTCTCTGCTATTAGAGTAGTATCATCTGCGTATCTGAGGTTGTTGATATTTCGTCCAGCAATCTTAATTCCGGCTTGTGATTCATCCAGACCGGCCTTTCTCATGATGTACTCTGCATATAAGTTAAATAGGCAAGGTGACAATATACAGCCTTGTCGTACTCCTTTCCCAATTCTAAACCAGTCAGTTGTTCCATATCCAGTTCTGACGGTTGCTGCTTGTCCCACATATAGATTTCTTAGGAGACAGATAAGGTGGTCAGGCACTCCCATTCCTTTTAAGGACTTGCCATAGTTTGTTGTGGTCTACACAGTCGAAGGCTTTGGCATAGTCAATGAAGCAGAAGTAGATGTTTTTCTGGAACTCTCTGGCTTTCTCCATAATCCAGCGCATGTTGGCGATTTGATCTCTAGTTCCTCTGCCCCTTCGAAATCCAGCTTGTAGTTCTGGAAGTTCTCTTTCCACATACTGCTGAAGCCTGCCTTGTAGGATTTTGAGCATAACCTTGCTAGCATGTGAAATGAGTGCAATTGTGCGATAGTTGGAGCATTCTTTGGCATTTCCTTTCTTTGGGATTGGGATGTAGACCGATCTTTTCCAGTCCTCTGGCCACTGCTGGGTTTTCCAAATTTGCTGGCATATCTTATGCAGCACCTTTACAGCATCCTCTTTTAAGATTTTAAAGAGTTCAATTGGAATGCCGTCACCTCCACTGGCCTTGTTGTTTGCAATGCTTTCTAAGGCCCACTTGACTTCACTTTCCAGGATGTCTGGCTCCAAGTCAGCAATTACGCTATCTTGGTTATCAGGGACATCCAGATCTTTCCGATATAATTCTTCTGTATATTCTTGCCATCTCTTCTTGATCTCTTCTGCTTCAGTTAGGTCCCTACCATTTTTGTCCTTTATCATATCCATCTTTGCACGAAATACCCCTTTAATATCTCCAATTTTCTTGAACAGATCTCTGGTTTTTCCTTTTCTGTTGTTTTCCTCTATTTCTTTGCACTGTTCATTCAAGAAGGCCGCCCTGTCTCTCCTTGCTATTCTTTGGAAGTCTGCATTCAATTTTCTGTATCTTTCCCTTTCTCCCTTGCATTTTGCATCCCTTCTCTCCTCCGCTATTTGTAGGGCCTCGTTGGACAACCACTTTGCTTTCTTGCATTTTCTTTTCTTTGGAATATTTTTCATTGCAGCCTCCTGTACAATGTTACAAGCCTCCATCCATAATTCTTCAGGTGTTCTGTCCACCAAATCTAGTTCCCCATGTTTAATCCAGCATGCATCCAATATCACTTTTCTACACTTCCCTTTTCTCTTTCCATTGTCTCCCCTCCCCAGCATTGAAAATCTGCTCTAGAGTGTCCCTCAGCCCTCTGAAGCAAGTTCTTCGGATGAAGGGGAGTTGCAGAAGGGTTGTCGGGTTCCTGTTTCTGTTTGCACCAATATACCAAAGGATATTGCTAAGAAAGTATAAGCTAAAATGTGCTACTTGGGTCATTTTCTCCCTCCCCGCTCCTCAACCTGGCCTTACTTTCCAACTCCCAGCAGTAGGCTGAACTGTTGACCTGCCTGCTTAATTGCTGCATTTCCCACTAATATTATTTAAAATGATCTCTGGCGTTGTGAATTCTCACTTTTTATTAATGAAACTGGAAAAACTTAACCCTTTTTGGCTGCAGTGCCTCATTAGAAAGAGTTATGATAAGAAGCATAGCAGAGAAACTTCCTTAAATTGTGCTGAGGATCTAACGATAATAAAAATAAAATAAAATATCCTCTGATAGGTCATGGGGGTAGGAGTTTTTAATGCCCTTTGAAAACCATCTGGCATTAGATTACATGCAAGGAAAGAGCAAATCCCGGCAGTAATATTCATCCTCCATTAACCCAACATCCATCCCAATGTGATTATAGTGACTGGAAAAGCTCTTGTTAGACCTGAATTAAATTGTCTTATAAAACTGCAGAGGGCTTACAAAACGGACATGCCAGTGAATTCCATATATTTATTCTGTTCTGACTCACTGGGATGATGTGATGTGCCTTATTTTTAAGGAAGACCAGGGCCACGCTCACCACCCCAAGAAATGCAGTCCTTCAGCAAAAGGACCAGCAAAATCAAGAGATCAGGGCTTAGATGCACAGAATGAGGGCAAGAAGCATGGTGTTCAAACTGTTGTGGTGGTGCAGTTTTGAAGCCAACTCTGCTTGGCTATGGAGCGTCGTCCACAAGTGCATTGAGAATGAAGGCAATGGTTAGGGCTTTTTCAGCCATGTTGATTTGACTTCAAAACATCAGCTGTAAGGAAAGGATGGGACCAGGCCACCTCCATGACCTCTGATTGGGTGGGATTGCCTTTGAATAAAGTTGTTCTTTTTAAAAAAGTGCTGAAGCTGCAGATCAGAAAAATCATTAACACATTCTTTTGTGCTGTGAAGTCAGTTCAGACTTATGGTAACCCAAAGAGTGAGAAATCTCCAAAAGGTCTGATCATTAACAGTCATGCTCAGGTTCTGCAAGCTTAAGCCCATGCCTTCTTTTATTGAGTCAACTCATCTCATATTCCTCTTTTTCTGCTACATCATATGCAATCCTCCTCTTTTTCTTGCTGTCACATGTTCACAACAATATGATGCTTTTACACACGTTGTGTAGTGATAAGGAGGTGTATATATCAGCTCATGAAAGAAAATCTGAGTATATTATTTGACCAGAAAACTGCATCAAAAATTCAGCGACAAGAAATCTGAAGGACAGTTAACATTCTGAGTGGCAGACTGGACTAAGAAATATGGATAAAATTGGCAGAAATGTAGATTGAATGATATCCTCAGTCCAAGTCAAAGAGAATAGTATCTGTGAAAGGGATCTTGGAGTCTTGGTGGACCACAAACTGAACATGAGTCAGCAGTGTGACGTGGTGGCCAGGAAAGCCAATGCAAATCTTGGTTCCATCAACAGAAGCATAGTGTCGAGATCAAGGGAAGTGGATAGTACCACTCTATTCTGCTCTAGTCAGACCCCACCTGGAGTACTGTGTCCAGTTCTGTGCGCCTCAATTTAAAAAGGATTTTGACAATCTTGATTCTATGAGAGCAGGGCAACCAAGAAGATTGAGGGTCTAGAAAAAATGTCTTATAAGGAGCGGCTTAGAGAGCTGGAAATGTTTAGCCTTACAAAAAGAAGGCTGAGGGGGGATATGATAGCTATTAGCTATGTTTAAATATTTGAAAGGATGTCACGTTGAAGAAGATACTAGTTTGTTTTCCATGGCTTCAGAGACTAGGATGCAGGCAATGGTTTCAAACTACAGGAGAAGAGATTCAATTTAAACATTAGGAAGAACTTCATGACAGTTAGGGCCTTTTCACACGACCCCTAAGATCCGCTGGTCCCTTACATTCGTACCAGAGATCTTGGGGGTTCGTTTCTGTTCCTGCGTCCCCACCCCTCAGCACTTCCTGCTCCTGTCGGCGTGAGGGGGGGGAGGGAAAAAAAGGACAAAAGAAGGCTTTACTAACCTGCCAGTGCCGGTCAAACTTGCCACGAGCCCCTTTACTTCCTGGTTCCTTCTCAAGGGGCTCTTAAAGGGGCAGGAGGCAAAAAAACAACAGACAAGCGAGGAGAGCCCGACACTCTTATCCGCATCAAATTTTTTCACCTCCAGAGAGAAGGTACAAGAAAAGTGCGCTGGGTTGCACTAAAGTGGGAGGGGTCGCACTTAATTGTCTGCAAACTCCGGAGCTGGTGGGGAAACATTTCTAAGCTCCGGAGCTGGGAGCCATTTGCAGCGCAGCTTAGGGGTCGTGTATAAACGCCCTTAGAGCTGTTGAGCAGTGGAATATGCTGCCACAGAGGGTGGTGGAGTCTCCTCCTTTGGAGGTTTTTAAGCAGAGGCTGGATGGCCATCTGTCAGCAATACTGTGATGGGGGTTCCTGCATGGCAGGGGGTTGGACTGGATGGCCCTTGAGTCTCTTCCATCTCTATGATTCTATGATTCTATGAGATTGTTCACAATTATATATAGATTGATATATCAATAGTTTCTAGCATGGTTTGGATAGAGCCAAATGACATGTGTTTCCACTTAGATTGATTCATCTTGCCTCTTCAACAGCTGTCACAGTCCTTTCTGGTACAGTGGTAGGATATGCATTCTTTCTGGTACAATTCATTGCAATCCTAATTATCTTGATGTGCAGCCCACACCCAGACAGGACCGTGTGTGATGTTAACTGAGGAGACAACTCTGTGATCTATCGGGTAGGTTGCAATATTAAAAGTGAAGACACAGAAATCACCTCATCTATTTTCATCTGTTGCTCAAGTGATTTATCAATAAGCATTTAAACTTTTTTTTTTAAAAAGCAAGATACTAGCATGATGGCCATGTAGTGGCCACGGCACCCCAAAACCTGACCCATTCACAAAGTAAATAACTCCACAGCAGCATCCACAACATGACTTCCTTTCTAGGCCTGTTGGAGGCCTCGGAAATGATTTTAGACAACCCGGAAGTCACTTCTGGTTTGCAGGGAGGCCCTTGTGGGGCCTCCAGAAGTCATGGGAAGACCCTCGCAGGCCCGTTCATGGCAGTGCCAGGTTGGGGGTAAGTATAAAAGCCCCCAGATAGGCCCCCCAGGTCTGACACGACCTGCATCCGCATATCATGGATTTTCAATTATCGTAGATCAGGTCGGGTCCCAACCACCCCCCCCCACGATAGGTGGGGGGTTACTATATAACCACTTATAAACTTATGTAATCGCAACCGTTTTTCTGTTGTACGGATTCACCCCATAGGCGATTCTGTTAAGCAATTTCCCCCTAGCTCCAGAAATTTTTTCCTTTAGGCAGATTTTCTGTTAAACAAACCGCTTGTTATTCGAGGGTCCACTGTACTGTATTTCTTATGAATGTACTTGCAGCTCTCAATATATTCCTCATACTACATAGTTTTTATTCAGACAAATATTCTATTTAAATGTTATTTATAATATTTATTTCCTATCCTCTAATTGTTGCATTCCTAAATCCACGGTGATACATGGACTGCATGGACTAAGGCCATAGATATTGATTTGTTCTTATATTTTAACCAGTCCCTTTGAGGGAATAAGGTAGATTAAAATGAATGAATGAATGTGGGAGTGACATGCCATAGCCAGGAAACATGTACTGAAACAAATGGTGGTTGTAAACACTCAGTCAAGATAGTATGCCACTTGTCTATTCGATATTATTTGATTTTAATGTGCTATACTATCTGAATGTGAAAATTTTGATTTGGTTCTTACTGAAGCCCTACAGTATTTTTTTTTACATAACAAGGGCAGCTGGAGGGAGGTTTCCTGTTTATAAAATGCTGTGTATACATGCATTCAGCACAAATGCCTAATTGCATGTACAGATGTTGATCTACGTCCAATACTAAATGAGTATGCAAATTAGCCTTTTTAAAATAAAATCTCCTTGGGACATATTATCAATGAATGAATGAGCCCAGGGAAGAAGATCGATTTAGCCAATTTATGGTCCTCATTCAAAGGAAAACCCCTTCCCCAAGCTAGCTAATGTGGTTACTCCATTCTGGGTATTTGCTGAGAACTGGACAAGAATAGGGATTAAGATGGCTTTGAGCTAATTTTGCATTTCCTCTGTTCTGGAACTAGGCAGGGGCCCTTTGTGAGCCTTGGGAACCAAGGAATAGCCAAAGTTTGGTGAGTTCCATCATTTCTCCTCTGTTGCAGTGAAAAATGGAAGGGGGTCTAATATGGACTCCTTAAACTCCCAAGCAGGGGGTTTTCTTCATGGGGTGGGAGGGGCATCTCACTGGGAGATTCTTTTAAGCTGTCAAGAGCAATATAAAAGAAGCTTCAACATTAATAGAGAATAAGATTCCCCAAATAGCAACTTCATGGGGTTTGGGGTCTTAATCGGCAGTGCATTAACACTGTGCCCAAATTCATGGGCTGACAGTTCTTTCAACCCACATTGAAGGCCGTCATCCTTCAAACTCCTGAAGAATTAAGGGGATAGCACTGATACACCGTGATACACGGCTGTGGTGTTCTGGGGAAACTGCTAGAGTCTGTTGTTGTTACCATTTTCTTTCCCCTCCTTCTCCTGCAGTAGGTGCAGCATTTATTCAGGCTGATTTATGGTGGCAGTTTGAAACCAGAACCCAGAACAGCCTGATCCTTAATACAATTACCATAAATACAGTATACACACATAGCTGCTTGTATCTGCTTCACCCCTCATTTCTCCCTCCTGACACACACACACACACACACACACACACACACACACACACACACACACACACACACACACACACACACACACACACACACACACACACACACACACACACTTTTTTTAAAAAAATAATCTTTTCTCTAAAGGAATCTTGAAAGGGAAAGAGAGTGACTGGCAACAAAAGGAAGTGCTTTAACAGGAACAAGAATGAATGAGGGCAAAGGGCAGGAAGTTGCTAAGAGACCATGTCAACCCAGAGCAGGGAATTAATGTAAAATATCAAAGTGACTACTGGGAATGGCATGTTTTTGTTAGAAGGTTTTTAGATACCAAAATGAGGGTCTGCAAGTAGAATTTGCTCCATTTGAAACTCTTCTTTCTAATCTATAGAAAAGTTGGCTCTGCTTCCTACCACCGACCAGTGGCCTTGGAAGAAGCAAGCACAAAATCAGTGACCATTAGAGATGGGCACGACTAGGGAAAATGACGTTTTCGAGTTGTCACGTGTCGGAGGCAGTCCGTTTTGGCTCGTTTCCGTTTTTCGTTTCTGCGGTTCGTTTTTTCATTTTTTCGTTGAGTACTGGTTTGGGGGTAGCGGGCTCCTGGAGGGAGCTGCAAGTCAGCCAGAGCCACAAGTGACGGACTTGCAGACTCTTTGCACCCGCTGTGTCTCATGTACTTGCATGTAGTGCAATGCAAGTAGATCTGGCTTAGGGTTAAGACGGGTTAGTGCAAGGGCTAGGGTTAGGCTAGTTGCGGGTGAGGTTAGGGTGAGTATTGGGGTGCACCTCTGGGTGCCTCTCTGACCCACTTAGAAGGACAGTGTACTGGCGTATGGGTTAGGCTTAGGCTTAGGTTTCGGGTTTGGGCTACGATTAGTGGGCTGTTTATGCCCGATTGGCACATCCCAAAAGTCTCTGTGGTCAACCTGGCCAAGTGGCCATGCGATTGGTGGAAAATTTGCATGGTCCACTCCCATGGGAGAAGGTGTAAAAAAATAAAATAAAATAAAATAAAATAAAATAAAATCAACGGAGACTTTTTTGCAAGAAAAACCCACTGCTGCTACTGTAAAAATTCAAGCATTTAAAATAGCTAATTTTCGCATGTTTCTGTGGTGCTTTGGTGGGGTTTTGTTTTCAAAAAAAAATATTGCGGTCGCCATTTTGGATCCCCCACACTGCATGGCAAATGGATGCGCCCTCCCAGCCTGGTACAGTCAGCAAAACCTGGCCATGCGATTGGTGGAATGGCTCCAAAACTTTGCATGGTCCACTCCCATGGGCGAGCCCATCATTGCGAATGCGCAGGTGTAAAAAAAAAAATAAATAAAATAAAATAAAATAAAATCAACGGAGACTTTTTTTTTTTTGCAAGAAAAACCCACTGCTGCTACTGTAAAAATTCAAGCATTTAAAATAGCTAATTTTTGCATGTTTCTGTGGTGCTTTGGTGGGGTTTTGGGCAACGATTTCAAAAAAATATTGCGGTCGCCATTTTGGATCCCCGCACTGCATGGCAAATGGATGCGCCCTCCCAGCCTGGTACCAGCAGCGCAGCAGTAGCAATAGCCAAGGAGAGGGGAGCGGGGAAAACCCCCCAAATAAAACACCCTTCTGGCCTGGTAGGTGCCCTCAGACAGTTTTCACTTACTTTTAGGGCCGGGAATCATTTTTTTTTTAACTTTTAAAAACTTTTTTTCTGTGCCGCTTGGCATTGCGCGATCGCCGCGATGCAAGTAACGAGAAAGGCGGAGTAATTCCCGTTACCGTTTCCGTAGAGTAACGGATACGAGTAACGGAAACGGAAACGGGAATACCGCTAAGTCGTGCCCATCTCTAGTGACCATTCTTTATTCAAACTGTTCTCACACTGTGAATCGATGTAGCTAGGAACAGAAATGAAGCTATAAACAACAGCAGTGTTATATATCAAGAAAAGTGCTATAATAGCCATAGCTTGTGAAATAAGTGATGAGGGCTAATGTATTGATTCCCAGTGCTGCTGCTGCTGTTTTTCTTTTTTGTTTCCCAGCTCACAGCAGAACAAGGTGGCAGCCTTCTAGTTTACACGTGCTGCTGACAGATGTTCGGTCTGACATGGCCTTTGAGACAAGTTGAAATAAGGAAAGGCAAATGTCCATCAAAAAACATCCAGGCATCACCTCACATGGTTTTAAAAGTGCCTTGCTAGTGATGGGTCATTCAGATTTGCATTCCCACCAATCCTATAATAATTCTCCACTCTGGGAGTTCTACTTAGTAGACAGACACCTAGATACCTGGATTTGGGTGACCTGGGAAAAAGGCATAAACTGGAAGGGTTTGTGGCCTGGCTAATCCTAGCCTCCTGTTTCAAAGGGAATATTCCAGCTCGCACAGGGGCAGAACAGGAAGTTTGGGTGGAAGTAGGGCTGCCTCAGCCAAAAAGCCATTTTAGGGCTTCTCCTGGTTGAGGCAGGTTTTGGGTTTGGTCTATCAGATGGAACTCCCCAGGATGAGGATGGAATTTGTTACCCCAAAAAGTCTGAGTGGCATGTCCCTACTCTTTACCTCACACTTCACTATTTGGATGCATACATGTGTGTACTAAATGCACCTCTCTTCTATCTCAGCATCTAGTCTCCTCAACTTCATATGTCTACAATATATAACAGTGTCAATCATGCTGAGCCATTTACTTGCCAAATGAGAAAACACCAATACTCTCTTCCAGGTCCCAGCAGATTACAGCTCTATTCTCATCAGCTCTGTAATTAAAGATTTACAACCAGATCTTTTCAGGAGAAACACAACATCTGACCAGTTGCTCAGCTTTCTTCTCTGTGCCTCTTCCTCACTCCCTAAGATACACTACGTGACAGTTGCTAAACTGTCTTCCATGGTTTTGCTACCTGGACACACCTTCATGAATTTGCTCTTGTTTGCTCTGATTCTATATAGTATTTTTGACTGTTCAGCCATTCTCAGTCCAATCAGACAGCCTGTGACCTAATTCACTAAGGATTCTGAATCCAGCCCCATCTTTCTTTGAAGCTCTCCCAGAACTATATACATCTGTTCTTTTGGGACTTGTGCTTCATCTTCCATGTCCTTGATGCTTTGTAGTTCTGTGTTAGCACAATGAAAGTGGTGTAACTGAGTTTTTTGCCTCGGGACATAAGGAAATCTACAGGTCCTCTTTTTGGTCCTCTTTTTGGTTCCCATTTTCTCTAATAATATTCAGCAATTATGGTGATTTACTTGGCCTAGCCTACAGGAAGATACTGAAAATATTGTTTTGGGGGGTATGTGTGCTATTTATCTTACTATTCTTTCCCAGATTACTCTATCTTCTTTTTCTTAGCAAGTAGCATCTTTCATTGAGGACAGTATGACTTTAATGAAATCAAACAGTATGGAGGAACATATCTGATGAATCAAATCTCTTACAATTACAGCATAACTAGTTCTCCTCCATGGAAAATGTTTGTGTATCCTCACCATAAATTATGGAGGTTGAAAGGGTTGCTGTGGGTTACTGTAAATGATTCTGTCAAGAATGAAAAGAACCCATGCACTGAACTTCCTGCTTTGATCCCAATGCCTGGGGATTGCTTTTATTGATTAAATGCTCTGTCAGGAGGAGACCCAGATCATCAATAAGGAGAATGGAATGACAAGTGAGAGGAGTGATGCCAAGTGGGAGAAAGGAATCTGAAACTGTGATGGATAATTATTCTGAAGGAGAACATACCATAAACAGGCTTATCTGTAAATTGGGCCACGTGTAGGATAAGAGCCAGTTGGGAATATCTGTAGCCCTTGCTTTGAAGACTAGTCTCCACTTCTGTTTTAGGTATTTAATTTCCCGTATCTCGTTATATGCTGTATGGTAGATATGAAGTAATAGTATGCAATCCTGTGCTACTACTGGCACTGCTATGTCCTCATCTTAAAACTGCAGAGGAGGAAAGGCCCCTATACATCATTGAGTCTGGCACATGTCAAGTGGGGAATTGAACTCAGTGTTTGGTTCCTCATAAAGATACCTTAGTGATTGTCTTGTTGTATTGTAACAGTACTAGATTTTTCACAGAACTGTTCCCGAGTTGCTTTAAATACAACGAATGAGTTTTGATGTGTTCTCTGAAATAACATATTAAAAAATAAAAAGCACGCTTCAATTAAATTGTAAATGTCTGTTAAATCCCCAAGTTCTATCTCCTAATGAAATGCTATGTTACAGTCACACTGGTGGTTGGATGGAGGTCAACATGCACAAAATGCTGGTTATTGGAATCTGCCCTTTTATCATGTTTTCAGATTACCAAGGAGTATAATGTAACACATGACAATGCAGAAGTGGCAGTAGAACGGTCTGTATAGGAATGAGACTAGTTCCTGGGATTCCCCCAAGTGAGTTGAGAAAACAAAATGAGCTGGAGCAGCTGAAATATGAAGGGGAAAGAAAAATGTCTCCCCATAAGATAGAGGAGCTTAGCAAGGGGAAGGTGAGGACCTAGCTGGGGACAAACAAGGAAATTATTCTTTTGGGCTACTGCTCACCAGAAACCCCAACAAGCACTGTTCAAGCATTCTCCTTGCATACTCTCTGTCTTCCAGTTGGAAACATTTGTCTGATCTTTTTCAAAAGATATCACTTTTCTCAGTGAGTTGGAGGACTTGGCTGTAGAGCCAGAGGTTGAGAATTTGCTTTGCTTTTGCTTCCTTTATATAACAATGAACTGGAGTGCTTCTGATATCTGAGTAAGGCTATTAAACGATTAATTTGTATCTTAATCGTGGCATGTTATGCTAAGTTATGCTTCTGAGTGATGACAACCTCAGTTTTCAAGGTACAGTATGTTTAGGGAATGATTTTACTATTCACGCACGCACGCACACACACACACACACACACACACACACACACACACACACACACACACACACACACACACACAGAGAGAGAGAGAGAGAGAGAGAGAGAGAGAGAGAGTGTTTCCATTGTCAAGCAGATATATGAATCCAGGTTTCCCGAACTCCAGTGTGATGCCCTATCCAGTTCAACATAATGGTTCTCAGACCCACAAATGCTCCCTTCCACTTCATTGGGATATGGCTAGAACAGAACTATAGGATGTATTTAGGAACACAGGAAGCTGCCTTGTACTGAGTCTAACTATGGGTCTACCCAACCCATTATGGTCAGTTCTGACTGATAGCTGTGGTGTTCCAGAATTTAAGACAGGATTGGAGATGGGCATGAACCACTGGTTCAGCAGTTCATCCTGGTTCATTTGCCACTGAAACAGGGGTTTGGTGATTTGGCAACCCTTCCTTTTGGTGGACACCAACTCGGAGGTAGCGCCATGGCTTTCCTGCCCCTCCTCCTCTAGGTGCTGCCTCTGAGTTTGGGGGCAGTGCTCAAAACCACTGAACACCTGTTTCAGAAGTAAATGAACCATGCTGAACTGCTGAGCCAGCAATTAATGCCAATCTCGATATAGGATTCTTTCCTCACCCTTCCCTGGTGTGTGGGTTTGAACTGTGGCTTCCTGAAGGCATAATAGGTCTTCTGTCATTAAGCCATGGTCTCTGCAAGTGAACCCTTCTGCCATGTACCCTATCCCAGGGATGTTTCATACTACTTCTGCTTGCCTCCTACAGCAAAGCTGTACACATTTCTGGCCTGCCAAAATACATACTAGGTCTTGTCAACATGCAACATTCATGTCTTGTAGAAAGCTTTGACTTGGATGAGAAAGGGCCTAGCTACCACAGCAGTCCACAGTTGTTAATGGAAGTTACAGTGTACAATTCTTGATACCAACACCTCTGAGCTAAACCAGAAGCACCTGTTCAAATTATGCTCCTTTGAGTTGCAAAGTATCCCATAAACTTGTAAACCTTCCCAGCAGAAGATTGTGTCTTATAGCAAAGGTTTTCTCAGCTGGGGCAGATCTGGCATATTTGATTCCTGGCAGCTGCCTTGCAGAAGGCACATTGTTTCTAACTTGGAGGGGGGGGGGAGCCCAGCACCAGTATGCATGGCATCTGTCCTAAAGGATTTGGGCATGTAAATGGATCATGTTGATCCAATGTCAAATTCCTGCCTAAGCACTTGCTTCTCTGTGCTGCAACCACTAAGCCATTGAGGTCAGACTGAATATTTCTCTAGGACTGTGGAAGCACCAGGCATAGGTTTCCTCCATAATCTATTTCCAGGGATAAATTTCCCACATGCCCCCTGCCACCATGACTGTGACCTCTAGGTAAAAAGGTAAATTTCCCATCCCTACATGGAAGAATCAAAGCTATGACCAGAATTCTGGGTTGCAACCGGCCATACTGGTAGCAGATTCTGGAAGTTTTAGTCTAAAAAGTAACTTTTCCAAGCTCTAGTTGTGGCGCAAGTCAAAAAACTCCAACACCCTGTAGAACAAGTGCTTGCAGGAACACAGTTTTCTTAGGCAGATTGGCTTGAATGAATACATGGAAAATAATTCTCATTTAGCTTCTAAAGAAGCATGCACGCACACAGAAAAGCCCTGATCCAGGTTCTGCCTTAAGTGGGGACAAAGACTGTATTTGGCAGCAGCTGTGTCTATGTGTGCTGCACGTAAACTGGGTCTCTGCAGGACCACACAAGTTCGCGGCAGCTCTTAAAAATCCTAGCCTAGCAGCACAGAAAGCAGCTGCAAAGTCATATGACCCGGTGGCACCTGGGAAGGGCTACGAGCAGGGATCAAGACATCTGTTAGGTTATTTCTGGAATCTTTGCCTGTTACCACTTCATAGAGGAAGCCTCTAGAAATGCTTCAGCACATCTTATGCCCATCAGCTGACACCTAAATATTTTCTACTGCTCTCGGTAGGATTTACTTTTAAATAGCCATGTGTAAGAATTTACTGTAAGGGAATTTGTATCTGAAGATAAGGCTGTCTGCGACAAGGTTTGATCCCTTTATTTCGCTGTCCTTACAAACATGGGTATTCTAAAATGTATAATTCCCCCCGCTACCACTGCCACCCGTGGTAAATTGCTTCTTTTATGAAAAACAGTTCTACAGCCACATTAAAAGAGTTGTCATTATCTATCAGCTATAACACTTTTAAGAGAGAGAGTAAGATTCTGGAAAGTTCTATAAAAATATCTTCTGGTTCAAACAGATTGCATGCATTTTCTACTTCACAACTTTTTGTCTCCTGTCACAAGTAATACATGATAATTAAATAAAAGTGGGTGGGTGGGTGTGCATGTACACCCCCAACACATCCACCCACCCCTAAACTTGCACCTTAATTCTGACAGAGACATGTGCCAAAGTGAAAATGGCAAGGAATCATTTCATTTGTATAAAAACTATGTGTCTTTAGTTTTGTATCCCAAACAGAACTCCCCCCTTGCCTCCCCTATCCTGCCCTCAGATTAACACACTTCCCCTCTTAACTCCTTATATGTCAGCTGAACCCTTGGAAATGCAATATTAAAATGAACGTGCCAGTGTTAGCTGTACAGTATTACTTTTCCCATTATGTGGGAGGAAAAGTGCCAATTTATTTAATGCTCTGGAAATAATCCTTCATAGGAAAGCATGTTGAAACCATACTTGCCCTATGTATCTGTGTTCATACATTTTCCTCACTAGAGATAAGGTAATAAGGTACTCGTTCACCTTCCCATGAGACCTAGCTGTATACAAATGAATTTTAACCTTGGCATTTTAGAGTTTTTTGGACAACACCTCTAAGAAGCCTTGGGCAGAATAGCCAGTGGGTCAAGTTTTTGGGACTACTATAGCCTATAGAAGGAGGATGAAGTCTGGGAGTGGGACAGTGTTGTTAAGACCACAACTCTCAAGCAAAGCTTCTCCAGTGTTGTACTAAAGAGGTAAATTTGAAAATACTCAGTGGAATTGTTGGCTCGGCGTATATTATGAAAACAATTCCACAGACAAATTAGTAACACTAATTTGACAAAATCAGCGCAAACACCAATTAATTACTCTTCCCGATTCTTGTGTTCAACCCCGAAAAACATAATTTCTGGATGAAACCTTTTGAAGTTCTGCCCTGACTATGGGAATGAATCAAGTGGCTTCATAGGGCACTATAATGAAGTCCTAAATGACTCTAGAGGGTATGTGTCAGATTTGGCATAGATGAAATAGAATTAAAAATTGGCAGTGATGCAATGTAAAGCTAAGTACAGAGAGCCTGTTGGGGAATCATCTCTCTTTGTTTAGCTGGCAGGAGTAGTTTTGTTTTGTCCGATTTGGCTGGCATCAATATTCTCAGCTTTCTGCCCTATACTGTATGACTGCCTGATCTGATGCCAGTAGGTGGTTGTGGGTATGTCAGCCCCTTTCAACTGATGACCCGTTGCTCTTCAAAGTTAGCATCATTTGATAAGAGAAGTGCTGTGTCACTTCAGAAAAATAAAAATAATTAAAAAGAAGTGAAGGGAAGACAGACTCCCAGAGGAAATGGCCGGACACAAAGATTTCTTTGAAGGTTTCAGAACGTTCTGCTTCTGCCCCTGTTGACTTCTGCAACACAATAGTATTTGTTTGTATTTGTTTGTTACAATGATTTCACCCAGGGAAGCCAGTAAGGACATGTTTGAAATACTTTTAATCAAAGCACGTTTTCCCCATTTTGTAATTGCGTCTTCAGTTTGTTTGATATTGATAGGAAGCAAGTATGCTTTGTACTGCTTCTGGATGTTATCTTTAGTCTGATAGCTGTGTCTTTAAGAGAATGCTATAGCAGATACGTAATTCTGTCTGCTTTATTGTATTCTCTTCCCACTTTTTTGTTATCATGATCACGTATCTGAGGTGTTAGTGTTCTTTTGATTATATGCACCAACCTGGTATCTGCAAAGACAAAGAGTGGATTTATGATGTTTCCCTAACAGTAGAGTCTTGCTTAATTAACAGAAGAAGAGACCTCCATTTTACAACTGCGAGTGACAAGGTCCCTTAGGATCAAGATAAAAATGGAACTGCTCATTAGGAAAGTACACCAGGAAATCTATGAAAGGCACACTGTAAATTCAATTACTAAAGAGTGTGGATCGTAGAGTTTCTTTTGGATTCATGCAACTTTCTTCCCCTCCCTGCCTTTCCCCATGTGAGAGTCAAACGAATTTAATTTAGAGAAGTAATTAAAAATTAGCTTTGATAGACATTAAAAATATTATTGTGAGACTTTAAAGAGGAACTCTTATTATAAAAAGAGAGGATGCTTTCATGTTTAATTATGTCTGCAATTCACACATTTACCCCCTCTAACTATACAACGCAAGCCAGCTGGTATCCTGCCCATTTGGCAAGGAGACAACAACCAACATGTCTAGTTCTGCAAGTAACCAGTGAGTCGTGGTTGAAATCTAAGCTAAATAAAGGGCACATCAGGCATACCGTGCCTTTATGCAATACTCCAAAGAACACTCTGCACTTCCAGGATGACCTGAAAATGTATCTGTAATGAAAATTCAAAGAGACTTCCTTCCACAGTTAACAGCTGCACTTATTCTCAGCCCACATTCTTCCAACACAATATGCTTATTTTTTCTTTGGAGGAATGGCTATGTTCAATCTAGTGCCACAAATACCAACATAGAGTGGTGTGGCACTATTGTTGTTGTTGTTGTGGTGGTGGTGGTGGTGGTGGTGGTGGTGGTGGTGGTGGTGGTGGTGTGCTGTGACCCTGTGAATAAGTAATCTCCAAAATATCCTGTTCCAAACAGCCCTGCTCAACTCTTGCAAAAACAAGCCTGTGACTTCCTTTAAGACAGGTATCTCCAAACTTCAGCCCTCCTGACGTTTTGGACCACAACTCCCAGAATTCTAAGCTTAGATTGCCAATGGCAAAGGACTGTGGGAGTTGTGGTGCAAAACATCTGGAGGGCCAAAGTTTGGACATGCCTGTTTTAAGAACTCAGTCTATCTCGCATTTGGTTTTCTTCTTTCGCTGCTGTCTTCCACGTTTCCCTCCATAATTGCATTTCCCAGAGAGTTTGGCCTTCTCATGATGCGCCCAGAGCAGGACAGTTTCAGTTTCATTCCTTTTGCCTCCAGAGATCAAGCTTGACTTGCTCTAGGACCCTCATGTTTGTCTTTCTAGCACTTAAGGATTAACAGATGAATGTGTTTTCATGGAACAGAGTCCACTTTGTGGGATGCATGAAGTATGCTCCATTTGGCAGATACATGTACTCATAGTGAGGCAAGATAGCCCTCCCTTAGGCAGAATGAAGGCTGGATGTCTCCCCCCAAATCTTGCTATCTTTGGATAGCAAGAGCATTATTTTTGTATTTTTACTGCTGGGACAGGAAAGGCACTTATAGGATTTTCTGCTTCAGTTGGACCTTTCTTGGAAACTGTGCTACTTGGCAGGATTCAAAGGTTTTATGGGGAGGGGATCTAGGAAAGCTCATGCCATATAAGTACTACGTATCCAACAGGCTGTGAGACTCTTTGTTTTTAATTTTCTATCCATTTTACTTTGTGCATATTAATATATCATGAGCTAGTCAAGTAAAGTGCTTAAGAATGTGTGCTGAGGAGTCATTTATTAATGCCCCACTTTTAGGTTCTGCTGCTTGCTATAAGATAGCTATAGGATGTTACCAGATATCCTTGGTCCTGCATTTAAGGATATACGGTACGTAAGTGTACTATTGAAGCTGTACTACAGTCACCCCCCGCCATTTTGTGGTTCAGGTACCGCGGTCCCACTATATCGCGGAATCGCAGTACTGGGGGGGATCTGGTCGCTCTGTGCGCCCCCCGCACCTCCGAGGGGGCGGGGGCAGCGGGGGGCGATCACGTCGCTCTCCGTTGCCCCCCGGTGCCTCCAAAAGGCCTCGGAGCCGCTCGGGAGGGCTGCGGGGACAGATGGCTTCGCTCTCCGTCGCCCCCCCCCGAGCGCCTCTGAAAGGCCTTGGAGATCCTCGGGAGGGTGACTGAGAGCGACGTGGTCCCTCTCAGCAGCCCTCCCGGGTGCCTCTGGAGGGCCTCGGAGCCGTGCGGAAGGGCTGCGGGGAAGGACGGCGTCCCTCTCCGCACCCCCCGGGCGCCTCTGGAGGGCCTCGGAGCCGCGCAGAAGGGCTGCGGGGGGCAATTGGGTCACTCTGCGCTGCCCCCATGCTCCTCTGAGGCTTTTGGGACAGGCGCGCAATCGCCCCACCCACCCCAAGGCCCCCATCCGCTTCCGCATATCGCGGATTTTCGTGGATCGCGTGTGGGGTGGGTCCCTAACCCCCATGATCGGCGGGGGGTTACTGTACTGAAGACTGGGACAATGGTCTCAAACAGGAAAATATATTCAATTTAAACATTAGGAAGAATTTCACAACAGTTAGAGCTGTTTGGCAAAGGAATATGCTGCCACAAAGGGTGGTGGAGTGTCCTTCTTTGGAGGTTTTAAAGCAGAGGCTGGATGGCCATCTGTCAGAAATATTGTGATGGGGGTTCCTGCATGGCATGGGGTTGGACTAGATGGCCCTTGAGGTCTCTTCCAACTCTATGATTCTATGACTGGCACATGCATTCTGATCCTCATTCACTTGAGAGACATAGTGCGTGATGGGGAGATAACACTATGCATTTATAGTAAGGTAAAATAGTATTCACAAAGCAATCACCACCACTGCAACCACCACCATGACCTTAAAACTGCAGAGCTGGAGGGGACCCTATGGATCAATAAGTCAAGCCACTGACAAGGAGGAACAATGGGGAACTCCCTACCCCTGGCTCAACAGCCAGAGGCCTAAACAAATGACATAAAAGACATGCATTTCATAGAATCATAGTGAAGTTGGAAGGGGCCCGCACAACCATCAGGTCCAACCCCCTGCTCCATGCAGGAATACAGATCCAAATATATCTGCCAGGTGGTTGTCTACATTTCTCTTGAATGCCTTCAAAGTTGGAGCACTCACCATCTCTTGAGGCCATTGGTTCTATTGCCATTCTACTCTAACAGGAGGTTTTTCATGACCTTCATCCAAAACCTGGGGTCTAACTTGAGCCCATTGTTGTGGGTCCTGCACCCTGGGATGATCAAGAACAGATCCTGCCCCTCCTCCGTATGACAGCCCTTCAAATATTTGAAAAGAGCTATCATATCATTCATCATTTCATGACAAATATGCAGAGATGGACTAATGTGCAAGTTTGATACTCAGCAAAAGATTCAGATAAGCAACAATTAGCTTAGCAGTTTGTTGGGGGAGTTATAGAAGCATCATAAAAGGGAATTAGATATCATATACAGGTGTGGGAAACCTCTTGGGAAACCTGTATATAAGGAAAACCTCTTGTTGCTAAGGTCTACATTTCTGACAGAATAATTGAAGAACAGTCTTCTTCTTCTTCTTCTTCTTCTTATTGAACTGGAGGGAAGGAAGGGACCCTCTGGATCATTGAATGCAGCCCCTGTCAAGGTAGCAAAATGGAATATTAAACTCCCAACCCCTGGATCCACAGCCAGATACCTAAACCATCCAGGGGCCAGGGCCAAAATCAAAATCAAATCCCTCTCTCTGTGTTTTGTTTCTCTATCTCTCTTTCCACTTCTTTTCTTTCTCTTTACCACTCCTCCTCCCTTTCCTCCTTTTCCTGCACACCCATCTGTCCTATGTCTCTCTTACTCCCTTTGCCACTTCTCCCTTTTTCTCCCCCTTCTCCCCTTCCTCCTCCTCCTCCTCCTCCTCCTCCTCCTGCCACCCTCCTCCTGCCCCTTCTTGCCCAGACAACTGCCAAGCAAGAGTAATATAACTGGTATTACAGGACTGAAGTGTTAGATTTCATTAAAAAAATGCTATTGGACTGCATCATAGCATTCACAGCGGGAATGCTTTTCTGGTGAATAGTAGTGTCATAGAACTGATGAACTGGAAAGGACCCCCTGCCAAAGCAGGAAATCCACAGCTAAGACATCCTTGACTGATAGCCATCCAATCTCTGTTTAAAACCTTCAAACAAAGGAGAGCCTACCACCTTCTGTGGCAGTCCAACAATGGTTGGCTAGGTCTTATCATCACAAAGGTCTCCTTAATATTAAGTTGAAATATCCTTTCCAGTAAGTTGAATTCAGTCCTCTATGTATTCTCAGAGGCTTTCGCAGCTGGGATCTGATAGTTGTTTTGAGTTTTTTGGGCTGTTTTGGCCGTGTTCTGGGAGATTTTATTCCATGTTCTGGAAGAAAAACTTCCAGAACACAGCCAAACAGCCTGAAAAATTCACAACAATTATCAGTCCTCTATGTCCTACCATTTTAGAGCCACGGTAAATGAGCTTGCTCCATCTTCCATATGATACTGCCTTTGAACTATTGGAAGAAGGCTATCATGTCAACTCTCCTCAAAGCTAAGCATACCCTCTCCATCAACCATTCTTCATACATCTTGCTTTCCAGTCCTTGAAATAATGTGGATACCCTCCTCTGGTCCCATTCCAGCTTGCCAATATCCTTCTTTAAAAAGGTGGTGTCTGGAACTGGAAAGCTATTCCACGTAGGTCAATAAAATAGGGTCAATGCTCTTCCACCATGATACAATTACGGTATATATAGTTAACTAGTTGCTACAGAATGCATATGGAGATGGACCCTGATATGTGCATCCAAGCATAATATGGATTAGACATAGGCACGACCAGAAAAAATGATGTTTCGAGTTTTCGTTTGTCGGAACGGGTCCATTTCAGGTCGTTTCCGTTTGTCGCGAAATTTTTCAAAAATTTGTCGTTTCCGTTTATCGTTTGTTGTTTATCGTTTCCACCGCGATTTAGCGTGATTTGACTTCCCAGAGCATAGGGGCATCCCGCAATCAGGGCCGGCGCTAGGTGTTTTGTGCCCTAGGGGGCGGGCGGGCGGGGGCGGCGGGGGGTGTGGCGGGTGGCGGTGGTGGCGGGGGCGGGGTGGCGGGGGGCCATGGGCGGCCGGTGGCCGGGGCAAGGCAAGTGGGCGGGCGGCGGCGCAGGCTGCAGGCGGGTGGCGGCGCGGGCGGACGGGCAAGTGGGCAGTTAATATCACTTGGATAGAGTTTCTGTTCTTGGCTTGCACCCCAAATGTGTGTGTGTGCAAGCAAATTGAAGTAGGGAAAATAGAAAATAAATGATAGTATATAATATATTTTTAAAATAAATCCACACCTCCCACTCCCAGTCAAACCTCCCCCTTTATCCAATATCAGAAAAACATCCTCACAAACTGCCAGAGAAGAAATAAAGAATAAACTGCTATTCCCTTCAGCAGACAAAGCTGCAGGGAATCAAAGAAATTATTTTCTAAATTCAATTCCCTCCCTGCATGCCTAACTTAAATCCTAAGGCCTCCAGTCTCCCTCCTCAATCTCGATCGGATCACACCAGCACCAGCAGCCAGCCCTCCTCCCTCAACCACATCCATACATCCGACTGCGATTTCTGGAAGGTGCCTCAGCTTTTTATGCCCTCCGAGACATCCAGAAGTGTCAGTCAAAAACCTGCCAATGCCATTGGTGGAATGGTTCAAAAATTTTGCATAGTCCCATCCCATGCCCAGCCCAAATGGGCAGGTCTAAAAAAATAAAAATAAAATAAAATAAAATAAAATCAATACGACGTTTTATTGCTATAAGAACCCACTGCTGCTACTATAAACATTTAGGCATTTAAAATAAATAAATTTCAAATGTTTCTGTGGTGATTTGGTGTGTTTTTTGACCACGATTTCAAAAGAAAAATTGTGGTTCCCATTTTGGATCCCCCCCACCGCATGGCATGCAGCGAGATTGACGACGAGGATGACCCCCAAGCCTGGACAGGAAAGGACAGGAGAAGGGGGAGGCCGACCCCAGAAACCACCCCTCTGGTAGGTGGCAAAGCCTCAGGCAGGCATATTTTCGCCTGATTTTTTGGCTGGGAGTTGGGTTTTTTTAAAAAAAAACTTTTAAAAACCTTTTCTGTGCTTCGCATCGTGCGATCGCTGCAATGCCACAAACGGAAACGAAAAACCTGACCAAATTTTTCTTTTTTCGGTTCGAGTTCGAGTTCTGATGGCTTAATTATCGTTACCGTTTCCGTTATGAAAGAGAAACGATAACCGAAAACGGAAACGATAATTTCGCCGAGTTGTGCCCATGTCTAATATGGATGAAGCTCTGCATTTGGAATAGTTGACTATCTGGATGTAGAAGAGAATATATCGCCGGGATATCCCTACACACATTACCCCTTTGCTTATCAAACATTTAACAAGAACTACACAAGACTACACAAGACATTTCACTGCTCACTTTCTGGCGATAAGGAGACTGCTGAAGCACCAAGGTAAGACAGCAGCATTCGAGCAGGAAGGCATATGTGCTTCTACTCCCTGGCCTAATTCAAATCAATGCCAGCACAAAGCTTTGTTATTACACAGTGATGTCAGAAGAACACTAAGTCTAATTGCCCGTGTCTCTGCTGTGTCACTGAATTCACTATGTGATTCTGATTAGAGTTGGATCCAACAGGAAATAACAACATCCTAAATATTGCACCACAGTAGCACTGTTTTATGGTGCAACAAAACAAAACAAAGCATGATGCCTGCTAAGTCAGGGAAGAGCACTGTAAGGAATCCAGCCTCCCTTGAAATCGCATTTTTCATCTCAAATATGTTCAAATGTGAAAATTTGCATGGCACAACTAGATATGGCCTAGATCTGTCCTCTTCTATCAATAATTTTGTTCTAAAGATCCTTTCAGCAACCTATGTCAACTTTGATAATGGCTCTGAGCATTTCCACATGAAACCTGCTGTGTGATGACCCCAAATGCTTGGTGTATTAACTAGTTGCTGATCCTTTGAGAGTGAATCATGTGAATATTTTATACTATTGTGTGTGAGAAAAGGCTCAAAGTTAGTATGCTTTGACATCAGCTTCTGAAATAGCTTTACCTTGCTATCAAATATGGATATAACAGTGTCTGCAAGCTGCTATAGCCTTAAGCCATTGCAACAAGGAAAGAAATACATTCACCTACTAAAAGAAAAAATAATAAAATGCTAGGTTACATGACAAAGGATTTTAGAATTTACAAATGAAGTTACACCTGCAGAGGGAAGGCTGCCCTGCATGTTACTATGACTAACATGCACATATTATATCAAGGTCAATATTTCTTTGCTCATAAAATCTTGAGTGACAACACAGTGTCAGCATATGCATACAGTTTAATTTTGTTTAATTCTAAAAGCATATGGAAGTGGGTAGTTTCAGAGCAATGTACATTCTTATTTTCTTACAAGATTGCAGTAAATCCATAATTGATGAGATCATTTTGTCTGTCCTATTTAGTTAGTAACCAATTTGGTCAAAGCACTTGGAAAAAGGAAGCCATACAAACCAAATGAACAAAATTGATCCTAGAGTGAATATTTACAGTATTGCGATTCTGTAATGTTTTATGAATGTTGATGGTTGATACATGGGGATTCCTTTGAGATAAGTCATTGATGTGACAATCAAATAGAGGGGAAATGGCCTTTTAAAGGTTGAGCTAGCAGTGCAGTTTAGCACATAGTGGCTGCTACTTATTTGCATAAATATTGAAGGGAAAATTATGACTCCCATAACAAACATTATTTGGGAGTCCTTCCAATGTTTTCTTCTAAAATATATAATGCCAAGGCTCTTCAAACAGCTAGTGTGTAAAGTGTCTGCTCTAAGGATATTTGAGGATCAGGATAAAATGCTGGTAATATTAAGTTCCGACCAAGATGAAAATCAGAATCAACGTTTAGTAAGAATGAAATGTCAGGATAGAGTACCACCTTATCTTTATGAAAGATCAGGTAGGAAGTATTAATTTGATGAGTGCAGAGTTCATTAGCTCATCTTTCTGACACGAACGCGTCACAAAATGCTTCTTTTATCTAAAGCAGCCATAGATGTGTAGTATCCACAGGTTCACAGGATCTGCCAGTGTGGTTCTGGAAAACAATAAGAAGGTCTCAGGGGGTGCCTTTGCTGAAATGGGAGGAATCAAAGTATTGTGATAGCTGTATTTCAGATTTTATTTTTAATGGGAGGAAACAAGAACTATGAGCATCCTATACTGGGTGGAACATTAGCTGAGACTGCTGATACATATACTCAGGTGGATACCATTGCTGGACCTTTTGTTCTTCAATGCTAAGAAGAATCCAAGAGTGACAGTAACATCAATGTTCTGGTAATCATATCCAGAGTCCTTCAAAAAAGTTAGGAAAAAATCCACTTGAAATGGTAAATCTTTCTCATACTCTGTTTCCTAAAGGCTTGTAGCAAAAGTTCCTATTTTGCTGAGGTTTAATTCTACATGCTGTCAGATGAAAGATGGTAGATCTCCCCATGTTCCTGTTGTTAGAAGGTCTGAACATAAGGGAAGCTTTAAGTATTTGCGGCCTGACATCATTAACATCAGAAGAAATCTGCCATGACTGTTTGGCCACATGGAACAAGGAGGGTAGCATGGGAATTCCCTCAGTGAAGCCTGAAGTTGTAGTCAAACCTGATGTTTGGAACCTTCATAAAGCTTTTTCTTATAAGATGCTTTGAATGTAGACTGTGACATCAGTCTGTGGTTAGATGTGGAAGAATGAAAGAATGGTCTGGATGATTTGTAGGTTGGTGACCTAGATCTTTTAGCACAGGTGACCTAGATCTTTTAGCACAGGGTCCAAGGGGAAACAGCACAGGGGGCTGCCAGGAGCTTTTCCTACAGGGGGAACAGAAGGAATAAACAAGCAGGGATCTTTGAGAAGACTGCCTAAATTGAGGTGAACCTTTCAGCCTTGGGTGATTGTTTACTTCTGCCTTTCTTTGTTCTTGGGAGCTGCATGCTTTGGCCATTCTCTGCCCTGGGCAAGCCTTTGCTCCTCCCTTTTGCTTTCTTTTAGCACAGGGTCCAAGGGGAAACAGCACAGGGGGCTGCCAGGAGCGCGCGCCTAACGGCGCGCACAAAAGCTCTTATTTTATTTTATTTTATTTTGTTTTACTCTTTTTATACCAAGAAGCAGAACTTGGAAAATAGGAAAAACAAATAGGAGGGCATATTCCACACTTACAGGGACTTGCCCCCCCACGGCCGAAACATAACACGTGAGACACAGATGTGGGATAAACAGGGCCAGATTTATTCAATCACCGTAAACCAATGCAAATTGTACCGTCAAACCCATATAAAGGAGGGGGCCTTCGTAGTGCGGGACGTTACTAAGTCCGGGGGGGGCCTGGGCCCAGACCCCCCCCACCTTCAGTCGTCCGGTTAGCAAGAGTGACCAAGGGGGCGGCATGCAGCAGATGGCGCCACCCACCTTTCTCAGAAGATGTTTACCTTCCCAGCCGGGCATCGGGGTGCCATCACTTGGCTTGGGCCCGGCCCGCCTGCGGTAGGCTGAACATTTCACCCTACCCCCCGCACGCTGTAATCTCCTGAAATGCAACGCCCAGGGGGTTGGGGTCCCAGGTTCTTGGTGCCTCTTACTCCCCGCCATGTTGCTTTTCCCGCACTACCCGCACTCCTACAAACCCCCCGCTCTGGCCGGTATGAATGAGGCTTCCCGCCCCCCCCCCCTGTCAGGGCGGGATAGGTGAAAAACCCCTAGGCCCAGGGTGCCAATTTCGGGCCACCGGGGAAAATTCCTATCCGGCCCCTGCCCGGCGACCAGTACACTCGCCCTGACAGATGATGAAAGGGTGGGAGGGAGGGATGCCGGCGACCGCAGGAGAAAGAGTCCGGGTCTGGGCGGGCGCCCGCTTATAACGGGGGTCTTCCCGCACTATCCCCCGGCCTCGCGAGACTCCGAGCTCCCGTCTCGCGTTAGTTCGACCGGGGGGAGGCAAACAAGCCCCGCCTACCTATGCGGCGGCGGAGTGGGAACTTGCCCCCCCACGGCCGAAACATAACACGCGAGACACAGATGTGGGATAAACAGGGCCAGATTTATTCAATCACCGTAAACCAATGCAAATTGTACCGTCAAACCCATATAAAGGAGGGGGCCTTCGTAGTGCGGGACGTTACTAAGTCCGGGGGGGGCTGGGCCCAGACCCCCCCCACCTTCAGTCGTCCGGTTAGCAAGAGTGACCAAGGGGGCAGCATGCAGCAGATGGCGCCACCCACCTTTCTCAGAAGATGTTTACCTTCCCAGCCGGGCATCGGGGTGCCATCACTTGGCTTGGGCCCGGCCCGCCTGCGGTAGGCTGAACATTTCACCCTACCCCCCGCACGTTGTAATCTCCTGAAATGCAGCGCCCAGGGGGTTGGGGTCCCAGGTTCTTGGTGCCTCTTACTCCCCGCCATGTTGCTTTTCCCGCACTACCCGCCACCGCGCAGAGCAAGCTTGCTATGCTCCGCCCCTGCCCACCAGGCTGCCTACCTCAGCCTGCAGCCCCCTCCTTATATTCTCCAGAAACAGTGATAGGCCAGCGTCTGAGAGGTGCACCCCGTCCGCTCGATATAGCTCCGCCCTATTGATGTTGATGGTTGTGTGGCCCACAATGGCTCCACCCATCCGCAGCACGTGATGGCAAACCTCCCGGTTTAGACACCGGCGTGCCCGATTGATGGGTACCTCAGCTCCCGTCGCCCCCCAACAGCGCCTTGGCACGATTGTAGACCATATCACCTTCGAGCGCGGGTACCGCTCTTTCCACCTCGTGAGGTCTCTGGTGATTTCCATGATTAGGGATTTGCCCGTCTGCTTCCCGAGGTCGTTCCCACCTGCGTGAACCAGAAGTATGTCAGGGGGCCGGTCCGCTGCCAGCTGTAGTGCCGTGGGCAACACTTCCGCCCATCTCAATCCCCGCAGGCCTTTCCATTCCACTATAGCGAGCGCCCCCAGTCCGAGTTGGGATCCCCAGGCAGACCGGGCAGCGAAGCGTGCTGTCCAATAGACGAAGCTATGACCGATAATCAGGATGCGCTTCCTCCGGCCCGTCAGGTGTGCTCCTGTAAGGAAAAACAAAAGGACGACAGAGGGAAGCAGGGAGGAAAGTGCAGCCTTGTGCTTTACAGCGTGGGTAAGGGACGGACGTACACCTTGTAGCACTGGGATCTCCATCTGCCAATTGACCGGATCTTGTCCGGGCTATATCCCAGTGAGGCAGCTGTTGAGGCCGCGCCTATCCGGAAAGAATGGGTGCAAAAATGGACCCCCTCCATCCCAATTCTCCCCAGCGCTGTGTCTGTCATCTTCCAAAACTGATACCTGGTGAGGGGAATGCCATCCCGATGGCAAAAAAGGTAGCCTCCATTCCTCCCCCTCAGCCGCAGGTACTGCTTCAGTGACCGGACTGGGCAGATCTCTGGGATGTAACAGGGGCCCAGCTGTATTGCCGTCCCCCGGCCTTCCTGGTCCGTTTTAGATCTGCGTATCCTCACTAAAATGCCCGCCCGGCTCACCTCCACGTCAGATAGCTGTAAGGCCAGCCCTGATTTGTCCCCTTTGCTGCCCGCCACTAGCTCGCCGATACGCAGGGCCGCGAAAAAGGCTAAAGATGAGGCTGCCTTAAACAGTGACTGCTCAAATTCGTCAGTGCACACCGCCGCCCATTCCCCGAACAGGCGCCTCATAATCTCCGGGGTGATAGGTGACCTATTATCGCCCCTGGGTCCCCTCTCCCTGCCATAACCCTCCACCATCTTCCTCACCCTGAAATCGCTGGAGGTGTCCCGATGGCCCGTGGATTTGGCATAGAAGGCCAAAGCCGCTAACTTCACCTGAATTGACCTAGGGGCCAACCCTTTCCAGTGCAGGTACACCACGAACTGCTGGTGGTGCTCGACAGGGACCGGCCACAGGCGCTGTAGCCCCACCCCATCCCGGAATCTCTCAAACTCCTTGACTACCAGGTCGTAGCCTTTCCTCGTCCGTGGGGCCAAGGCCAGGCCTATGGCCCGGGTGGCCTCCCTTCGCCAATCGCCCATACTGCTTCCGGTAACTCGTCGGGGTGAGGGTGTGCGTCCGGTGCCAGTTCCCTGAATCTGTTGATCTGGTGGCGGGAAAGGGCGTCAGCCAGGCTGTTATCTAAGCCAGGAATGTGTTTAGCGTGGACCACGATGTTATGTTGCAGGGTTCGCAAGACAAAGGCCCTAACCAGCCGCATGACCCGCTCTGATTTCGCTGATAGGTTGTTAATAATATGGACCACCGCCATATTGTCACACCAGCACGTTACTGCTGAGTTGGCCCAGTCCCCTGCCCACAGCCACAGGGCCCCCAGAATAGGGAAAAATTCTAAGAAAGTTAGATCCCTAGTTATTCCTTTACGGTGCCACGATTCCGGCCACGAGCCATGGGCCCATCTGCCCTTGAAATAAATCCCATAGCCTACCGTTCCCGCAGCATCTGTGTGTACCTGGAATTCTCCCCGCAGGAGGATTTCTGACCTCCAAAATGACACGCCGTTGAAGTCCTGGAGGAAGCTTAACCATACCTCTATGTCCTCCCGCATGCCCCGGGTAACCCTCGTCCTGTGCCTAGGTTTGGTGAGACCTCGCATGGCTGTACACAAGCGCCTGCAGAATGCCCTACCGGGGGCTATGACCCTGCACGCGAAATTGAGGTGGCCCACAATTTCTTGAAGTTGTCTGAGGGTAACCTTCCTACTATTATGCAGTCCTATCAGGCGTTGCCTGAGGGTTTCCACCTTCGGGGTGGGCAGCCTGGAAGACTGCTGCCATGTATCTAACTCTATCCCCAGGAAGGTTAGGACCGGGGAGGGACCTTCCGTTTTTTCCTCCGCCAGTGGAACCCCCAGCTCGTCCGCCAAGCCCTGAAAGGCCGAGAGCAGCCTCTGGCACCTGCCTGATCCCCTTTTGCCGCAGAAGATAAAGTCGTCAAGGTAATGGGCAGTGGTGGACAACCCAGTGGTCTTTCTAAGTTTCCATTCGAGGAAGGTACTAAAACGCTCGAATGCCGCGCATGACACAGAGCAGCCAAACGGAAGGGCCCTGTCCATGTAATAAGCCCCTTCGAACTGGAAACCCAGAAGTTCGACGTCTTCCGGGTGGACAGGTAGGAGACGGAAGGCAGACTTTATATCACACTTGGCCATTTCCGCTCCCAACCCGCAGGACCTGATCATGTGTACTGCTGTGTCGAACGAGGTATAGTGGACCGTGGACAACTCCTGTGGAATAGCATCATTAATTGACTGCCCCTCAGGGAAAGACAGGTGGTGAATCAGTCTATACTCACCCGGGGTCTTTTTGGGAACCAGCCCCAGGGGTGAAACCCTGAGGTTAACGACGGGCGGTTGTTTAAATGGGCCCCAAACCCTGCCCTCAGCTACCTCCCTGTTAATCTTTTGCCTGGCTATTTCCTCCATGCCCCTCAGGGATTTGAGATTATGTGCTGAACTTGGCCTCCTCTCCCCTACTGCTGGGATTCTGAACCCCACCTTGAAACCCTCCAGAAGTATTGCCGCTGCCTCTCTCTTCGGGTAGTCCTCCAGCCAGCGGCCTAGGACTCCGACCTTAATTGGACTGGGCCCCTTTTGAATTCGAATTAGAGGTCCCCCCGCCCCCTTGGTTAGCTCGACCGGGGGGCCCGTGGTCCCTGTTTTGGCCCCTGCTTGACCTAGCCCTGGCACAGTTAACTGCCGCGTGGGCTCCACCGCAAACTGAGCATTCGTGCTTGAATTTACAGGACTTCCTTCCACATCCCCCGGAGCCATTAAAGTCCCAACACACCAGGCGGGGTTGAACCACCTGCCCCGCGGAGCCGCGGGGTGCGCTGTTGGGTAGGGGCCTTTTGATGAGGTGTCCGCTATCGAATCGATCGCCAGTAGACGGTCGCGAGGGAGTCATGAGCTGCAGCCACAATGCAGTGAGGGGCACGTCCCAGAGGAGCGTAGGGTCCAGGGCGGCTCTCTTTCTGAACTGCTCATCGTACATGAGCCATGCGTGGCCCGGGAAATCGATATGGGCTTTATAGATCATATCCTGATATTGTATGAGAGCCGGGGCCCGCCAGGGTTGGGCGCGTGTGATTACGGACATATAAATAGAATATGCCGGGAGCCAGCTCAGCCAATTCCGGTCCGGCTTCCTTTTAAGGCGCCTTTCCTTGTCTTTTTCATCCTCCTTTTCCCCCTCCTTGCATTCGACCTCCGTGTTCAGCAAACTAAATATGTCCACGTACTCGCCCCTCAGTATGCGATCCCTGGTCGCAGGTGCCAGGTGCCCGCCCAGTGGTAGCGCCTGGTCCCCGTATGGGATAGCATGCACCGGCACGCCGGTGATGCCTGGGCAAGCTAGCTGCTGGGCTGGCCAGGGATGAGCCACATATGGCGGAGGCTGCACGGCCTGGCCGGCTCCCAATGCCATGTGCGCCCCCCATCCCGTGCAAACTGGCTGCTGCAACTGTGACGTCAGCCCTGACTGTGCCCCCCCGCTACCCTGCAGAGCTGGGTTGTTCTGGTACTGAGCGGCCGGATTAACCTGCGGCCCGGTGGAGTTGTTCTGCTGGGGACACTGGTAGAGTTGTTGGGCCAGGAAATTCAACTGTGGGGCTACGTTGTTGCCCAGTGGGACAGATGGATTGGGTTGTTGGGTTATTGGGTACACCGCTTGTTGAGGGGCACCTACACCTCCCGCTGGATGCTGGGGCGGTCCCGCCCCAGGCATGCCATGCTGGCCCAATCCACCCGCCGCCCCCAGTGTGCCCACCTGTTGTTGCCCGGTCCACAGCCTGGGAGGCCCCCCTAGTGACCCAAGTGAGCCCGGTGCCCCACCCTGATAGGGCCCCATCCCAGCCTGGTGGTTGGCCGCCCCCTGGGCCCCTGGTGCGTTATCCCATGGCCATACTCCCACATCCACGCCGGGCCCCTGGGCCCGTTGCGACTCACCCGGTACGCCGCTTGGGCCTGCCACCTCCTGATCGCCTTGATCCCGCGTCTCGCCACCGTCGTGTGCCTCCTGCTGGGCTGGTCCGGTTATGGCGTCCTCCAGCGCCTGCCCTGGGTTATCTGCTGTATTCGCTTCCGCGCCCAGCCGGGAGGGTTCTCCCTGCTGCTCCAATGCTGTAAGGCGAGAAGAGAGTGCCTCTACCAATTCCCTAATTCTGGCCTTTTTGCGTGATTTGCATGTGCGAGGAGCATGTCTTTCTTGGCTGGGGCCCCCCTCTGGTGCCGACCCCGTGCCCCTCCCCCGCTCCGGAGCATCCTGTCCCCCCTGCCTGGGGCCCCCTTCCGCTGCGGGCCTGGTGCCCCCCCCCGCGCTCCAAGGTGTCCTGTATCCCCCGGCTGGGGCCAGCTTCTGCTGCACGCCCCAAGCCCTTCCCCCGCTCGAAGGCCTCCACCCGGGCACTCAGTTGCTCTAGGGTTGCGATTGTATCATCCTCTGAGTCTGACTCGGCTGGCGATAGTTGAGGGGGTGGGGGCCTCTCGGCCGGGCGTTTGCCCTTCGATTTGGGGTTTCTGTTGCGGGGGGCCATAACTCGCTCCCTGCAGTCGCCTCCCGCCGCTGAACCGTATCCCCGCGGCAGCTACCGGGTCCGGTCACAGTACCCGGCCCCCCGAAGGCCTCCCCTTGCTGCAAGGCCCTGCGACCGCCCGGCAGGAGGCCTATCGCTGTTCCTCCACCTGGTCGGGGGATCAATCCCCGCCCAGCGCTCCCTCAATGTTGCCGCGTGGATAACCCCCGGCCAAGGCCTTGTCCCCACGCGCTCCCGTGGACGCCCTGGCAAACCGTCCGCTGAGCCGCTGGGGCCCGCGCCTGCCCTTCCGGGTTCGAGCTCGGCCTGCTTCCTCCCGCGGGTGTCCCCGGTGTGCGCGTCCTCCCTGGCCGCCGACGCGGCCCGGAATCTGCCGCTCAGGCTCTCCCCGGCTGGTTCCGCGGGTTGCCGCTCCGCCCCGGGTCGCTCTGCCGCCACGTGCGCCGCCGCTCTTTGCTTCTGCTGCTGCTCGCCTGCTGCTGCTCGCCTGCTGCTGAGGATGCCGGCGACCGCAGGAGAAAGAGGCCGGGTCTGGGCGGGCGCCCGCTTATAACGGGGGTCTTCCCGCGCTATCCCCCGGCCTCGCGAGACTCCGAGCTCCCGTCTCGCGTTAGTTCGACCGGGGGGAGGCAAACAAGCCCCGCCTACCTATGCGGCGGCGGAGCGGGAACTTTGTAGAACTTGCTCTTAGGGTAATGGGCAACGTGGGGCAGGATTCCAAAGAACAAGAAGAAAACTGGAAGAGCAATACCTCCTTAAAAAACCTTGGTCCAGCTGGCCCGGCTGGTAGTACCTTGTAAGGGCCCCCATCTGGGGTTACAGAAGAGGACGGTCAACGGTTTTGAAGGCGGAAGAGGGCTCTCATCGCCCCAATGGCAGAAAAAGCGGAACCACCTTTAGGAGAAGGAAACTCTTTCAAACCTCCACTGCCTTGTGGCTATATCCATCATTAGAAAAGGCTTCAGGAGTCAACCTCGAGGAAAAAACCGGAGCCGGAGTCCCAGAGACAGTTCATGACTGTATACAATCATGTTCTGGCAACTCCTGCGACGCAGCTGGAACTAATCGTATCGGCTTTGCCGTTCCATTGGACCACTCCAGCTACGTGGAGAGGGGGGTTTCGCTGCCTGGGTAACAGCCTAACCTCCATATTGAATTACCCAGGCCTTGTGCCCTGGAGAGGACCACTTACAGCAAATAGTGGGGGAACAACACAGAAAGCAGCAGCTACCTGGGTGTAGGCGGATCAGGATGGAAACCAGCAAACAAATAATTGACTCCGCACCATGTAATGAACATAAAAAAATCTCGAGCCTAAAGTTGGGCACATGGAATGTTAGGACAATGAACCCTGGCTGTTCAGACTATCTCCAAGAAATGGACACTATACGAAAGACAGCTGTCATCGACAGGGAACTGTGCAGACTGCGGATGGACATTGTTGCTCTCCAAGAGACAAGGCTACCTGACTCTGGATCTGTCAAGGAGAGGAACTTTACCTTTTTCTTGCAGGGAAAACCATCAAACGAGACCAGGGAATGTGGGGTTGGCTTTGCTGTTAGAAATACTTTACTAGGTCTCATTATCCCACCTGCTGCAGGAAGTGAGAGAATCCTGTCCATGCAACTACACTCTACAGCAGGGCTGGTTACACTTATCAGTGCATATGCACCAACATTATCATCTCCAGCAGAACTTAAAGACAAATTCTATGAGGATCTACCTGCCACTATCAAGAAAATCCCTGAGAAAAGACCTATAGCTATCCTCGGTGACTTTAATGCCAGGGTTGGAGCTGATTATAACTCCTGACCCACCTGCCTAGGTTGTTCGGCATTGGAAAGATGAATGAAAATGGCCAACGACTGCTGGAGTTTTGCTGCTATTATGGTCTCTGCGTCAGCAATACATTCTTTAACACAAAGCCCCAGCACAAAGTCACTTGGAGACATCCAAGATCGAAACACTGGCATCAGCTTGACCTGATTCTCGTCAGGCGCTCCAGCATTTCTAGTGTTACAATCACACGCAGTTATCAGAGTGCCGACTGTGACACAGACTACTCCCTGGTGTACAGCAAAATAAAACTGAAAACAAAGAGATTGCACCACCTGAAGAAGGAAAGAAGATCAAAAATTGATACCAGTAACACCTATAACCAAGGAAAAGTGGAGGAATTCTCCCATGTACTCAAGAAAGCTCTTCCTGGCCCTGCTGAAGATAATGCATCTAAACGTTGGGAACATTTTAAGAATGTTGTTTATAAGACTGCTTTATCAGTATTCGGCAAGGAGACTCGAAAGACAGCAGACTGGTTTGAAGCCCACTCAGAAGAGCTGATGCCAGCTATTGAGGAAAAGAGGAGAGCCTTGACTGCATATAAAGCTTATCCCAGCGAGCACAACCTATAAGAACAAAGGTGACAGGAGCGACTGTAACAACTATCGTGGTATCTCTCTTCTTAGTGTTGTCAGGAAGCTGTTTGCACGTGTTATACTGAAGAGGCTCCAGATACTTGCAGAGAGAGTCTACCCAGAATTACAGTGTGTCTTTCGAACCAACAGGTCCACTACTGATATGGTATTTTCCCTCAGGCAGTTGCAGGAGAAATGCAGGGAACAAGGACAGCCACTTTTTGTAGCCTTCATAGATCTCACAAAGGCATTTGATATGGTTAGTAGGGACGGCCTCTTTAAAATACTCCTCCGGGTTGGATGCCCACCCAAGCTCCTTAACATCATTAGGTCTTTTCATGAGGATATGAAGGGCAATGTAGTTTTCGATGGCCTGGTGTCAGATCCCTTCGACATCCGAAGCGGCGTGAAGCAGGGCTGTGTCTTTGCGCCAACCTTGTTTGGGATCTTCTTTGCTACCATGCTGAAGTATGCTTTTGGAACTTCAACAGAGGGTATCTATCTCCGGACCAGATCAGATGGAAAACTCTTCAACCTCTCTAGATTGAGAGCAAAGTCTAAGGTACAGGTGAAGTGTTTGCGGGATCTCCTCTTTGCTGATGATGCCGCCATTACTGCTCACTCTGCTGAAGATCTCCAACAACTCATGGACCATTTTAGTAAAGCTTGCAAAGATTTTGGGCTAGAAATCAGCCTGAAAAAAACACAAATAATGGGCCAGAATGTGGACTCTCCTCCTCGCATTACAATTTCTGCAAAAGAACTGGAAGTTGACCATGACTTTGTGTATCTTGGCTCAACTATCTCAGATACACTCTCACTAGAGTCTGAGCTGAATAAACGTATAGGTAAAGCAGCAAATATGTTTTCCAGACTAACAAAGAGAGTATGGCTCAATAAGAATCTGACAGAACATACAAAGATACAGGTCTATAAAGCTTGCATACTGAGCACACTTTTGTATTGCAGCGAGTCTTGGACCATCCATGCTCAACAAGAAAGAAAGCTTAATACCTTCCATATGTGCTGTCTTAGGTGAATATTCAACATTACCTAGCACGACAAAGTTCCAAATTGCATATTCCTGAATTGAGCTGGAATCCCTAGCATGTACACAGTGGAAAAGAGGCAGGCACGGAAAGAACGAAACTCGAGGACCAGGCAGGAAACAGAATTATTGAAACAGCGTCACACGCCTGTTTTTAGGATCTCTACGCTGGCTTGGACACGTTGTGAGAATGGATGACGGTCGGTTCCCAAAAGATCTTCTATATGGAGAACTAATGAAGGGAAAGCGCCCCAGAGGGAGACCACAGCTGCGGTATAAGGATATCTGTAAGAGGGACCTGATGTTGATAAGCACCAATGCATGCTTTGTATTTGGAGATTCACTGAAATTGTGCTGCTGAATAGTTGAGAAACCTACCCATAGCATCCTGTTTCCTGTCCTTGTTGGGAGGTATGAAGTGTGGCTTTCTTTTCAGTCTTCATTGTGCTGTGTCCATGAAAACTGAGTTTGGAGTGGAATGCTTTAAAAGGAAGTCATAGTCCCTATTCTGCACTCTCGATTGAAGAATCATCTTCCTAGATGTCGATGGAACTGATGAAGGACTTTGCCATGACTGTCTAGCCAAAAGTAACAAGGAGGGTATCATAGGAATTGTCACGGGAGTTGGAGTTTGGAATCTGTTGAAGACTGGATCTCTAACCTGTTCAGGAGATTTTTATACCTGCACTTCCAAAGCAGCAGCCAGGCACTTCAGCTGATCAGTAGGACGCTCCCTAATACATGGGACTGAAACTGCAATATGCCAGGAGCATCCCTGACTACAACAGGTATGCTGTCTCCATGGAGAACACATTAGGGATGTGATGGAAAGATTGCCATCTCTCATTAAACCCATGGATGCACATTCCACCACCACCCCTTTCCAACTCATCACATGCATAGAACAAATGAGATAGCCAAGAGGAGCTCTGGGTGAATGGCTGGTTAAGAAACTGGTGCTGACATGAGGGATTTGGATTTTAAGGCCACAGGCTGCACTTCTTGGAGTTGAATCTCCCAAGGGCTTATGAAAATGTGTTTGGTCACAGCTTAAAGAACATCATAAGGACGGCTTTAAGCTGACCTGGAATGGGACAGGAAATGCAAACTCAGAAGACAGATGAAGGTTTATGCACGTTAAGAGAAATGGAGTGAGCTGCTCCAATTGGGTCCAATTATAATTTTGCAAAAATGGACAAAGGAAAGCAGGCCACAAACCATACAATTTCTGGTGGCTACATACAAATGCCAGTAGTTTGGAAAACAAAGAAGAAGAACTGGAAATCATGGTACAGGAGGGTAAATATGACTTGATAGGGATAGCTGAAATTTGGTGGATGTCTCTCATGACTGGAATACAACAATAGCAATTTTCAAAGAGATAGAGCCTAATTCATTTAGCATATAAAAAAGAAGATAAACATTTCAACACCTTTAAAACAAGCAGATTTATTTTAGTGGAAGATGGATTTTAGTGCTAGATGGTGTGGTATATAAGTCAAATAAATAAATAAATAAATAAATAAATAAATAAATAAATAAATAAATAAATAAATAAATAAATATACTTCCTTATTGGGATGGACTATAATATTTAATTCTTGTTTTTAAAATACAGTAAGTGGGATCTGAATGAAATGATAAGGAGAAAATGGCATGTATACTACTAACACCTAAAATAAACATTCAGAGGGAAGGTTAGCATAAACAAGCTGGCAATGCATAGGGTTGTTAACTAATGATAAGTATGTGTTAACTGATGCTGACCTCTTCAAAGCTGCTTATTGCCTCTGTGGTATTAAAGTGATGGCAGAGCAATGTGGTAACATTTCTCATATCAGCATCATTTCACGGATTTTGCTTCTACAGAGCAATAAGCACAGATTAATAAAATACATAGTCCTGCAAAGCAATCTAAATAAACCAGACGATTAACATTAATATTAAAACACAGAGTCAACAGCTTCCTCAGTTGAGAGAGCTTCCTGCAAGGCATCAAAAGGCATAATTTGAAAAAAAAACCATAATGGAATTAAAAAGTCTTAGTCTTAGAACTGTAGAGCTGGAAGGGACCTTATGGAATTTTAGACATCTGCATTATACACTCACAAAATGTCCCCACCCTGCAGGGAAATGTCCTTTAGCAATTGGCTTGGGGAAGCCCAATCTTCACCCCCAGACAAATTTGGAGGGATTGTAGAGACATTTCCCTGCAACTTTGTTATCTCTAGGTGCCTTGGGGGCACAAATTGATGAACCAAAACTTCTAAAAATTAATTGATTTGTATTCATGGGGGTCATTGATTGATATGTAAATGAATCCATGATTGAGCTACATTTGAAATAAGTTTGCAATTTGTTTTTAAATTTGTGCCCCTCTCTAGTGCCACCATATAAAAGTGCCTTCAAGTCCCATCACCAGAAAGACTGCCCTGAAGAATACGATGATTGGTGCTATCGAAAGTCTGGCAGAATCAATAAGGACATCCTCTGCCTCCCCAATTCCAGGCAAAGCTGTACTAAGTCTACCAAAACTGTCTCAATCCCATAGCTAGGCCTAAAGCCCAGACTGAAATGAGTCGAGACAATCTGCTTTGTCCAGGAATTGTTGGAACGTTGAGAAACCAACTCATGTTTTAATACCTCACCCAGAAATAGAATATTTGAGATAGTAGTCCAGTAAAGATGATTTCAAGGAATTTCACCCCATAGCCCAATAATGGTCTCATTACTGCCTCCTTTAAACATGCTGGGCTCCTCCCTGCTACAAGATGGCCTTCACCACTCCCTTCACTCAGTTGGCTATTCTGGCTGCTGTTATAAACAGGAAGGGCTAGGGTCCAGCACACATGTGGTGGCTTGTGTCTCTCCAAGAATCCTTCCCACATCCTCAGGCTGTGCCAACTGAAATGTATCCACTGTAACAAGAGAAGCAGGGACCAAAATTTCTGTCCTGTCCCCAAATATGGCCAGATGGCAAGTATAAAACTGGAAAACTAAATAAATGATAAATATAGGTTATAGGGAATTGGGAAATATATGAACTCTTCCTGAATGGTGTAACATTCCTTCTGAATCTCTCTCATTTCCAACTCCTACTATGATGTTATTGTTAATACACCAATTGAATCAATGAAAGGTTAGCTGTAAACCATAAAAATGTAAGTATAAGCTGTATAGATCTCAAACATTTAAAGGCAAGAGAGAGAGAATTATTTCAGATAACTGACTCCCTACTCAAATGCATGAGAAATGCAGAATAGTTCCAGAAGATTGTCATATCTTAGATTTGGCTAAGAAATTAACATCTAGCTTTTCAACAGCTATTCAGAACTTTTGTTTGTGCTATTATGGTTCAGATATTGGAGTTAGGTTTATACACGTGCATAACTTTAGAAGATAGTATCTTCAGGGATGGTCAATTATCAGTTGCCAGCAAAAAGACAATGTGAACATATTGGTCGACACATTCATATACAGTGGTACATCAACTTATGAATTTAATCTGTTCCAAACTTCCGAATGCATGCTCTTAAGTCGAACTACTCTTAAATCGTGGTGCCTATCCAAAAATTGAAAAAATTAAGTTAAAAATGAAAAAAAAAAATTGAGCAGACCATATCTAAAATTTTTAAGGCGGCAATTAAAATGCCAACTGTACATGATTTTATTCTTACCCTAATACCTGATTGTGAGCTTGATGTAAAAAAGGGCTGGAAGTCCTGGAAGTTTTTTTAAAAAGAGCACCACCACAAAATTGGGGTAAGTGGGTAAGAGGAGGTCTAGAAGACCGCTGAACACCATTTAACAGAGATTTGAGAGATAAAATATCATGAATGCTGTCGAAGGAGAGCTTTGCAGATTCCCAGGACCATCAGAAAGATGAACAAGTGGGTGCCAGATGAACCGAAGGCTGAAGTCCCGAGAGGCAAAAAAATAAAATAAAATCTGAATCTGTCCCACTTTGGGCACATCACGAGGAAGACAATATTCATGGGAAAACACGATAATGCCAGAAAAAAAGGTTGAAAGCAGCAGAAAAAGAGGAAGACCATATATGAGGTGACTTGACTCTATCTAGAAGGCAAGAGGCCTGAGTTTGCAAGAGGCAAGCAGGGCTGTTCGTGAGAGTGCATTTTGCAGGTCACTCACTCATTCATAGGATTTTCAGAAGTCAGAGGTGACTTGACAGCACATAACCACGGTTATATTTCTTTTAAAAGTTTCAGAGAGGGTAGCCGTGTTAGTCTTTTCAAGAATTTCAGGCAAAAATCAAAGAAAAACAAAACAAAACAGCCTATGATATTTAGGCCACAACCCATGAATATGTGCTATGTAATGTATATCTCTGCTGATATTATTATATCTTACACCTCATTCTGCTGCTATATATGTCTGAAGAAGTGCACATGTGCACGAAACGTCACATTAAAATATGAAAGTTAGTCTTTAAGGTGCCACATGTTTGTGTCTTTTGTTTTGTTTTGTTTTGTTTTTCTTTGATTTTTGCCTGAATTTCTTTTAAAGGCATTGCAAATGGGCTTGTGTTGTTTTGATTGCAACCAACTAACATTCCTGTTTGTTGGTGGGGTGGTGTTGGTGGAATGACTCATCAGAATGGCCATGATAGAGTCCACTGAAAACTTCACTTTTAGGAAAAACACATGGCCCTGTGTGCTTTCAGGCATGCCACTTTAGAGTGCACATCTGGGCAAGGAAATTTTGCTTCATTTTAAAAACGAGTTTATTTAAACTAGAACTTTCTTGAAGTGAAAGACACTTGGGTTGTTATTGTTTAAATATGAGGAAAATTAAAATTGACAAATGGAGCCACGAATTCAACATCACCCTATAAAGAAGAGCCTCGCGGCCAAGTGGTTAAACTACAGTCCTGCAGCAAAGGGCGTTTATACACGACCCCTAAGCTGCGCTGCAAATGGCTCCCAGCTCCGGAGCTTAGAAATGTTTTCCCACCAGCTCTGGAGTTTGGAGACAATTAAATGCGACCCCACCCACTTTAGCGCGACCCAGCGCATTTTTCATGTACCTGCTCTCTGATGCGGATAAGAGTGCCGGGCTCTCCTCGCTTGTCTGTTGTTTTTTTGCCTCCTGCCCCTTTAAGAGCCCCTTGAGAAGGAACCAGGAAGTAACGGAGTGCTCGTGGCAAGTTCGACCGGCACCGGCAGGTTAGTAAAGGCTTCTTTTGTCCTTTTTTCCCTCCCCCCCCCTCACGCTGACAGGAGCAGGAGGTGCTGAGGGGTGGGGACGGAGGAACAGAAACGAACCCCCAAGATCTCTGGTCCGAATTTAAGGGACCAGCGGATCTTAGGGGTCGTGTGAAAAGGCCCAAAGACTCTGCTCACAACCTAAGTTCTTTTTCTGACAGGCTTAGGTAACCAGCTCAGGGCTGACTCAGCCTTCCATCCTTCTGAGGTCAGTAAATTGGGCCCTGAGAGGGCAACATGTAGCCTGCATGATTAAATTCTATACCTCCCAGAGAGTGTTTTAAATGCTATAAGGCAGTATATAAGCAGCACAGTTTTCTTTCTGCTTTGTAACTTCTGGTGCAGATGAATCATTGTGTTCTGTGAGGGTCTCTGTACTGGTGCGGCCTGCTGACTTTGGCCTGTGCAAATTACAGAATTTTATTTCAGGCAATTCTTTACACATTTGTCTCGATTCACAGATAACATATTTTGGGTGGAAAGAACTCGGGGTTTTAAAACTCTGAAAGCAAGAGGAAGCAGATACGTTTTCCTATTCATAGGAAATCTTTGTCCCAAGGAGAGAATCCTTTGTATAATAAAAACAAACATAAATTAAGAGAAAGGATATATTAGAAACCAGTCATGTGATTATTTTAAAGGATTGAAAATATTTTTATTTCACCTTTCACCTTTCAAAGGACCCCAGGTGTCTTCCATCATGAAAAGCCAATATACAAAAAGTATAAACAGTAAATATACAAATATTTAAAGGAATCAAGCATCATACTAAAAATAGTAAACTAAGGGCCTTTTCACACGACCCCTCAGATCCGCTGGTCCCTTAAATTCGGACCAGCGATCTTGAGGGTTCCTTGCTGTTCCTCCGTCCCCATCCGCTCCGCACTTCCTTGTTCTGTCTGCGGGAGGGGAGGGAGGCAAAAAAAGCCTTAGACACGGACAAAAGAAGAAACCCTTACCTCCCGTGCATGGAAGCTTGCTCCGAGCCCCGGTTTTACTTCCTGGTTGCTCTTAAAGGGGCGGAGGCGAAAGAAAAACAACAAAAAAAGAAGCGAGGAGAGCTCAGGCACTCTCCGCATCAAATATTTTTCACCTCCCAAAAGCAAGTACAAGAAAGTGCAGATGGGTCGCGCTTAGGTGGGCGGGGTTGCACTTAATTGTCTGCAAACTCCGGACCTGGTGGGGAAACATTTTTAAGGTCCGGAGCTTGCAGTCCTTTGCCGCGGAGCTTAGGGGTCGTGTATAAACGCCCTTAATCAACTTCATGGCAACCGGTCTCTCTTTAAGTGGGAATCGTTTCATGAATACACAAGCTTCTGAAAGGCATCTCCTACCACCTCACCACCGCTGCCCCAATCCACTGGTGAGTTATGTGCAAGGAAGTTCAATCCCCACCTTGTTCAGGTGGGAAACCCACTAGCTGGGCTGGAAGGGGGAGGGCTCTTGCTGCGCCACAAGACATACACCCAAAAGAAAAGGAACCAGGACTGACCTTCCCATTAGGTAGAGAGAGCCAACCCAGTAGCAGATACAGGAAGGGATGGGAAGCAAAAGCATTAGTCTTCCCAGTGTTCTTTGTCCTCCCCCCCTTCTATTTAATCAATCAATTAATTAAATTAAATTAATTAAATTAATTAATTGAAATTAAAACCTGTCATTGGTGGATCACTATCCTGTCATTTGACTCCAGGCCGAAAACTGTCATGGGCAACGATCAGGCAGTCATGAATCCCCACCCCCTTATCTAATGCTTGTGTGTATTCTCTTTGAAGGGAATTTTCAGGCGTTCCTGCCCGTTTTAGATCATCCTCTCTCTCTTTCTCTCTCCTTCTCTCTCTCTCACACACATACTTTTCTGTCACTGAATTTCTGGGGCAGATTGATATGTTTTTCATCAACTGATTGAATAAGGCTGAAATTGCTGAAATATGGCTAAGAAGCTCTGTTTATTTGTTTTTAAATACAGTAGGACTCTCATATCTGTGAGGTGGTCAGATCTAAGCACTTTTCTCAGATGTTGAAAATGTGGAATGCTATTTTAATAAAGAATGTTATATAAACCATGATCTCTGACTCCACCTAGTGGCCAGTTCTGGTAACTTTATCATTAAATATAGATATATTTGTGATTTTTCTTTTAATATCTTTAAATATTTTCAGACTGTGGATAAGTGAATCAGCAGGAACTGATGCTGAGAATAAGGGGTCATACTGCACTTTAATTTCCATGCAGTTATCATGATGAGATTTTAATCACTGAATCAGGTCCGTAATGTGCACATTTCAGAACATAAGAACATAAGAAGAGCCATGCTGGATCAGGCCAAAGGCCCATCTAGTCTAGCTTCCTGTATCTCACAGGGGCCCCACCAAATGCGTCTGGGAGCACACAAGACTAGATATCTGTCTCCTGATACCACTCCCCTGTATCTGGCCCTTGAAGTACCCTGGTTTTAAGCCTGGAGATGACACATCTTCATCATGGTTTGTAACCTGTGATGGACTTTTCCTCCAGGAATCTGTCCAATCCCCTTTTGAAGGCATCCAGGCCAGATGCCATCATCACATCCTGTGGCAGGGAGTTCCACAGACTAACAATGCACTGGGTGAAAAAATATTTTCTTTTGTCTGTTCTTACTCTCCCAGCCCTCAATTTGAGTGTATGTCTCCTAGTTCTGGTATTTTGTGTGTGAGAGAAGAGTGTCCCTCTATCCACTTTACTCATGCCCTGCATTATTTTGCACATCTCAATCATATCCCCCCTCAGGCACCTTTTTTCCAGACTAAAGAGCCCCAAATGTTTTAGCCTTTCCTCATAAGGGAGGTGCCCCAGCCCAGTAATCATTTTAGTCGCTCTCTTTTGCACCTTTTCCAGTTCCACTATGTCGTTCTTGAGATGCGGTGACCAGAATTGTACACAATACTCCAGGTGCGGCCTTACTATTGTTTTGGATAATGGCATTATAATGTTGGCTGTTTTATTTTCAGTCCCCTTTTTGATAATCCCTAGCATGGAATTGGCCTTCTTCACCGCTGCCACACACTGGGTAGACACCGTCATGGAGCTGTCCACCAACACACCAAAATCTCTTTTCTGATCCGTCACGGATAGCTCAGAGCCAGTGAGTTGATAGATAAAGTTTGGATTTTTTGCCCGAATATGCATTTCTTTAAATTTTGCTACATTGAAACACATTTGCCACTTGGCAGCCCATTCCCCCAGTTTGGAGATATCCTTCTGGAGTTCTTCAAAATCTTCTCTGGTTTCTACCACACGAAAAAAGTTTTGTGTCATCCGCAAACTTGACCACCTCACTGCTTATCCCTGTCTCCAGGTCATTTATGAACAGATTGAAAAGCACCAGTCCCAGGACAGAGCCCTGGGGACACCACTTTTCACCTCTCTCTATTGTGAAAATTTCCCATTGACAGCTACTCTTTGTTTCCTGGATCTCAGCCAGTTCTCAATCCATAAGAGGACCTGCCCTCTTATCCCCTGACTGTGCAATTTTCTCAGCAGCCTTTCGTGAGGGACTGTGTCAAAAGCCTTTTGAAAATCCAGATAGACAATATCCACTGGTTCACCCAAATCCACATGCCTGTTAACCTTTCCAAAGAATTCAAAAAGGTTTGTCAGACCAGACTTTCCCTTACAGAAGCCATGCTGATTTTGTCTCAGAAAGGTTAGTTCTATGTGTTTTAAGATTTTCCCTTGGATGAGGCTTTCTACCATTTTCCCTGGGACAGACGGAAGGCTAACTGGCCAGTAATTTCCTGGGTCCCCCCTCCTTCCTTTTTAAAACATTGGTGTGACATCCGCTATCCTCCAGTCCTCTGGCACTGTGGCTGTTTTAAGAGACAAGTTGCATATTACCACTAAGAGATCTGCAATTTCATTTCTCAGTTCCCTAATAACCCTTGGGTGGATGCCATCTGGGGCCAGTGACTTGTTGATCTTTAATTTATCAATTAGTCCTAAAACATCTTCTCTTTTAGCCTGTATTTGATTTAATTCTTTAGTCAAGAGGGGCTGTTCGGGCAGAGGAATCTGCCCAAAGTCTTCTGTCGTGAAGATAGATGCAAATAACTCATTTAATTTTTCTGCAATTTCCAAGTCCTCCTTTACCTCCTCTTTTCGTCCCACACCATCCAGAGGGCCAACTGGTTCTCTGGCAGAAGAGAGAGCAATATGTATTTTGGTTATACGAAATTGACTATATAATTTGTGATGGCTGTATAATTTGTTAACAGCTTTATGGGGCCCAGCTGTGGCAGATATGGCTTGTATTGTGAACATGTGGATCTAAAGGATGTGTGACAAAAGCATCAATGTGATGAACACTAATCATTTCTTTTACCTGGGGGTAGCGGGCGCACGGGGAGCGATGTTTAAAGGGCTCTCGGCACGGAGACAAGCGCTTGTCTCCCCCTCCCCAACATCACCACTGCACGCTGCTCCGAGGTGGCTCTGGACAGCGTGTGGCGGTGGTGGGGGATCAGATCCCCCACGCCGCTGCCACACGCTCCTCCAAGGAGGCTCTGCGCAGCGCACAACAGCGGCGGTGGGGATCAGATCCCCCAACGCCACCGCTGCGCGCTGCTCCGAGGCGGCTGTGCGCAGCACGCAGTGGCGGTGGCAGGAGATTCGATCCCCCAATACCGCCGCTGTGTGCTCCTCTGAGGCGGCTCTGCAGAGCGTGCAGCAGCATCCCCTCGCCCCCCAGTCCCCACCCGACCTGCATCTGCATATTGCGGATTTTCAACCATCGCGGGTCGGGTGGGTCCCTAACCCCCGCGATAGGTGATGGGTTACTGTATAAACGTACTTACTTACTTACTTACTTACTTACTTACTTATTTCAATTTGTATACCACTTTTAAAATTTATATTACCCAAAGTGGGTTACAGGCATCCAATAAAAGACAAGACACACCATAAAGGCGCAGTAAACAAACAAAACAAAATAGAGACATAAAAGACCATAAAAGCAGTGGCATTTAAATGAAATTGAGGGAAGGAAATGGGGACCATTAGGATCCGTGACAAAAAAAGGAGAAACCAGTAGCTGAGAGCTATGGGGCAGATACATCCCATATGTTTTAATTTCATTTTGACACCAATATACAGTATTTTTAAAAAGCATAGGACAAGTTGAAATATACTACAACTCTCTTCCCAAATGTCACCTCTTCTGTGGATGGCAGTAAAGTGACATTAATAGAATTACTGTACATCATAATTCTGGCAAAATGCAAACAAAGTTTTGCCCATACATGTACTTATCTCTTTACTAATCCAACATCTTTCAAGACCTGCTGTTTTTTCCAGACACCTGAGTGTGAAGAACTCATGAGGAAATCACAGAGGGATGTTAAAGAGCTGATAACTGGAAAAAAGCACAAGTCTTGTCAACAAATTTCACTGAATTGTTGTGGGTCTTTTACCTACCAAGTCACTTCAAGATGCCAGCCTGTATTTGTTTCATGCAATTATAAGTGGCAGATCCATGCTTTCAGGATCTTTGCTTTTTGAATGTTCTGCCATATATTTATTCCCAAGTGCCCATATTTTCTTTGAATAGCCAACCCCTTTGTTTCCCATTTAAGCTAAATCTCGAACAGAGACTGTGGGTGGCATGAATACATGATTTTTGTTGATTCATCTTGAAGATTTGCCGCCAGAAAAACCTGCCAGTGTAACTGCTCTTCTGGCTATGATCTTATCAAGAACTATCCTTATTCTTTTATGTAGGCTGTGGAGTGCATATTATTTGAATTTTCATTATATCTAGAAGCTCATGCAAATTCTACCTGGTTCCATTTATGCTCTGTCTTAAGGCAAATAAGGAATTGTATCACCCCATATGAGCCTTCTCAGCTTTTAGGATCTTCTGGGGAGTCCCTTTCTCTTGGTCCCTCCACTTTCTCAAAATCATTGGGTGAAGCCATGAGACAGGGCTTTGGAATGCACTGACCCAAGAAGCCAGGTTGGTTCCCTTTCCCTTGCCTTCTGGCAGCAAAGACCTTCCTCCTTAGGAAGATTTTGATGGTTACTTCATGTCCATTCTTGTTCTGGGAGGAAGTTCATTGCGTGTTGACATCGGTCACGGTCACGTGGTCTTCTTCCGCTTCTGTCCTTGTTCCCTTGTACCCACGGGCATGATTGATGATACTGGGATGACTGTTACAGCATGTATGCCTTCGTTCTCTTTTTTTCAGTCCGACCTTCCGTTTTTCGATGTTTTGATTCTCCGAAGCCTTGCCTTCAATGCATTACGGAGCAAACTTCGAGGCATTTGTCTTTTAAAAATCTCAGCACTGCATTGCTAACTCCATAGGGAATTTACTGGCGAATGTCACTTTGCACTTCTGCCACTAGATGGCAATGAGCTACAATCGGCACTCGTTCCGCAACAAGGCTTACTTAACGGGCTCTCATCTCGAAATGAGAAGCGAGACGAGCAGATTTCCAAGGCCAGGGAGGGGAATCTCTCATCCCACTTAAATCGCAGTTCAGGGGGCATGGTCGGGACAAACTCCTGTCATCACGCAATGGACGTGCGGTATGATTACTTCGTACGGGTATATCGAGTGGGACCGCGAACCGTGATAAAAGGGACGTGAAGTAACGGCCTTTTAAGCACTACGTTGTCTCAGGAATCTTGGTTTTGAACTGACTGTCATTCTATCTGGCATTTACCAATAGTTCCCTCCTGCACCTAAATTCAAAGAAAGCCCTGCCTCCCCGCTCTGTTTTCCCCATCTCTTGAATATGCAGATGTTGCTATAATAATAATAATAATAATAATAATAATAATAATAATAATAATAATAATAATAATAATAATAATAATAAATTTATTGTCAAAGTACAACATGTGTACAATGAAATTAGCTAAGCCTCCTCAATACACCCCCACCCAACACAATGAATCCCACTAACAACCATACAACCTTGTTGCACCTTGTGGACATGGGGTTATTTCCTGTTTAAAAGTCTGACAACGCACAGGTAGAAACTATTTTTCAGCCTATTGGTAAGGCTGGCTATACTTCTATATCTCCTAACCAATGGTAGGAGAGTAAAGAAGTGCTGACTGGTGTGTGTGTCATCCCTGAGAATTTTCTTCACTCTCCTAAGGCAGAGATCCGTAGCAATGTCACCTAGTGGACTCAGGGGACAGCCCATGATGTTTTGTGCTGTGCTGCAACCCTCTGCATCTTTCTATCCAAGGCTGTCAAACTGGCATACCAAACTGTGATGCAATATGAAAGGATGCTTTCTCTTGTGGGCCAATAAAAGGAGGTCATCAATTGTTCCCCCTTATACTTTCGCAAGACTCTAAAGAAATGGAGTTTCTGTTGGGCCTTTTTGACCACCTGGGTTATGTTAGTTTTCTAAGTGAGATCTTCACTAAGATAGACTACCAGGAATTTAAAAGAGGAAACACTCTCTACATGAAGGCAGTCATGTTTGTCAGTTTGCTGATTAATCTCTTTCTTCTGGACCGTATATTGTCCCTCATTACTGTATGCAACCTTGGGTCCTTTTCCAAGGAGAAAGATGGGGTAAAAATACTCTAAATAGATTGAACCTGTAAGTAAATGAAGCCTTTTTATTCTTTCTACAACTAGTGTCTCAGAGGCAATTATTGAGTTATTAAGTGCCAATTAATGAGAAACAGTACGGCCTACTTGGAGGAACTTGAAGCTGTTTGCTCTGTGAATCCCTGCACTTCTACTGTCCAACTAGAGAAATTTAACCAATAAATTAAATTCTCAGTAATATATTTAAACTGTTGCATTTATAAAAAAAAATAAGAATAACAACTTTTCAACAAAAAGAAGAAAGTCTAAAAACCAACAAAGCCTGACTTCCAGTACTAAAAGCTGCAGAGTGAAAAAAGTCAAAACTCAATGATTCCCACTCAGCCACAAGCTATAGTGATCAGTTCACACAATAGAACAGCTAATGACACCCATCAGCTACACAGAAGGATCGTTGCTACCCTGATTGAATTGAAACTTCTTAATCCCTTCATCACAATACAATGGCTAACACCTATTCTCCTGCATAGGACAAGTTTCCTCTTTCTCACAATTTAAAAAACCCCAGTCTCACTCACTCTATACCCCAGAGCGCAGAGAGAACTCCTAGTTCCCTGTGCTCCTTACCCTCTCAAGATGCCAGGCACACAGTCTGGTGAAACATCAGGAAGAAAAAATTCCAGAAAATAGCCAAATAGCCCAAAAAATTCACAACAACTGACAGTATTAATTAGTACATAAATCCATATATTTCTCTGCTCTGCCTGCCTCTCATTCCACTTACCCTGTCTCCCAAGCTAGAGTTGCGTCCCAAATACGCGATGATGAAAGAACATTCTGACTACCAGTCCCTCTGCTTAGTACAGAAGGAGCACATATAGATATGGTTGGATGCATATGTGCCTAGCCTCTTCTTCTTCTTTTTCTTAGTGTTTGCCCTGCTATTCTTTTTTGTTTTTGTTTGTTTGTTTGTTTTTTGCCTTCCACTTGGCACAGTCACAGGCCAGGTCCAACTGAACCTGGGGAAACTTCATGTGGTCATCAAGGGTGTTCATCAAAAAGCAAAGTGTTCTGCTTATATACTGCCCCATAGCACTTCAAGCACTCTCTGGGCAGTTTATGATTTAATTATGCAGGCTACACATCCCCCCCCCAATGCCAGCAAGCTGGGTACTCATTTTACAGACCTCAGAAGGATAGAAGGCTGAGTCAACCATGAGCCGGCTACCTGGGATTGAACCCTAGGTTGTGAGCACAGTTTTAGCTGCAGTATAGGCATTTAACCATGTACAGTACAGTATAGGCATTTAAAACACATTTAAACAGTGCTTTAATCAAGTGCTGTTTTGGTCATCCCTTTGGTCAGGATCTGCTGACCTTCAAAATGAGAGCCACATATGGACTCTTTCCATATGTGCCTAACTACAGACAAAAAACAAAACAAAGATGTAGACGAATACAGTGGGATGCAAATAGTATAGACACTGCCTGAAGAATGAGATTTTGCCCATAAGGGGAAAGCATTGCAAATAAGGATGCCTTTGAACGTACTAATTTTGTCAGGTAGTTCTGGACTTCAGTAAACTTTGACCTCACGATATATACAACTCAAATGAATCAGGTGGCAGCATGACATGGCATAAAAAGTAAGAGGCATCTCTGAAAGGATTTATCTGGAATTTCTTAAAGCAGGCACTTGAAAGTGCATGGCAGCCCTCAGTTACTAAGGGCCACTTAATTACTTTGGATGTCAATTGATTAAAGATGTTGGCTAATCTCCTGTCTTCTGACAAATCCATTCATTAGTATTGAGCGTGTGTATAGCTTCAGTTGTCTCATCCCCACACGTAAAGGAGAGGAACTGAAAAATTATTTTCCTTATCTCATCCCTGGGTGATGGTTTTGTTTGCTTCACTTTTTTTTTTGCACTTTTGACAACCGATGAGGAAGAGAACTTTTTTTTTTGCACAAATTAAGCAATTTATGAAAACAACACTTCAGCACAAATAATGCAAACTACACATGCACACACAAGACAAGGGCTGTTGCGTTGTTGCGTTGCTGCCATGTTGCATGGATTTTCAGAAGTGAGGGGCAAAGTTCTGTCTCCTTTTTCTATTTCTTTTTAACACCCCCTGAGTTGTTCTGTGCTTGGTCTCTGGATATGTTCTTCTACTTAAAAGGAAAAAAAAACAGGCAGGTTTTTAAAAGGCTGTTTTGGGGGCTGATTTTGCGGCACAGCAATTTGAACAAATGGGGGAGACCTTGACAGGCATGCACCATGTTCTGGCTGTTACGTGGAGGGATGGAATTTCACAGGGCTTAAAAATTCCTCCCAGAGACCTTTCCCAGAGGAGCTACAACCTTGATGAATGAAAAGATGGCACTTAGCCAATAAATTTTACATCTGTAATTTATTTAATCACCAAAATGCCTTGGTAAGTGTGTTAGGGGTGGTTAAAAAGTGTTAGATAACACATATTAAGAAATCAATCCACTTCAGAAAATTGGAACATCCCTTTTAATCTCAGCTGTTTCAATTAAAGTTTGCTGCCATAAAATGACAAATTCCTGGGTTATCAACTGCGAGGGGAGGCTGTTGTCTAATGTGTATCCATCTTGTGATGCCCAAAATTTGTTGATGTCCAAGTCCTTCACATCCCGAAAGGATAAAGTAGTCTGTATTACTAATGACTGACAATATCTTTCCTTCATCTATTTAATTTGGGTTTTTTTTTTAAATAAAATCAGCCCAGGGTTTTATTGTAACGAAGTTGGCACCATGGAGAAAAAACAACAACACACACCAGCTACCTACAAGCCTGAACTTTTGCAGCCCTGCCCTGTCAATAAAATATCTTTTCTCCTTGTAAATGTTTTTAAAGGCCCAGGAAGTTGTATAACGACTTTGAGCAAGATAATTAACTTTCTTTAGGTTGAGAGAAATTAAGGGCTTTTTACCAGTCTTCCAGCTGTGTTTTCTATGATGCAACATAAACAGTGAACACAATGGCCTATCTTAGCTGGAATGAGCTGGGGCATGCTCTCTGGAGGCCCAAAGTAATTGCTTTTCTGCCACTGGAGGAGGGTAGGAAGGTTAGTCTTTTGGTTTCCAGGCTGTTCTCCTACCTCCTGAGTCAGCAAAAGGAATCCAGAGGAGTACAGGAGAGGGAAATGCCTTCAGATCACCTATTTTCCTTCCATTCACGTGCCAGCACCTTTAATGCTAAGGCTTGCAAGGCAGGTGGGAGCATCCTCAAGGACTCAGCCCTGGTGATTCTCTCTTGGCACAATTCAAAGGGGCTAGCCCAGGCATGTCCAAAGTCAGGCGGGGGGGAGAGCAAATGTGGCCTGTTTACAAATTTTCTTCTCCCCACCGGCTCAGCCTGTCATGCATTCCCGCCAGTTGGCCCTTCCCCATACCGGATGGAGACATCGGCTTGCAGTTTTATGTTTTGCCTGCCCTCCCTGCCTCTGTCCACCACCACCCTGCCCCCGGCTCTGTTGCTGCAGCATCCTCCCTTCCTCCTTGCATGTTATAGAGACTTGTCCAAAGTCTGGCCCCGGGGCCAAATGTGGCTGAATGGTCGACCACCAACCTCGCCAAATTTGGCCCTCGTTGCAAAAAGTTTGGACACCCCTGGGATAGCCTATATAATAATGATGGTGGTGGTCAAGTCAGTTCTTTCCAGGGTTTCTCAAGTAGAGAATACTCAGAAGTGGTTTTCCATTCTCTTATCAGGGGAGTGTCCTGGGACTGTGCAGCTTGCCCACGGCTTCACAGACACAATGGAGAATTGAACTCTCAGTCTCAGTCTCTGTAGACAGATATCTGCAGGAGAAACACTTCCCACAGGTGTTTTCAGCACCTGTAGGATGCTGTAGCTATGTGTGTGTGGGGGGGTATGTTGATAAGTGTGGGAACTGCTAGAGAACCCAGGTGCCTATACTGCCGGCTTAGCTGACTCCAACTATTCTTCCTATCTTATTGGAGGGTTACCCAGATTTTACTTCAGGGTCCATTTTCTTGTGCTCTTTGATAACTGCAGATGGCGACTGCAGCAACAAAATTAAAAGATGCCTGCCTCTTGGGAGGAAAGCGATGGCAAACCTAGGCAGCATCTTAAAGAGCAGAGGCATTATTTTGCCGACTGGACTGGACTGGATAAAGAAGGCTGATCACCGCAGAATCAATGCTTTTGAGCTGTGGTGCTGGAGGAGAGTCTTGAGAGTCGCCTGGACTACAAGGAGATCAAACCTATCCATCATGAAAGAAATCAACCCTGAATGTTCACTGGAAGGACAGATTTTGAAGCTGAGGCTCCAGTATTTTGGCCACCTCATGAGGAGAGACGAGTCCTTGGAAAAGTCCCTGATGTTGGGAAAGATGGATGTTAAAAGGAAAAGGGGATGGCAGAGAATGAGATGATTGGATGGTGTCATTGATGCAACCAATATGGATTTGACCAAACTCCGGGGGGCAGTGGAAGATAGGAAGGCTTGGCAAGCTCTGGTCCATGGGGTCACGAAGAGTTGCACATGACTGAATGAATGAACAACAACCACCATTTTCCTTATTCCCACCTGGTCCAGAAGCAGTTCTAGGTGGCTCCTCCCTTGCCTGCCCTGCCTCTGTGACATCACAGAGACATGTCCACAGGTGGTTTGGCTCTTGATATCTCAAGGACTTGGTAGCTCCTGTCCTGTCCATTGTGACATCACCCCTTTCACAGACTGAGTATTCAAAGGCACAACTGGGTTTATTTCGACATCCCACTGCTATGCCACCAAATTGTGACGACACCTCCCTTTTACACGTGTAATTGTGTTGGAAATGGCAATGCTGCCACCTTTTATTCACTTGGTAATGCTGCCACCTTTTAAAATCGTCGCCTCATGAATTGGGACAGACTCAGATGTAAGATATAAAAATAATAACAAAGTTTATTGAGAAAATAATAAATATAACAATATCTGAGGATGGTATGCGTTGCCTTTAACATATAATAGATTTCATCAACTCTTCCAGCCCCCCTGTCTTTAATAACTAGTAAACAGTAAAGCCCTCACTGCCTGACAGAACTCTCACAGAGCAGTGCTCTCTCCCAGCACTCACTCTCAAAACTTTCAATTTAACTTAACTCAACTGAACTGCCTCAACTGACTAGGCTCCACCCTTTTTATATCATACCATGCCCCGCCCTCCTGCTGGGATTGGCTGATGATTTGTATATTCATTACTCCTGTTTCCAGGGTTTTGTCACACCATTATATTCAGAACTTCACTAAGGCTGACGTTTTACTCTCACCTTTCCTCTAGGAGAATCACTATCCTGCTCATACTAGACAAATAACCTCAGCACCTGCTTTATTGTTACATATTTCCAGTGCATATGCTCAGCCTCACACATAGAATCATAGAATTGGAAGAGACCTCAAGGGCCATCTAGTCCAACTCCCTGCCATGCAGGAACCCCCATCAAGCTGCCCCTGTACAACTTGGGTGTTGTTGCTTTGTTTTGTTCTGTTTTGTTATTATTAAACAGTGTGATATCTTTCCACACACTCTTTCCATTGGGAAAGTAGAAGGGGAGCTTTGAAGCTTTCCAAGCTGTTTTCCAAGCAGGAATAAAAAGGAGCAAGATCTGTGAAGGAGAAGCCACTTCAATCTCAAATGGCATCTCATCCAAGTTTATCAACAGTGTAAACACTTGTTGCATCAGGAAGATCTTGCCCCAGCCAAAGTCCTTCAGCTAACATGGGTTGGGGGGGGAGAGATCCAGTGAACCATGAAAATAGTTTTTCTGTGTTTTTCTGTGTTTTCCACCCCACCCTTACACTCCTGCCCCTAAACCCCCATCCAGTTGCTAGAGTGTTTTCCCTATTTTCCACAGATGAGAGCAAGAGGCGAGTATGAAATGTTTACAGACCCTGTTGCTTGGATACAGATTGAGAGACTTGTTAGGTCTGACTGCTGCATGAGCCAGGAAATTAGCTCCTTCAAACACATCATTGAACACGGCTTACAATTCTGAAAGTCTAAGAATAGAACTGGTCTGTAATGTTTCAGATGTGAGCATATTAATATTTTGGATTTGAGCCCATTATTCAGAAAGAAATCTCCATGTTTCTTCTGGGCCAGTGCAGTGAATGCATTTTAGAGGTGGTGATTCAGCATCAGCAAGACCTAAACCTGTCAGAGCCAGGAGGGTTCCTAACCCACAAACACAATGGGTGGATCTGAATCAGTTTGCTGTTGATTTATTTCAAGTTAGGGGACTTTTTTTCCTAGCAAGAGACAACATCTTAGGCCCTTGTTATCTTCTTCTCAAGCAGGTACATGGATATTCCCAATTTAAAAGTAACATTTTTAATTCCTACAAGATGCAAGTTTAAAATCTCAAGTTCTACCTTTTCCTTGAGGAATCTTCATGGGCACAAGATCAAAACATATGTAAGAAATCAAAGATGTTTCTTTCATAGAATCATAGAGTTGTAAGAGACCTATAAGCCTCTGGAACCACATGCAGGCTGAATGGTTAGTGTTTGAACTCCTTCACAGATTAGTTAAAGCTAATCATTACACAGAGGACACATTACCCACCTAAATTTATATTTTAGGAACCGTTGGCTATTTTCAGTTCATCCTTCACCAGTCCTGGAATACACTCCCTGTTCCTGTGTAGCCAATATTCAGAAACTGCTTCTGTGAGATGCACACAGAAACTCCCATATTGAATACTCAGCATCTCCAGGAGAGGAGAGGATAGTTCTCCGCGAAGTCCCACCAGAACAGTTACATGCCAGGACCACTACAAGTGTGGTTGTTGTACAAGCAGATTCACCCTAGGCACAGCGATGACACTCCAGGACACTGGAGCAACCTTACGGTACTGCACTGGTGGCCCTTTTCAGCCTACAGGGTGCTCAACAGGAAATCGGCCAGAGATTCCAGTTAGACAACAGGAAGTGGCATTTTATAAAATGACTCGCCGTGATGAAAAATATATATGGCATGTTCAACAGGCCAGAAAAGACCTGAAAGTGTAATGTAAACTGCCGAGCTCTTTGACACAACCAGATTTGCTGCATTTTGATTTTTTTCCAAAACCTCTGAGTTGAAATGTTCCATAAATGACCTTGGGTCCCTCTACTAGACAAAAGGCAGGGATCAAAACATTGCCTAGGGTATTTGTGTGTGTGTGTGTGTGTGTGTGTGTGTGTGTGTGTGTGTGTGTGTGTGTGTGTGTGTGTGTGTGTGTGTGTGTGTGTGTGTTGCATCATTACAGTTGTGACCGACTCTTCGTGACCCCAAGTACATGGAGTTTTCTTGGCAGGAATACTGGAGTGGTTTGCCATTTTCTACTCCAGGCGCCTACAGCACCTGGTATTCCCTGGTGGTCTCCCATCCAAGTACAGTGACCCCCTGCCATTTTGCGGTTCCGGTATTGCGGTCCCACTACATCGCAGGACTGCAGTACCGGAACCATGGGGGTGGTGGCCGGGTTGCTCTGCGCTGCCCCCCTGCACCTCCGAGAAGTCTCCGGGGTGCATGGGAGGGCGACGGGGGGGATCCAGTCACTGTGCACAGCCCTCCCACGCAGCCCCGAAAAGCCTCGGGGCCGGGCGGCCGGGCGGCGGCGGTGGGAGGTAAGATCCCCCTGCCGCCGCTGGTGTGCCGTGCAATCGCCCCCCGCCCCCGCCCCCACCCCACCCGCTTCCGCATATCACAGATTTTCATGCATCACGGGTGGGGTGGGTCCCTAACCCCCACGATTGGCGGGGGGTTACTGTACTAAGCAGGGCCGACCCTGTTTAGCTTCTGAAATCAGGCGAGACTGGATGTGCTGAGTCATACTTCACAGTGATGTAACCCTCTTTTACCTAGAGCTTGAGAAAGTTGTCCCCCCTCTTTTTTTTTTTTTTTTTTTTTTTACCATGACTCACAGATTCTCCTGACCAGCATGGAGGCCATTCTGGAAGTGGCTGCTCAAAAAAGTAATATTTCTAAGCACTGGTGCCATGAGTCAGGGTCCGCCTCAGGCTCTTTTGTTCCTCCTCCCCTCAGTGCCCACTCTTTTTAATTTTATTTGAGTGACACTTTGAAAGGCTGGGATCGTTTTGTCCTTGATTGTAGCTCACTTTGACAACATTTGACCAAGTCTTTAACTAGATGACCTTCAAATCCTTTCCAGGGTTTTATTTGAATAAGACACGGCTAGTGTTTATGGGAAAGAGGGGGAAGTGTATTGTTGGGGATGAGAATGGAAGTTAATAAATTCTGACTTGCTCTTAAGTGCTGAGGTACCCAGTGTAATTGCTTGGACCAAGAAGGAATAATGAAAAAATAAGTGGGAGGAAGAGAGATCCACACAGCAGTGCAGCATATGCTAAAGAACTGTGCCTTAGAGTATTAGATTATAGGGAAGAAATGGCTCTCCCTCCCCCTCTCCCTCCCCCAAAAAGGCTTCAAGACCTCCCCCCCCCCAACATTGTGAAATTAAATGTTGTGAAATTAAATGTATTCTGATCATTAGCAAGCAAAGGATCAGAAAGGCAAGCAAGATGCCTAATTAGCCTGCACATACCCCAGCCAGTTTATGTAAGTTCTGGACCTCTTAAGGCAGATTCACTGTCATGAAAGACTACTTGAAGCTGCTTTTTGGCAGATGAAGATTCTCAGTCATTCAGGTGAGTTCATCTGAAAGGTGAGTCATGGCAACTGGACTTTTCTTGAGAGATGGAAACATTTCACTGCTCATCAAAGCAGCTTTGTCAGTCTGCAGAAAGTTGGTGCAAGGCGTCCATTTTATAGTTCACCTTGATTTCACATTACCCTGGTCTGAATAGGCTCATAAATAGGACAATGGCCTGAATAAGCTCTTAGGTGAGCAGTGGTTTGAATGGGCTCGTTAGGTGGACAATGGCCTGGGGTGTGTGAAAGTCCCACCTATACAACCATTCCCAACACCCATTAAGAATGGGTCGTTAGCTATGGCTTTGCTGGTGGAGGTGTAGTGTGCTTCTGATTTGTTTGGGGATTGATGAAAGGGCCGCTTGATTAGTAGCAGACAGATTGTGTCTGAGTCCCCCACCTCTGTTGAGAGAGGGGTTTTCAATACACACATAAATGGCATCCCTCTCTCAAACCCCTTCTCTTCTTTGTCTAAATATGTGTACATCCTCATCTTTGAATGAGTGCCTTTTGTCCTTCAAATATGTTGCTATCATCTATTGTTTAGTGTTTGGCTGCCTTTCAGTTTTCCCTTTTAACATTAGTTAATTAAAAAGCAGGCACACAGTGCCCTTAAAAAAAACCAAAAGGAGACATTCAGGAATCAAGATAACTGAGGATTATATTTTGTGCTAAATGTACCTGGTTGTCTCTTGGGAAGCAGGGGGAACATCCACTAAATATGTATGTATGGGCTTTTTCCTTCTGAGCACACCTGGCAGGTGGGCTTGTGCCATCCCTGCACATGGTTGCATTCTGCAGTCTTCATATTGTCTGTCGATCATCACTTATCTCCTCCACCCTCGGCCAGGTCAGATGCCCCCTGTTATTAAATTACAGGTCAAATTCAAAGCACAAACACCGGGCCTTCCTGCCTCACATTTTGCAGAACACCTGAGGTAGTGTGGACATTTCCTGTTCCGTATAAAGCCTTCTGGCATTTATTTTGGAATTCACTCTTTCAATTTCCAGTGTTATGCAAGAAAACTCTTGCTAAGAGCCACTGGAACCATTTAGAAGGAGAGAAGGAAGAGATAATCAGTAGCCATTAAGCAATGAGAGTTATGCTGAAGGAGGTGGGGAGTGAATCACATCTACACTGTGGAACACATCCGGAAAATGACATACAAAGAGCATCTACCAATAGGACAAAAAAAGAAAGAGCGAAAACAGCAGCAGTAATTGTACAAGCCAGAAACTGACCCAAACATACCATGAAACTGACCCAAACATACCAAAGAACACTGATGTGTGTGTGTGCGTGCATGTGTTTGAAAGTTTTAAAAAGAGATGAAATGGATAAAAGTCAGTTTCAGGAAATGTGGCAGTATAATCCCAATAACAGTGGAAACAAACTGCACCATGATGAGGGTGTCTGGAAGATCTTGCTAATGAACTAATTAATGTATTGTGTTGTTTAAATGGACCCATTGGATGTCTGGAAAACGTGTCCCAGATCAGAATCCTTGAGGTTGTGTAAATTTAGCACTGAAACATTCATTGACACATAAATAGACCATTTGTCAACTCCTGCTATGTTCAAACCATGTACGGTGTATCATATCAGGCCAAACACTAGCACTCACAAATGGTACCTCTCAGAATGTGAGGCGTTCAACCAGAGATTTCCCACAGCATGAGATCTGTAAACTGTAGTAAATTATAGGAAGGAGGAGATTTCTGGAGTGGGCAGGGAGGCAGGAGTAAAATGATAGATATTATAGAAGATTATCAACAGACCCGGGAGGTGTGCGGGAAGGACAAACAACAGCACCAGAACTTGTGGCAATTGGACACAAAGATTTTTGTGTGTTCCTCTTTGGTTTAAGGCCTTTGGCCCTCTCTGCCTTTTGCCCTTGAGAGCTCAGGTAGCTTCATCGGTGTTAATTATTGTGAACAATTATTCCTACTAGAGTGACTGGGTGGAACTTAGCTTGCAGTTGAAAAGATATGTGTATTTGCATGGGGGAAAAAGAGAAAATTTCCTGAGGACTCCTCAAGTGACTTCCTCTAATTTTCCTTTGATTGTTTCATCCAAAAGTTAATATTGCCCCAGTGCGGATGTGTATTCACTGGTCATGGGAGATGTGAACTGTGTGCTGTCAGCTATTTTCTTCCATATACACAATACTCCACTTCTCTCTCTCTCTCTCTCTCTCTCTCTCTCTCTCTCACACTCTCACACACACACACACACACACACACACACACACACACACACACACACACACACACTTTAAGTGAACCATTGGGCATCTGTAAAATGCATTTGCTCGGTGCAAAAAGCTTTATAAAGACAAAAAGATTTCACACCAGGTACTACTCTAATGGAACCCAGGAGTATTGTCTCCAGTGTTTGAGAGGTTTTCCAGTTTAACTAAAGAGGGAGGGAAAGTGTGTTTATTCTGCATTATCTATCACTTGCTGGTAAGGTCTGCCAGGTAAAATCATTTTTGTTAGATCGCAATAGCGATACTCTGAGAATAAGACTGCTTAATATCCTTTCTCTAGTTCTAAATAAGACAATCATTCAATAGCATTTGCTTGAATTGGCCAACCTGTAGAAATGGATCAGATCTATGGCTTGTGCAACCCTACATACATGAGGTGTCTGTATCTTTGGGGAGGGACTTGGGAGCATTGCTGGTAAGCTCAACATACTTGCACCCTGGTGCTTGTATGTGCCTCCCATTGCCCCAACCTGTTCATAGGAACATGAAAGCATAATGAAGCTGCTTTATTGACATGGATGGAACTAATAACAGAAGTATGCTTGATGTCCCAGTTTAAAAATTACACTTTGAAGGAGGCAATAAGAACACTCTTCAATGGGAATTAGAAATGTGTTACTTATAAAAGACATTAGGCGGCAGCTGGCTGAATAAAATATTATTGTTCAACAAACACTGTGCATAATAAACTCCACTAGCTAATGTGACCTGTAGAGATGGCCACGAAACGAAAAAAATTTTTGTGCCATTACCTGTTATTCATTTTGTTACATAACGGAATGAATAACGGAGCCCAGAGTAATTTGGGCACAAACCAAACAGAACTGGAACAAATTAGTTCAGTTATGTTCAGTTCATTCATCCAATCTCCTCTGCCCGGGGTGACGGCCGGGCAGCTGTCATCCGGGGTGGAGGAGATCGGCTGAGCCTCGGCCGCGGTCTCACCTCCGTGCGCAGAGGCAAGACCACGTCTCGATCTCCTCTGCCCAGGGTGGCGGCCGGGCAGCTGTCACCCAGGGCGGAAGAGTTCGGCTGAGCCTCGGCAGCGATCTCTTCCGCCCCGGGTGATGGCCAGGCAGCTGTCACCCGGGGCGGAGGAGATCGGCTGAGGCGAGACCACGGCTCGATCTCCTCCGCTCCGGGTGACAGCCAGGCAGCTGTCACCTGGGGTGGAGGAGATCGGCTGAGCCTCGGCCACGGTCTCCTCCACCCCAGGCGACGGCCGGGCAGCTGTCACCCAGGGCGGAGGAGATTTGCTGAGGCAAGACCGCAGCTCGATCTCCTCCGCCCTGGGTGACGGCCAGGCAGCTGTCACCCAGGGCGGAGGAGATTGGCTGAGGCAAGACCGCCTCATCTCCTCCGCCCTGGGTGACTCCAGCCTGTCACAGGGCGGAGGAGATGGCTGATCCTCAGCCACGGTGTCGCCTCTATGCACGGAGGCAAGACCGTGGCTCGATCTCCTCTGCCCCGGGTGACAGCTGCCCGGCTCTCACCCGGGGTGGAGGAGATCGGCTCAGCCTTGGTGGCAGTCTTGCCTCCACGCGTGGAGGGAAGACCGTGGCTTGATCTCCTCTGCCCCGGGTGAGGCCGGGCAGCTGTGGCCGTGGTCTCACCTCTGTGCACGGAGGCGAGACCACGGATCGATCTCCTCTGCCCTGGGTGGCAGCGAGGCAGCTGTCACCCGGGGTGGAGGAGATCAGCTGAGCCTCGCGGGGAAGCCGAGCCCCCCCTCTCCCCTCTGCATCCAGAGGGGTGAAGGGGGGGTCTGAAAGGGATCTTCCCTGCCCGTGCTCTCTCCCCCTCTTCCCCCTCCCGGAGCCAGCGCCCAGTAGCCGCTCGATGCTAGCTTTGGGAGGGGAGAAGATTTAAAAAGCCCACTCTCTCCTCCCACCTGATGGGTTCGGGGAAGAGCTGGCTTTTTAAATCTCCCCCCAGCCCTCCCGGGCACCGCCGGCACCATCAAGCTGGCCAGGAGAGCGCTCCCGTGGCTGTGGGACTTTTCTCCTGGCTGGCTTGCCGGCAGCTCCGGCAGAGAACGGCTCTGGGAGGACTCCCCGTGGCCACTGGATTGTTCTCCCGGCAGGCTTGCCACCGGCTCCGGCAGCGCCCGGCCCTGGGAGGGCTCCCCGCGGCTGCGGGATGGCTCTCCCAGGAGGCTTGCTGCCGGCAGTGGTGGCGCCCGGCACCGGGAGGGCTCTCCACGGCCACAGGAATGCTTTCCCGCCAGGTGCCGAAAAACGACACCTGAAAAACGGAGTGGGCCCCTGGGGCCCAAAAAACAGAAATGACCCAAAGCGGGCCTCAGGGCCCGAATAATGAGCACAAAATGCCATTTTGGCATTTCATGCCCATCTTTAGTGACCTGTTCAGTCCCATGAAAGACAATTATCTTTCAGCCCAGCAAAGAAGCACTTTGTTGGTGTCACCCTGCCTCTGGGTGAGACTACAAATTTCGGCAACCAAGACATTCTTTTTAGTTTTATTTTGAAACAGATTCCATCTCACCTATTCAAAAAAGAAAGAGAAACACCCAAAACATAGTAGGGCAAGAGGTATAGAGAGTTTGAGATTTAGTGTAGTTTTTTAAAACCCAGGTTGTGACTCATATTTACATCAAATCCATGAAAGTCCTCTGCTCTAATCCAAGGGGATGTAGAGAACAAGTGGATTGAAACTGTGTGTTGGAGTTCCTAAATCCTACTCCAAAGAAAAGGAATTTGCTAATCTGTACCAATTCAGGCTCCTAAAACACCCACAAAGCCTGAGGGCTAGAATTTTCAGAAGGGTTAAATAATCTATCTATCTATCTATCTATCTATCTATCTATCTATCTATCTATCTATGGGTTTGTGAACGTAAATAAAAATTGTTGTCTTTCTGCCTGCCCACCTGCCCACCTGTCTGCCTGTCTGTCTGGTAAGACATGATAAAAGAAAAAAATTGGGTCTGATTTGTCGTTTCTGTCATTCATTAAGGCATCACGTCAAACTCGAACCGATAAAAAAAGAAAAATTGGGTCTGATTTGTTAAAAAAAAACGGCATCGCGGCGATTGCCAAGCGGCACAGAAAAAAAGTTTTTGTTAAAAACCCCGATTCCCGGCCAAAAAAGCAGGCGAAAATATGCCTGCCTGAGTGAGGGCACCTACCAGAGGGGTGGTTTCTGGGAGGGGGTCCCTGGCCTCCCCCCCTCCTGTCCTGGGCTGCTCTGGTGGGGGGCATCCTCGTCGTCTCGCCATGCCATGCGGTGCGGGGGGATCCAAAATGGCGACCGCAATATTTTTTTTGAAATCGTGGTCCAAAAACCCACCAAAGCACCACACAGAAACATGCAAAAATTAGGTATTTTAACTGCCTGAATTTTTACAGTAGCAGCAGTGGGTTTTTCTTGCAATAAACGTGTGTCTCCAATCCCATTGATTTTATTTTATTTTATTTTTAATTTTATTTTATTTTTTACACCTGCGCAATGAGGGGCTGGCCATGGGATGGGACCATGCAAATTTTTGGAGCCATTCCACCAATCGCATGTCCACTTGGCCAGGTTTTGACTGAGACTTCTGGGATGTGCCAGTCGGGCATAAAAAGCCCACTATAACCCTAGCCCTAACCCTAGCCCTAGCCCTAACCCTAACCCATATGCCAGTACACTGTCCTTCTTAGTGGGTCAGAGGCACCCAGAGGTGCAGCCCACTAACTCACCCTAACCTTACCCGTAATAACTCTAAGCCTAGCCCTTGCCCTAACCCCAACCCTAAGCCAGATCTGTACTCGCATTGCACTACACGTAAGTCCACTGTCCTTCTTAGTGAGTCAGAGGGCTCTCAGCAGAGGCATTCTTCTCTCATCTCGCTCACAGTCCAAAGTTCCAAAAAACTCCAAACCTGTACGCCAGTATGCTGTCCTTCTTAGTGAGCTAGAGGCACCCAAAAGAGAGGTGCCTCTGCCAGTGTCACTTGGTACGCAATGGCTACACGGTCATGTACCCTTCCTTTTCCCTTTGTAGCGGGCCAGAGGAGGCATCCACTCCAGAGAGGTGTCTCCAGGAGCCTGCTAAATGCCTTCCCTTCGTAGCGGGCCAGAGGAGGCACCCACCCCAGAGAGGTGCCTCCAGGAGCCCGCTACCCTACCCCACCTAAACCAGTACTAACGACAGATGACAAACGAAACGACAAATTTTTGAAAAATTTCACGACAAACGGAAACGAGCCGAAACGGGCCGGCTCCGACACACGACAACTCGAAACGTCATTTTTCCTGGTCGTGCCCATCTCTAGTCTGGTATTACTTGTGGGCTGCCTCCACCCCCCCACCCCCCGAAGGTTCTCAAGGCAGCTCACATCATTTAAAAAAAGTAGAATAAAAAACATATGAAGGACTCATCAAGGGAAGTCCATCCTAGATCCTGGCCACTGCATGAATTGCGTGAATGTTTTTTACACTTTTAATTCTCCTAGGTGGAGATGAGTTGGGTGTGCAGAAGATGGATCAGGAATGACAAATGTAGTTCAGGTCAAGAAGTCAGCCCTCTCCTTCTGCACTACTGCCTTACCCCAAATCCTTCCCAAACGATGTGCAAAGCTGCTAATTGTCTTGGAAGGTAGTTTCTAGTAGTACCATTAGAAAACTGCCCCACTCGAGTTTTCAAAAGGTTGGGGGATTGGGATTCTGTTTCTTTTTTCCCCTAGCAGGCTTTCTATATTTTTTAAAAATGGTGATGGAACTGCCATCATTACTTTGGACAATACTGGAGCCTAGCTCTCAGTGAGAGAAGGTCAGCTAATTTTGTTGTGTGACACTTTGGGTAGGAGCTATGTCTCCCCTTTGGTTGAAACCCTGATTACAAACCAGATCGGATCATTTCCAACCTATTTTTATGAGGTCCAGATCAGAGCAGAACGGCCATATTTAGTTGCAGATGAAACACAACAAGTCACTCTGAGCCAAATCCAGGTTGGCTGGCTTCTGCAATGGCCTAGAGGACTGCTCCACAAACTGATTTCACACTGCACGGGAACAAGTTTATATAACTGAGGGCATTTCCATGGGAATGGCACTGGGAATGCACTGGCACTGACAATATGTTTTCAATGTTTAGTTTCCATCCCTCATAACTTTAGAATAGACGGTCTACCTTACATGATTACATTGACTGACTTTTTAAGTACACCTGTGTTTTCAGTGTTAGTTCCATTCTTCATAATGAAATTTTAATTCATTTCTTTAACTACTCATGTTCTCTTTTAGCTTTAATGTTTCCACTTAATGCTGTAAGATGCCCCTCAATTCCCTGTTCTTAAACTTGAATCTGTCTTAAAAGCACTGGGCTGTATATTGTCCCTCACTACTGTAATCCCCCTTGGGTCTTTTTCCAAGGAGAAAAGTGTGGCAAAAATACACAAAAATAAATAAAATAAATATATTTGTTAAATACTAGAGCTAGAGCACTGAAAGCTATCGGCTGCAAGGTTGGCAGCTCACTGGTTCAAATTGCAGGTGCCAGGCAGCGGAGCGAGCTCCCGCTATTACCTCCAGCTCCTGCCAACCTAGCAGTTCAAAATCATGTAAATGCAAGTAGATAAATAGGTAACGCCTTAAAAAGCGGGAAGGTCAAACAGTGGACTTGCACAACACTGGCTCTTCGGCTAGAGTCGGAAACAACTAACAAACATGTGCAGGGGGAACCTACTTTTACCAGTAGGTAGTGGGAAAGACCTTTCTCCGCCTTGAGTTACAGCCAATCCATGTATTCAAAAAAGAATAAAATATAAAACATAATAAGAATAATCTTATTTTAATCTATAAGAAGAATAAAACATAATAAGAATGAAACATGAGAAAAATAGTGAATAAAAACCAAAGAAAAAATAAAATAAAATAAACATGTTGCACACCTTAAAGACTTTAGAAAAGTTTTATATTTCAATATGGCCCAGGGTTGACTGAATATGATGGAAGAAGCTACTGGGATGAGTAACAAAACATTTCAATCCCACAAGAAAAGAAGCCCAGTTACCAAGATTCAACTCCCAGATAACCTCACCTGATTGATTATCTCCACAAACATATGTCAATAAGACTATTTTAAAGCTTCTTCCCCTACCTGCTGCCTCTTCTAAACCACCTATAACATCCTTTTGGATCCCCAATTTGATAGTTCAGTGGTTTAGGTCTCTGGCTACGGAGCCAGAGGTTGGGAGTTCAGCTCCCCATGTGCCTCCTTGAGAGGAGCTGGACTTGATGAACCTAGGACTGAGCCTTGGGGTACCCCACTTATTACCTCTTCCTAAGCAGAAATTAATTATCACCCTCTGAGTATGATTCTGTAGCTGTCTATGTATCCACCTTACACTTGATTTATCCAGACCAAATTTTGTTAGCTTGCTCATCATGATAACACGAGGAATTTTTTCAAAACCTTTGCTGAAGTCTAGATATATTACATCTATAGCATTCCCTCTGTCTACCAGGGGGTTACCTTATTAGAGTGTGATTTTTAAAAAGAAATATGTTCAATATGGCTTGCTTATGTGTTGCTCTGGAATAGTGGATGGTCCTGGGCTACATTAAGAAATGATGCAGATAGCACTGTCCAACTTGGATAGATGCAGCAGCTTTTGTAGAATAGAAAAGGTGTCTATGACCCACCAAAGGAGCTCATGATAGGCTTTGTCAAGGATTCCCCACCCCCACCCCACACACACTAGCTTTTACAGAGCAAGGATGGTTCCATCATGTGGTTCTAAAATGGCATGGGTATATCCCAGACATATTTGAAAAACTTCAGCGAATTAGGCCAATGTTATATTAATATTTCCTTTGTCTCAAATGTGGAATAGATTTCTCTTTCTCTCTCCACTCCCTGTTCCTTTTTTCTTTTTCTTTTTTGGCTGGCAAGTTCCATTCCAGGTTTGATGAATATCAAAAACAATTTAAACAGCAGCTGTTGGCTCAAAGTTTTGGAGAATGCTTGGCAAGCAAAAGGGCTTGTATGAGGAAATTTTTTTCTGTGGCTTGGACGGGGTATGTTCTTACAGATGTGGAATGCCGTGGCAGAAAAAGAAATTGAATTCCACGCAAAAAGTCGATACTAATCAGAAGCAGAGCATTCTCATTAATGGACATGCCCAATGTATTTCTTCTGCTCCCCAGAACCTGCATATATTACAGATTTAGCCCCAAGAATATGACTAAGGCTGCCCACTCCAGCAACTAAATTAGTTAATGATTCTGTGCTTTCTGACTTGAAAACTGTCAACAAGCAGAATCCCATAAATAGGTACTTCTTATTCAGGAAGGTGAGGACAGAAATGTAGCCTTGCATGCCAGTCGTCAACAACAAAATGTACTTTTTCAGTATGGGAGAAGGTTACCCAGGACAGAAGGCCTCGGAGATTTCAACATTGCCGCCAGGACAAAAGTTGCCAGCTCTGGAAGGGAAAGTGCTGGGTCATGAGGAGCACGCTAAGCCAGCATGACCCCAAGACCATCCCTAGTCACAATCATCATGTGGAGGGCCTCCAGACCTGCGATCGCCAGGGCAGAGAGCCTGACAGCCTCGATGGTGTTCTTCTACACAATGGCCACTCCACCCCCTGCCCTTCCAGTCTGCCCTGATGATGGATGGAATAATTGAGTGGGCAAATTAGAGAGGGGGCTAAGCCTCCCTCTGCACCCACCCAGTTATGCAGGCCAGGTCTGCTTTCTCATTGAGGATTAAACCCTGGTAGCAACCTCAGTGGTACTTGATGGTAGGGCTGGTTCTGCAGAAACTCTATAGAACTTAAATCTAGTCAACTAAAGGTTTGGACGGCTAAATGCTCATTCAGGGAGAGGTTTAGAAAATGAGAAATCCATTTTTAAATAGCCCTTCCTGGATATTAGATGGATATTGATTTCCAGTAATATCCTTACATCCTGTGGCCCTTCATTTATATCACCTCATGGTATCCAAATGCATCATTTTGCAGAGCATAGAATCCCCTAAGAGTGTTTGTTCACATATTACTTGTAGATAATCTTTTGAGTGAGGTATAGATTTTTTTTGTAATTTTTTTGCTTCTTGAATTTAATTTATCTGTAATGAAGGACTGATTCAAGCATGAAATGAGTTGTGTTTCCATGCACCTTTGTTTTATCACCAATCATATCTGGGTGGGGCATCCACCGATTGGGTGGTCCTCTTGTATTACAAAGAGTTAGACATCATTCATCTGGTCTCTCACTCAGAGTGCTGATTGCAATCCTGGCTCCGTTCAGAGATGCATGCAGATCTGAAGAGCAGCATTTTCAATTAACTTTCCCAAACTCCAGCACCCCTCTCCATTGCTTCCTGATAGTTTAAAAGACTTTTAGAAGATTAAAGGCTATGTGGTTGGCAATATGAGTAAAAAGCCTAATTATGGGTATTTATGCCCTTGACAGTCATAAGCAAGCTTGCTGGATTATGGCCAGGACCTCTAAACCTTGACAGTATGAGGTATATATTTCTGTTAGTTTTTACTTCAATGGGCTCAGTCATAATGTATGAACTGTATATCATTTGACTGTAATGTTACGGGACCATTTCATATGTGAATCAGCCATTTGATGAGGGTGAGAATATAGTATCAATATACTACAATAAAATGTCCGCTGTGTATGTTGTCTTGTTATTTGGTCTTTCTTTTGAAAACATTTTTGTTTTGATGCTCCTTCATACTGTGACTGGACCTTTGAAGCTGATTATTTTACTGAACCTGTTGTTGGTTTATTTGTGGCTATTGCCTGCACCTTGAGAACAAAGGTTGAATGGCAACTCACAAGTCAAGCAGGCAAGCACAGGGATGATGGGAAGTTCCCAGAATGAGTCACTCCACAGGACCTAATTAATTATCCTTTCTCGGCCACATTCATACAATTACTTGGACATTGAATATGGGCACAAAGTGAACTACAAAACAGAAAAACTAATAAGTCAAGCTAGTTTGTGGTTTAGGTCACAACCCAGTTTGAGGACCCAGATGACAGTGGTACATGCACAGAGACAGCAACCCAGCTCCCAGGGCTGTCCACTGCCTCTATGCATGCACCTGCCACCCCACTGGGCAACCTCAACTCCTGGAAGGGTAGCCTGTCTACTATTTCTGATGATGGCCATGGTGGCCGTGGTGAGAGAACCACGTAGGGAAATTATAGAAGCATTGGGGAGGGGCATGTGGGCAACCCCCCCATAAGAAACCTCCAAACAAACTATAATCTGGTTAGTTTTCATGGGTTTCCTGGTTCATAGATAGCTATGAACCATGAACCATCATGAACCCCTGGTTTTCTGGTATGTGCTCATTTCTGCTGGACATCTCAGCTCAACTTTGATGAACCTTGATTCCATCCATGCCTGCTTGTCCTTGTTGCCCAACAACCAGAGTCGAAACACATATAAATTGTTGCAGTGTATGTGCATACTCCTAAGTCAGTCCTCCAGAGAACTTTAAAAAAGGATGCCTGTCCTGTGCCAATCTGAGTAACATCCATTAAAAATTCACAGAATGGGAGAGCAAGAAAGGCCCCCTGGAGTTTGTTTCTAAAATGTGCACAAACATGTTTTTGACAGTGGGGCAGGGTAGCCATTGAAAAAATGTGCACAACAGATTTATTTTCCTTTCGGAAAATAACAATCAAGGAAGCGCTAAAGAAGAAACAATTCCATAGAGCATTGCTATCTACCCCTGTTGTTGGAGGGTGTGCTACAGCATTAGCACTGATCCATGTTAAAGGGCTGAAACACGAAATGGGCAGCTTTTCCATTTGAAGCTTGGCCATAAAGAGTAAAGAATGTGTAGTTATCTTTCCACATTCTTTTACAGCTTCACACATTGTAAATTAGCTTGCTGTTGTTGGATGACTGACCCTTGGGAAGAAACAGCAGGTTCCATTTTGTATTGATTGTGCAAACATGGTAGGACATACATCTCAGTCTGGGTCTGGAAGTTGAGTCGCGGCAACTTGACTTCAAGAAAAAGAAGTCCAGTTGCCATGCCTCAACTTCCTGATAAACTCACGTGGATGACTGAGAATCTCCACAGACACATCTCAGTCTGGGGTGGAGCTAAGGTTTCATCACCAACCAATAACTGCACAGTTTCTCATCTTGTGTGTCTGACCCGGAGGAAAAAAAGGGAGGGGAGGTGCTCTAATGTAAAATATCCATCTTCAGAATTTAGTCACACTTAATTCTGATATTGAATCCTGCATATTCCAGAACCATTATTTCAATGGCTGGCTTTTCTCTAATGCTCATGAGTTTTGGGACTCCCTTCACATTAGGCAAATAAACTGACCCATCACCTCTCTCACTCAAGGAAAGCCCTAGTGAGTTTAAGCATTAACACAGAAAGTGGCCTGCCGCCAAAAGCGAAAGTTACCAGATCTGCTGAGAATCCCCAGTGTGACATCATGAAATGGAAGGAATCCACTGGGCGCCAAAGCGTCTGGTCAAGATCAAAGAAGGAGGGTTTTTTGGTGTGTATGTGGGGGAGTTAAGAAACATGGATAGTAGAGGAGAATGAAGTGGAAAGGATCTGAAATGAGGACAGAGAAGGGAAACACTATGAAAAATGACATCTCTCTTGTCATCTTCCTATGCCTGAACTGCAGGGGGATTTTTGGCCAGGTGTGTTTACAACAATAGTATCTGAAATTGACATGAATTTCACATCATCGGCTTTTAATGCTTTTTAAAACATTAAACTTTCTCTAGTTCATAACATAATCTTGTTAAACTATTTAGTCTTTGACCCTGTCCATGGTGTAATTAAACGCTGTCATCTCATATGATCATATTTTATGACATGCCAGGAATTGTAGCCTGAATTTAGTTGCTGGTTCTAAAAAACACTATGTCTTTGACTCAGTGGGAGATTGGAGACTCCACTCTTAAATCTCACTGGCCCAAATCTTCCTTAATTATGCTGGTGAAACACAAATGGTGTAACATTTGGAAGTGAAATGCACACAGACATTATCTGTTGTATCCTGAGTTGTGTGACTCGGCATGCAACTGCTAACATCTACAGTGATTTTTTTTTCCAATTGAGGCAAGTTGCCTGCAAACGTTGTGCTATTTGTAAAGCTGCACAAATGCTTTGTTAAATTGATTCCATTGTCTACTCTCCTTCAGATGAATAATTTGATTTAGATTTGTAGAAGTATACCTAACTCCCAATAAATGTAGTTCAAATTCTAGTATGAGATAATTAAGCAACTTAGACCAGCAGCCCCAACTGCTATAAATAAAATCAACTGTTATAAATAAAACCAACTGCTTCACAAAAAAAAGTTGTTATTCTGACTAGAATTTCAGCCATCCAGTATTTGTCTGCAGTGTTTGCACCATCAAGGGATGAGAGAATAATGCCTTTCATATCCCTTTCAATTTCCATATCACTCCAATGTGAATGCCCAGTCATGGGATGGTCTTCCTTAGGAGACTGGGTTGGCACCAACACTAGTCTCATTTCAGTGGCAATTTCAAACTTGCCCATTCACCCAGTGGGCATAGCTTGGTTCCAACTTGCCAAGTTCTAGATTTCTGTATGTTGTGCAATCTTGCTAAATCATTTCAAATGTTAAAATAACTTCAAACGTTATTTTAATGGTTTAATTGTCGTTTGCTCACCTGTACCCTACTCTGAGATCTCTAGATAGAAGGTGAGATAGGAACACCCAAGCAGGCAAGTAAGGAAACAAGCAAATAAACAACATGTTTAGATGCAGTATTTTACCATTGAAATTAGTGCTTCTGTTGAGAAGGCTGTTGTCTAGGTAAATACTGCTAATTCCCATTTACTCTGTGGGGCTTACTTCTGAACAGGCATATAAGACTGCACTCCCTGTTTTGCTGAGGTCAGACTTCTCTTTACTGTCTATGACTTGAAAATCTTTAGTGGTGGGAGCAGGAAACCCAGAGCCTGATCATGGTGCCATTAGGAGGATTAGGGCTCAAACATATTTATGGCCTGTATTTCAAGGGTTTAAGCAAGTGTCTGCTCCTCCTAAACAGATAAAAAAAAATACCGCCATTAAACACATGTAAATCTATTCAGCCTTATTTATCTCCCCCCCCCCCTTGTACAGGATGACTTCCAAATGTTTTTATCTGGTGGTGATTCTCTTGTTGTTAGTGTTACAAAATGAACAGTGCATACCTCAAAAAGGAAAGGGGGAAATGACTCTACAATGTAGTTCCAGGGAAAAAAAAGACTTTCTGAATTTTCAGATCCATATATAATCATGACATTTGACCCACCGATAAGGGGTGTACACATTCCATTCATCATTACACACCTTCTCACGAAACTACACTCTGATGTCTTTTCCTTGTTCCTTTCAAGATTTAAAATGGTGTTACTGCCAACCAGGTAGCTTTATGGACATGTGGATGCAGACAGTCAACCACACGGTGATGGAAATAACTTTAATCAGATAGTTGGAAGATATTTAATTTCTTTCCGTAAGTTTAACAGAGGGAAATAAATTAAAGAAAAATGCTGAATATCTGTTGCTGTTGCTGCTGCTGTTGCTATGGTTACTGATGACGTGGAGTACTGCTTGCTTGGCCCACTTCAGGCCCTTTTTTACACTCACTGGTTGTCTGCCTTCCCTCTTTAGTCAGCAAGGTTCATTCTGCAGTGCTAGTAAAATTGCATCCTTGTTTGTCTGCTAAAATCAAGGACCCTCTTTGGCTTAAAATGTTATTTTGACACTGATATTGACACAACTTGGAGAGCGCCTCAATGCCAAGAAAATGAAAATAGTGACAACAGAGAACGTTCAAGACAGTGTTATGATCAACAACAAGGTGATGGAAGAAGTAGCAGAGTTTAATTTCCCTGCCTCTAAAATTAATCAAAATGGTGATTGCAGTCTGGAGATCAGAAACATATCGCTTTTGGAAGAACGACAATGATGAGTATGAATAACAGTTGTTGTGAGTTTTTCGGGCTGTTTGGCTGTCTTCTAGAAGTTTTTCTTCCTGACATTTCACCAGACTCTGTGAGGAGCTCCTTGCCCTCTAAAGATGCCAGCCACAGAAGAAAAACTTCCAGAACACGACCAAACAGCCCAAAAAACCCTCACAACAACTATCAGATCCCAGCCGTGAAAGCTTTCATAAATAAAGTATGAATAATGTCTGGAGGAATAAAGACATCGGCCTCCCAATCAAATGCAGACTAGTTAATTCAATCATATTTCTAATAGTTCAGTATGGTTGTGAAACTTGGACTTTGCGGAAGACAGATAGGAAAAAGATAGAGGCATTTGAATTGTGATGCTGGAGACAACTTCTACGCATCCCATGGACAGCCAGGATGACCAACAAGGAAGCCCCCTAGACAGATTCAAATCAAAAATATCTCTGCAGGCTAAGATGACCAGACAAAAACTGCAATTCTTCAGTCATGTTATGCAAGCCAACTCACTTGAAAAGGCAATTATGCTGGGTTTGGTCAGTGGTAAAAGAAGAAAGGCAGCCCAAGGACTCACTGACCTGACATCATCAGAAGTCACACTGGAGTGAGCTTGATAGAACTAAAAGGATCTGTAAGAGATTGAGAGGCATGGAGAGCATTGAACCACAAAATGACTGGGAGTCAGACATAACTGAACAGATGAAGAAGAAGAAGAAGAAGAAGAAGAAGAAGAAGAAGAAGAAGAAGAAGAAGAAGAAGAAGAAGAAGAAGAAGAAGAAGAAGAAGAAGAAGAAGAAGAAGAAGAAGAAGATAATTGCCACAGGTTATTTGTTCTTCATCTGCATTTAGCAATTAGACATGGGCACGACTCGGCGAAATTGTCGTTTCCGTTTTCGGTTATCGTTTCCGTTACGTAACGGAAACGGTAACGATAATTAAGCCGTCAGAACTCGAACTCGAACCGAAAAAAGAAAAATTTGGTCGGGTTTTTCGTTTCCGTTTGTGGCATCGCGGCGATCGTGCAATGAGAAGCACAGAAAAAGTTTTTAAAAGTTTTTTTAAAAAAACCCGACTCCTGGCCAAAAAAGCAGGCAAAAATATGCCTGCCTGAGGCTTTGCCACCTACCAGAGGGGTGGTTTCTGGGGGGTCCCCGGCCTTTCCCCCCCTCTTCTCCTGTCCTGGGCTGCTTGCACCAGGCTGGGGGTGGGTCATCCTCGTCATCTCGCCATGCCATGCGGTGGGGGGGATCCAAAATGGTGACTGCTATTTTTCTTTTGAAATCGTGGTCAAAAAACACACCAAATCACCACAGAAACATGTGAAATTTATTTATTTTAAATGCCTGAATTTTATTAGTAGCAGCAGTGGGTTTTTTTATAGCAATAAAATGTCATATTGATTTTATTTTATTTTATTTTATTTTTTATTTTTTTAGACCTGCCCATTTGGGCTGGGCATGGGATGGGACAATGCAAATTTTTTTGAACCATTCCACCAATGGCATCGCCAGGTTTTTGACCGACACTTCTGGATGTCTCGGAGGGCATAAAAAGCCGAGGCACCTTCCAGAAATCGCAGTCGGGTGTATTGATGTGGTTGAGGGAGGAGGGCTGGCTGCTGGTGCTGGTGTGATCCGATCGAGATTGAGGAGGGAGGCTGGAGGATATTTTAGGATTTAAGTTAGGCAGGCAGGGAGGGAATTGAATTTAGAAAATAATTTCTTTGATTCCCTGCAGCTTTGTCTGCTGAAGGGAATAGCAGTTTATTCTTTATTTCTTCTCTGGCAGTTTGTGAGGATTTTTTTTCTGATATTGGATAAAGGGGGAGGTTTGACTGGGAGTGGGAGGTGTGGATTTATTTTAAAAATATATTATATACTACCATTTATTTTCTATTTTCCCAACTTCAATTTGCTTGCACACACAGACATTTGGGGTGCAAGCCAAGAACAGAACCTCTATCCTAAGTGATATCCTTCCTAACTGCCCACTCGCCCGTCCGCCCGCACCACCGCCCACCCACTTGCCCGCCCGCGGCTGCTGCCCACCCATGGCCCCCTGCCACTGCCGCCTGCCCGCACCTCCCCCCCGCCCCCGCCCCCCCGCCCCACCCACCGCCTAGGGCGCAAAAACACCTAGCACCGGCCCTGATTGCGGGACGCCCCTATGCTCTGGGAAGTCAAATCGCACTAAATCGCGGTAGAAATGACAAATGACAAATGAAACAACACATTTTTGAAAAATTTCACGACAAATGGAAACGACCCGAAACAGACCCATTCCGACAAACGAAAACTCGAAACGTCATTTTTTCTGGTCGTGCCCATGTCTAATACATAGTATATAAATAAGTAAGATAAATATAATGAACCCATAATTAAATCAAAAATATAACAAAATGGTAATAATAATGGTAATAATAATGTAAATAACAAATAAATAAATAAATAAATAAATAAATAAATAAATAAATAAATAAATAAAAACAGAGCAGATGTGGATAGAATTAAAAAAATAAAACCTAGATCAGCAGCAGTGATAGTCAATAACCAGGGGAAGCCTTTTTTTAAAGGCCTGTAGCTCTGTAAGTTGAGTCATGGCAACTGGACTTCTTTTCTTGAGAGACAGAAACATTTTGCTACTCATCCAAGCAGCTTTGACAGTGTCACGAAATCCTTGAGAAGTAACATTGCTTTGACTTCTCCCTTGTGAGAACTGACATTTCCTACTGCTCTTCTTAGCTTCACAAATGCAACAAAATACGGCATCCTTCTTGTCTGACAGCAGCTAAGTTTGTTGCTAGTCTCTGTCAAAAACATTTCTAAAGCTTCAAGTTCACGTCTCCTGCATTGTTGCTTCCTTCTTGCTACTCTCCAAGAACTCTTCTAAGGAATGATACTTTTTTAAAAAAAGGATGTTGACTTTCGAAATGGGATTTTGAATTGCCTGTATCTAGTTTATCACTTTCCTCAGCTGAGAAGCAATAAAAACATGTTTGATGTGTACATAAATAAAGGATTAATTCCCCATCTTTAAAAAAAAAGGGGGGGGGAGAGAACTGCCCCATCAGCTTGACTACAATTCCTGGAAAGGCCCTAGAACAGATTATTAAGCAGACAGTCTGTCATTATTTAACAAGCAATGCTGTCATTACGAGAACTCAACACAGGTTTCTTAAAAACAGGTCATGCCAGACTAATCTGATCTCTTTCTTTAATAGAGTTACAGGCCTGGTGGATGAGGGGAACACTGTGGATATTGCTTATCTAGATTTTAGAAAGGCCTTTGATAAGGTCCCCTATGGTATGCTTGCAAACAAGTTAGTAGAATGTGGGGTAGATAGTGCTATTGCTAGGTGGATTTCTGATTCACTGACTGATCAGGCTCAAAGGGTGATCATAAATGGCTTCTCTTAAGGTTTCAGAGACGTGACCAGTGGGGTGCTCCAGGGTTCTGTTCTGGGTCCGGTTCTATTCCATATCTTTATGAATGACTTGGAAGAAGGAATTGAGAGTATGCTGATTAAATTTGCAGATGATACCAAGTTGGGAGGGGTTGATAATTCCCTAGAGGATAAGATGAAAATCCAAAGCAACCTTGACAGATTAGAGTGCTGGGCCAAAGCGAACAGAATAGGTTTTAACAAAAAGAAAGGTATAGTGCAGCATCTAGGTTAAAAAAATGAATTGCACAGATATAGGATGGGAGACACCTGGCTGGAGAATAGTACATGTGAAAGAGATCTGGGAGTCTGGGTGGACCACAAATTGAACATAAATCAACAGTGTGATGCAGCTGCCAAGAAAGCCAATGTGATTCTTGGTTGCATCAACAGAAGCATAGTTTCTAGAGCAAGGAAGGTGATAGTACCACTTTATTCTGCACTAGTAAGTCAGTCCCTACCTGGAGTACTGTGTCCAGTTCTGCGCACCTCAGTTTAAAAAGGATGTTGACAACCTTGAACAGGTCCAGAGGAGGGTGACCAAGATGACTGAGAGTCTGGAATAAATGTCTTACGAGGAACGGCTTAGGGAGCTGGGAATGTTTAGCCTTACAAAAAGAAGGCTGAGAGGTGATGAAACAATGTCATGTTGAAGAGGGGATAGTTTCCCCCCTCCCATAGCTTTAGAGACTAGGACCCGGGGCAATGGTTTCAAAGTACAGGAAAAGATATTCAATTTAAACATTAGGAAGAACTTCCTGATGGTTAGAGGTGTCCGGCAGTGGAATATGCTGCCACGGAGGATGGTAGAGTCTCCTTCTTTGGAGGTTTTCAAGCAGAGGCTGGATGACCATCTGTCGGGAGTCCTGTGATGGGGGTTGGACTAGATGGCCCTTGAGGTCTCTTCCAACTATATGATTCTATGATTCTGTGAGATAAAACTTGCCCTTCAGAAGCCATGTTGATTCTTTCTCAGCAAGAATTGATAGTATAGGTTGCAGTGTTAGAGAAGTTATTACATGTATCTCTTTGTCCTGCCCAGAATATGCATTTAACCTCTGTGCCTGTGGGTAACTGACCTTACTCGTTACTGCAAAACTTTTTATTTAGATGCCTCTCTGTCCACCTCAGAATCACTCAGAACATGTTGACCAACAGCAACCTCATATGTAATCAATGCTAGTACCTTCCAGGGACCCAATCTTGCTACCTTATGTGAAGAAGTAAGTCTGACCGTCATTTGCTTGACAGGTCACTTTCTGGATACTGTATATGGAGTGTCATCAACCATTCATAGCAGTGAGTAGAGATGGGCACGACCAGGAAAAATGACATTTCGAGTTGTCGTGTGTTGGAGCCGGCCCGTTTCGGCTCCTTTCTGTTTGTCGCGAAATTTTTCAAAAATTTGTCGTTTCGTTTGTCGTTAGTACTGGTTTGGGGGGGTAGCGGGCTCCTAGAGGCACCTCTCTGGGGTGGGTGCCTCCTCTGGCCCACTACAAAAGGCTACACATAGCCAATTGGATATGCATACCAAGTTGCAGTGGCAGGCAGAGGCACCTCTCTTTCTTTTGGGTGCCTCTACTGTGACTCACTAAGAAGGACAGCATACTGGCATACTGCTGTACAGTGCACTTGGGCTGGGGCTGGGGATTGGGGAACAAAGTGAGAGAGGACCCCTATGGGCGCCCTCTGGCTCACTAAGAAGGGAAGTGTACTTGCGTGTGGTGCAATGCGAGTACACAGATCTGGCTTAGGGTTAGGGTTAGGGTTAGCGCAAGGGCTAGGCTTAGGGTTACGGGTAAGGTTAGGGTGAGTTACTGGGGTGCACCTCTGGGTGCCTCTCTGACCCACTAAGAAGGACAGTGTACTGGCGTATGGGTTAGGGTTAGGGTTAGGGTTCGGGTTCGGGCTAGCTTTAGTGGGCTTTTTATGCCCGACTGGCACATCCCAGAAGTCTCGGTCAAAACCTGGCCAAGTGGCCATGCAATTGGTGGAATGGCTCCAAAATTTGCATGGTCCACTCCCATGGCCAGCCTATCATTGCGCAGGTGTAAAAAAATAAAAATAAAAATAAAATAAAATAAAATCAATGGAGATGTTTTGTTGCAAGAAAAACCCACTGCTGCTACTGAAAAAATTCAGGCAGTTTTAAAATAGCTATTTTCGCATGTTTCTGTGGTGCTTTGGTGTGTTTTTGGACCATGATTTCAAAATAAATATTGCGGTCGCCCCATTTTGGATCCCCCGCCCGCACCGCATGACATGGCGAGTTGGCGAGACGACGAGGATGCCCCCCACCAGAGCAGCCCAGGAGAGGAGAGGGGGGGAGGCCGGGGACCCCCCCGAAACCACCCCTCTGGTAGGTGCCCTCACTCAGGCAGGCATATTTTCGCCTGCTTTTTTGGCTGGGAATCGGGGTTTTTTATTTTTAAAACTTTTTTTCTGTGCTGCTTGGCATCGCGTGATCGCTGCGGTGCCAGAAACGACAACGACAAATCAGACCCAATTTTTCTTTGTTCGGTTCGAGTTCAAGTTCTGACGGCTTAACATAAGAACATAAGAAGAGCCATGCTGGATCAGGCCAAAGGCCCATCTAGTCCATCTTCCTGTATCTCACAGCGGCCCCACCAGATGCGTTTGGGAGCGCATGAGACTAGATATCTGTCTCCTGATACCACTCCCCTGCACCTGGCCCTTGAAGCACCCTGGTTTAAAGCCTAGAGATTACACATCTCCATCATGGTTTGTAACCCGTGATGGACTTTTCCTCTAGGAATCTGTCCAATACCCTTTTGAAGGCATCCAGGTCAGATGCCATCACCACATCCTGTGGCAGGGAGTTCCATAGACTTACAACGCGCTGGGTGAAAAAATATTTTCTTTTGTCAGTTCTTACTTTCCCAGCACTCAATTTGAGTGTATGTCCCCTAGTTCTGGTATTTTGGGAGAGGGAGAAGAGCTTCCCTCTATCCACTTTACTCCTACCCTGCATTATTTTGTACGTCTCAATCATATCCCCCCTCAAGCGCCTTTTTTCCAGACTGAAGAGGCCCAAATGTTTTAGCCTTTCTTCATAAAGGAGGTGCCCCAGCCCAGTAATCGTTTTAGTCGCTCTCTTCTGCACCTTTTCCAGTTCCACTATGTCTTTCTTGAGGTGCGGTGACCAGAATTGTACACAATACTCCAGGTGGGGCCTTACTATTGTTTTGTATAACGGCATTATAATGTTGGCTGTTTTATTTTCAATCCCCTTTTTGATAATCCCTAGCATGGAATTGGCCTTCTTCACCGCTGCCACACATTGGGGAGACACCTTCATGGAGCTGTCCACCAACACACAAAGATCTCTTTCCTGATCCGTCACGGATAACTCAGAGCCCATGAGTTGATAGATGAAGTTTGGATTTTTTGCCCCAATATGCATTACTTTACATTTGGTTACATTAAAACGCATTTGCCATTTCTCAGCCCATTCCCCCAGTTTGGAGAGATCCTTCTGGAGCTCTTCACAATCTTCTCTGGTTTTTACCACATGGAAAAGTTTTGTGTCATCTGCAAACTTGGCCACCTCACTGTTTATCCCTGTCTCCAGGTCATTTATGAACAGATTGAAAAGCACCGGTCCCAGGACAGAGCCCTGGGGCACACCGCTTTTCACTTCTCTCCATTGTGAAAATTTCCCATTGACACCTACTCTTTGTTTCCGGGATCTCAACCAGTTCTCAATCCATAAGAGGACCTGCCCTCGTATCCCCTGACTGTGCAATTTTCTCAGCAGCCTTTGGTGAGGGACTGTGTCAAAAGCCTTTTGAAAATCCAGATAGACTATATCCACCGGTTCACCCAAATCCACGTGCCTGTTGACCTTTTCAAAAAATTCTAAAAGGTTTGTAAGACAAGATTTACCCTTACAGAAGCCATGCTGATTTTCTCTCAGCAAGGTTTGTTCTTTTATGTGTTTTAAGATTTTCTTTTGGATGAGGCTTTCCACCATCTTCCCTGGGACAGATGTAAGGCTAACCGGCCTGTAGTTTCCCGGGTCCCCCCCTTCCTTTTTTAAAAATTGGTGTGACATCTGCTATCCTCCAGTCCTCCGGCACTGTGGCCGTTTTAAGAGACAAGTTGCATATAACCGTTAAGAGATCTGCAATTTCATTTCTCAGTTCCCTAATAACCCTTGGGTGGATGCCATCTGGGCCCGGTGACTTGTTAATCCTCAATTTATCAATTAGTCCTAAAACCTCCTCTCTTTTAACCTGTATTTGATTTAATTCTTTAGTCAAGAGGGGCGGCTGAAGCAGCGGAATCCGCTCAAGGTCCTCTGTCGTGAAGACAGACGCAAAGAACTCATTCAATTTCTCTGCAATGTCAGTCCTCCTTAACCTCCCCTTTTCCTCCCTTACCATCCAGAGGCCCAACTGGTTCTCTGGCAGGTTTTCTACTTCTAACATATTTAAAGAAGCTTTTATTATTACCCTTTATATTGCTAGCCATGTGTTCCTCAAAGTCTTTCTTTGCCTCCCTTATCATCTTCTTACATTTCTTTTGCCAGAGTTTGTGTTCCTTTTTATTTTCCTCATTTGGGGAGGATTTCCATTTACAGAAGGACCTCTCCTTGTGCTTTAGAGCCTCTCTAACTCCACTCGTTAACCATGCCGGTGTCCTCTTGGACTTAAATGAGCTCTTCTTTCTTTGTGGTATGCACTTGTGCTGGGCCTCTATTATTGTTGTTTTAAACAGGCTCCATGCACTCTGAAGAGATTGGATTCTTCTAACCCTCCCCTTCAGTTTCTCTCTAACTAGTTTCCTCATCTGAGGGAAGTTTGCCCTTCGAAAATCAAGGGTTTTTATGTCTGATTTGGTTGACACTCTTCCTCCGACATGCATGGCAAAGGTAATTGCAGCATGGTCACTGTTCCCCAGAGGCTCAGTGACATTCACATCCCTGATGAGGTCCTGAGTATCACACAATATTAGATCCAGAGTTGCCTGTTCTCGGGTGGGCTCCATGACAAGTTGCTCTAAGGCACAGTCATTCAGCAAGTCGAGAAACCCAGTTTCTCTTTCTTGCCCGGAGCTCGCATTGGCCCAGTCAATGTGGGGATAATTAAAGTCCCCCATGATTACTATCCTATCCCTCTTAGCCACCTCCATGATTTCTCTCCTCATTTCAAGGTCCCCCTCAAGTTTTTGATCTGGTGGACGATAGAATACTCCAACTATCACATCACTCTTTGGACCTGCTAGTTTAACCCACAGTGATTCTATGGTGGAATCAGACCCTCTGTCAATCTCCATTCTGCTGGATTTTACGCCTTCTTTGACATAGATGGCCACTCCTCCTCCAACCCGCCCCTCTCTATCCCTTCTATAGAGTTTATAGCCTGGGATTGCTGTATCCCACTGGTTCTCCACATTCCACCAGGTTTCTGTTATGGCTATTATATCAATGTTATTCCTAGCTGCCAAATGTTCAAGTTCTCCCATCTTTGCTCGGAGGCTTCGAGCATTGGCGTAGAAGCACCTGTACAGTGGGTCCCGCAAGAGCTGTTGCCTTGTTCTTTTCCCCCCACAGCTTTTATTTTCAGTAGACAAACTGTCACATTCCGTTACTCTGCCAGTGTTAATACTTGCTATGTCATCTCTATGTGATTCTCTACCCTCTCCAACCTCATTCCCCGAGGATGAGGTGTTCCGAACCGGATGCCACACAGCTCCTGTCGGCTTTCCCCCAGTTGTCAGTTTAAAAGCTGCTCTGCTGCCTTTTTGAGGTTGAGTGCCAGCAATCTGGTCCCATCATGATTCAAGTGCAACCCATCCCTCCTGAACAGGTTTGGCTTGTCCCAAAATGTTCTCCAGTTCCTGACAAATCTAAAGCCCTCCTCTCGACACCATCGCCTCATCCACGCATTGAGTCTTCTGAGTTCTGCCTGCCTGGTGGGTCCTGCACGAGGAACAGGTAGCACTTCTGAAAATGCTACCTTGGAAGCCCGGGACTTCAATCTTCTACCTAGCAACCTGAATTTGGCTTCCAAGACTGACCGCTTGGCCTTCCCGACATCATTGGTACCAACGTGTACCATGACCACTGGCTCCTTCCCAGTTCTTTCTAACAAACTATCTATATTTCTGGTGATGTCTGCAACCTTTGCACCCGGCAGGCAAGTGACCATACGGTTGTCATGCTCCTCACAAATCCATCCCTCTGTATTTCTAATTATAGAATCCCCTAGCACAATGAGCTTCTCTCCTGCAGCCTGCTCATCAACATGTACCTGATCTTGTATCTCATCAATAGTGATGAGGGAGAGATCCTCCGGTGGAACCAATTCTTCCTCTATGTGTGCCTCATGAGGTGTGCTGAGGGAAAGAGCTTCAAATTGATTGTGCAAGATGAGACTCTCTGAGCAATGCCTTGGCCTTCTACTCCTTTGAGTCACATTCCTCCACCCATCCACCTCCTGAGTTGGGGGAGTGACTTCCTCCTCTAAAGTGTGCCCTGTCTCTTCTTGGACCTGGATAGTCTGTTCCGCTCTGTCCAGGAACTGCTCAAGCTCCTTAATATGTTGCTGGTCCGCTATGCAAGTCTCTAGCTGCTGGACCTTCTCTTCCAATAGCGCAACCAGCCTGCACTTGCTGGTTGCGTTTCCGTTAATTGTCGTTTCCGTTTCCGTTGCATAACAGAAACGAGGAACGGAAACAGAAACGACAATTTCGCCAAGTCGTGCCCATGTCTAGCAGTGAGTGCTGCCACCAACAACAATGATGGCCGCAGAACCAATTGAACTCAGTGAGCAGAGGAATTATCACATTCTTTAAAGAGGATTGCCTTCCTCTTGATTAGCAGCTAGACAAGGATACTTCATTCTGTAAAATCCCCCCTGATAGGAAGGGCTATCTGCTCCAAATCTGGTTACATGATAAAGAACCATAAGGAAGGAGGTTTTAACAAACTCCCAGAGCACCTAATTGCGTCCATTTCTACTGGGGCAAGATGCACTGTAATATGATATAGATAGTACCAATAATTTCTGGTTTTCCTTCTGGAAATATAAACTAAAGTATGCAGTTTTATTCAAACGACTGCCTACTCCAATTTATTCCTTCTTACTCCTTTTTTAGGGAAGGAGTGAATTAAAAGGTTGCATCACTGACTATCCTGATGTACATGAGCACATGAACCACTACCAGTGCCCATGGATGTCATGCTTATTGACTGCTATGCAACCAGATACAATCTTAAAATTCTGTTCGGTCCCAATCTGTATAACACGTTGAAACTGGATGCCTATTTTAACAAAGTGACATATGAAAACAGGAGCGCTTCAGGCTGGTGTGTGTTTTTGTGATTCTGAAAATTCGTAAAACACAACAGAGGCAGTGTACAAAACCATTCTCAAATGCAATGGAGCCCAACAGGAACAGATGACTGGAGGCTCGGTCTCTCTGCAGCGCAATTATTTTGTAAAAAGATTCTGTCGATGTAACCCAAAGCATAAGATTTCTCCAGCAAGAGGGGAAAATGTCTTCTGAACACCTGCATAACTGCTTTATTGTTGTTGAATAGAGCTCCCTGTGTTCACTGATCTGCCTCCTCGGCCAACGATACTATCAAGGATTAAATGGCACTCGCACAGATGTTCACAGCTGCTGACATAATGTTAGTGGGTGCCCCTGTGTCAGCTGTAAATGCTATTATGCTATAACTAACCAAATGAATTTATTTCATTTTTTTACAGTTATGGTTTTTTTCTTTTCTTTTTCTTTTTCTTTTCTTTTCTTTTTGACCCCCTAAAGTGAAATTTAAACTGGCTGAAAAAGTAGAGTAGCTGAATGAGTGGAAAGGACTGAATGGAGAGAACAGGGTCCATGCTGCTCATATTCCAGTTAAAGCAAGTTGTTTTAAAAGAAGACATGAATTCTAGGGCTGAACTACTACCACCTAAATTAAGTGCTTCCAACAAAGTGGAAGAATAAATTGAAAGTGGTGTTGAAATAATTGTTGTGTAATATGTTGTTAAGCATTAACATGACTGGCCCATAGTATCTCAGGTCCTGTGACTTTTATCTACTTTGAACCCATTAAAATGTTGCAGAAGTTTGAATTTTTGTTTGCATTCCTTTGATTGCTCAGTAATACAGAGACTCACAGAGAAGAATAGCTGAAACTTCCCCAGAGCCCAACACTTTCTCATTAATTTATTTTATTTTATTTATTTTATTTATATGCCTTGTATGCCGCCCACTACCCAAAGGTCTCTGGGCGGCTCACAATCAAAATAGACAATTAAAACATCAAAATTACAATAAAATTAGAACAATAAAAACATGTAAATACAATAAATACAATACATTAAAAACACAACACTAAAATTGCCACCAGGACCCACAATCATTAGTTTAAAAACTTCTGGAACAGGAAGGTTTTTACCTGGCGCCGAAATGTTATCAACGTCGGCGCCAGGTGAGTCTCACTTGGGAGGGCATTCCATAGTCTGGGGGCAGTTGCTGGAAAAGCCCTATTCCTGCAAGCCATCCCTTTCACCTCCTTAAGGGATGGCTCTTTCAGGAGGGCTCCCTGACTAGATCTTAATTGCCGGGTAGGTTCATATGGAAGGAGGCGGTCCTTCAGGTATCTAGGTCCTAAGCCGTTTAGGGCTTTATATGTCAAAACAAGCACTTTGAATTGGGCTTGGGCAGCAACTGGTAACCAATGAAGGTTATATAGAATTGGCGTGATGTGTTTCTTGGCGGCTCTACCACTCACCAGCATGATTCTGAACCAGTTGCAATCACCGGACCATTTTCAAAGACAGCCCCACGTAGAACACATTGCAGTAATCAATATGGGATGTTACCAGTGCATGCGTAACTGTCATGAGGTTCCGTTCATCTAGGTAGGGGCGCAGCTGATATATATTCCGCAGCTGGAGAAAGGCACCCCTGGCCACCGAGTCCACCTGGGCTTCCAGAGTTAGACCGGGATCCAGGAGCACCCCCAAGCTACGGACCCTTTCCCTTAGGGGGAGTGCAGCCCCATCCAGGACAGGAAAGTGGACCTCTAGCCTGTCCAGCGAAGCACCCACTAACAGCACTTCCGTCTTGTCTGGATTGAGTTTCAATTTATTAATCCTCATCCAGTCCATTATCTGGTCCAGACATGAGTTCAGAACAGAAACCGCCTCACCTGGATTGGTGGAGAACGAGAGGTAGAGCTGAGTATCAGCATATTGCGGACTCCTCAGCCCAAACCTCCTGATGACCTCTCCCAGCAGTTCCACGTAGATGTTAAACAGCATGAGGGATAGTATTGAGCCCTGTGGAACCCCATGACGTAAACGCCATGGAGCACAGCTACTATCCCCCAGCACCACCTTCTGGACACGGTCAGCCAGGAAGGAGTGGAACCACTGCAAGACAGTGCCTCCAACTCCCAACCTGGCCAGCCTATCCAGAAGGACACCATGGTCGATAGTGTTGAAAGCCACTCAAACTATCACTCACTCACTCTGAGGCATTTGTAGAAGAAAAAATAAAAATGTTCCATTACTTCCAATTGTGAACAGACCAATAGCAATCCGACTGCTTCCAAAACACTAAAGAGAGGGAAAGGAAAGCATCCAGAGGCAGGAGGGAACAATTCGCTAGTTTTAGACAAATTCAGTCACTCCAACCCGAAAAGGTATTTCCCAGCCAAACTATAGGCAGCATAAAAGGTTGTAAAAATCCCAAATATGGAATCTAAAGGCTCTGGAATTGTAAGCCACAATAATAATGCTTATTGTCCTGATGGCAGTTTGAGAGATTATCCTTATGATTATTATTTATTTTTATATTTCTATACCGCGACCAATTTTTCCCAATAGGAACTCTCAGCAGCAGTATGATATTCTGATTTGCAGGAACTCTAAGATCAAAATTAGTAAACCTGATGGAAATTTCTATTTTAAATATTTCCTTGGTTATTCGGGATCCTATAGTTTCAGATCTAGTGAAAAAGAATATTTACAATTAAGAGAGGAAGATAAGTGTAAAATGACAGCCCGAAAAACTAGCCCAGAGAAAGAGCAGATGATGATAGGAGAGCTGAGATAGACATGAAACGCACTTGGGCTGTTTGTTGGGCCCAGTTTGGCCCAGTGTCTGCACAGGGGTCCTGTGGGTGACGTGTGCTTCCCTCACTCACTTCCTTCATGGATTCTGCCACTCATGAGTGGCAGCACACTTCTGTCCCCTGCCTCCTCTAATGCCCGGTCATTCACTGCCAGCAGCAAGAGCTTCCTTCCTCCATCTCTTCTGGTAGCTGCCCATTAAGAGGTAGATGGAGAAGGGAAGAATGGTGCTGCTGTCAATGAGTGGCTGTCCACCAAAGGAGGTCGGGAAAGGAAGCATGCTGCCACCCCTCAATGGGTACACATGTGAAGGAGGCGGGGGAAGGGAGTGCGCAGGCAGTTGTGAAAATACCTGCCTGCTTGCTGGTGTGAACACCCCAAGCCCAGCTCATGCTCACCTTTACAAGAGAGCACCATTAGAGATGAGAAAACTGCTGGGAGTTGGTGGGTAAGACTTCTTTCCTATCATCTGATTTTATAATTGTTCATGCCATGGCCACCGCAGGGGAATATGTGGGTGAAGGAGGGGGAGGGAGGGGCAGGCCAGCCACCTGCGGGCCACTCAGAATGGCCTGAAGGGCCGGATTTGGCCCCCGGGCCGGACTTTGGGCAGGCCTGGTTTAAGATACTTACATAGATGTGACTTAACTGAGACCATGTCTAGCTTCATTAATATACTTGTGTAGTACATTTTCATTATTAAGTATTTTTGCACTTTAGCTGAAGTGTTCTCATTACACTCTGACACATCATATTTAGTTTGGTTACAGTATTTCTATTTTTCATTCAGCTTATTAAATTCCCATAGAGGCAGTACTAAAATGTTGTATTCAGTTTTGTACTTACAATATGTGAATATTCAATAGATAGAGAACAACATTATACATTACATACATATATCTGCCTGCATCTACTTGCTCAGTATAATGAAGAGCAAGCAGAGATTTTTCTGGACACCCAGTTGTCTTGTATGGGACTTAAAGGATATGCAAAGGAAGAGAGCAAATTGCACAGGATAGTTTTTTCCCCTCTAGTTCATTCTGGAATCAACGCTTAACTGGGATAAATGCCAACTTTGATGAAAATAGGCTTCTGATTTCCCCTAGAGGTATATAAAGTTCTTTAGGGCGCTTAGCACATTTCCTGTTCCCCAAATTATTTCCATCACCAAAGGTCCCTTCCTGCTCCTGGAAACCTCCAAGTGTGGTGCTTTAAGCTGGGGTTGCAAGTCCCTTATTTCCCCCAGAAGAGGTAAAACCCAAAGTACCCTGGTTTGGGATGTTGGGTTTTTTTCTCTGTTCCCCTTCTTCAAAAACTTTTCAAATCAGTTTCTTTTCTATCAAATTGAGTGTAAACACAAAAAAATCCTTGGGGGAGGCAAACCAGGATAGGGGTGTTCCAGAGAACAATCTTGCAGTAGCATTCTGCAGCTGCTGCTGCTTCCAAACAGCCTTCAAGGGCAGCCCCATATGGACAGCATTGCAGTAGTCTACTTTCAAGAGAAGGGGGAAATCAGTGAGAGAAAGAGGGGTGCATAGCAGAAAACGTAACTGAAAGGGTTGCTTTATGGGAGCGATCTCCCCTGAAATGACTTTTCCATCCATTGAGAAATCACTCCAGCCCAGTTTCAAAAAGAAACAGCTCCACTGCAAGAGCTAAAAGGTCCAGTCAGAGCACAGGTCAGGGTCAGCTTGGAGTGTTATTCCTGGTATATTATTTGATGACTGGGAAATACAGTACTTTTCCATGTATAAGACTATATTCTTGTTTAAAACTGAGGGCCGTCTTATACACGGAGGCAAGCCAAGGAAAGAACTGCGCTGTTGTGAAGCTGTAGTTTTGGGATGGAAAAGTGGGGGTCAACTTGGGGCATCTTATAGATGGAAAAATACGGTAGCTCATACTGGACTGCTTCACCAGTGGCCCAAAATGTGAGCAATCTTCATGTGTGATCACACCCTGAGAAGGTGAGGCCATATGCACTGTATTTATCGAGAGTTTACCTTTCAGTCTATTGGGTCAATGTGCAGCGCTTCAGAAGGGTAAATGGAATAGAATAGCCACTTGCTCCCCACAAAGAAAGAATATTCTTAGACGATCCCCAAGATGTTTCTTCCACTCTTCCAGGAGGTATGTGGGGGTGGGGGTGATTGGAAATGATGCTGAGCAAAGTTAAAAGAAACCTGAACCCACTTGGGTTTTCTTTCCTTTATAACCATCTGTCTGTATAAGAGAAGAAACTTAATCCATCCTGTTTAATGTTAGATGGTCTCGCAACAATGCTCCATCTGCTTAGTGTAGCTAGAACCAAATGATTATGCCCTTGCTCAGGTTACAGAAAGGAGTAACCTTCCCATTATGCCTATTCAGACTTTGAAGAAAAATTTGACAAGGTAATTAATCTAAGAACACAAAACAGGTTCACTCTGGATTCCGGTTATGGAACCAAATCGTAAGGCAGTTCTCATGATATATAAAATTTGTACTCATTAGTGGCCATTGTGAATTATTTCATCAGGGTCCATTGACATAGCTTTAAAGAGACATAGAAAGCATACTTTAATTTTCTATGAGAAAAAGAAAAACTCAATTTTTATTCCCCCCCCCCAAGTTTTGTACATAAGAGAGCCGGTATCTTTGCCAGGGCAGTGTTATTGTAATTGTGAAATCTGAATGCTGAGTTTCGCATCAACCCATTTTGTGCACAATTTCTGTATATTGGAGATTATCAGAAAATGGGACAAATGTTGCCACTGAATGAAACACAGAAATAGTAACATGGGATGGGTTTTTCATACTAAGAAAAAGGCACCAAGACATTTTGTGCAAAAAGCAGCAAACCTCATGGAAGAAACACTGGTTGCCCACTCTTGAACTGGCAGTGAGACTCCTTGTACCGGTTAGAGAAATAAGAGATATTGTCCAGAATACTATTATTCATGCTCACTAGTGAAACTGGTGTAAATCTCAGTGGCTTCAAGTTAAGATGCTAGCGTAGGTATTTGCTGTTATGCCCCGAGATGCGTGTCTTGTTTGTTCAACTAGATATGCTTATGCTTGCAGCCACTCACTGCCAGTATTTATCCTGATTTTGTTAGACTGGCATAAAAACATAACAGCACATTATAGCACCCAGATTCCTGCAGGCAACATGGCCATTACCCAAGCAAACTTCTGCTTGACTCAACAGGGCCACTTTGTGAACAGGGAGGTGGATATTCGGATTCATCTCTGATGCCCTCTTCAGAGCTGTGCTACAAGTCAACGTGCATGCCTTTTGCGTATACTTGGCACTGTGTTTCTAGCCACAGCTGTGCTTCTGGAATCCAAAGCGGCTTCCAAGTCTCCTCCATGACTAAGTGCAAGGTGTCCTCTCAGTAACCCCATTCGCAGAAAAGGGTTAGACTAGGATAAAATTTTAGAGGAAAATCCAGTCAGAGACAGCATCATGTAGGCATTTTTAAAAATCACAAAGCCAGTTACCTTTAAAAAAAGAAATGGATGAAGAAACACTACTGAGAAGCAGCAGCAGTTAAAGGAAGAAAGGAATTCCAAATGGCCAAACTCTGAGATAAAGGGTTTTGGCTGTTTTGTTTGTTTGTTTGTTTGTTTGCAAGCCAGAAGATCCTGGTTCACTCTCCTATAGCTCTACTAGGGCATGGTCACAGATGATGGAGACAAGCTTTGCCCTTCTCTGATTATTTAAACCTTGATAAGCAAGCAAGGAAATCATAGGACTTGCATATTCAAAGGACTACTCTATATCGGTTGATGGAGGGCAGCAGCAGAATACAGCTTCTGTTTATAGATATCCCTGCATAAGAAATTCCTTGAGGCATATCATGCTCAACTAGGCAGTATTTTGGTCTGAACTCAATCAAGGGTGTTCTAATGCTCTAATGAGATCATCATCGTTTTTGTTTCTTTGGTCTGCCACCTAGATATTAGTCCTTTCTTCCTCTCACCCTTTGTTGTTCAAGAGTGGCCATTCTTGAAGTCCCATTATATTGGAGATAGAAGGCAGCGACCAGCACAAGTGAAGCAATCACATCCCCAAAGATATAAATTCAGTTTTAAAACAGTAAAGGACATTTCCAACAGCTTCTTATCTTTCCACTCTTGGTTAGATCTTGTAAAACTGAACCCTAGGATAGTTGTTCTGTCTATTAAGGTTATGGACAAAGAGACTTTGATCCCTTGTCCCAATTCCAAAGAACCTTTATTCTGTAGCACAAAAGGACTCTTGTGTGTATATGTATGTGTGTATGTATATGTTTGTGTAGATGTTGTGGCATGAGAGAGTGAGAGAGAAGGAGGAGGAGGAGGAGGAGGAGGAGGAGGAGGAGGAGGAGGAGGAGGAGGAGGAAGAAGAAGAAGAAGAAGAAGAAGAAGAAGAAGAAGAAGAAGAAGAAGAAGAAGAAGAAGAAGAAGAAGAAGAAGAAGAAGAAGAAGAAGAGACTCTTTTGTCTAGGCAGCTACCCAGCTCACCATGAATAAAATCTCAGTTCTTTCTATTGAATTGATGGTTTGCTTTCTGGCTCATGTTTCAGTAAGGAAAGAGAGACGCAAATGGCAATTCCTGGTTAAACCTCAGATTCAGTTTGAACTAATTATGGTCAGGATAATTATGGGAGACAGTCTGGAGGAGGGGGTAAGATAGTATGGTTAATGTCATATGAAACTTAATAGCAGATTAATTGCAATCTTAACATTTCCTCTGTATTTGCAGAGAACTGATCCCACCTGCTCTGAAATGTTCTTTTTGGTACATCACAAATGATTTTACATTGTTAACAAAAAAACAAAAACACCCTCATGGGTGCTATTGCTTCCCCCCAGTATCAGCAGTGAGATTTTTCACCATGGAAACTGATAACGACAAGACAGTGACAACGATGACAATGATGACAGCAATAGTTGGAGACCCTTGCACCCATGCAAAGAGGTCTGTACAATGGAGAAGTAGGGGATGGCATGCCAGTGGGACTTACACATGTGTTTTCTTCTTTTTCAGATATCCAGCATATGAAATGACAGCTCTTGTACTCCACCTGTAGTGTGATTTGGGTGCCCTGAATACACTGATGAACAGTCTGCATATTGCACAGGCAGGCTCCAATCCTATATATGTTTTGAAAGAAACTCAGGTTGGCTCACTTTTGCATAATATCGAGAATAATGTTACAAAGGTAGTGGCCTCCTCCAATTATTTTCTTTCCACATTTTCATGTAAGATAAACATTCACTATAAATTTAATACAGCTGTGACTGAATTAATAAATTAGACAGTAGATATACCGGCATAATCCTCAATCCTGCCCCAGTTTAACAAACAGAGACAGTACTCTTTTATTCTTTAACACAGTTACAATTATAGACCAAGACTCACAAATGGGCAGGTCCACAATGAGAGTTTCAAATTAGCTCCCTTTTGTTTGGCAGTTGGACATTGGGAAGAAACAGTGGGCTGCATTTGCATGCTGGCTGTGGGTGCATAGTACTTTTGAAGCCAAATCTCCAAAGCTGCACACCTTCTTGTCCTTATGACAACACGTCAGGTGGCCTCTTTCTTGTACAGAGCTGAAACATTGAGTAACAGTGACCCAGGCCTTTGTAGATGAACTGCTTCCTAAATGACTGATGAGAACTGGTTAAATTTAAATGGCTTCCATTCATTGTTGAATAGAGAACTGCTGCCATTTTGTCCAAATAGGTGTTTGGTTCTTCCAAGCCTCACCTCCTCCAGTTGTGTCCACTCAGAGGCAGCAGCCTTGTTTCCCTGCCCTGCCTCCTCTGGGAAGTGCCTCTGAGTGGGTACCCACCGGAAGAGGTGGGGCTTTCAGCTGCTGAACATCTGGTTGGGTGACAATGTTACGATTGACCCTGAACCAAGATGATCCACCAAAACGAGAGTTCCTATCCATCTCTAATGAACATCTGGTTTAGAGATGGGCACGACAATTTTCATTTTCATTTTTTCGATTGAAATGAAACGAAACGAACCAAGATGATCCACCAAAATGAGAGTTCCTTTTTGTTTTCCTTTTTCATCTCTAATGATAAGCATGTTTTTGAGTTCACAAAAATGAAAACAAACTCCATATTAAATGTTTTTTTGATGCATGGATGCATGGACTCCCAAGACTTTGCCTCTGCAAAAAAGATAAATGTTTTGGTATGTTTTGATCTCCCCAGGAACTGGCAAGAAGCAGAGGGAAGCCACCTAGGTGAAGTCCAAAAGATAGTCCAAAGAAGAACAGCCACAATCTATAATGTCTCTGAGTCTGAACTCACCACCACAGGCTAACGCATGAGCAATATTTTTACAATTTTTGTTCTAGCTGGTGGAAGCATTTGCAGTGCAATACGTGGAAGAGACTCAAATTGAAAATTGAATGAAAGGAAATGGATTTTTATGCCTCCACGTGGCATCAGACTGTATTTCTACAGTATTTCTGTATATCTAGCTCTGCTTTTCAACAAAAAAAGCCTGCAACAGATTTTGTTTTCTCAAGTTAGGGCCAAGTTTTGAACTCAGGATTTTCCTTACTAGAAGGAAAATAAATAAATAAGACATCCATGCATTTTTCTAAATACAACAAAATCATTTGAAATTAGAACACACACACAACTTACACATAAACAGCCAGACACATAGACAGATAGTTATACAAATAAGGCTTGTTTGCTTACCAGAAAACTAAAGTGAAATCTTTTGATGTTACTTAGATGTTGCGGCCAATCGCTTCCATGGCAAACATTAACCACAAAGGAATGGGACTACAGGAAGTTGTGTAGACCACAATATCCAGCACTACAGACAATAGTTTAAAGCTTCAGTTGACACAAATAAATAAACAAATAAAAGAGAGAGAGAGAGATCAAACTCATTTCTGCCAAAAAAGACATTTTCAAGACTCTTGATTTGAATCTCCACTCAACAAATATTCATTTAATATGAAAGGAAGGGTGTGTGCATCCTGGCGTGACTCATCCTTGTGTGATAAATGGGATTTTCCCCTTTTAAAAAAAAAAAATCCCTTCACTTTAGGGAGAGGTGAGAGAAGCTTCATGGGTACAAAATCATACTCATAAACCAGAGGGTTTTTTGAAGATGTGAATTGCCTCTGGGATCAGTGGCAGCATGTCTGTGAAGATCAAGCTGGGGAACAGCATATATTAATGCCACCATTAACTGGAATATATTAGGAGTTCCAGGTTTTTTAAAAGTATTATTTCCTATACAGTAATCCCCAGCCAATCACTGGGGTTAGAGACCCAACCCAACCCGTGATAATGGAAAATCCACAATATGTGGATGCTGGTTTGGGTTGGGACTGGGGGGGCAGGCTCTCTGGGGCCTCCTACACTTACCTGAGGCCTGGCGCTGCCCCAAATAGGCCTCTGGCGGGCTTCCCAGGCCTGTCGAAGGCCCCAGAAGTGGTTTCTGGTTATCTGGAAATTACTTCCAGATTGCCCAAAACCACTTCTGGGGCCTTCAATAGGCCCGAGAAGCCCGTTGGAGGCCCATTTGGGGCTGCGCCGGGCCTCAGGTCAGTGCAGGAGGCCTCAAATGGGCCCATGTAGCTTGCCCCAGGAGCCCTTTGTTTCATATACTGCGGTCCCACGATATACGGGGACCGCAGTGTATGAAACGCAAAATGATGGGGGACAACTGTATTTAGTACAGCACAAACACTTTTCCTATTTGAATGAAATGGCTGGGTAGTAGTTAAATATTTCTATCAAGCTGTAGTGTGTGTGCTTCTGATACATCAGCAGCCGGTGCATAAAATCAACCTTTAACCTTCTCTTATGGCACCTCCAGATTAGTGAAGGGGTGAGTGAAACTCCCTCTTGTCCCCGGAACACTAACAAGTAATCAAAGAGTAAATTGTGCACACTTATATGATATGCCATTGCATGCATTGAACATTTTGTTGTTTTACATAAATATAGTATTATAATTGATTTGAAAGGGGCTTGTGGAGCCACCACGTCTAACCCTGTATCTGGCACAAGAATATGAACAAAAGTATATCTGAAAGATGGCCACATAAATTTCTTTTTAATGCCTCCAACATTACAGTGCTCACTTCCTCTGGAGGCAGTTTTATTATTGTTCTGCTCTAACAATTAGGATGGTTTTTCCTGATATTCATCCTAAATATGGGTTCCTGTAACTTGAGCCCGTCATTACATGTCTTGCAGCCTGGGATGATTGAGAACAGATCCTTCCCTTCCTCTGTATGGCAGCCTTCAAGCATTTAAATAAAAACTTCTATGATGTCTCCCCTCACTCTTCCTTCAAGGCTAAACATGCACAGTTCTTTCATTCTTTCTTTATAGGGCTTGGTCCCCATTCCCCTGATCATCCTTGTTCCTCTCCTCTGAAATTGTTCCAGTTTGTCTGCATCCTTCTTGAAGTGTGATGTCCAGAACTGAACACATTCCTCAAGATGAGGCCTAATCAGTGGCAATGATAGGGGAACTGGGAATTCACAGGAGTTGAAACTAGAGATGGGCACGACTAGGGAAAATGACGTTTTCGAGTTGTCGTGTGTCGGAGGCAGTCCGTTTCGGCTCCTTTCCGTTTTTCGCGAAATCTCACAAAAATTAGTCGGTTCATTTTTTCGTTTTTTCGTTGTCATTAGTACTGGTTTGGGGGGGTAGCGGGCTCCTGGAGGGAGCTGCAGGAGTCAGCCAGAGCCACAAGTGACGGACTGGCAGACTCTTTGCACCCGCTGTGTCTCACGTACTTGCATGTAGTGCAATGCAAGTAGATCTGGCTTAGGGTTAAAACGGGTTAGCGCAAGGGCTAGGGTTAGGCTAGTTACGGGTGAGGTTAGGGTGAATATTGGGGTGCACCTCTGGGTGCCTCTCTGACCCACTTAGAAGGACAGTGTACTGGCGTATGGGTTAGGCTTAGGGTTAGGGTTCGGGTTTGGGCTACGATTACTGGGCTGTTTATGCCCGATTGGCACATCCCAGAAGTCTCTGTGGTCAACCTGGCCAAGTGGCCATGCGATTGGTGGAAAATTTGCATGGTCCACTCCCATGGGCGAGCCCATCATTGCAAATGTGCAGGCGTAAAAAATAAAATAAAATAAAATAAAATAATCAACGGAGACTTTTTTTTTTTTTGGAAGAAAAACCCACTGCTGCTACTGTAAAAATTCAAGCATTTAAAATAGCTAATTTTTGCATGTTTCTGTGGTGCTTTGGTGGGGTTTTGGGCAACGATTTAAAAAAAAAATATTGCGGTCACCATTTTGGATCCCCCGCACTGCATGGCAAATGGATGCGCCCCCCCAGCCTGGTACAGTCAGCAAAACCTGGTCATGCGATTGGTGGAATGGCTCCAAAACTTTGCATGGTTCACTCCCATGGGCAAGCCCATCATTGCAAATGCGCAGGTGTAAAAAAATAAAATAAAATAAAATAAAATAAAATAAAATCAAGGGAGACTTTTTTTGCAAGAAAAACCCACTGCTGCTATTGTAAAAATTCAAGAATTTAAAATAGCTAATTTTCTCATGTTTCTGTGGTGCTTTGGTGGGGTTTTGGGCAACGATTTCAAAAAAAATATTGCGGTCGCCATTTTGGATCCCCTGCACTGCATGGCAAATGGATGCGCCCCCCCAGCCTGGTACCAGCAGCACAGCAGTAGCAATAGCCAAGGAGAGGGGGGCGGGGAAACCCCCCCCCAATAAAACACCCTTCTGGCCTGGTAGGTGCCCTCAGACAGTTATCGCCTACTTTTAGGGCCGGGAATCGTTTTTTTTTTAACTTTTAAAAACTTTTTTTCTGTGCCGCTTGGCATTGCGCGATCGCCGCGATGCAAGGAACGAGCACGACAAATCAGACCAAATTGTTCGTTCGTCGGTTCGAGCTCGAATTCTGGCGGAGTAATTCCCGTTACCGTTTCCGTAGAGTAATGGATACGAGTAACGGAAACGGAAACGGGAATACCGCTAAGTCGTGCCCATCTCTAGTTGAAACTATATGTCAGTTAACAGTCTAAAATAGCATTATTTTAGACATTATTAAGACATTCAGATGCCTTATTTGCAGCCACATTATGCTGTTGGCTCATATTCAGTTTATGATGTACAAAAATTCCAATGTCCTTATAAATCATACTATCACTGAGTCAATTATTCTTCCTCTTGTAACTATGCTTTTGTTTTCTGTTTCTTGGGAGTACAATTTTGCATTAATCCCTGTTGAAATTTATCCTGTTTTTATCTGCCCAGTACTCATGCCTATCAATATATTTTTGATTTTTTTTCTTCCACAGAATTAGTTATTCCACCCGTTTTTTGTAATCCACAAATTTGATAAGCACTTTCTTATCCAAATCATTAATAAAATGTTGAAGAGCATGGAACCTGGGACTGAGGCAGGATCTGTTCACAAACAACCCAGAGTGGAGGACATGCAATAATGGGTTCAAGTTACACAGGAAGCCAGATTTTGGTTGAATATCCAAACTTCCAAATCGTTAGAGCACTGCGGCAATTGGAACCAATTACTTTGAGATGTGGTGTGAATTGTCCAACACTGGAGGCATTCAAGAGAAACGTAGACAACCACCTGTCAGATCTGCTTTGATTTGTATTTCTGCATCAAGCAAGGAGTTGGACCCAATGGCTTATAGGTCCCATTGAAATTCATGATTTTAAAAAGCCAAAGTAAAATGCCCTGCTTTTATATCACCACATAAGGCTTAAAGCTCTATTTAGGTTGTTCTTAAAAATGCAAATAATGCAAAACTACACATTGCCTTGCCATCCCTGTGAGCTGAGTACTCAATTTGGAAGGATAGAAGGCTGAGTCAACCTGAAGCTACTTGAGTCTGGAATCGAACTCAGATCACTAGTAAAATCAAGATATATTACATCTACAGGATTCCCACTATCTACCAAGGAAGTTGCTAATCCAAAAGAAAGAGAGAGAGAGAGAGAGATTCATTCTTGACAAATTCATGTTGGTTTATGGTTATTCCTGCATTGTTTTCAGGGTGCTTACAGAGTGACCACTTTATAATCTGCTCCAGAATTTCCCCTGGGAATGATGTCAGAATGTCTGGACTATAGTTCCCAGGTTCCTGTTTTTTGTCCTTTTAAAGAAAGGGACAATGTTAGCTCTCATCCAATCACCCAGCACTTTCCCCATCCTCCATGAGTTCAAGAAAATAATAGACAATTCTAAGAGATCTCTTCAATACTCTTGGATGCAGTTCATCTGGGACTGGAGATTTAAACTCATTCAAAGTCATTATAACACATTCCTTGATTCTTTATCAATCTGAAGCTGCAATCTTGTGTCCTTCTCTTGCATGTCATATTTGCCAGGAGTTACATAAACTCTCTTTTTGGGGGAAGACTGAGCCAAAGGATGAATTGACTACTGCCATTTCTGTGCGGATTTTAGACAAAGTGGATTTCCTCGATCAAAATGAATCATTTCAGTGGTTTTCAATTGTAAGTCTGGTAAATGGCTACCTCTGAAAGTACCTTGCTTTATGGAAATCATCTGGAATCACTCTACCTAATGAAGTTACAATGCGCGATTGCTGAAGTTTCTGAAAGCCTTAGATATGGAAAACAGACTAATCAGGCATGCACAGCGGAGTAAAAAGAGAAAGGGGGGAAAGAATAACATTGAGTCAGGTATCTGTTTCAATAATACAAAAGAAAGACCAGGAACCCAAATCTAAGCATGATGGTGAATTAGTTTTAACTTTGTTTCATTTACATCTTTTTCCCTTTCATGCAATGCAAACTTAATTATATATGTTTACCCAAGGAGGTCCCACAATGCCCACCTTTATTCCTTGGCTCAGAGTGTCCAGAACTACAGACCACAATTAATATATTCTCTCTGCATGCATTTAGCTTGCCCAGTAGTACAGATTACAAGGAAAGGAAGCAACATCTGCAGTCTAGGGGCCTTTTTACATGACCCCTAAGATCCACTGGCCACTTAAATTCGGACCAGAGATCTTAGGGGTTCGTCGCTCTTCCTCTGTCCCCACCCCCCTCCACACTTCCTGGTTGCTGGCTGCGTGAAGGAGGGAGAAAAAGAGAAAGAGAAGCATGCCGCTCACCTCGTTCTGCCTCTCGTCTCTGTAAGGCCATCAAGTCCAACCCCCTCGTCTCTGTAAAAGTATCTCTTAAAGGGGCGGGAGCCAAAAAGCAGCAAACAGAAGCGAGGAGAGCCCCACACTCACTATCGTTGCACCGCATCAAAGATTTTTCACCTCCAAAGAGAAGGTACAAGAAAAGTGCGCTGGGTCGCGCTAAAGTGGGCGGGGTCACACTTAATTGTCTGCAAACTCCAGAGCTGGTGGGGAAACATTTTTAAGCTCCGGAGCTTGCAGCCATTTGCAGCGGAGCTTAGGGGTCGTGTATAAACGCCCTAGGTCACTTGTTTATTCCCATACTTGCTGTATGGCTTTATACACAAGTCTTCATTGGTCTCAATTGATGGTGGAGAAAAGGTATGCCCAGGTCTGAGGAACAAATGGAGTTGGGCTATAGGACACCAAAATTAAGAGGGTAAGAAAACTGAGAACCTGGAGACTGTTACCACCCATGTAACATTCCAAATAAATGGATAAAACCTTTAAAAGATGCATATATTCCCTTATCTTGGCTCCCATCAGCAATTGAATGGTGGCATTACTGGGAACATGTGAGCAAGGGTGGGTGCAGCCTGGTTGCGATGGCAAGAACTCACCGGTGTTTTGCAACAGACAAATGCCAATCCGTCTCAAAACCAAGATTAACATGACAATTGTCTGCCCCGTGGCACTGTATGGCAGTGGAGTAACAGAACCGCCTCCATGCCATGGAAGTCTATATGCTGCATTGGATATAGGGTATCTCCCTACTCAACCACATCACAAATGATCCTACTTAACAGCATCTAGGTGTGGTATCAATAACTGAGACGTTGAGAGAAAGCCATCGTTGCTGGCATGGATGTGTCCTCAGAGCAGCACCTTCCATGTGAAAATAGATGTCTGGCAGCCACATGGGCAACCAAAAGAGAAATGGCAGGACACTGTCAATAAGGACAGGCAAATCATTGGCCTGTGCCCTGAAGATGCCATTGATGAGAAAAAGTGTTGTTTCAGGATCTAAAATGAAGAAACCCCCCGCCCTAGAAAATGCTAGGAAGGTGAAGACCAACATTTTAGAGGCCATCAAGGTCTAGAGTTGAATTGGTGATTGTTGGGAAAATAACAAATATAAAACCCGTGTCACCTTCCCAAACAACAACCTCTCCTGAACCATTTTTTGACAGCACAAACGTTCTCTTTCTTTTTATGGGGTGGATATTGCTGTAGCATTCACCCTTTTCACGAGTAAGTGGCTATACAGGAGGGGGAATAAAGGGTTAATGCTTATAGCTTTACTTTGTCCTTTCAATTCACCACTGACCTCACTTCACACATGTGAAAAACATGTATAATTCACTCAGGGTAAGGCACATGTTCCTCAATCTACCTTCCCCCTCAGGGGGCTATACAGGAGCTTAAAAAGCTCCACTTTTACAGAACTTACATCCTGAGTGAGAGGGTTGAGATCTAGGGCTGAGTTATATGTGAGTCATTTGAGGGAAGTGAAGATCAGTATTTGAGTGTAACTGCTTTGAGTAACTTTTAAGTAATTACACAAGAGAGCTTGAACCAAACATCTTGCTGTATTCAATAAATGCTCTCTTTTTTCACGTTACATTTTGTCTGGGACAAAATAGCTATTGTACTGTAATACCCTGAATGATGGTAGCAAAAACCGAGAATAAAAGGGTGCAGGTGAATGGTCTGTGAGATGACTGGGGGCCTGTGCTAGAGAACGTTAAACTTTAGTGAGCCGGACTAGGGGGTAATGCCACAACCACGTGCTCCTTTTCTTGTTTCTTTGGAGTGGAGAACTCATACTGATGCTTCAGGGCAGGATAGATAGTAGGCAAAGCCAACTTCTCTGGTTGTCAACATTGCTGGTAGTTCCATCTCTGCATGTTTTCATGTCTACTCATGCTGGGTTGAGTGCTTTGTTGTCAGGTAAAAGAGAGAGGATGGAGGTAGCAATGGGGCTAACATGTACCCAGTGGTGTAACGTAAGATGCCAGCACCTACGGCAAGACAAATTTTGTGCCCCCTAACATGGCCAGATTAAGACGCTTAGATGCTTAACAGATTTTGATACCCCCCATATATGTGTAATTCAACATATCAACAATAATAAACCATAACATAAATTGTTATCTATCAAATTAAACAAAATTTACAATAAGATGGAAAATAATGTTTCTTTTTGTATAAACATCCTCAGGTATTTAATGCCTTTTTAAAGGATACCAGGGATGGAGCCTGGCAGATTTTACTTGGCAGTTTATTCCATATAGCTGGGCCAGCCACCAAGAAGGCCTGATTGCATGTTGCAAACTTATGGACCTCCCCGGGGATGGCCACCCGGAACAAGCATGCCATAGAGCAGACATGTCCAAACTTCAGTCCTCCTGATGTTTTGGACCACAACTCCCACAGTCCTTTGTCATTGGAAATGTAGGCGTAGAATTCTGGGAGTTGTGGTCCAAAACATCAGGAGGGCTGAAGTTCGGACATGCTTGCCATAGAGGCTCTGGTGAGGTGGGCCAGCACTGACCTTTGAAAGATATGCTCTGCCAGATAATTCAGGACCCAAGCCATGGAGGGTGTTGTAAACCAAAACCAACACCTTGAACTTTATTCAGGAGACAACGGGCACCCAGTGCAGGTGAGCCAGAAATGAGGTAATGCGGTCAAATCTGCCCACACCAACCACCAATCTGGCTGCTGCATTCTGCATCCGCTATGATCTCTGAACAAGGGTTAAGGGGAGCCCCATGTATAGAGCATTACAATAATCTATCCTTGACATGACCAGTGCTTGCACAACTATCCTCCAGGAGCCCCTATCAAGGTACGGGAGAATCTGGGTGATAAGCCTGAGATAGTAAAAGGCCGAACTGGACATGGCAGCCACCTCCAGGGACAACACCGGATCTAGGACATTGTGATTTATTTCATATGTTGCAGACAGTAATTTCACTACCATCATGATGGTCCACTAAACTTTAATTTTCAGCAGTTATTTCAGACACTTGTGTTTCTGATGCAAACTCTGGAAGGGAGAACCACTCCTTAAATAGGTCTTCCCTCCAGGCTCCCAAGTAGGTTTAGTAGCTGCTGCTCAGAACAGGGCCTGAGCCTGTAAACACCATGCAATTCCTGGGTCAGGCTAGCCCTGATTATGCAGTTACCAGGGTCATGTAGGCCAGATTCTGACACAAAGTTATGATATTAGCACATGTGTTGTTGCCTGTTGACACACTGGATGCTAAGTGAACTACTAGCGCCCCTGCACAGTCTCATTGTCAATGGACAACCCAATGCATACAAAGGTTTCCCTGCTTTCATTTATGTGTGTGCCTGGGGGGGTGGGTGGAATTTCCCTTACATTTCCTAACCCTTGGTAGAGTTCTACACTCTCTGAGGGCTCTTGTTATTATTTATATATTTTTCTGTAATTTTGCAGATCCTGGTACAGCTGCACTATTTGCAGTATTGCACCATATGAACACTGGACTCTGGTAAATTCAGCTATGGAAAATTTCTGTGGTGCCCCCTCTTCCCTTGATGCCCCTAAGAACATGCTAATTGTGCTTAATGGTTAATCCACCCCTGCCCCCTAAACATTTTGCATCTGGCATGACCATCCCTGTGCCCTCTCTTCAGCACTGCTACAGCCTGCTCCCACCCCCTTCCCACTCCTCCCATTGCTTCTATACCTGCTTTTGCTGTCTCCGTCTCCTCCATCACAACAAATAGGTGATCCAGTCCCATGGGTCCTGATCCAGTGCCACAGGGGCCCGATCTGGCACCATGCAGCACTGAATCACCCATTTGCAGCACCTCAGTCTCCCCACTGCCCTTGTCACTTCCCTACCTGGTCCTGCCACCTCCTCCTCTTCCTCCTCTGCTGCTGCCATCTTGAGAGAAAGACTAAACTTCCATTTCATGGGCCAGCTTTGTGATGGGAAGCCAGGCCTGCTTTGTTTCAAGATGGTAAAAGAGGGGAAGGACAAAGAAGAGGCAATAGTACCAGATAGAGAGATCGCAAGGGTAGGGTGTTGGGGTGGTGGGTGAATAAATGTTGTGCCCCCTAACCATTTTACACATGGTGCAACAACACCTGTTGCACCCCTCACACTATGCCACTGCATGTATCCTCACTAGAGATGGGCACAAAATGAATGTTTTGTTTTGTTTTTTGTTTTTCATTTTGTTACAGAACGAAAGAAAAAATGAAGTGCCTTTTAAAAAAAGAGAAAAAGAAATGTTTTGTTCTGTTTTGGTCCCGCAGGCAGCTGGTTGGCAATAGACTCCCCCAAAAAAAAAGAAAAAGGGGGGGGGCAGGCCAACTGGTCAGTGCTAGCGAAAAAAATGCAAAAAAATTAGGTGTCAACCCGGCCCGCAGGCCAGCTGGTCAGCGCTAGCAAAAAAGCAGAACAAAACAACAAAAGCACTAGCAAAAAAAGCAGAAAGAAAGAAAGAAAGAAAGAAAGAAAACACATTTTTCACATCCCATTTAGACCTACACAGATTCAGGCAAAAATGCCTGAAAGAGGGTGTCTATCAACATGGGAAAACAGCAAGAAAAATGCCTTAACCAGGGTTACAAAGTGGGTAAAAAAGAACGACAGCCAAAAGCTATCAAGGCCTTCAAACATGTCCATACTCTATACCCCACATTTTTACTTTACAACAGGAGTTTTTTCTCCTTGACCTGATTTGGAAAGGGGAAGGGAGGAGTCAATGTCTGATAGACTTTGTGCAGTTTCGAGACTAATTTTTCCACATTCATATAAATGAGTATATCTGTGCGTGCATGTGTGCGCGTGTGTGCACACACATATACACACACATTTAAAACTGGTTGTCTGGTTGCCTGGGCTAATAAAAATAAATCAGTGTCTAGCTGGGATGTGTGCCATTTTGTGGCCCTTCTGTCTGCCTTTTTGTGGTTGCTGAGCTAGCACTTTTATTTAGTTTCACATGTCTGCTTAGCTTCACAAAGAGAAAAGGCATGAAATTTTGCATGGAACCATTTTTGTGCAAAATGTTAGAAGCACAAAAAACTGTAGCTGACATCTCACTCTCTCGGTGGAAGCAAAATCTCAAAAGGATTTGGAGAACCTCCAACAGACTGTCTCAGCACATTGAGGCAGTCAATCCTGATTGAAATGGTATAAGGGCAAAATATTTTCCTAACCCTAGGACAGAATCATGCTAATTTCATCTGTTGTGTCTTTGGCTGAACACTCTCTTAAGTTTTTATAAAGAGACATCCAGTATTACCTCCTAGAGCAAGCTCAAAATTTGCCCAACAGCCCAAGACACAGACAACTTCAGAACTGGAAAGAATGAACAAGATTTTGTCCCTCATGTTTAGAATTCACCCTTTCATGTTTGCACAGATATGTTTGAGATCTTGTCTACCATAATGTTTAGCTATTAACTGGAATTTTCTTCCTTAATATGTGTGTTCCACGTAACTCCCCAGTCCATGTAGCTAAAGATGACGAAGGATTGGCTAGTGCTTGGATGCCACTGGTTGGGCTACTGAGGGTCAATCAGCATTATTCTTTTGATTAAATAAACAGAACAGTCTGCTTCATGGTGGATTATGATGGGTTTAAGTTGTAGATACTTTTCCCAGAGCAAAAAAAGAAGGTGGAAGCTGAAACATTTTGCTAAAATATTTTATTAAAGCATTTTGTTAGTCGCTCTTCTCTATGCTATGGCCAATCAATCATTCAATCAATCAGACAGACAGACAGACAATCAATCAATCAATCAATCAAGCTGTTTGGATGAGCAGCAAAACGTTTCTATCTCTCAAAAAAGAAGTCCAGTAGCCATGACTCAACTCCCAGTTAAACGAACCTGGATAACTGAGAATCTTCACAATCAATCAGTTAATCTCTATCTCTCTCTGTCTCTGTCTCTGTCTCTGTCTCTGCATCTGTCTGCCCATCTGCCTGCCCATCCATCTCATAAAGGACACTACATGTATAATCTCTCTCTCTCTGTGTGTGTCTCTCTGTGTGTGTGTGTGTGTGTGTGTGTGTGTGTGTGTGTGTGTGTGTGTGTGCGCGCGCGCGCGCACGCACGCGTATCCAACCTGTCAAAGTCAGATATCATGAGAAACTGGGAACAGCGCTCATAAATCGAATAATTCGGTTGTCAAAGCATTTATAAGTCGAAGTACCACTGTATGTATGTGTGTGTTTGTGTGTGGGGGGTGGGGGTTAGACCTTTCCCCGATGCCCTTCTTCCCCGAATGCAATAAATGAGACGGTGTTTGAAAGAAACTAAATGTTTTATTTTCCCTTTTCTTGGTGCTCCCTGGTAACTGAACAGCATTCAAACTGGGAGCCGTAGCTCCAACCTGATCAAAAAAAGGATTGTGGGGTTTTTGCAAAGCTAGGTCTCTGAACCAAGTATTTTCTTCTTGATGAAGTCCTGAAACAAAGTCCGACCAGACTACCATCTCTGCTTTAGGAAACACTTCTTCCTAAGGGACATGTTCTCCCTTTACAGGCCCATTCCATGGGCCAAGCTCAGGTGACCCCTCCCACATCCTTGGCCCCGCAAAGGTACCCATTACTCCATCCCAGTGAGTTTTAAGGCTCTCCCTGAGGGTGTCAGTCCATGCGCTCAGAGTCTCTCACCCCTCGCTTGGGCTGCCGCTTTTCTCTGTAGATGCTCAGCTGCCTCCCTCTCCACTCAGGCACACGCCTCCTTCTCCCTCTGGGGTTGTAGTCGGATCTCCTTTTCTGGTTGTACTCCCGAGCCTCCCTCTCACCCCAGTAGGAACAGCCAAGTCAGTGCTGACTCCTCTGGTAACTCTCCATCTCCTTATTGGGCATCATCATCTTTTCCCATGTGTCCGTGTCTGGATTCTCCATCCAGATCCATTGCCAGCCTGGAGGGAGAATCTGCGGGCGGTCCTTTTTAAACCCGTCCTGCCTGACCATTAGCACCTTTTTTGAACTTCCCGTCTCTTCCTTTTCCCACACTTTTAGTCCAGCTAGCTGTGGTAACACTCTTTCCACCTGTCCCTCACAGGCGTGAGCTTCCTTCCTGACCCCTCCCTCCTGAGGACAGGGATTTGCTTCAGGTGTCTTCCCTTTGTGCGCGTTGGCAAACAGCACTCTCTCTCATTGAGGTCTTTCGGATGCGGCTGCTCCACAGTGTGTATGACAGCTGACTTAGGTCAGACCTGTCTTTTGCAGAGATCAAAGCAACCAAGGAGGAGGAGGTGGTGGTGATCTCTGCCTCCATCATGCTCCTTCCTTGCTTCCTTCCTTCCTTGCTTCCATTGCAAGGCACCCTGCCTAAAGTTGTGTTGTTCCCAGGGACCAATGCAACTTTGGGCAGCCCCCGTGACTTGCAAGGGAAGCACTTACCTCTGAGTAAGCGCTTACCTTGCTTACCTCTGGGCTCACCGAAAATCAATTCAGCCAGCCCAGAGGTAAACGAAAGTAAGCGCTTCCCTTGCAATGTGCCTGGGCTTCTCCCTCAATCAAAGCCAGCTGTCTGGTGGGGGTGCGGAAAGCAGCCTTCAACTGCCCTTGATTAAGGGGGAGGGGAACAGCCTTTCCATAGGAATGCATTAAAAACTATTAATCTGTTCCCTCCAGAACAGATTAGATGATTTTCAATGGATTCCTATGGGGAATCTCTTGACTTGACTTTGGAACAGATTAAGACGTAAGCCAAGGCACCACTCTCTCCCTCTCTCTCTCTCTCTCTCTCTCTCTCTCTCTCTCTCTCTCTCTCTCTCTCTCTCTCTCTCTCTCTCTCTCTCTCTCTGTGTGTGTGTGTGTGTGTGTGTGTGTGCATATGACACGGATCATTATTTCTTCATAAAAATGGAAAAATAATCTATAATTGCTATAACAGCAGCAAAAAAGAATGAAAGTTTATAAAGGCAATCTAACCATGTTTGAACTTGACCTTCTTGAAATCTGAAGCAGACAGGTCATTTATGAGACTATGCTAGTTACCATGGATATGTGAAGGCCATCTTTTCTTAACTCCCTGCAGGTCACCTTATTACGGATTGAAATAGGATTTGATGAAAATGGCAAATATTAAGCAAAGTGAAAAGAGACACTACAGGCTGAAGAGCCTCTTGTGTAAATATTCAACAATGTGATGGTACTACAGAGTGGTCACTTAGCAATAGTGAATGATACTCTTCAGAAATGAGAACCATTTGTTTATTTTCTGAAGTAAACATGCTTTAGGGTGAAGGCTCAGTTATGAAAACCAAAGAATTCCGAGAAGTTAATGACCCATCACGGTACCTGGAGTATAGCACTCTCTCCCAAAACAAATTGGGCTGCTCCATCCTTAGAGAGTGTCTGTGAAGATTCTCAGTCATCTAGATGAATTTATCTGGAAGTTGAATTATGGCAACTGGACTTCTTCTCTTGAGAGATCGAAATGTTTTGCTACTCATTCAAGCAGCTTTGTGTGTCTGAAGAAAGTAAGTGGTGAGTCCTCCATTTTATAATTCACCTTCAGTCTCTCAAGAAAAGTCCAGTTGCCATGACTCAACTTCCAGACATCCTTAGAGAGCTTTCAACAGGAAGCAGAAGTGGTTCCCCCCTCCCTCAGTCCTTTAGCAACCAATTCGGTTTAGAGCCTTTTTAAAAAGAGGATTAAGCCAAATGTTAGTTCCAACTGGAAGAGATCTACTGAATAAATGGGATTTAATATGCATCCACTGTATATAATTCCCACTGATTATCATCTATTTCAGTTCTGTAGGCTGAATTTTTTAATCATTCTGAGATCCTTGATGGGCAGAATATCTTATGAATGCCTTTTTAAAACTGATGCATATACATTTACTTACAGTGGACCTGATCTACACAATTTAATAAAGACAATAAAGAACATAAACTTTATTATGGCTTTTAATCACTTTCAACCTCTCTGTCTAATTTATTTTCCTGTTGTGTTACAGTTTGTGGTATTTGAGTGTTTTTAAGACCATGGCAAAACATTCAGATGATTCAGTGTCCAGTTGCAGTAACATCTGCTTACACATAATGATTTTCAGGTGGAATTTCAACACTGTACAGTTTTCAGAAAGACCAATACTTCCAGGAATATGGATGAGATAAGGAACTTTTTAAAGCATTGCTGTTTTACCCCCTGCATAAATCTTATTTTTGATAACACGGAAAGTCCTAAACTTGATGGTTTTAAAAATTCCCATTATCATCCATGTACAATCCTTATGTATCTACTACAGAAACGAGCAAATATAGTATATCTCTCCTTCCCCCCTCCCCAACCCCTTCACTTTAAGTTTCTACTATATAGGCCTCATTCTTCTAATCCTCGGAATCAAGGTTTAAACAAAAGCTTGTAAAAAGTTACTTTTTAATTACTGCAGTTGTCTGTGAAGAAATCCAGTTGCCATAACTCAACTTCCAGATAATCCTTCCACCACTACACCCACCCCCACCCACCCAAAAAATCTGCTTTAAAACCAATTCTGGTCAATTGCTAAACAAGCCAACTTTAAACCATGAGCCAGAATCCTGCTGAGTTACATGATCTTGGAAGTACAGTTAAACGAGCAGTGTTCTGTGTTTTTACATCTGTCCATTGTGTGCCCGCTTTGTCCTACATGACCACCCGTTATCCACTGGGAAACATCAAACAATCCATTAGCTTCAGTTCCTGGATGCAATATTGACATGCCTCACTTGCTTGGGATAATGAAGTGCTATAACAAAACTAGCAATTAAAAATGGGCAATTAGCAATATTGCAAAAAGAAAAAGAAAAGAAAACCCCCAAACCCTGTTCAAATGAAAAGGAACAGAACAGCTCTAAAAATGAGAAGGATGAATCTACCTAAGTCAAAACAAGTGTGGATACCCATCTGCCCATCTGGACATGCTGAAAGTTGGGACCAGGATGGCAGAGTCTTCTTTAACATAAATAGTTCTCTTTTTACTTGCTTTCTTCTTTGTTTGCAGATATCAGGCAGACACCTACCCACCCCGTCAACTTCCTGTCTTGCTGAACATCAGCCCAATCTCTGTTAATCACCAGCTGCTCATAAAAGCTTCCCAGCTCTCTTGCAATAGTAAGAAGAAACCCTACAGAACCTCCATGGTGCACCATCATTTCTCCACTTAAAAGTGGGGGAAGAATGAATAGGAGGCCAAAGTGAAGATAGCAGGACTGTGTATCTAAAGAGACCTGTCTAAGAAAAAGAAAACAGACAACTATCAGGCACATGTGCTGTCTCCCTGGCAGATAAGAAGGTATTGTGGTGTCTGTCAGGAGATGGAAGAAAAGCTGGTTGCCTACCACAACCAATACTCCGGAACGTGACTCATACTATAGCTGCACAAATAAGTCAAAGATTTTTTGGTGTTTGCTTGCATTTACAATCCCTCTCTCCTGCTGCAAAATTATAGCCCGGTAGGCTCAACAGTTTGTTCTATCCAAAGGAAGATTTTAAACACACACACACACACACACACACACACACACACACACACACACACACAGAGAGAGAGAGAGAGAGAGAGAGAGAGAGAGAGAGAGAGAGAGAGAGAGAGAGATTGGCATGATTCTCATTTCTCATTGCAATGCTGTCTTTTTTTTTACCCTTTCACCTATAAGAGAAAACCATCTTGCTGCCATCTTGATTCAAAAGTGAACATGATCCTTCTGCTTATCTCCTCACGTTTCCACTCGCTATTTTCAGAAGTTGAAAAGGAAAGGAAAGGAAAAGGAAGCAAAATCAAAAGAAGGGAAAATAAACAGCTGGAGCAGGTGTGTGTGTGGGGGGTTCTACTTTGTCCTTCTCTGTGTAATTTGAGCATTAGATCTAAAGAGGAAAGAGATGCTTTGAGATAGTTTTAAAAGCTTTCAAACTGAAGGCTGCTTCGTGTACCACATTTTTAATGGATATATCTTTTAGAAAAATTTTGCTTACCTGCTAAAAAAGTGACAGCTGAGGAGTGTGTATACTGTACCATCCATCCTTCATCATGTATACACTTGGGAATATTTCCTCCACTAGGAACTAGGATTAATAACAGTGCCTCATTCCATGTTCAGCAAAATAAATATGGTCAAGATTTTATGAAATAATGAGATACATAATATAGGATGGGAGCTGATTCAAATTGAGAGGTATATTTCTTCACACGATGGTGTATGAAAAAATTGCTTTTTTAAAGGATCATTGAAATTCATGGCTGTTACCTACTGTAGGTGTCACAAAGCAGTTGTCCATCAGCTATTTACTGATCAGGCTATCTATCTGTGGTGACTTTCAATAGATTATTCAAGACAGATTTTAAAACATTAAAAACAAATGAAAAAAATGCAAAAACAAATTTAGAACATTTAAAAACATCCAAAACATCTTTCAAGAAGCCATTTTAAAACACACAGACAAACCTAGAGAGTGGATAACCTATGATAAGCCCTAGCTATGATAAGCAAGGAACCCTGGGCATAAAAATGCAACCAACATGGATTTGACCAAACTCTGGGAAGGCCTGGCGAGCTCTGGTCCATGGGGTCACGAATAGAGATGGGCACGGAATGAACATTTTTCGTTTCCGTTATTCATTAGTCGTTTCATTACGTAACAAAACGACAAACGAAAATTGTGATGAAAATGCAACGAAACGAAAAGAACCATGAAAATTGTGGTCGTTACGTTTCTTTTCCGTTAATGGCGACACCCAATGAAATGTGCTGTTTTAAATGTTAAAAACCACCCTGGACATCCGTAAAAATGCAGCGATAATTATTTATATTGTCTGATAATACCTATTAGGGGGGTTGGGGTCCTTAAAAGGTGCATTTATGTCTTTTCTCAGATCACTGTATTTTCCCCCTTTAAGGGGAGTTAGGGGACATCGACCCAAAATGGCTCCCAGATGCCTAATATTGATTGATTTCTTGGGTATTAAAACACCCTGGACATCTGTAAAAATGCAGCAATAATGCGATAATTATTTGAAATTATTACCTACCAGGGGGTTGGGGTCCTTAAAACATTTGTTTTTGTCTTCTCCCATCGCGATGTATTTTTCTTTCCCCTTTAAAATGGATGTCGCCACCAGCCACAAAATGGAGGCAAGCCATGTGATGGGATCATGTTCAATCAATAGCATGCCCAGGTTGCAGACTGGGCAGGTCTGGCAGCCACAGAGGGCATAAAAAGCTCTGGCAGCCCCCGTCCTCCTTGCAGTCTCTGGTGGGAGTTAGGGTGGGATTGTTGTCTCTGTGACTCTAGCTTCAGTCCTGCAGCCTCCCTGTGTGCGTGCGTGCGTACCTCTCAGTGAGTACCCTCCCTTGCCCCACAGTGCAGTCACTCTGCGGCTGCCTTGCATCCTGGGCAACGCCCGCCGCTGCCTTTGCAGCCTCCCTGCATACCTAGTCTATACTGTGTCTCTGCCAGCATCCATTTTTTAAGTGTTTTCCCTCTGGTCTGGGGTGTTGGGGGACACCCACGCACGGAAATGCTTTGAAAATCGCACAAAAAGCGGGTAGAAACGACAAATGAAAAAATGAAAAATGGAAATGAAATTTTTCCAAAAATTCATGACAAACGGAAATGAACCGAAACAGACCTCTCAACGACAAACGAAAAACCGAAACACCATTTTTTAAATTTGTGCCCATCTCTAGTCACGAATATGTGGACACGATTGAATGACTGGACAACAACAACAACAACATATCTGAAGAAGCAAAACTGAATGTTGGCTTCTTAAGGCACCAGTCTATACGCAGTTGGACAGCTGCACTGAAATTTCTTCCTTGCTGACTTCATCGATTTGCTCTGTAATAATCAATCCTGTCCTGGCTTCTCAAGTAGGAAGTGTTATATAAACCAACCATAGGGTGCAGTTTGGTCGTTTTAGACTGGATTTTATGGTTTTAGGGATCAGAGTTAGGAGGACTATTGGAAATAATCTAATTCAGTTTTCATAACTTCTGCACACTCTTGTTGCATGAGACCCCAGGTGTCTCTGCCCTATGGACCAGAGCAACTGTTTTTGTACCAATTTCAGTGGAACCCACAAAGGTTGCACACATGCATGAAGGCTGAAAAGTAGAACGTTGCTCTCAATCAACTAAGATTATCATCTGCAGACAACATTTCAAAAAATTTGAGAGTAGCAGCTGAAAGCCCATGTTCTGTAAGAAGTACTATGCACTCTAATGTTTGTCTTTTATATCCATCTTTCTCATTTAATTCCACCCCGAACTTCTAAAAACTCAAAATAGTATCAGTGGGGAGTTTGGGGGCAGGGAGATGCTTCTTAAAGATGATACAGTAATACCTTGGTTTATAAACCAAAATACTCTTATATCAAAGCAAATTTTCCCAAAAAAAATGAAAACTCGGATAATTCATTCTGGGTCCCATAGACCACACACTGTACACACACAATGCCAAAACTTACAAAAGAAGTTGGCTAGAAGTCACGTCCATACCATGCTTTAGGTACCGAGCTGCAGAATCTGCTCTGCTTGGGACTAATAACTGGATTTTACTCTGTATTTTTAGCCCTATACACCTTTGATCAGCTGTCCCATGACTAGAAATTATTTTTAAAAATAAGAAAGGATTTTGAAAACAAATTAAAACTTAAATTTAATAAAATAAATAAATAAAAAATAAATAAATAAAATATAAAGAGAAATAAAACCCTAACCTGCACTCCCCTTTGAAATCGTTCCTGGCTGGTGCAAGAGAGACCTCTGTTCCTCTCTCCTCCCTCTGCTTTAGAGGCTGCCTAAGATGGAATATTCCAGACAATCACCTGCAGTCCAACAGGGGGAGGGGGGAGAAAGCCACCATTGGCTCACTTGTGATCATATGACCTGCTCCAGTGCTTGTATATCAAGACATTGCTTGTCGATCAAGGCAAAATTTAGAAGAAATGTTTGCTTGTCTTGCAAAATCCTCCTAAACCAAGTTACTCTTAAACCAAGGTATTACTGTATATTTGGAAGCATCGTCTAATAATAATCTACTAATCTTAGAATTGCAGAGCTGGAAGGAACCCTCTGGATCATCAGGTCCAGTCCCTCTCATCTTGTTATGCTGAGATTTGAAAGGGGCATGTATAAAAAATGGAAAGAGGGGCAAATAACCAAACAGCAGAACAAAGGAGTCAGGCTAAATCCCAGAATGAGCTCAGAGTAGCAAAAGACGCTTAAAAATAACAACATGGGAGTTTTCAGCTATGTTTGAAACAAAATGCTCACTGTGTAAAGAAGATGGAGAGAAGCCAATAGGAGACAAAGAGGAGGGTGGACTGCTCCACATTTACTTTGACTCCATCTTGCCCCAGAAGGAAGACAGTGTTCAGCCTAGTATCATCAGGATTGAGTCCAAAATAGATGCCGATGTAATACAGGTATGTGTGTGTGTTGTGTTGTTTCAGTCATTACTGACTCTTTGTGACTCCATGTCCATGGAGTTTTCTTGGCAGGAATACTGGAGTGGTTTGCCAGTTCCTACTCCAGGCGCCTACAGCACCTGGTATTCCCTGGTGGTCTCCCATCCAAGTACTAACCAGGGCCGACCCTGCTTAGCTTCCGAAATCAGGCGAGATCGGAGGTGCTTAGGGCAAATAAATTCATGCCTCTGAGGCCAGAAAAACTGCATCGAGGCTGTTAGAGGAACTTGCTAATGAAATCTCAGAGCCCAAGCCTCTAATCTTTTAAAATTCTTGGAGATCAGTTATGTCCTTGGACTGGAACCAAGCATATAGTGTCCCTAAGGGGTGAAAAAGAGGATCTGGGCAACTAAAGACCAGTAAGCTTGATGCTGATTCCCAGAAATAATCTAGAACAGATCATTAAACAGCTGATCTGTGAGGAGTTGGAAAAGAATGTGTGATAGCATAGGTTTCTCAAAAACACTGCCAAACTAATCTTATCTCTCTCCTTTTTAATAGAGGTACAAACTCTGTGAGTCACAGGAATGCCGTAGTTGTAACAGATCAAGATTTCAGAGGACTTTCAACATTTACTTACAAATCTTGGTTCCTCAACTGTGGGCACAACCCCACCCTCCAAGGTGGTGTGAACTGAAGACATTTCAAGGAAGCAAAAGACGAGATTTTCATGGTGTGAAAAGAATACTTTTACCAGATTGAATGAATTTTCCTTACAGAAGGTAGTAAAGTCAATTAGTAAATCAGTTAGTAGAAGAAGTAACAGTTAGCAAAAGGAAGTAAAATCAATTAGTAAAAGAAGGAATTGTTAGTAAAATCAATTCCTTCTTTTCTTGGCAAATGTGGGTGGGTTTTTTTAAAGTTTTGCATAATCTAAATTTATTAATTAAATTTTGTTTTGTGAAAAGGAAGTTGAATGATGGTAAAGGAGAAGTGAGGAACAGGATTTGTTTTGAAAACAAGTAGGGGTCATGATGACAAAATTGTTCAGGAACCGCTGGGTTACAAGGAGAAATACAAACTTCTACAATTGGATAGGAACAATGATATGAAGAATGATTAGATGATGGTGGTAAGGTGCTTAAAAAGGAACTCAGGGCCTAGTAGAACACAAACCAAGCACAAATTAACATCCAGTGCAAGGGGATGGGGAACACTAATGCACTGCTATAAGTATAACCTGGTATCCAGGGTCGGCGCTAGGTTTTTTTGCACCCTAGGCGAGGGGCGGAGGAGTGGGGCGGGCGGTGGGGGGATGGCAGGCGGACGGCGATGGGCGGCTGGCGGCTGGTGGGGGGACGGACGGCGGTGGCCAGCGGGGGGGGAGGGGTGGCAGGGGGGCAGCAGGCTGGCCAGTGCCCTCTCTCCTTTTTGGTGCCCTAGGCAACTGCCTAGTTCGCCTTAATGGACGCACTGGTCCTGCTGGTATCCTATGCCTAATCCCAAGTAACAATGTAAAGGGTAAAGGTAAAGGTCCGCCCCCCCCCCGCACATGCATGCTAGTCATGTCCGACTCTAGGGGCAGTGCTCATCTCCATGTTCAAGCCAAAGAGCCCGTGTTGTGCAAGTCCATGGCCACGTGGCCGGCATGGCTGCAAGGAAACACTGTTTTGCCTTCCACATCCCGTGAGTCTCCATGGCTGAGTGGCAATTCAAACCCAGTCCTCCTGATTCCAGTAGTCTATCACTCGGTCCATTAGTCTACCTTGGTATCACAGCTCTTAGAAGGGCTGAATTTAAATCCTCTTGCCTTCAGTCCTACTGAATGTTCCTTATCTTTCAAAGCCAGATGGCAAGGAGATACCGCCTTGTCCCTCTCCTGATGGGAACAGCTGCAGAACCTGTTGATTTTGGCTATGCACCTAAGATGAGGATTTTGTTTCATTTTCAAATGGGCAAAACATAGATCTTTTTAAATGACTGGAGGGGGAAGCAGAAGATTAATCTCTCCCTGCTGTACCCATCAAGAAATACATTATAACATATGCGTTCATGCTGGAAGAATTTTCTTCTGTGGTTACTTAGGACAGGTAACATACAAAGATATCAGCTTTCCGAAATGATCAAAGACAAAGCCAAGAGCAAACGTGAATGCCCAGTCTTGGAAAACCATTATTTTCCTAATATATATCACACACTTCTGCTCCTGCAACAGTCATTCAATTTTGACACATTTTTCCAATATGTGCATTTCCCCCTCTTGGTTAAAACAGAAGTCCCATATGTCCTCATTGGAATTTCACAGGTCATTCTTCATAGCCTTGGATCAGGTCCATCATCTTTCTGTGCTTGTGCTAGTTTTAATTGCACAGAGGATTTGTTTCTGATTTGCAAAGCAAGCTAAGAATCCAGCTGCAGGAGTACAGAACATTTCTGACTGGTACTTGTATTCCAGGGGGCCTTGAGATTTTACTTAGCAAGACATGCACTTGCAAAACACATTCAGAAAACATAGGGAATGAAGACCAGATCCTTGATTCAGCTTTTAATGACATAACAAGCAAACCAGCAGTGAGAAATAAATTGATCTTGCAGCCTGCACTTGTATTTCCAGAATCTTTAACTACCAGACTGTAAAAGTGAGCCAGAGGTCCAGGGATCCTGTCTTTTTTTCATTTGCATGTCCAGGGACAGGCCATTGCGAGCTTTTGTGGGTACATCCACAAAATATGTGGATAGAGATGGGCATGACCAGGAAAAATTACGTTTTGAGTTGTCGTGTGTCGGAGCCGGCCCGTTTCGGCTCATTTCCGTTTGTCGCGAAATTTTTCAAAAATTTGTCATTTCGTTTGTCGTTTTTTCATCTGTCGTTAGTACTGGTTTGGGGGGGTAGCGGGCTCCTGGAGGCACCTCTCTGGGGTGGGTGCCTCCTCTGGCCCGCTATGAAGGGAAAGCGGGCTCCTGGAGGCACCTCTCTGGGGTGGGTGCCTCCTCTGGCCCGCTATGAAGGGAAAGTGGGCTCCTGGAGGCACCTCTCTGGGGTGGGTGCCTCCTCTGGGCCCCTTCACAAAAAAAATATGCATAGCCAATTGGATATGCATACCAAGTTGCAGTGGCAGGCAGAGGCACCTCTCTTTCGGGTGCCTCTGTGACTCACTGCCTGGCATACGGTGCACTTGGGATGGGGATGGGGAGGAGGAACAAAGTGAGAGAGGACCTCTATGGGCACCCTCTGGCTCACTAAGAAGGGAAGTGTACTTGCTGTAGTGCAATGCGAGTACACAGATCTGGCTTAGGGTTAGGGTTAGCGCAAGGGCTAGGCTTAGGGTTACTGGTAAGGTTAGGGTGAGTTACTGGGGTGCACCTCTGGGTGCCTCTCTGACCCACTAAGAAGGACAGTGTACTGGCGTATGGGTTAGGGTTAGGGTTCGGGTTAGGGTTCGGGCTAGGGTTAGTGGGCTTTTTATGCCCGACTGGCACATCCCAGAAGTCTCGGTCAAAACCTGGCCAAGTGGCCATGCAATTGGTGGAATGGCTCCAAAAATTTGCATGGTCCACTCCCATGGCCAGCCCATCATTGCACAGGTGTAAAAATAAAAAATAAAATAAAATAAAATAAAATCAATGGAGACGTTTTGTTGCAAGAAAAACCCACTGCTGCTACTGTAAAAATTCAGGCAGTTTTAAAATAGCTATTTTTGCATGTTTCTGTGGTGCTTTGGTGTGTTTTTTGACCACAATTTCAAAATAAATATTGCAGTCGCCCCATTTTGGATCCCCCGCCCGCACCGCATGGCATGGCGAGTTGGCGAGACGACGAGGATGCCCCCCACCAGAACAGTCCAGGACAGGAGAGGGGGGGAGGCCGGGGACCCTCCCCCCAGAAACCACCCCTCTGGTAGGTGCCCTCACTCAGGCAGGCATATTTTCGCCTGCTTTTTTGGCCAGGAATCGGGGTTTTTTATTTTATTTTTAAAACTTTTTTTCTGTGCCGCTTGCGCTTGGCATCGCGCAATCGCCGCGTGATGCCAGGAACGACAACGACAAATCAGACCCAATTTTCCTTTTTTCGATTCAAGTTCGAGTTCTGGCGGAGTAATTGTCGTTACCGTTTCCGTTGTGTAACGGAAACGAGGAACGGAAACGGAAACCAGAATTTCGCCAAGTCATGCCCATGTCTATATGTGGATATTAGAGATGGGCACAGAACGACCAATTTGTCGTTACCATTATCCGTTACCGTTACCGTTACGTAACGGTACGAATAATGACCATTTGGACGGGCCAGGCTCGAACCAAACAGAACCAAGAAAATTTTCTTGGTTGTGTTCGTTTCCGTTACTGGCCTGGCCGCCCGATAAGTCCTCCGCTCCTACCTGCTGCCGCCGCTGCTGCTGGCCTTCCTGGTCCAGTCTTCTGGCTTCCAGCTTCGGGGGCGGAGTCGAGAAGGAGCTGAGATCCAGTCTCTGGTGCAGAGACCGGATCCCAGCCCCTCTTGCTGCCCTCCTCCACCATGGAGCTTGACAGCCGGCCTGCGCAGGGCTGTCAGGCTCCATGGGGGAGTTGGGAAGCAAGGGGCTGAGATCCAGTCTCCTCCGGCGGAGGCAGGATCGGAGCCCCCTCTCGCTGCCCTGAAAATGCTCTGCGCTGGTGACGGGGCCATTTTCAGTGGGATCCTGCCTAGCTGTCATCGGCTGGACCCCTTCAAAAATGACCCTCCTGGCACTAGGGGGACCTCCTGGTGCCAGGCGGGCCATTTATGAAGGAGTTCAGCCCATGGCAGGGCAGCAGGAGCCCACTGAAAATGGCCCGGTCGCCAGCGCGGAGCTCCTGCTTTGGCATCCTGGCCATTTTCAGAGAGGTCCTGCCGCCCTGCAATGGGCTGGACCCCTTGCCAAATGGCCTGGCTGGCACTAGGGGGACCCCCTGGTGCCAGATGGGCCATTTTTGAAGGGCCCCAGCCCACGGCATGGCGGCAGGAGCCCACTGAAATGGCCCGGTCGCCAGCGCGGAGCTCCTGCATTGGCAACCCAGCCATTTTCAGAGAGGTCCTGCTGCCCTGCCGTGGGCTGGACCCCTTCAAAAATGGCCCACCTGGCACCAGGGGGCCCCCTCGTGCCAACCGGGTCATTTGACAAGGGGTCCAGCCCATGACAGAGCAGTAGCATTCCTCTCTTCAGAGGGGACCGCAGCTCGGCTGTGCAATCAGAGCAGAGCCCTCGGTCTCCTCTCAAGGGAGGGCGGGGAGAGTGGTCTGGGATCCGGCTTCCACATGCGAAGGCCGGAACACAGCCCGCTCCCGACTGCCCTCTGCCTCCCCCCTCAGCCAGATGACAGTGCCGGACAGGACCTTGTCATGACCGGCGCGGGGAATAAGAGACCCCGTTCCGCCTCTGCATGCAGAGGCAGAATGGGGTCTTTTTAAAGGGATCTTCCCCGCAGGGATGACAGCGTGCCTGGCGCTCTCATCCACCACGGGGAAGAATAACCCAAAAAACGGTAAATGGAAATGAAGTTTTTTAAAACTTTCCTTTCCGAAAAATGGTAAACGAAGGGAGATGGGAACGGAAGGGAACGGAAACGAAACCACATTTTTCCGTTTCGTGCCCATCTCTAGTGGATATATTTGAGAGAAGCAAACACAGAGGTAATATACAGGGTAGGGTCAGAAAATGCATTAACAAGGTGACAAGTGTATTATCGACACAAATAATTTAGATAATTAACAGTTAATTTAGATAATTAATTTAGATAATTAACAATAATTAACAGATAGACAAAAAACAAAACAAAAAATCTAAAGGCTGACCTGGTACAGACTCAGGCTGTGGACTTCCCTGGGGTTGGGGGGTAGTGCAGTGTAAAGCATCATCTCCTGCAACATAGTTGGGATTTTCCATCCTAATGAGAGGTGGGCATGAACCAAACAGACCAGAAAAAACTACAGTCTTGGTTCATGACCCAGTTTGGGGGTGCCATTTGACCAAAATGAACATGTGCCACCCACCCACCCCAAGTCTTCATTTTGCTTTGGCAAAATCCATTGCCTACCTGCCTCTTTCCTATTGTCCCCATTGACTTCCTATCTGGCCCTGGGGCCGCAGATGCCATTGCTGCTGCATTCCCATCCTCCACCGCCATCGCCACCACCATCCTGAGGGCCGCTGAGTGGCAGATGCATGCACAGAAGCAGTGGGAACACTGCCTGCTGCCTCTCGGGATGGTGGAGGCAGCAGCAGTGGAGGAAGATCATATGGCAGCATTGGGCAGATGCAGGTAGGGAAACGAGAAGGGCAGCAGGGAGGGGAGGTGCAGGCAGGTGGTCCACACAGATACAAGCATGAAAAACAAACCATGCACCAGTACATGTCGGGCCAGGGGTTTCATGATAGTTCATGCGTAGCCACGAAGCATTACAAACCACCAGTTTTCCAATTCATCCCCAATCTTCAAACAAAGGGTTTGTTAAATATTCTGTGACTGCCCATAGACATACCAACACATACATCCCAGATGATGTCTCCTAGCTGAGTCTGAACCCCCTTCATGTGAAAGCTTGAAGTTTGTTTGATTCTTTAAAAAATCAATAAAGGTATCATTTTACTCTGATGTCTGTTTGATGCTAAGGCCTTTTCTTAATTCTTGCTGCATGTATGAGTGTTGTCTGAATACACATCTAGGTTTCAATGGATAGTCTCACGCTTTGTAAGAGCTGAAGGATGCACCCTGTACAAGTACTACATAGTTTCAGTTCCACTGCACAAGATGAATTTGGGGGCCTTAAAACAGGTTATTAAAAAGAAACCAACAGGAGCATTTGGTATGTGGTCCAATGATGATGATGATGATTAATTAATTAATTAATGTGGAGTCAACTGAGTTCTAACTCATGGTGACCCTTTTTAGAGTTTTCCAGGTAGGGAGTACTCAGAGGTGGTTTGTCCTTCCATTCTTCTGGGGGCCTTCTTAGGATGCTGCAGCTTTGTCCAAGGCTGCACAGGTTGGCTCGACTTGCAGGAGGCACAGTGGGGAATTGATCTCACACTCTCTAGATCCACATCCAGGTGCCTAAGCCATATATCTGAGCCAGATGCTGAGCCATCCAGTCCGGTCCAAGAAGAAGTGCTAAGAAAAAATGAATCAAGATGAAGAACTCATACAAAGAAATGCAGATAGGTAGAATACTTTGACCACACAATGAGAAAAGGAAACAGGGATCACCGCATCTGATCATGAAGAGGAAAAGGAGTGCATGAAAGAGAAGAACCTGTTGAATAATCTTGAGTTTGGGGGGTGGGGTTGTTTGGAATTGCTGTACTTATTCAAAGTCAGAATATATTTGATGACATCTGATCTCACAGGAAAGCAGTGGAGAGTAGAGATGGGCACGGAATGAACATTTTTTCATTTCCGTTACCGTTTGTCATTTCCGTTACGTAACGAAATGACAAACAACAATTGTGATGAAAATGCAACAAAACGAACAGAACCATGATAATTGTGGTCATTACGTTTCGTTTCCGTTAATGGCGACACGTAGAGATGGGCACATAACAAACATTTTTTTGTTTCCGTTACTGTTTGTCGTTTCCGTTACGTAACGAAACGACAAATGAAAATTGTGATGAAAATGAAACGAAATGAACAGAACCACGAAAATTGTGGTCGTTTCGTTTCGTTTCCGTTAATGGTGACGCGCAATGAAATGAGCTGTTTTAAATGTTAAAAAACGCCCTGGACATCCGTAAAAACACAGTGATAATTATTTATATTGTCTGATAATACCTACCAGGGGGTTGGGGTCCTTAAAACGTTTGTTTTTGTCTTCTCCCATCGCAATGTATTTTTCTTTTCCCTTTAAAATGGATGTCGCACCAGCCACAAAATGGAGGCAAGCCATGTGATGGGATCATGTTCAACCAATAGCATGCCCAGGTTGCAGACTGGGCGGGCAGGTCTGGCAGCCACAGAGGGCATAAAAAGCTCTGGCAGCCCCCATCCTCCTTGCAGTCTCTTGTGGGAGTTAGGGTGGGATTGCTGTCTCTGCAACTCTAGCTTCAGTCCTGCAGCCTCCCTGTGTGCGTGCATGCTGTGTACCTCTCGGTGAGTACCCTCCTTTGCCCCACAGTGCAGTCACTCTGCGGCTCCCTTGCACCCTGGGCAACGCCCACCGCTGCCTTTGCAGCCTCCCTGCATACCTAGTCTATACTGTGTCTCTGCCAGCATCCATTTTTTTAGTGTTTTCCCTCTGGTCTGGGGCATTGGGGGATGCCTGCGCACGGAAATGCTTTAAAATCGCGCAAAACGCAGGGAGAAACGACAAACGAAAAAACGAAAAATGGTAACGAAATTTTTCCAAAAATTCACGACAAACGGAAACAAACCGAAACAGACCTCTCAACGACAAACGAAAAACCAAAACACCATTTTTTGTTTCGTGCCCATCTCTAGCGACGTGCAATGAAATGAGCTGTTTTAAATGAGCTGTTTTAAATGAGCTGGACATCCGTAAAAATTCAGCAATAATTATTTATATTGTCTGATAATACCTACCAGGGGGGTTGGGGTCCTTAAAACATTTGTTTTTGTCTTCTCCCATAGCGATGTATTTTTCTTTTCCCTTTAAAATGGATGTCGCCACCAGCCACAAAATGGAGGCAAGGGATCATGTTCAATCAATAGCATGCCCAGGTTGCAGACTGGGCGGGCAGGTCTGGCAGTCACAGAGGGCATAAAAAGCTCTGGCAGCCCCCGTCCTCCTTGCAGTCTCTGGTGGGGGTTAGGGTGGGATTGCTGTCTCTGCAACTCTAGCTTCAGTCCTGCAGCCTCCCTGTGTGCGTGCGTGCTGCGTACCTCTCGGTGAGTACCCTCCCTTGCCCTGCAGTGCAGTCACTCTGCGGCTGCCTTGCACCCTGGGCAACGCCCGCCACTACCTTTGCAGCCTCCCTGCGTACCTAGTCTATACTGTGTCTATGCCAGCATCCATTTTTGTATTGTTTTCCCTCTGGCCTGGGGCATTGGGGGATGCCTGTACACGGAAATGCTTTAAAAATCGCACAAAAAGTGGGTAGAAATGACAAACGAAAACGAAAAACAGTAATGAAATTTTTCAAAAAATTCATGACAAACGGAAACGAACCAAAACCTCTCAACGACAAACAAAATCCCGAAACACCATTTTTCTGTTTCGTCCCCATCTCTAGTGGAGAGCAAGGTCAGGAGCAGAAATCACTCTCAGTACTCTATAGGAGAAATGACGAATGTGCGTTTTCCATGAAACATTCAACAAATAAAACTCTGGACAGTTAATATGAGGAATGCTCAACAAATACTACAAAACACAATAGAATGTCTTGTTTTGCATTTCTTGGTCTTTGCTTTTATATACTACAGCGTGGCTAATGGTGATGCAAAAGATGTGAGGATTTTCTGAACATGCCATTTATTAACATCAACAACAACAAAAAGACTACACAGAAGAATGTCGATAATGCAAGACAGCACTTGGCATCCAGCTTTTCCCGTGACTTAGGAAGCAGCTGAAGCTCTAAGTCATGCCTAGGCCAGCTGGCTACATGTGGAAGATTTGGCCCCATGAAAACAACAAAGGATGTGTACAACAACTGTTCGCTCAGAGCAAAGGAGCTTTCCTAATATATACAGCACTCAGAAAAGGGAGGTTGGACATTAAGCAAAAGTAAACACTGGTCAATCATGCAAAACAAAATCACGCACATGTCCGGCCTTACCATGTTCCTTCACGACTTTCTTGTCATTGAGTTGCTTGTTGTTGAGACTGTACTGTTAGGGTCTTTGCACTGCGTATCAAAAGCTGTGGGCCTTTGTTCTAGCTGCAGGATACTTTTACTGGGCCATTTTACTTCTATTGGAATGCGGCTGGGCATATCAGGTTTATCAAATGACAAACTCTTCTGATGGATAAGAAATTTGGGTAGATTTGTGAGTAGCTAAACAAACTGTGTCTTGAATGCCCAGATTGGTAGATGACATTAAACTGACCAAACTTCTATTGGTAGTAAAAACAGAAATGTGTGGACAGTTCAAAAAAAGATATGAATGCTCTAATTGGGGGAATAAGGAATAATAAAATGACTGATGCAATTAGAGAGTGCATCCACACTTAGAGCAGCTTGATACCATTCCATCTACCATAGCTCCATATTACAGAATATGGGGATTTATATGGGGTAAGGTTGGATAGCTCTGTGAGTTAGATATCTGGCTGCAGTGCCTGAGATTGGAAATGGAGTGCCTTCTGGGAGTAGAGCTAGCCTGTGTAGCCTTGGGTAAACTGCCCGGTCACAGAGTACCTGCAAGAAGAAGAGGATGGCAAACCACTTCTAAGTAAACTCTCTACCTAGAAAACCCTGGAAAGTTTCACTGTAATAAAGGCTAAGTTGACAGCAGATAATTATAATTAAAGGTATTGAGGACAATGTAGTAGGTTCTCTAGTACAGAATTCCTTGTGAAATTACATATATCAAAATGTTATAAGATGAATCTATGACATTTTAAAACGGTATAAAACCGCTCTAACTATGTAGTGACGACATGGCATACTATCAATAGAAGAAAGTGTAAAGAGTCTTAGAGATTCACAGTCATCCAGGTGAGGTTACCTGGGAGTTGAGTCATGGCAACTGGACTTCTTTTCTTGTGGGATCGAAAGGTTTCACTACTCATCAACGCAGGGCATTGCCACTTATTTGGCCCCAGTTGATCTTGGGACATACCTAACCACTTTGGATCCTTGAAGCATGTTACAGCCATTAAGATGATTTGCTCCCGTATGCATCTCTTTACACATTATCCGAGAGTGGAGTCATTGCCGAAGCTGGAAACTGAAGAAGGGACTTAGATGTATAGTAAAATATTTTGATCCCACAAGAAAAGAAGTCCAGTTGCCATGACTCATACTACTCATCTAAGTGGCTTCTTCAGTCTTCAGCTTCTACCATGAATCAACTCCCGGATAAAGTGTAAAGAAATGCACACTGGAGCAAATCATCCGAATGGGTCCAAGCTGGCTAAGTGTGTCCCAAGATCAACTAGGGCCAAACAAGTGGCAATGTCTTGTACTAATCAAAAGCATAGATAGCAGAAAAAAGACAAGGGATTGGGTCTACAACCCCCAGAAGTGGAGGTCAGTCCTATTCTCCTGTCACCATGTAGGGAGGATTTGTTGAAAGGCTGCTCTTATGAAATGGTCATCTATAGGCAAGGCTAAGCGGCAGGTGAGATGTTGGACTCTTAGGTCAAGGACAAATAGACTAAAGAACAGTTTTTATCCCAGAGCGGTATCTAAGTTAAATGTGACAGTTTCAGCATCATCTACCTAAGCAGTTTTTAAGTAGTAAGTGGTTTTAAGAGTTTTTAATATCTTGTATGGTGTTTTATGTGTTTTGTATGGTGCCTTGTTGTTTTGAGTGTGCAGTGGAACAGCACTCTAATTTTTTTGTGCATACCTTGCATATGCATAATGACAATAAAACTCTATTCTATTCTGTTCTGTTCTGTTCTGTTATGGTCCAAATCACAGCTCCCTTCATGTTAGCAATAGGTGAAAGGGAGTTGCTGCTGCCTTTATTCTACAAGTGTCAACATTAGGTAGGCTGCAATAGTAGGAGGCTGAATGGTGACCAGAAACAGCTATTTTCACTCTGGATGATACAAAAAGCAAATGATTAAAGGACATGGGTATTGATGCTCTTGAATTAGCTAGAAATAAAAACAAATGGTTTGCTGTACAAAGATGCAAGGACAAGAATGCTTTGGGGAGAAGCCATACACAGAGCACATAACTGGGCAAGCTGTTTACACACACACACACACACACACACACACACACACACAGAGAGAGAGAGAGAGAGAGAGAGAGAGAGAGAGAGAGAGAGAGAGTGCAAGTGTGTGCCGTGCAACTGGCCATGTGATGAATTTCACAAGCAGTGAAACAGTGGACACCCCGCCTGAATGCTTTCTTCACACAGAATTCTGGCCCAAATATCTTTGTCATTATGTGCCATCAAGTCAGAACCGACTGACAGGGCTTTCAAAATACTGTACGTGAAATATTTAAGGAGTGGTTTAATCAGTTCCACATCTCCAGTGAGATTCTGTAGCTGAGCCGAGATTCAGACCCAGACCTCCTGCACTACAATGGGTACACTAGGAAAGTCTAACTAAGAAGGAGGGGATGATCAAATAACAGTCTCAGTAGAACATTGACTTAAATTGAAAGATTCCATTCTGTACGCTTGCTCTTTTGGTTGCTCAGTGTCATAAGACTGCACAGTAATCTGGGAGAAAGCCCCACTGAACTACAGGAATGCCCAATGAGTTGCTCAATTCTGTAGGCTTGCAACACAGCGAATGTCAACAGCAGTCAGAGCAACCTACAAGCCAAGTACAACCTCAGGTCTTGAAAGACACATACTCTTTTTAAAAAAAATTAGGTGGGTGGGTCCAGGAAAATCAACGACCTGCTCAAGGCTTATGGTCTTGCGATAAACCAACACGTAGGCAGCTAAATCAGGAGATAAGGAATTCCCTGCAAAAGGGAAGTTAAAGTCTGAGGAACACAGTCAAGTCTCCAGGATGTTTCACAAAGGTATCTGGCAGCAAAAGAGAGAGATTACCTATACTCATTATAAAAAGCACATTGTGAAGTCAAGCTCCATAGAACTACCGTAAATCTTTCTGGACATTGCTGCTGCTTAGCCAAATACCTCCCACTTCATTTTTTTCCCTCCTTCCCATCTGAAAGACATAAAAATGTGTAATTGTTATGCTTGTAATGTACAACCAAAGAGACTTCCAGAAAGCTTAAAATCCAGCCCATGACCTTCCGAGGCCCTTCCCAGCTTTCCTGGCCTGTCCTCCTTTTCAGCCAAAAGCAGTTGTGGTTCTTTTTGGGTACCTGGGGAGGTGCCTGCCTTTTATCAACTGAGCTTGAGGGAGACTTTCCCCTTCCTCTTGAGACCCATTTGAATGGGGATAGGAGTCAAGGTGGGGACCCCACAATGATATGTTTCACCTCCCTGCTTGAATCTGATGGAAACCTTGATAAGTGTTCTTCTGTCTAAGGTCTCTGGCAGGGGAACAAAGAAGCCCCTTTAAACCTCACCAGCTTTCCATAGTGAGGAAGTGGGACAGGGGAAGTACAGGGGAGGGATAATGCTATTGAGGTAACATATCATGGGTTCAATTAATACCCGGGCATTTTTTCAAAGAGGCTGTTATTGTTTTCATTTCTGACTGACTGGAGAGTCAGAGCGGCAATCACCTCCGTTGATGTGGGTTTTTTTGCAAATGAAAGCTTGTTTGCTTCCCGGTGGTGTAATCCTATCTGTTTCTCAACCTTCTGTACCTATCACATACCATAGTGATTATGTAGTTGCCTCTCCCGGGCTGCCCAAATTGCACGCACAACAGTGCTTGCAATTTGACCTGGAGCACAGGGAGTACAATGGGATGGGTCCTCCCCCATGAGATGCACACTCAGTCTCTCTGTCGTCTCCCTCTTCCCTATGTGGCCAAATTGTTGTTTGCCTGCCTGATATCTTAAGGAATATGCAACCTAAATGATTTGGTATAATCCTTGTGGTTTAAGGAAACACAGTTTCATGATCAGTGTACTCTTCATTCGTTCGTTCATTTGTTCATTTGTTTGTTTGATCCTTCCTTCCTTCCTTCCTTCCTTCCTACCTACCTACCTACTGACCTACCTACCGACCTACCGACCTACCTACCTACCTACCTACATACATACATACAATGACATATGTATACTATCCCATAGGGCAGTCACTCTAGACAGTAAACAATGTACAGTGGTACCTTGTATAAAGGACTTAATTTGTTCCAAATGAAATTCTGTTAAGCAAATTTCCCTTGTATTAATTTCCCATAGGAATGCATTGAAAATGGATTAATCCCTAATCGCGACCGTTTTTCTTTTGTACAGAAAATCCACTTAAATGAAAAAATTCCAGAGATAGGAGAAAATCGCTTAACAGAATCGCCTATGGGTTGAATCCGTACAACAGAAAAACGGTCACAATTAGGGATTAATCTATTTTCAATGCATTCCTATGGGAAATTGTACAAAGGAAAATTTGATTAACAGAATTTCATTTAGAACAAATTAATTCCTTTATACAAGGCACCACTTGCATAGAGTGAGGTACATCAATAGCCAATCTCCTGGCCTGAAAGCAAGTGCTGCTACTCCTTTCTTTGGTCATCTTTGCCATTGGACAGATAGTGTGGTGGGGGCCATACTGGATGAGAACCAAGGGAAAACTTTTTCAGTGGTTCTGGCTACCTCCTCGTCACTAGCCCCTAGTACAAACATCAGGAATCCAGTTCATTTCCTCAGCCAGTGTTCTGGCCACTTTGTCTTTGCCATCTTGTTTCCCTCTGATGCCAAGCATAAAGGCCAGGACAAACTTCAGCTAAAATTTCGGGAAGGCATCTATATTTGCACAAGTAAAAGCCCAAACTTGAAAGCATTTTTGTACCTTACTTGTTTTGTCTATTCTCCCCTAGAAAATTCCAAAGAACAGCACACAAAATGTAAGACAGAAGAAATCCCCCCGCAATTTTCATTTATTTTAATTTTATTTTATATAGTAACATACCAGGCTTTAGCAAAATGTTTCCCAAGGCAGCTGGCAATAAAATGCAAAACCATAATCATACTGTAGCAAAATCTAATCACAGTGGAAGCCAGCAATTAAAAGCTTCAGACAAAGCATTTTTTGTGGATAAAGTTGTTTATGTAGCCCAGAGTTTTCACCATTAGGTCACAATGATGTACTGCAAGCAGACAGCTATATTTTCTTAATGGAAAAAGGTAGATTGAAAAATACAGTACTAGCGATTCCTTATGTGTATGTTTTCTGTGCATTGTAAACAAACATTAAATGCATGCATACTTACAATAGCCTCTTTTACAATAATGATCATGGCATGAAATTTCATAGGAATACCAGCTGCTGCTTTACTTGTGATGGCATGGCAAAGAAAAGCCACACACATAGCTAGAGTGTTTCAGGCTGATCAACTTCAATACTGCATAATAAAGAAAGCCATTGTGGTACAGAAGTTAAATTGCTAGACTGTGACCCAGGATACATACATACATACATACATACATACATACATATCTGGCCTATATATATATATGTTTTCGTAGATTTTCACGGGTATATGTATGCATGTTAGGGTGGATTCGGGTTTCTTCCCGTGTAGAAATCTGGTTGTTTTGGCGACGTTTCGACGAGGTCTCACTCGTCATCTTCAGGCTGGTGTTCTGGCTTCTTTCTTCTTGAAGCAAAGCGTGGTCTCAGTTGAAGTCCTTCTATAAATACTGCTGGGGGCTGTGGTTTGCTTGCTTTGTTGCTGATTGCCAGAAGCCAGAACACCAGCCTGAAGATGACGAGTGAGACCTCGTCGAAACGTCGCCAAAACAACCAGATTTCTACACGGGAAGAAACCCGAATCCACCCTAACATGCATATATATATATATATATATATATATATATATATATATATATATATATATATATATAGAGAGAGAGAGAGAGAGAGAGAGAGAGAGAGAGAGAGAGAGAGAGAGAGAGAGAGAGAGAGAGTACATTTTTAGAGGGGAGAGGGTGTTCAAAACAATTCAATTATTTAGATGTATTGTTATTTATCTGTGGGGCATCACTATTATTGAAAAAAGTTATATTTATGGACATAAAAACCCATCTAACCAGGAATTTCGGAGAACTACAATCCCCTCACAACAAGCTGTTATTTGTAAGATTTCATAAGATGAAATGTCTAAACAAGTTCTATGACAAAACAAGGTCGCAGAATGACACCAAAACTAGGCAAACAGCAAGACTTGGAAAGCACATGTACCCTGGAAACAAGCACATCCACTGCATTCTTCCCACTGCAGAACGCAGTCTTTTTCAGTAACCATTCAAGATGCCCTCCAGAACAATAGCAAAATCCCAAAATAATAACATGAGGAGGAGGGTGACAAGGACAACGACAACAGTGGCAACTGGCAATAACAAAGATGACAGTGGTGCTGGTGGTAGTGGTCTTGATGGTATTTATTTCTCAATCAAGAAGAGGAAAAATGACTTTGAGTTACTTTGGGGGTATTCTGTAACCTCCCCTCCTGTGAATGTAGATGTTGCAGACTATGGAAATGTTCCATGTCCACAGGAGTGTGGATGGGTGCAGAAGCAGGGATTTTACTCCCAGACATCAGAAAAAGCACATTCACATTAACAGGCACATTTGTTTTGAATAGAGTCAGCTTTCAGTTTTTGCAAAAGATGCAACCAACACCATTTTTGTGCTGTAAAAAAAAGTGGAGTTATTTCCCATTAGAAAGCTTTTTTTTACTACCCCACAAGAAATCAGGGACGTGGTGTGGGGAGGGTAAGGGGTAGGGCACCCTGGGTGCAGCAATTAGGGGGCACCAAATGGCCAACTGACCCCCACCTGCCCCCCACCTGCCATCTCCGAGTCCGGCTGCGAGCAGCAAAGCAGACCGGGAGGCCAGTGGGGCGGTATTCTGCGCGGGGGGCAGGGGGGGGCAGCCGAGCACGGGTTGCAAATTTTCCAGGTGGGCGCAGAAAGAGAGCATGTGTGTGTGAATATATAGGTGGGGAGGGTTTTCTCCATTCTCTGTGGCCAACATATTCAAATCAATGATTCCTACCCAGCCAGCGATCACTTCACACAATAGAACAGCTATTGACACCCATCAACCACAGAGACAGATCAACCCTCCCTTATTACAATGAAACTCTTAATCGCTCCACATCGCAATCAATGATCAACACCTATTCTCCTGAATTGGACAAGTTCCCCCTTTCCCTCAACTATAAAACCCCCCACAATCTCACTCTCTACTCCAAAGCACAGAGATAACTCCTAGCTCCCTGAGCAACTGCCCTCTGAAGATGCCGGCCACAAAGACTGGCAAAACGTCAGGAAAAAAAGCTTCCAGAACATGGCCAGACAGACAGAAAAACCCACAACAGCCATCAGATCATAACCGTGAAAGCCTTTGAGAATACAGTCTTTCTGCTACTGCTAAGATGGAGACAAAACTGCATTTTGACACGGTTGCTACAAATTGCTTTAGTTGAATACTCTTGCCACCTTTTAACCAATGATCTGTCTGTAACCAAAGCATGCTGCTCATATAGGTCTCGGAGAGGGTGGTGGTGGATCAGCTTCAGGTCCTCCTGGATGAAACCGATGGCCTTGATCCATTCCAGTCTGGGTTCAGGCTGCGGCATGGCACGGAATCAGCATTGGTCGCCCTGCAGGATGACCTACTGAGGGAGGCTGATGGGGGCAAGATGTCCTTGTTGGTCCTCCTGGATCTCTCAGCAGCCTTTGATACCGTCAACCACGGTATCCTCCTGGAGAGGCTCTCCGAGTTGGGAGTCGGGGGCCCAGCCTTGACGTGGTTAACTTCCTTCTTGGAGGACCGTCCCCAGAGAGTGAAAATTGGTGAGATGCAGTCAACCCATGGACCCTCAAGTATGGAGTTCCCCAGGGGTAAATCATCTCACCAATGCTATTCAACATTTATATGGGATGGGTCATCAGGAGTTTTGGAGCTTCGTGTCATCATTATGCTGATGACACCCAGCTCTATCTCTCCTTTCCACCTTCTGAAGTGGATGCTGTTCTGTGCCTTGAGTGCTGCCTGGATGCCATTCTGGGATGGATGAGGGCAAACAGACTGAGGTTGAATCCGGACAAGATGGAAATCTTGCGTGTGGGGGCTCCTACCCATCAGTGGGTTGGGAAACTCCCTCGCATTTGGGAGTGTGACTTGGAGGTGCTCAGTTTGGGTGTTCTTCTGGATCCGGCGCTATCCATGGAATCTCAGGTAGTGTAGGTGGTCCTCTCTGCCCATCACCATATGCGGCAGATTGCTCAACTGTGTCCTTTCTGGACATGGGGACTCTCACCATGCTGGTCCATGCATTGATAGTCTCAAAACTGGACTATTGCAACACTCTCTACGTGGGGCTGCCCTTGAGGCTGATGCAGAGACTCAAGCTGACCCAGAACATGGCAGCCAGATTGCTGACAGGGACTAGAAAATACGATCATATATCCCCAGCACTGGTCGCCCTGCACTGGCTTCCAGTTCAGTTCCGGATCGACTTCAAGGTTTTAACTATGACATACAAAGCCCTAAACAGTTTAGGACCTCGCTACTTGTCAGAGCGCCTTCTCCCTTTGAAAACCGCCCATAATACCTGATCCTCCCAGGCTAGGCGTTTGAGGCAACTAAAACCATGAGAGGCCTGAAAGGAAAAAACAAGAAATAGGACCTTTTCTGCCGTTGCCCCTCACCTGTGGAATAACCTTCCACCAGACATCTGCCTGGCCCCCTCTTTGGCTGCCTTTAAAAAACTATTAAACACTTGGTTATTTAAGCAGGCATTCCCTCAAATATAATTCAATTTCAGTGCTCACCTATTAAATCTTGATTTTCTAACTGATTAGCCTGCCAATAATAATGTATATAATAATAATATTTGTTTTATGTCACTTTAGTATTATTTTTATTTTTGTTTTTATTTTATGGTTTTATTGTATGAATGCAGACTCCGGCATTCATTGTCCTCTTGCAGAAAAGACAGGGAAAATAGATGCAAAGGCTAAGCTCTGAGGGAGCTGCAAGGAATTATGGGTGTGGTTGTCTCTATCCATTAGGTTCTGCATAGGAAACCTCTCAAAGAAAAAGAAAGAAAGAAAGAAAGAAAGAAAGAAAGAAAGAAAGAAAGAAAGAAAGAAAGAAAGAAAGAAACCCACATATGTTTACGGTTCTGACAAAAAGAATCTCTGGACTAGATGGGCCTTTGGCCTGATCCAGCATGGCTTTTCTTATGTTCTTATGTTCACTTCCCTGAAATACACTGGGCAGTGGCCTACTTTATGTCTTGAAAGGCTAGGGCCATTCTGGATCACTGCACCATCTCAGCCAGTCAGGAAAGGACCCGTGCAACTGTGTTTTTATGTTCAGTGGAAGAAAGAAACTGAAAAGTATTTGGGCCACACAGCATGGCTTCATGAAATTTCAACCACACTGACCTTTAAGACAGCCCTAATTTCTTGACTTTCTGACGGGCCTCTTGCCAAGATTCTTATAATAACCTGAGGGATCTGTATTCTGATGTTGTCCAGGAAAGAGTTAATGTCGGCCGGGGGGGGGGAGATCTCGCATCATTGTCAGTTCATACTTGTGGAAACTTCGCCACGTTGTTATAAAAATTCTATCAGCACCTTCGGTATTACAAAATTATATTTGTAGCTGATGTCAAAGCTACAAATATGCTCCAAATCCTCCCTTTTGAGCACCATTTCTTATTCTGCTTCTGTACAGGCGGCATAATTTTATGCTTCCTGAGGGCAAAACCTGGAAAGTCATTTAAAAAAGAAACAAATTATGTAATGACTTGCTGAAGCAATCTATAATTGCAGTGCTGGAATGATTCTTTGGGTTCCACCTTTCAGACTAATCAGTCAATCTGCACTAGCTGCTTGTAGCAGAGGAGAAAACGACACACCATTTCAAATCAAATCAAGGCTTACAGCACCCAAGTCTAACCAAATTATTTTAGCACAGGATGCAGACAAACCCACAACCCATGTCTTCATGCCCTAGCAATCAAGGCAGGCTAATAAATTATTAGCTAACACTTTGATAACTTTCCGTGTCACCAAAAAAAAAAATCTGCCTCACCTTGCCAATGATGGAGCAAGATGAGGCAATTTCTGTATTTTGCATATACAAAGTGGGTAGAAGCTGCTGCCAAGCAGACAATCTTATATATTTGAGCTATATTGTCCTAGTATTGAGAAAAGAAGAGAAACTAAAATAGTAAAGTATATGTTTTGGTTTTCTGTGGTGAAAAACAAGGGACTGTTCCCTTAGGACTTCATATTTGAAATATTTTATCTTTGATATAAAGACAGGAATTTCTCCTTCACGTCAATCACATCTGCATGTCTAACAAAATGAAGCATGGAAAAAACAACAGCCTTGTATAATTTTCCGATACTGCAGGGAAGAGGGACAACAAAGGACAGAAACAGAATAAAAAATCTGGAACTAAAGGGGAATGTACTACAAGCAATTGTAGATATTACGAGAAATAGATACAGGTCCAGAAGACAGATTGATAGCTCTTTCTGAATTCTGTGGGTGGTGGTGCATGTCCGTTCTTAGCTGGTGGAATGATTTGTGTAGTTATTTCCCATACAAACAAGCCTCCAGCATGCTAACTGGTTATGTGACCCCTGAGTCATTGGTATCCAGGTTCAGAAGAATTGTTAAAAAATACATTAACTGCATTGTTTGGGACCCCTGCCTATCAAATTTATTTACTGTATGTACTCAAATATGTCTAGTTTTTCAGCCCTAATTTTGGGTTGAAAAGGAGCCCTTGATTTATATTTGGGTCAATACTTTTAGCCACTGAGGCAAGTGCTTGGGTCGGTGGGTAAAAGTCATTTTAAACATTGTGTACCACTTCTCCTGACACCCCTCTTCATCACGGGGGAGTGGCGCACAATGTTTAAAATGACTTTTAGCCACCGAAGCAAGTGCTTGCCTTGGTGGCTAAAAGTCATTTTAAACATTGTGTGCCACTTCCCCAGCTCACAAAGGAGGAGCTGCCAGGCCCTGATGCATTTTCCACCCTAGACTTATACTCGATTCAATAAGTTTCCCCAGTTTTGGGGGGTTAAATTAGGGGCCTTGACTTATATTCAGGTCAACTTACACTCGAGTATTTATTTATTTATTTATTTATTTATTTATTTATTTATTTATATCATCTGATCAATATCTCATTCTTGGAATAAATACTCATAGGGCAATCCTATACATTTCTACACAGAGGTCTGATTGATTTTAACATGCTTTACATACAAATATATATATGTACTCAATGGAAAGGAAAGTGTTCTGCTTATATGGTGCCCCATAGTGCTTAAAGCACTCCCTGAGCAGTTTACCTTATATTTATGCAGGCTACACATTGCCCTTCCCCTCTAGCAAGCTGGGTACTTATTTTACTGACCTCGGAAGGATACCAGTCCCCGGTTATCTGGGATGAACTCCAGGTTGTGACCACAGTTACACACACACACACACACACACACACACACTTAGAGACAAATGATAGGGAACAATCTTCTTTTACACAGATGGAAAATGACTGCTTTCAATCTTGTACCCTGTCGGAATGGTGGCTATGAAGTAGCTCCCTTGCATTGTGGATATTCATTTGTAAAGCTGGACCTGATAATTGAATATGCATGGAGTTTATCCTCAGATGGATTTATGTACATTTTAATTTACAGATTATATGCAATAAATATTATTTTTATTTTATTTGTTATTTACATTTATAAACTGCCGAACCTGATGTTCCACTGATGTTGTTTTGTCTTACATTTTTAATCTGTAACCCGCCCTGATTTCCACTATGGAAAAAGGAGCGGTATATAAGTGTACCAAATAAATAAATAAATAAACCTTCAATAAGGAACTTTGAGCAGTGAACAGCAAAGAGTAAAAAAATAAAATATGCATCATAGTAGACATATAATATGCATACTGTATAATATTATGCAGAGCTCTACCATACCCACTGAGGACAAGACCATTTCACACGTGTTTGACATTCTTTTCACATTCTTATCGACCTCTCTGTTTTTTTTGTCCAGAAAGGATGAAAGGCCTCCTTCATCATTCAAAACCATTCCTCAAGCCAGAGATAGGAATTATTTGGCCACCAGCAGTCGCCGGACTACAACTCCCATCGCCCACTCACTGCCTATGCTTGTCCTTGACTAAGGCTGATAACAATGAGTACAAGAATAGTTAGGGAGCCACAGCGTCACCCTCCTTTTTAGGCACAAGTAGCTCATTATATCTGCGACATATCCTTCCCTTGATTTACAGTAGGGGTGAGCACAAAAATTTGGTTCATTGGTCTACTGGAGTTCATTTACCAGCCCCACAAGTATTCTGTGGTTCAGCGCCCTGTCCCCTTCAGCGGATACCCATTCAGAGGCAGCACTCAGAGAAAGTGGGGCAGAAAAGTTAGGATATTGACTCAGAACCACAGAACACCTGTTGGGCCAGTAAACAAACTGCATCAAACCACCAGCCAGAGCATTTGCGTCCATCTCTAATTGACACATATTGCCTGAGAAGATAGAACATTATCCTCATTTGTTGTTTTCCTTCTGTGAGAAGTTACTTTTAGAAGGGTGTAGTTACTGTCTACCAACAGTTTGCATCACCATAGGCTGACCCCTACTCTGTCCACGATTTTGCTGAGCATGTGCTTAATCTGAGGTGCTTTTGTTGTAGTCATTCAAGTTTTATCTCACAAGTTGCATGCCATCCCCACTTCCCTCCATCTATCACAGCCTTTAAAATGCCTTTTGATCTGGAGGCTGCCTTTTTATCTTTTGTGTATCTGTTCTAAACCTGGAATGACTCCACATCACTGACCAGTGCTCTAAATTCAATCACTTGTCTTTGGCTTACCTTCTCGATCAAGGTCATGACAATGGGCAATGTAGTTTATAATTTTAAGCCCACTTTTAAATAAAATAGAACTACTGCCCAATGTTTTTTTTTCTGTGCAGCCACACAAAGCTCAATGCAAATTAGGCAGATTAATTAAAAATTAAAATTAAAGCTGTCTACTCTTAAGACCACACTGTGGTGATATTTTTATATTTCTCCCTGCCAGCCAAGTATCAAAACCAACATGATGTGAGTCCTGCAACAAGAGATGGAGTAACATATACTCAGAAGTCCAGACATGCATGAACCCCCACACAGAATGATCACTATGGGTGGGTGTGGCCATCAGGATGGCTTCATGATGAATCTTCACTAAACATGTGTTAGATATATGTTGAGATGGAGTTTACCTCCCAGTCTGCATCCATCATCTGAAAGCCATCTCATCACACATCTGGAAAATGCACACAACATATCTGCCTCTCCCATTTCTCTCTTGCAGTCATTAAGCACCGCCAGTAAGAAACCTCCACCCAAATACATATTAAGCTCTGTCTCTGGAGTTGATGAATGTATTTGACATTAATCAATTCAGCTTTACAGACTTATTGGACTGTTCAGCAATTGCTATCTGCATTTGAGTCCTTGTCTTCCAGATCAAATGGTGGGTACTACACTATAGGATAGAGCTTCCAGTTCAGCAGAAGCCCATTCCTAAGGCCTTTTTACACGACCCCTAAGATCCGCTGGCCACTTAAATTCAGACCAGAGATCTTAGGGGTTCCTCGCTCTTCTCTATCCCCACCCCCCTCTGCAATTCCTGGTTGCTGGCTGCCTGAGGGATGGAGAAAAAACAAAGAAAAGAATGCCCTTACCTCTGTTTTGTTCCCGGCAGCATAATACTGATCTCTTAAAGGGGCGGGGTGCAAAAAAAGAACAAACAGAAGCCAGGAGAGCCCCGCACTCACTATCCTTGCACCGGATCAAATATTTGTCTCATCCAAAAAGCAGGTACAAGAAAAGTGCAGTTTGATCGCGCTAAGTGGGCGGGGTCGCACTTAATTGTCTGCAAAGTCCGGAGCTGGTGGGTAAACATTTTTAAGGTCCGGACCTTGCAGCCATTTGTGGCGGAGCTTAGGGGTCGTGTATAAACGCCCCTAGAGATTTCTATGAGCAAGCCACTGTGATGTCCTCTGAGGTATATCAGGCAAGGGCATTCATGAACCTAGAATCCTGATCCTAGAATTACCAAGAATACACACTGTCGGTTGTGGCCTATCTCAAATGTGATGCCAGAATCAGAAATTTTATTCACTGAGGGTCAATGAATAAAATATGAACATTCTCAGTTTACTGTTTATTCTTCTTATCTTGCAAAAGAAGGCCTTTGGCATTTGCACAATTAAAGTGGCTTCTCCTATGTAGGCTAATGAGGCATTTCAGATGGCGGTTCCTCTGACAGAGGTGCCAGCAGGATGTTGAACTACCTAGAATCTCTATCCTTTGAATTAGAAGTCTTGCCCGCCGTTGTAGAGTTTTGAATTTATTGTAAAATTCCTGTTTGCGCTGCAGTAGAAGTACAGAGACTGACAGAGGAGAAGATCTAAAAGTTCCCCAGAGTCTACTCCTTTCTCATTAAATGGCACTCTAAATCTCAGTAACATACTCTGTGATATTTGTAGGAGACAGTTGTTTGAAATCACTCAACAGATCAACAGCAAACAATGACCACCTCCAAAAGACAAAAGAGAGGGAAAGAGGAACTCAGCAGAGAGGCAGGGGGCTTAATTTGGATTCAAGGGCTGGAAGGAATGATTGTTTAGTGCTAGAAGATATCCAATCTCTTAAACCCCTAAAAGTCCCTCTGAATTATACAAACTACAGATAGCATGTGAGCTTGCAAATAAAACCCCAGCACTCTCAACATCATCTATGGCTACTCAGTGGGGAAGAAAAAGTTATTTGTATTTTGTCAGAGAAACTCTCTTCCACAACATTAGGGCATAGAGACTTGCAAAAGAATGAGTCCTCACTATGGGTAATAATCATGAGTGTGTAAAAAGTAAAGGTTCCCCCCGCACATGCATGTTAGTCATGTCCGACTCTAGGGGTGGTGCTCATCTCTGTACTCAAGCCAAAGAGCCAGTGTTGTGCAAGACCATTGCCACATGGCTGCCATGGCTGCAAGGAAACAGTGTTTGACCTTCCCGCTTTTTACGGCGGTACCTATTTATCTGCTTGCATTTACATGCTTTAGAACTGCTAGGTTGGCAGGAGCTAGGGTTAACAGCAGGATCTCACTCCGCTGTGTAGCACCCAGGATTCGAGCCACTGAGCTCTTGACTTAGTAGCTGACTGTTTTCAGTGCTCTAGCCTGCTGAGCCACCATTAATTGATTAGTTAGTTATATGTGCACACACATCAATATTCCCTGCCAGAATAATGCATTTTCAAATTTTGGACAAATTGAAGAAATTTGCACAGTGTCCTCCTATTTTGCTCATTATACCCCCAACTAGATAACAAGTTCCACTGAGCAGTGATAGGCTACTTGGAGTGCTTCCAAAATGTGATTCTTTATTTTTAGTCCTTTTGGAAGATGGGAAAGAGTAAAATGCTTTAGGTATGCGTGATAAGAGCAGTAACAAGCAGACATCCACAACCCCATGACACACGTTGAGTCCTTTGATTCTCATTGTCATTGAACAACATGGACCTGCAAAATTCTGACTCAGAGGATAAGATAAACAACTCTAAAACAATGAGGGGGAAATGGCTTACACTCAGGGTAGTTGTTTTAGTAGTTTGTAAAGCCAACATAAACATTCCAGTAGCACTTTAATGATAGATGCATGCCTATCCATCAAAGGCCCCTTCCGATGGTGACTTATGGTGCTGCCAGTAATACCATATAAGCTTCTGGGTGAGGCCATGAATGGGCCATCTGTAGGATGCCCAGAAGATAAGGCTGTGTGGAAAGCTGACAAAAGGGTTATTTCTAGTGTGAATTACATACTGGCAATGGGGATCATGAGTATCAGTGTTGACGGTTGGCGGGAAGGAGAAGAAGTAGGGATATGCCCTGTTCTGCTGTGGTACCTTGACCACAGTTTTAGGTAACATGCAGAAACCAGAACTGTAGTTACTTAATGACAGGATAAACATTAATACCTGCTAATTGCTGCTGAGGAAATGATGTTTGTTTTATGTCTGCAATTTTCCTCCACAAAGAATAGAAACAGAGAGATTTCTTCTGCTTTTCTAGCCAGATTTATTCTCCCTTCTCTTTCATTTATCCCATCTTCTCTTCCTAGTCCAGGGATGGGCAACTTAACTGCTTCTGCACTTCTGATTTAAAATGCTTTTTCCTTTAGAACAAGGTGCCTTAAAAATCACTGTCCGGTTTTTGAAATGATTTATCTCAAGAAACCCCTCAGCCACACCCATTTTGGCCCCTGTGGGGATTTTTCTTGCGATGGCCACTGGGGGTAGTGTTTGTTTTTGTTGTTTTTACATCACTTCCTGCACCTCCCTTTGTTGTTGTTTTTCCCTTCCCTCTCTAATTTTTTTTATTTATTTATTTTTAAATTTTATTTTATTTTATTTTGTGATACAGACAAATTGGGGAAAGGGTATAGGGAAACATAAACAAGGGGGGTACAAAATACAGAGAGGTGTGAGTTGGTAGTCACCTATATCTAATTGCCACTAGTTTCAATATTTCTACACATCTAAACTGACTCGTATTTATCATAACATATGTACAATAATGCTTTTCTTAATTCTCTAGCTTTTGTTATTATTTTCTCTCTTCTTCATCAATACATAATATTTTTCCCAGACTTTATGGTGATTATTCTTCCTGGAATCATCTAAGCATTCTGATAATTTATCCATCTCTATTGTTTCTAAAATTTTAGACATTAATTCCTGTTCAGATGGTATTCCAGGATCCTTCCAGTATCTGGCAAAGACTAATCTTGCTGCAGTTATCATATGAATAGCCACATATGTTTTTCCTTGTTCTAGTGAATCAGGCAACAAGAAAATCTCTGGTTTAAATTCGAGACTTATCTCTAGGACACCTTCTACCATTTGTTTAACTAACACCCAAAATAATCTCGTTTTTTTACATAACCACCACATATGATAAAATGAGCCCTCCTTCTGTTTACGTTTCCAACATAAATTTGAGATTTGAACATTCATTTTTGCCAACTTGACCGGGGTCATATATCACCTATAAAATAATTTATATATATTTTCCTTGAAGGTAACTGACTTGGTTAACTTCAGGTTTCTTTTCCATATTTTTTCCCATTTTTCAAACTCGATATTGTGACCTATATTTTGTGCCCATTTAACCATACATTCCTTCACTGTCTCTTCCTGAGTATCGAAATCGAGTAAAAAATTATATAAGCATTTAATATGTTTTTCTTTTGTTTCTATAAGAATTCTGTCGAAGGGTGTATTTTCTAAATAAAAACCTTGTTGATTATCTTTTGCATATCTAGATATTAACTGAGATCTCATCCACCAGTTCATCTCCACTCCCTGCATCTCCAATTCTTGTTGTGATTTTAAAGTTCCATCCGGTTTCAAAAGATGTCAACACCTCAAAATATTCTTGTCATCTCTGAAAGGTGGAAGAGTGAATGCTTCTATTGGTGTCACCCACCAGGGGATTTTCATATACATCTGTTCCTTTATTTTACTCCATGACCATAACAAAGCTTTCCTTATTATGTGGTTATTGAATTGTTTAAAGTCCTCTACTCTGTTATACCATAAGAAACCATGCCATCCCCATTTCAGATCATGTCCTTCTAATTTTAACAATCTTGTATTTTCCAGTGTAATCCACTCTTTAATCCCTGTCAGGGCCGCCGCTCTGTAGTATAATAATAGATTTGGGATCCCCATTCCTCCTCTTGATTTATGGTCTTGCAAAGATTTCCGTTTTATCCTCGGTCTCTTGCCCTGCCATATAAACTTGGAGATGCATTTCTCTAAATCCTGGAATATTGATTGTTTTAGTACTATTGGGATTGTTTGGAACAGGAATAATAATTTAGGGAGAATGTTCATTTTATTTGTTGCTATTCTTCCTAGCAGTGATAACTGAAGATGTTTCCACTTTTCCAAATCCTTTTTAATCTCTTCCTTAAATAATTAAATAATTGTCTTTCATCAAATTACTAGTCTTTTTTGATATAATTATGCCTAAGTATTTTACTTTTTTCGCTTCTTGGAACTTTGTAATCTCTAATAACTCTCCAATCTCCTGTTCTCTCATATTTTTAGTTAGTATCATAGTTTTTTTCTGATTAACTTTTAAACCAGCTACTTCTCCAAATTCTTTAAGTTCCTTCATCAAACTTACTGAAGAAGTTAGAGGGTTTTCTACAACTATAAGTAGGTCGTCCGCAAACGCTTGAATCTTGTATGTTTCTCCTCTTACACTAAGACCTTTGATTTCCTCTGAAATCCTCACTTGATGAATCAGCAATTCTATTACCATCAAGAAGAGAAGCGGGGAAAGTGGACACCCTTGCCTTGTGCCTTTCTGAATATCAATTTTGGATGTGCATTCCCCATTGATTTTAATTTTTGCTGTTTGTCCTACATATATAGCTTTGACTGTTTCTACAAACCTCTGCCCCATCTCCATCTCTTCCATCTGTGCTATTAAAAAAGACCAGTTCACGTTATCGAAAGCTTTTTCTGCATCTATAAAAATTAAAGCCGCTTGTCTTCCTGGATGTGCTTCATAATACTCTAAATAGTTAATAATATTTCTTAGATTAGAGTGCAGATATCTCTTTGGAAGAAAACCCGTTTGGTCTTTATGGATCACCTCTGCCAAAACTCTCTTCAGTCTCATTGCTAATATTGTTGCAAAAATTTTATAATCAGTATTCAGAAGCGAAATTGGTCTATAATTTTGTATATCTTCTGGGTCTGTCCCTTCTTTATGAATAACTGTGATTAATGCCTCCTTCCATGAATTTGGGATTTTTTTCTCTTCATGAATTTCATTTATCATTCTTTTTAATGGTTCTACTATAATGTCTTCTAATTCTTTATAATATTCTATTAAAATCCCATCACTTCCTGGCGATTTCATTTTTTTCTGCTTCCTAATTGCTTCTAACACTTCTTGCGTTGAATAAGGTTGACTTAATCCTTCTTGTTGTGTTCTAGAAAGCCTGATATGGTTTTTCTTCTGTATATAATCTCTTTGCTTTTCTTGAGCTACATCCACTTCTTTATACAACCTCACATAAAATTCCTCAACAATTTTCTTTATCTCCTCCAATTTTGTGGCAGTCTCTCCATTTTGTCTTTTCAAACTCACTATTATGTTCTTGTCTTTCTCCCTTTTCAATTTGTGCGCTAACCACTTTCCTACTTTATTTGCATTTTCAAAATATGATTGTTTAACAAATCTCAATTTATTTGCCATATCTTCTGCCACTAGTATATTTATTTTGTGTTGTATAAGTTGAAATTCTTGTTTCAACTGTTCAGTTGTAACATTTTGTTTTAATTGAGACTCTGTCCTCTTTAGTTCTGTTTCTAAGTCTGCATATCTTTTATTTCATCTTCTCCTTTCTATTGCCAATATTTTGATAGCTAGCCCTCGAAAATAACATTTCCCTGCTTTCCATACACTTTGATTTGATACATCTTGTGTGTAATTCCTTTGAAAAAACTCTTTCATTTCTTGTCTTATAAGTCGTATATTTTCTGTTTTTTTAAGAATGTTACCATTCATTCTCCATTGTGTAGGAAGCTTAAATATTTGTAATTCCAAAAGGAAGAAAATCAAGTTGAGGATATAACACCCAGACATTCCCAGAGAAGTAATAAAGGGGTACCTCCAGAGCATTTTCAAATTACCAATATAAATTATGTAATGGCTGAACCTCAAAGTTGGATGGTCAACTTCGGCCCGTCCAACAAGGATGTCGCGGGAGCACTCGCTTCGGTTGGCTACGCCCAGAGAGGCCCAGAAAACTTCGATTCGGAACCGGGCCTTCTCTGTGACAGGCCCGACTCTGTGGAACCACCTCCCCAGTGAAGTGTGCCTTGCAGAGTCCCTGCCGGCCTTCCGGAGGGCATTAAAGACCTTGCTCTTCCACGAGGCCTTTGGTGACCTAGTTTAGTTTGATCAGTTTAGTTTGACCAATTTGTTCCCCCCCATCATCTGCCTATATTCCCAGTGGGTTCATAATTTACACCTGGGTTGCATATTTTAAATTGTTTGTTAATTGTATTATTTATTCTTGTGTGTTGTTGAATTGACTGAACTTGATTCAGCTTATGTGAACCGCCCAGAGTTCCTTCGGGAAGATGGGCGGTATAGAAGTCCCATAATAAATAAATAAATAAATGAGGAGATTTTGCAATTTTCTCCCATGGAGAAAACAAAGTGGGGAAAAGCTATGCAAGATGAGTTTAATTCTCTACAAGAACACGAAGTTTTTTCTTACACAGTACATTATGTACATTATGACCAAGTTTTTTCACCTACAGTAAAGAGTAATACTTTCAGAGTAGCTTTAACTGTAGCAAGTGTGAAAGGTTATAATGTTCACCATTTTGATGTTGAAACTGCATATCTTCATGCAAACATTATAGAAAACATATACATGAAACAAATTCCAGGTTTTCAAATTAATAATCCTAATATGGTATTAAAGTTACACAAAGCCCTCTACGGCTTGAAACAATCAGTGAAAAATTGGAATATGCTTTTAGATAAAAAATTGAAACAGTTGGGATTTAAAAATAGCTTTGCAGTCCCATGTGTTTATTGCAAAAATTCCTTCACTGATGCCCTGCCTACTTTCAGTCTTCTTCTAATTTCTTGGCTGCATTCTTCACTTGGAATGAATAGTGAGGCAAAGGATACAAAAAGCATTGCAATTTCTCCACTCTTGATGCTAAAGTTGTGTATCTGGAATTTGAATTGTGGAAACTGGACTTTTCTTGAGAGATCAGAACATATCTTGTTTCTTGTGCAAGTTCTAACCAGATCTGACCCTGCTAAATGTCTCCTATCACAAAAGGTTTCAGGATGGTATGAAACTGGCACTTTGAACTAACAGGTTTTTGCCAGTAAGACTTGGTTTCTTTAAGAGGCCTTTGGAGAAGTGAAAGGTCAGAACTGAAAAAAGTTTTCCTTTCACAGTGCGGTTCCTGGGGTGAAGTTGGTCAAACTGGACAGCAACCCTTGATTGCATGTAGAGTAAAAAAAATGTTGGGGATTGTATAAAAGATGGATTTCCGGTACTGCATCCTAATAATTAAGCCTGACCATGTATCATGGAGTTTGGACCTTTCCTCAGTCATGTTTGCTGTACTGTATAGCAAATTTTAAGCAATTGTTATGAATTCCCATTGTATCTGAATTATGGGTATGTTTAGTTAGTGTATTTAGCTGGGTTTTGGACATTAAGAGTGCTCCCCTGCTGCCGTTTCTTTTAATCTATATGTATTGATTTGTTGGTTAATTTGTTTTATTATACTGTATTGTATTGTGTATTTGCTGACTTGTTCAGCTGTGTTAGCCGCCCAGAGTTCCCTTTGGGAAGATGGGCGGGGTACAAATTTAATAATAAATAAATAAATAAATATCGCTACTCATCCAAACAGCTACATCAGTCTGAGCAAAGTTAGTGGTGAGGTCTTCAATTTATAATTCACCTTGTTTTCACATCACCCTGGCCTGAATAGGCTTTTTAGGTGGACAATGGCCTGGGATATATGAAAACATATACATGAAACAAATTCCAGGTTTTCAAATTAATAATCCTAATATGGTATTAAAGTTACACAAAGCCCTCTACGGCTTGAAACAATCAGTGAAAAATTGGAATATGCTTTTAGATAAAAAATTGAAACATTTGGGATTTAAAAATATCATTGCAGACCCATGTGTTTATTGCAAAAATTCCTTCACTGATGCCCTCCCTAGTTTCAGTCTTCTTCTAGTTTCTTGGCTGCATTCTTCACTTGGAATGAATAGTGAGGCAAAGTATACAAAAATCATTGCAATTTCTTCACTCTCAATGCTAAAGTTGTGTATCTGGAATTTGAATTGTGGAAACTGGACTTTTCTTGAGAGATCAGAACATATCGCTACTCATCCAAACAGCTTCATCAGTCTGAGCAAAGTTAGTGGTGAGGTCTTCAATTTATAATTCATCTTGATTTCACATCACCCTGGCCTGAATAGGCTTTTTAGGTGGACAATGGCCTGGGGTATATGAAAATCCCACCATCCTAACACCCATTAAGTGTGGGTCATTAGCTGTGGCCTTGCTAGTGGATGTGTGAAGTGCTTCTGATTTGTCTGGGGATTGATGAAAAGGCAGCTTGATAAGTAGGAGATAGATTGTGTCTGAGTCTCCCAACTCTGGTGAGAGTGGGGGGGGGGTTCAATACACACATAAATGGCTTTCCTGGCCCCTCTCTCAACCCACCTATCTTCTCTGTCTAATATGTATACACCCACATCTTTGAATAAATGCCCTTTGTCCTTCAAATGGAGGTACACTGCTGATTCTGGTCCTGAGCAGTTGCCCCCCACTTTGTTGGGAACCAATCCCCTTCCAAAATGAAACACCCATCTCTACTCTGCTCACTCCTCACTCTATTGGACTGCATACCTGTATACTACTCTTGTGTTTTGGTGCTTAAAATGATTTTTGGGAAAGAACACACTCCTGTTTACTTCAAACCCACAAACACACTAAGGCAGAGATACATCCACCGAAAAGACCCAACACCAAACACAAGAATATCTGGTAACATTAATTTAATGCTTTCATCCTTATAAATATACAGTGGTACCTCAGTTTACGTATGCCTCAGTTTACAAAAAGAAATTATTGGAAATGGGGATGCCTCGGTTTAAGACAATTTTAAACAGAACACCCTGGTTTACGTTTTTCTGTAAAGCATTGCGAAAAAAGTGTACTCACGATGCATTGCACCTCATAACTTGTGGGTAGCAGTTGGTGTCGAGTGTGGAGGTGTGGAAGGAGTTTGTGCCTTTTTTATTGAGTTTTGAAGCCATTCTGGACATTTTTTGCAGCAGTTTTTGGATTTTTTGAAAAAATTGGTGCATTTCTCAAGTGGCTGAAAGGCTTCATCATTTGCATGTCTTTACTATGTCTTATGGATTGGGGGAGTTTGTGTTGTGCATGCATTTTATGGTGTGTTGTGCATGGCGGGGATTTCTGCTCTGCATGGGTTTTTCCTGTGTCTTATGCATGGGGGCAGATTCCATGCCAGTTCATGTGTGTTCTGTCTGTTCTTGCAGCATTCTGGGAACTTGTTTGCATGCCTGCTCTGTTTTCTGCATTGGGGGTGTTTCTCCATGCTAGCTCATGTGGACAAATTTTGGGGGCTTTTTCCCACTTTTTCTGACCTTTGAAATGGATTAATTGGTTTTCAATGCATTCCTATGGGAAACTGCATTTTGGTTTATGATTTTTTTATAATACAAAATGGCCCAGAAAATGAATTCATTTTGTAAAGCAAGGTACCACTGTAACCTGCTGCATTATTATTTCCCATTAAATGTGGCTGGAAGATTTGTAACAATATAATAGGACTTCATATGCTGCAATATTGAAATATGTTCTGTGGACCTGAGAGTGAGAAGGTTTCTAAAACTGGCTTTTTAATATAGCCAGTGGCTGGAATAATGGACTAGAACTATAAGGATGTGTGAATTCAAACCCTTAGGAAGCCATGAAACTCACAGAGAACCTTTGGACCAGTCCTTCTTTCTTAACCTAGCTTTATGTAGGTCAGGATTGTTGGAAACAATGAGAACCAAGCACACTGCAAGGCAGAAAACAGAAGGTAAAAATGTGATATTATATATTCAATAAATTGTAGGTGGCCGTGCTGACTGAAGATGAAAGGAGCTGCCGTGGAATAGATTGGGTTGGAGAAGGCAGCTTAAATATTTCAGGGTCCTCCATTGTACTCTTGCATAATGTCTTATTAAATATGTAGCTGGCCTTCTGCAGTTTTATGCCCACCACCCTTTTTAATGGTATAGTCATGATTCTCCTGGATTTTAATATTGAGGATTCTTTTGATCTTTTTTTCCAAATACAAATCTTAATGAAATGTAACTTTGGGATTATTATATACACCTATGCTTACCCACAGCCCAGCCCCCCTGCCATTCCATCTTAAAATTCTCTATGAGTTGCCCCGTTAAAGAGGCCTGTGCAGCAGCAACATGGCCATTCCATCTTGCATGCTCTCAAATTAATTCTCGGTTATGGAGAATTTAATAAATGTAGTTGACAGGGTAATTGTTAAATAATATGCAGGCCTCATCACTGCTCAAACACAAAGAGCCTTTAATTGTTTTTTGGCATCCTAGGAAAGGGTGAGGGGGGAGAGGGCTAAGTTAACAGACAACATGTAATCCATCTGTGTTTGTTTTTGTGCATCCTAGACTTGTGGAGAATATTGGCAAGAGCTGTGGCCTGGGGTACAATGACCTTCGTTCACCCAGCGAAGGAATAACTCCGAAGACTAATTGTGTGTAAAACAAGAAGGTTTCTTCTCTTTAGATTATGACCTGGGTCGCTTCAAGCATGTGGGAGAAAATGTGTTCAGATAATGGCAACACATTTTTAATACTCTTAATTGTGTTTAGATTACTGGAACATTTCCCAACCAATGGAGTCCATGTTTCGGACAACATTATCAGCTGCCATTCCGCAAATGGGCTGGCCAGTAAAATCCTCGATGGAGTTTTCTTGGCAACTGCATGTGCAATGCTTCTGCATCTATCGAAGCTTCTTTTGAAGAATCAACCCAATCTTAATCCCAAGGAACAATAGCTGCTTCGCTTCAGATCTCCTTTATCACACGGTACTTAAATCACTTCCTTGCCAAAAGGATACCCTGAGTTATTTTATTTTTTTAATATGCTTGGCTATTTGGCACAAGAGCTGGCCGTTGCCTAGGAAGATTTATTTATTTGTTATTTATATAGCTTGTATGCCGCCCACTACCCAAGGTCTCTGAGCAGCTCACAATCAAAATAAACAATTCAGACAATTAAAACATCAAATTGCAATAAGATTAAAACAATAAAACAGTTAAATACAATAAATACAATATATTAAAATAATACACTAAAATCGCCGTCAGGACCCAAAATAATCAGTTAAAAAACTTCTGGAACAGGAATGTTTTTACCTGGTGCCGGAATGTCATCAAAGCTGGCGCCAGGCGGGTCTCTTTCGAACCTGAGGTATTCCTGCCACTGCAGATGAAGTCACACCTTCACAGGGTCTGTTTTTAAGTATTGTTTAAAGTTGTGTCCTATTTTGCCTTGCAAGGCACAAACATAGGAGAGCATACCTTGGGGGTTGAAGGACATCATATGACATGGTAAAACCGGGAAAGTTTGCATTTTGAACTACATGTCCCAGATACCTCCAGCCAGCATAACCAGTGGCCATGATATCTGTGGGATTTTGAAAGATTCAGGCACATTTCCAAGCTCAGCCCAAGGTAGCTTATCCCAATAATATGGCCTTTGACATAGAGAATGTTGAGGGTTTTGATTTTTTTTTAGTTAAATCCCTTTAGCTGTCCAGCAAACGTGCAGGGATTCTTGGTGCAGAATAGCCTCAGGTTCCTCAGTAGTCCACCCCTTTTTCATTAACTGGTACTTACCGTTTCAATAACTCACTACATTCATAGGAGAAAGAATAAAAGCCATTTTCTCTACTTAACATTTGTGAACCAAATATAGCAAACCAACAAACATGACTGCTTTTCAGCAACAGACTTCAACAAGAAATGCTTGCAAAGCCCCTTTTGATTTTGCTAGACCTCTCAGCTGCTTTTGACATAGATGATAGCATCCTCCTGACTCATCTCTCTGAAATGGGAATTGGGGGCACTGCATTAAAGTGGCTCCAATCATTCCTGCAGGATAGAATGCAGAAAGTTGTGTTAACCTGTGGAGTCCCCCAGGATTCTGTTCTGTCTCCTATCCTATTTAATATCTACAGTATATGAAACCACTGGGGGAGATTATCAGGACTTTTGGGGTTAGGTGCCACCAGTATGCTGATGACACCCAGCTCTGCTTCTCTTCACCTCCAGATTCTGAGGGAGCTACTATCTCAACTTGACTGTTTAGATGCAGTAATGAATTGGATTAGGATGAACAAAATGAAACTAAACCCAGACAAGACAGAGATGCTTCTGGTCAGTCAAAAGGGAGAAGAAGGGATAAGGATGCAACCTGGACTGGATGGGGTCACCCTCAAATTGAAAAAAGAGGTGCACAGCTTGAAGGTTGTCTTGAACTCATCCTTGAACCTGGATGCCCAGGTCGTGGCTGTGGCCAGGAGCATATTTGCAGAATTAATGCTGGTACGCAAGTTACACCCGTTTCTTGAAAAAACAGCTTTGGCCACGGTGATTCATGCCCTAGTGACATTCCAGCTAGACTACTGTAATGCGCTCTATGTGGGGCTACTGATGAAAAGTGTCAGGAAACTTCAATGGGTCCAAAAGGCAGCAGGCAGATTGTTGACTGGGGCGGGGTACAGAGATGCATAGAACCTGTTTAAAACAATGGTAGTAGAGGCCCAGCAAAAGGGCATACCACAAAGAAAGAAGAGCTCATCTAAGTCCAAGAGGGCACAGGCATGGTTAACGAGTGGAATTAGAGAGGCTCTAAAGTGCAAGGAGAGGTCTTTCCGTAACTGGAAATCATCCCCAGATGAGGAAAATAAAAAGGAACACAAACTCTGGCAAAAGAAATGTAAGAAGATTATAAGAGAGGTAAAGAAAGACTTTGAGGAACATATGGCTAGCAATATAAAGGGTAATAACAAAAGCTTCTTTAAATATGTTAGAAGTAGAAAACCTGCCAGAGAACCAGTTGGCCCTCTGGATGGTGAGGGAGGAAAAGGGGAGGTAAAGGAGGACTTGTAAATTCCATAGAAATTAAATGAGTTCTTTGCCTCTGTCTTCACGACAGAAGACCTTGGGCAGATTCCGCTGCCCGAACAGCCCCTCTTGACTAAAGAATTCAATCAAATACAGGCTAAAAAAGATGATGCTTTAGGTTTAATTGATAAATTTAAGATCAACAATTCACTGGGTCCAGATGGCATTCACCCAAGGGTTATTAAGGAACTGAGAAATGACATTGCAGATCTCTTAACGGTAATATGAAACTTGTCTCTTAAAACGGCCACAGTGTCGGAGGACTGGAGGATAGTGGATGTCACACCAATTTTTTAAAAAGGAAGGAGGGGGACCCAGGAAACTACAGGCCAGTTAGCCTTATGTCTGTCCCAGGGAAGATGGTAGAAAGCCTCATCCAAGAGAAAATCTTAAAACACATAGAAGAACAAACCTTGCTGAGGGAAAATCAGCATGGCTTCTGTAAGGGTAAGTCTTGCCTGACAAACCTTTTAGAATTCTTTGAAAAGGTCAACAGGCATGTGGATTTGGGTGAACCGGTGGATATGGTCTATCTTGATTTTCAGAAGGTTTTTGACACAGTCCCTCACCAAAGGCTGCTGAGAAAATTGCACAGTCGGGATAAAAGGACAGATCCTCTTGTGGATTGAGAACTGGTTGAGATCCAGGAAACAAAGAGCAAGTATCAATGGGCAATTTTCACAATGGAGAGAGGTGAAAAGTGGTGTGCCCCAGGGATGTGTCCTGGGTCCAGTGCTTTTCAATCTGTTCATAAATGACGTGGAGACAGGGATAAGCAGTGAAGTGGCCAAGTTTGCAGATGACATGAAACTTTTCTGTAATGTAAAAACCAGAGAAGATTGTGAAGAGCTCCAGAAGGATCTCTCTAAACTGGGGGAATGGGCTGTGAAATGGCAAATGCATTTCAGTGTAGGGAAATGTAAAGTAATTCATATTGGGGCAAAAAATCCAATCTTTATCTATCAACTCATGGGCTCAGAGCTATCAGGCACAATTCAAGGTGCTGATCTTAACCTACAAAATACTGTACAACCTGGGTCTTAGCTACGAATCTCACATTATGAACTGACTCAGGTGTTAAGGTTATCAGGAGAGGCCTTTCTCTCCAACCTGCCACCTTCACAGGTACGTCTCATGGAAACACATGAAAAGGCCTTCTTGCCTGCTGCACCCAGACTCTGGAACCGCCTCCCACTAGAGGAGAGGACTGCTCCATCTCTGATGTCTTTCCAGAAACAGGCAAAGACCTTTCTCTTCAGGCAAGCTTTCCCTGAATGATGGACTACCTGTTACGTGTCTTTTACATTAATCTATATGATCACATAGACTTTGAGTTTATAACCACTTATTACCTTGTGTGCTTGCATTGACACTATGTTTTCTTATCACCTCATCGTCATCAATGTTATTTTCCATCACTCATAACTTTACATGGAACTTTACTCCCCTTTAACTGCTCATGTTCTCTTGTAGTTTTAATATAATATTGTCTATTAATGCTGTAAGATGTCCCTCAATTCCTTGTTCTCAAATTAGTACCTGAACACGTCTTAATTGTACTGGGCTGTATATTATACTTCATTCTGTAAGCCACCTTGGGTCCTTTTTCCAAGGAGAAAGGTGGGGTAAAAATACCCTATAATAAATAAATAAATAAATAAATAAATAAATAAATAAATAAATAAATAAATACTCCGTGGGAGATTTCTAGTGCCCCAGTCTATGGCTCTAAAGGAAAATTCCCTGTACCTTGTTAACCACAGATCTCATGAATCTATTTGATAAATTCATGCCATGAAAAAAGTGCTATACTTCTGTAGGAATTGTTCCGAGGGTCTGAAATTACAGAATCAATTTGAGGCTCTTTCCCTCATCACACCTGATGAGGAATGCACAGAGGAACAACCAGTTCCACCTGAGGATCTCTCCTTCATCACACTTGATGAGATACAGGAACAAACAACAGGAACAAACTGAAGACCTCTCCCTTAATATAGTTGATGAGGTGCATGTAGTTCAGGCATTTCCAAACTTCCACCCTCCTGATGTTTTGGACCACAACTCCCAGAATTCTAAGCTTAGATTGCCAATGGCAAAGGACTGTGGGAGTTGCTGTCCAAAACATCTGGAGGGATGAAGTTTGGACGTGCCTCATGTAGATGAACAGATTGCAGGAGAGAGGCACCTTGTGCTAGATGATCCAATTACAGTGGTACCTCTGATTACAAATTTAATTCATTGTCAGAGGCAGTTTGTTTTCTGAAAAAAATTGTTCTCCAAAATGTGGTTTTTCATTGACATGAATGGGGAACTGATTAATCAATTCCAGAGGTCCAAAAAAGGCAAAAAAGCCTTTTTGTTGTTGTTCAGACCTCATTATAAAGTGCACTGTAAAGTCATGAAGTGCTGGAACCCCTCCCTGGAACATCCCCCCTGCAGACAGAACATGAGATGCCCCCGTCATGGATCCCCTTTAGGGCTCTGGTGCTCCCGCCTGCCCACCTTCCCCTAAGATTGGCTGCCAAGACAGGGAAGCTGGCCCCACCTCTCTACTCTGGAGCATCAGCAAGATTGGTGGCAGAGGAAGGCAGCTCCAGAGCACCAACAATATCAGTGGTGGAGGCAGGGAAGCTCGCTACACTGTGTGGCTCCACAGTGCTGGCAAGATCAGTGGCGGAGGCAAGCGGCTCCAGAGCACCAGCAAGATCCCCCAGCCTCCATCTCTGCTGCCTCCTGCACTCCGCATCTGGCCTCTGTCTCTGCTCCTTTCCCCCTCACCCAGCCTCCATCTCTGCTGCCTCCTCCCCTTGCCTGGCCTCCATCTCTGCTGCCTCCTCCGCCATCTCACCTGGCCCCTTCCACTGCTGCCTCCTCCCCCGCTTTGCCCAGCCCCACCTCTTCTACTGCTGCTGCTGCTGCTCCTTCTTCTCCTTGTCATTCCACCAGGTGCCAAAGGCAGAAGGGCTCACCAGGCCCCAGTGGTGGCCGAAGCAACCCGCCACCTCCAGAGGCTGAGCTGGCTGCTGCACCCACAGAGGTGCCCTCGAGCCAGACAAAGAGGCTCTTGGATGCCAAGGCTCTTCACCCCTTCTCGCCCGGCCCCCACCTCTGCCACCTCCTCCCTTGCCATCCTGGGTATACTGCAAGGCAGTATAAAACATTCTTTATCGGAGGCAGCCCATAGACAACATTTCCTATCTGAGGCAGCCCCATCTAGATTTGATTTGTTATTTGCATTTGTTATCCAAAATTTGGAAATTAGCATTAATTATCTAAAATATTTGTTATCAGGGGCATTCGTTATCCGGGGTATTACTATATTAGAAATACAGAGATATGGATTTGTGATGTGCAAGATAACCATATGGTGACTTGCCTGTCAGGTTCAAAGCTTGTAGACATCATTCATGAGATATCTAGATAGCCTATTAGAAAGAACCGGGAAGGAGCCAGTGGTCATGGTACATGTTGGTACCAATGACATCAAGATGGCCAAGTGGTCAGTCCTGGAAGCCAAATTCAGGTAGTTAGGAAGAAGATTGAAGTCCAGGACTTCCAAGGTAGCATTTTCAGAAGTGCTGCCTGTTCTTCATGCAGGACGCACTAGGCAGGTAGAACTCAGGAAGACTCAATGTGTGGATGAGGCAATGATGTCGAGAGGAAGGGGTTCAGATTTTTCAGGAACTGGAGAACATTTTGCGATAAGCCAAACCTGTTCAGGAGGGATAGGTTGCACTTGAACCATGATGGGACCAGATTGCTGGCACTCAACATAAAAAAGGCTGCAGAGCAGCTTTTAAACTGATAACTGGGGAAAAGCCAACAGGAGCTGGGAAGCATCAATTTCAGGAAAGTGTCTACTTGAGTAGTGAGGAGGATGCAAAAATTACTGATCAGAGCCAGGAGCTACCACCAGCACTCCAGCAGAAGGATGCAAGAGGGAGTCCAATGATGCAACTGGACTCAAAAGGCTGCATCAGAAAAGCATCTATAAATGCTTGTATGCAAATGCCAGAAGCCTCCAGAACAAAATAGTGGAGCTGGAATATTTGGCAATAAATAAAAATATTGATATTATTGGCATCACTGAAACCTGGTGGACGGATGATAACCAATGGGATACAGTTATCCCAGGCTGCAATCTCTACAGGAAGGACAGGAAGGGGCAAATGGGAGGTTGTGTAGCCTTGTATGTCAAAGTGATAAAAATTGTACAAATTGGAATATCTAGGTGATTTGGAGTCAGCATTAGAAACTGTGGGTATGAGTATCAGGCCACAAGGATGGTCTAACCATGGCCATATAGTATCAGGGACCTAAGCCCCTGAGGGAGACTGGCAGTTGGAGAATGCTGTAAAGGAGGCATCCACGAAGGGAAACCTGGTTATAATGGGGGACTTCAATTACCATCACATAGACTCGCTGAACTGTTGTTCATCACATGATAAAGAGAAACACTGCAAGGAAACACTGTTTTACCTTTCCCGCTTTTTACGGCGGGACCTATTTACCTACTTGCATTTACATGCTTTTGAACTGCTAGGTTGGCAGGAGCCAGGTTTAACAGCGGGAGCTCACTCCACTGCAGTAGGACCTGGGATTCGAACCGCTGAGCTGCCAACCTTGCAGCCAACCATTCTCAGTGCTATAGTCCGCTGAGCCCCCACGCCCACCACCCCATCTTGTAGCTATGAATTCCTTAAAGCAGACTGGCAGACTATAAGTGCCATATTCTCTGCCCAATGAACATGCTTAGCTGGGGCAGATGAGACACCTATTACGCTCAAAACATCTGGAGGGCTGCAGTTGGAGAAAAGCTGTCCCATGAAGAAGCCCCTTGTGGTTAAGATGTTTGAAATCACATGGATCAAAACATTCCTTTGCAGTCTACCCACAATGTTTTACACTGCCCCCCCAACCTTTACTTTCCACCACAGAATAATCTGCCTTTTCCTTGAAATAATTTTGGTATATTCACAACTGTACGTCTGGAGACGTACAAATGGCTTTTCAAATGAAAATTAATCCACCAGGGCTCTTAATCACGTAGACGTTACATATACACCGTTAATCATGCAGATTAAATAATGGGGTGCAGATACTGAATGAGTAACAGGAAAATGTTTACCTGATTATGGTCTTTTCTGCGGTTTAGCATTTCAAAGGCTGAGTGATTTTTGACCCCAGAGATGAGTGCTCCTTGAGGATCAATGTGGGCCATGCGATTGATGAATAACTTGTCAAGAAAAGGAATAGATTTGGGTTCATAGAAAGCGGTTCATAGAAATATACAGTGCAGGAACGCATCGCTCTCGAAAGGAAAAGAACAATTAAGATCATTCTCCACCGTGAACTGTAAAACGTGTGTGCGGGGGGGGGGATTATCCACTGGTCCTGGAGTACAAAGAAAGTATTGAACTAATTTAATAGAAGTTTTAAAAAAACTCATGTACACATGTCTTGATTTATGCTCTTCACTAGGGTAACTCAAAAGAAGCAAAACACTTATTTTAGCATGGCTTCTTTGGAAGCATTACTTTAAGCCTATGCTGCAGAGGGTTAAGCCTTGGAGCACATTGTGAGGTGTGTATCCTGTTCTAAGAGTGAAAAATTGTCTGCTCACATCATGTTGGATGTTGTCCAGGATGTACTGTGTGGAAATAACTTTTTCTGCCTTAAAGGCTGTGTGTGATTAATTCTTTCCAACAGCACACACCACCGTGGCAGTAAAGAAGATACTTTCTCGTCTTTTGTGATGAAACTGTAACTTGTAAAATTTTTGATCTCACCAAACGAGGGAAGGAAGAATATCATATTTGTCACATTGGGGACCTCATGTTCTTTTATGAGTGTTATTAACATTATGGAGGAGTACCACATACAGATGTGTGTGTTCAGGGGCTCCAGTTACTTTTTTAACAGGAAGAACAGTGTAATATTTAAGCAATTCTAACTATAACTTTAACTCTAATTGCTTTGAGACAAAAGTTTATTTTAGTTACTTCTCAATGGTAACTTTTAGTCTCTAGCATCTTGCTTAGGAAGAGCAAGAAAAATGCATGCATTTATTTATCGATTATCTATCATCTCTCCCATGTTCTTGTTTTCTTCAAGTGTCTTTGAATAACTTATTGCTGTTACTTCTAAAACAGGGAGGCTTGCAACCATTCACTAAATAGTCATTCTGATTGGTTCATTCAAATCCTGGGCCTCCTTATCTCTCCACTCAAGTTATCAGCCTGACCCATGATTCCCAACGAATGACACTTTCCTGAATTACCTCCTGTTTGACTTCCCACACCTCTTGTGAGGTCAGCTAAGAGAACGTAGAACAAATGACCACACCTTGAAGAAATAAGTGGGCAAAGAAACAGTGGAACTTTCTACACTGTATTCCTTCTGAACCTGAGTTTCCCACATAGTCAAGAGAAATAATTCTGAAAATGGTGTATAATAAATGCAGTATCTTATGAAGAAGGAAAGGAACCAGAATGTTAAAGTGCTAAAAAATACTATGAGGCAACCAAAATAATGAGCAGGGATGTGACATTCTCTCAGTCTCAATTTCATCCAGTTTTTCCATCTGCCACCTGCATCCTTTCCCAACACTTGTTTTATTCTGAGATGCGGGGTTTTTCTTTTCCTTGAAATACAGCTCCCTAAAAATGGTGTGCAGATTTACTTTAAAAGAACTGAGTTGTGCATGATTTCTCCATTTGCCAAAAGAGGATTAGTTCATATTTTTCAAAATCATATACCGTATTCTGAGCCATTCACATATTTCCATGTACTGTTTTGAATTTCTGCAAACACACTCTCTCACAAATGTACAGTTATTAGTAGAGATGGGTACGACTTAGCGGTATTCCCGTTTCCGTTTCCGTTACTCGGTTCCGTTACTCTACGGAAACGGTAACGGGAATTACTCTGCCAGACTTTGAGCTCGAACCGATGAACGAACAATTTTGGTCTGATTTGTCATGCTCGTTCCTTGCATCGCTCGATCGCGCGATGCCACGCGGCACAGAAAAAAAGTTTTTTAAAGTTAAAAAAACCCGGTTCCCGGCCAAAAAGCAGGCGGAAAAATGCCTGCCGTGCCTCAGGGCACCTACCAGAGGGGTTGTTTCTGGAGGTCCCCGTCCTCCCCCCCATCCCCCATCCTGGGCTGCTCTGGTGGGACTCGCTGCAGGCTTGCAGGCAGCCAGCAAAAAGCCCAGTCTCGCCGGCCGCCGGCCGCCGCAATTAAAGCGCAAGCAAGCGGCACGGACGGCACAGGAAAAAACTTTTAAACTCTCCCCCCACCCATTCCCGGGCCAAAAAAGCAGGCGGAAAAATGCCTGCTTGACTAAGGGCGCAGGGCACCTACCGGAGGGGTGGTTTCTGGAGGGGGGTCCCGCCTCCCCCCCGTCCTGGGCAGCCGGACTCGCCATGCCATGCGGTGCGGGCGGGGGATCCAAAATGGGGCGGCAAACACAATATTGTTTTTGAAATCGTGGTCCAAAAACACACAAGCACAACAGAAACACGCGAAAATTTATAAACTGCCAGATTTTTCACAGTAGCAGTGGGTTTTTTCTTGCAACAAAATGTCTCTCCTCTCCTCCTCTGTCCTCCATTGATTTTTTTTTTTTTTTTTTTACACCTGCGCAATGATGGGCTGGCCGAGTGGCCAGCCATGTGGGAGTGGACGACCATGCAAATTTTTGGAGCCATCCCACCAATCGCATGGCCACTTGGCCATGGAGACTTCTGGGATGTGCCAAAAGCCCCCTAAAACCTGCCCTAGCCCCCTAACCCTAACCCTAATCCTTGACTCCAGTCCTTACCCATACGTCACAGACTGTCTTCTTAGTGGGTCAGAGAGGCACCCAGAGGTGCAACCCACTAGCCCACCGTAACCTTACCCGTCACTAGCCTAACCCTAGCCCTTGCACTAACCCACCTTACCCTAAGCCAGATCTACTTGCATTGCACTACTCCCTTCTTTGTGAGACATGCCAGATCTACCTTGCTCTGGGTTCACTGCCATCACTAGTCTCACTGTCTGCAACTGGTATGCATATCCATTCTTTGTGAGACATTTTGCAGCAGCAGCAGGTGAGGAGGGAGACCCCCATGTAGAGGGGTCCACCTGCTTCCCTTTCTCTGGGTTCAGGCTGCCCTCACTAGTCTCACTGTCTGCAACTGGAGGCACCCACCCCACAGAGGTGCCTCCAGGAGCCCCCCCCAAAAAAACCAGTACTAACAAAAACAAAAAAATGAAAAAACGAACCAACTGATTTTTGCAAATTTTCGCGAAAACCGGAAACAACCCAAAACGGAACCGGCCCGACTAACGACAACTCGGAATTTTTTTTTTCAAGTCGTGCCCATCTCTAGTTATTAGAATCAGTGTTTATCTCACAGTGAGCCTGTGGTGGTATAAAATGGGGAGAAAGGCGGCATAAAAATAAAGTTATTATTATTATATGTGCAAATTAAGAGAACTTCCAGACATTGTCTTGCATAATTAAGGACAGGAATCAGAATAATCTAAGAATAACCTAGAAAACAGGGAAACAAGTTGAGCATGAAAATCAAATCTGTATCAGCCCTGTCTGCAGTTCACTGCAGTCTCCCCCTCCCTCAAATCCACATTAACACATATTTATTCATAATAATTCCTTATTTCTCTCAGCACATCTGTATTTTAGCACCCAAAAAACCCTAATGAAGTCAGTCCAGTTCTACTGCCAGCATGTTGGGGTGGCCAATTAAGATATTTCTCAAATAGCTTCAGCAATCATAAAACTAATAGCTGCAAATATTTACATTACTGTTATCAGTAAAGTAGCTATATATACACAAGCACTAATAAGGACCACCATTCCTTCATTAAGATATGAAGCAGCTGTTTGATGGCCGATTCAGAAATGCTGCCATTTAGTAGAGGAAAAGTGATTTGATTTCTTTATAGGTCCTTTAAAAGTAAATTCTTTTAAAGATAAATTCCATACTTCCCTCCCCCCCCTCTCTCTGGCAAGAAACTTTTAAATATAATTCATATAAAAGCTCCAGTTAATGTATGCATTGTCTCTCTTTCCCAATTTCCTCTTCCTCCACAACCACACTTGCAGATTCCCATATGAAACATGGGCATAAACGTGACAGAAAAAAGTCCAGTTCCAAGGAAATTCTCAATTTGCATTGCTGGCAGTTCACCTTGAGGGAATAGCATTTCATGTTTTTGTCCCCATGTTTTGTTGTCCACCTACATTCAGGTCTTTTCCTGAGCTGGAATGATAGATTAGTGTAATTTAACAGGCCATTGTCTGCAGTGATTAGGGGTTTTTCTTTAATTACAGCTGATGTAATCCCAGGAAACCATTGGTGATTCTTCAACAGCACTTAATGACCAGTTTGTTAGTGAAGAGCTCAGAACAAAGCCAGGGGCAGGTTAAACCCTTCTGAAGGGGTTGTTAATCTCCAAACAAGAGCTCAATGCCACTATTAACAGTGTTTAGCTATCCTCTGAATGGGTGCAGTGGTGGGAAATGGCCCAGCTGTAATGGCTTTACACAGAGTTTGGCTTGAGTTTAGAAGAAAGGCTTGCCTCAAAGTCAAGATGTTGCCCCCTCTCTGTCTTGTGACTTCATGTCCCTCTCCTAAACTCATGATGAGATTTTTCGGTGGGATTTTTAAACATCATGGCCATCAAAATGTCCAAAACGTAGCTCAACCCTAAGAGAAAATTATATCCAAGAAAATGTTGCTTTGGCCTCTTCTTACCATGAATGTGTTATCGTTCAGTTGTTAGCAGCCCACTAGAATTTCTGCCCATCAACAGAAACATGCTGTTCTATAAAACCTATCTCTCTGGACTTCCTCAGTTATGCAACCCTACCTTCAGTGCTTCAGAATACTTAAGGAACTTCCAGCTATTTCCTGGCAATTGAGGCCATTCCGAGCCACTCAGTAGAGATTTGTGGGGGGAAGGTGTAGCCTAGAGTGTGGTGACTAGAATGCTGTTATTGTCTGCCAACATGAAGTGGAAACATTGAAGTCAAGTTCCAGGATAACTTCATTCTTGGATTTATGGGCGCACCTACTGAATTGATGCTTCCTGTGGTAGGAAATGGTGGACCTATGCCAGCTTCCTTTCAGCACTATTTCCCGTCCACACAGGATGGGACGCCAAATGAGGGAAGGACCTTATAAGGACCCACTTGTTTTTCCCGTAGGCCAAAGAGCAACTAGGGTAGCCATTCTTCTGGAAGAATGGCAGTGTGGAAGAGTTACCTCTCCCGTATTAGAAAGCCCCTGTCTGATCTCATCATCGGGTAGCTGCCTCATCTTTGCCCCTGTTCTTTTGAAAGGTCTTCTTTGCCATTAACTGTGTGCTGCACAACTTTCACTGTGGTAACTTTACTGTCCAGGACCCTATCTGTGGCCTCAGCATGGCTGGTGCTGTGGTCACAGGAAGATGAGGCCATTATTATACCTTTTGCTTCCAGGGATTGAATCCAGCTTCCTGGTATAAGAATTACTTAAGACCCAGGATCTAGCACTCTGTTTGTAATAAGCAGGAAAGGATGTAGGGTACACCTCTTAAGCTAAAAATGTTTAGCCTGATTACAGACACAAGTAAATGGCTTTTATTTTGAGCTATTCAGACAGAGTTGTAACCCAGCCAAGCATTCCCACACACATCCTCACATTTCTTAGCGCAATGTGTTCATTTCTTGTTTCCCCCCAGAGACTACCTTTCTCTTATAACGTAGCCTGGAAAGAAACCTATTATTCAAATGACCTTCAATTTTATATAACATTTCCGCCAATTACGCCTCTTGGGTTTCTTTAGTTTCTGTTCCCCATGAGACGGTGTGGAAGGAAAAATCTGTAGCATGTTCTACAAAGCATGGAACAATGTTGCTGTGAAAAATGGCATTTTAAGGAGTTACTGATATAAACAATCTTTGGACAGGAGCCACAAGGTGATATAAACATTGTTTATTGTCTTGGGCTTTTTCTGTGTGAACATACCTGATGCTATTTTGGTGCACATCAATGATCTATTATGGGAACATGATCTATTTACGATTAAGACAGAAATTTCCTAATAGCTAGGACAATTGTAGTACCTGACAGGTTTCAGACTCCTTATGAAGGACTCATTCCTCAGGGCGGTGGCATTTATCACCCCAGATATTCAGTATTTTGGACAGTGCTTTTAAAGCTTAGGGCTCAGTCCCACGTCCCTTTAAAAGCAGTTTAAATTACTAGAAAAACCTGTGTTAAAAAATGCCACCAGGCTTTTTGAAAAAAAAAAGAAAAAAGAAAACCCGGTAATGCCCCTTTAAGCGAGGTTTCTGTAACTCACCCAAGACTTAGGGAATATTTTTTTGCCTCGCTTTGATAATCCATCTTTTAAGGAAGCAGATGCCGTGGGACCACACAGATGATCCGGGTTTCTTCTTTTTTTTAACTCATAGCACCAACCGGCTGTTCCTGGGGCCGATAGGCACTGTTTTTTTTTAATTACTTTTCACCTTCGGAGAAACAGGAAGCTCCATGCGGTGCCCTAAGCATTAATTTCCCCCAGGCAAGTGGTTCGTTTTTTTCAAATGCTAGTGCCACCTGCTGGCCAAGGGGGCTGAACTGCACTTTTAAATTAAAAAACCAGCTTTGGACGTGTGAACTCTTGTCCCACTTATTCAATCACGTGATGGGACGAAGAGGAAAAGCCGGACCTTCAGAAGTTCAGGATCAAAACCCAGGTGAGATAGCAGCCTTTGATTCAGACTTAAAGCAGCTTCACTTCACCACGTACATTCCGGTCATTATCCTTTCACTGGATATGCCTCCAACCTCCTTCCTTAGAGCAATTAACTGAGCTTTTTGTTTAAGTACTTCTTCATGAGTCCAGTTTCTGACTTGAATTTTAGATTGACCCAGTATTGATGGATGACCTACATCGAGAGGCAAAGGATAAATCCTCCAAAGAAGAGGCTTGCTCAGTGAGGTCAATTTAGTCTGCCATCTTGCTTTCTACAGTGATATCTCAATTGGGGAGTAAAGTTCCATGTAAAGTTATGAGTGATGGAAACAAACATTGAAAACATAGTGTCAACGTAAACCCATAAGGTTATAAGTAGTTATAAACACAAAGTCTCCGTGATCCTATAGACTCATATAAAAGACACATAATAGGTAGACCATCATTCAGTATTCTAAGCACCCCAGTAAACAAAGTAAGGCACCCATAGAACCAGGCCATGGTATCAGTCTGTGTTGGAGCTGGCTCATGATTCACCTGAATGCACTTCCATGAAAATAAATTGCAAAAATACTGTAGGTGTTCATGCAACTGATTTATGTGCTGCCCAAGCCAACACTTCAACGACAGCTTGCAGCTTTCTCTATATAAAGTTTCAGCTAGGGCTGCATTTTTCTGCTTGTTTCTGCTCAGTTTTGTAGAGGTCTTATTGATCATTTTTGCATGATTCTTGTTGCCACTTTGCTTTTTATGATGGTAACCACCCTGAGGATCCCAGGAGATTATAAAATGTTCTCTAATGAGTAGTAATAAAAATATTTATTAAAAACCAGGTGGGGTTATGCAAAGATATATACAGTATACCAGAGTTCACATGGTTTGCTGTAAAAAGTGGTGTGACAGGTTGCCCATAAGCCTGACCTTATCAAATCTACTGGAGCCAACATTTTCCCCTTACCTTTGTTGTTTGAGCAGTTAGATGGGAAAGGTGGTAGACATGAGAATACACATACAAGCACTGCCACACAGAACAATGCACCATATTTGTTCAATAGTTTAACAATCATTAACTAGTTTTAAATACAAGAGAAGCTCATAATCACCCTCATGTTCTATGAACATTTCCTCCTTAGTCATATTGTAAGTGAAATTATCATCTGGACGTGGTCAGTAACCAGTTAGTTTCACAGCCCTTTATGTGTTATGGGCAAGTTGTATCTGACTTATAGGGACCCATACAGAGTTGTTAAGATGAGATACTCAAGGAGTGATTTCACTAGTTCTAATCACTACTAGAGATGGGCACAAAACAAAACAAAATTGTTCTGTTATTCGTTATTTGTTACGTTATGTAACGAAACGAATAACGAAAATTCTGATGAAATCGGAATGAACCGAACAGAACCACGAAAATTAGGTTTGTTACATTTCGTTTTCATTAATGGGGATGCACAATGAAATGAGCTGTTTTAAAATGTTAAAAAATGTCCTGAATATCCATAAAAACCCAGCCATAATTATTTATTCCGCCTGATAATACCTACCAGGGGGTTGGGGTCCTTAAAACGTGCATTTATGTCTTTTCTCAGATCACTGTATTTTTTTCCTTTAAGGGGAGTTAGGGGACATCAACCCAAAATGGCTCCCAGATGCCTAATATTGATTTCTTGGGTATTAAAATGCCCTGGACATCCGTAAAACTGCAGTGATAATTATTTGAAATTATTACCTACCAGGGGGTTGGAGTACTTAAAATGTTTGTTTTTGTCTTTCTCCCATCGCAGTGTATTTTTCTTTTCCCTTTAAGGATGACACAAAATGGATTCCAGCCACAAAATGGATGCAAGCCATGTGATGGAATCATGTAAATTCTTGGACAATTTCAACCAATAGCATGCCCAGGTTGCAGACTGGGTTGGTGTGGCAGCCACAGAGGGCATTAAAAGCTCTGGCAGCCCCCATCCTCCTTGCAGTCTGCGGTGGGAGTTAGGGTGGGATTGCTGTCTCTGCGGCTCATTACTTTAGGCCAGCCAGGCAGGTGTATGTCTCTGTGTTCCTGCTGGCTGCAGCCTGGCTCTTAGTGGAGAGAAAGAAGAGAATTCTCTTGCAGCCTCCCTGTGTGCATGTGTACCTCTCGGTGAGTACCCTCCCCTGCCCCGCAGTGCAGTCACTCTGCAGCTGCCTTACGCCCTGGGCAATTCTGATGCTGCCTTTGCAGCCTCCCTGTGTACCTAGTCTATACTGTGTCTCTGTCAGCATCATTTTTTTAGTGTTTTCCCTCTGCTCTGGGGCATTGGAGGACGCCCGCGCACCAAAATGCTTTAAATCGCGCAAAAAGTGGGTAAAAACAAAAAACAAAAAACAAAACAAAAATGAAATGTTTTCAAAAAATTCACAAAAAACAAAAACGAACCAAAACGGACCCACAACAAAAAACGAAAAACCGAAACATCATTTTTTTTGAATTGTGCCCATCTCTAATCACTACCACCACCACTCATGGGTTTTCATGACTGAACAGGGATTTGAACCCATGTCTCCTGAGTCCTAGTCCATCTCTTGGTCCACTACTAGACCACACTGGGTAGAAATAAGCCCATCAAGTAGAGGCAACAATTGTACTACGTGCAGCTGACTCCTTCCTGTTCCTGTATGCCTAGAATCATGATGCCTTTCAAAACTAAACATCTCATTTGATGCCCTAATTTTTGCAGCACAGGGTCACAGTACAACATCATCTGGGAAAGGTATCAATTGGAATTCCTAAAAGTTATTGCCAGTCAATGTGGAAAGCACATGGCCATATAGACCAATAATCTGGTTTGGTTTCACAGCTTCATATATTTCCAAATGTGTCCATCTGGGCAGAAGCGTAGCTAGGGCTTGGAGCACCTGGAGACAAAGCCAGTTTTTGCATCCCCTCCTGCTCCCCAACCGCATCTCATCCACCTAGCAAGAGGGCCTAATCCTGGGGGAACAGCAGGGGAGGGGGAGAAGGGTCCCTCTTTCTCACGCCCTGCCTCCTTGTCAAGGCTCTCCTGTGCAAACCACACAATGCAGGGACAGCAGAGGCAAGGATGAGTCCTACCTCAAGGGGAGAAGGAGTGGAGAAGCCTTCCACAGCCTAAACAATGGGGGCGGGGGGTACACTCTCATGCCAATAACTGAGGTGAGCACTTTCGGCAGCGAGAGGCAAGTGGCACACCCCTGGGCATTGGCCAGCCAACTCTCCTGGTGTGAGGGATTCCGCTTCCAGACCCCAAAGGATGCACTTGCCCCATGATAACTGGCCCAGGCATGGCTGCTCACCTGCCCGCTGCCACGCCCTTGCTGGTGCTGCTAGGAGGTGCGGCTTCCCGGCAGCCAAGCCCAGCCTCACCTGGGTTCTGCCTCCCTCCTGCCAGCTCCACCGGGCACAACTGCTGTGCCCCCAATAACTGCCTGGGAGCTGCTTCATTTGGGCAGGAGCACCACCACTCCAGGTGCCACCAGGGGAATCTCCACTGGCAGAAGGGCGCACAGCTTCCCTGACAGCGAACATGCACAGCGCAGTCTCATGCAATCAGTAGCAGCAGGAGGCACAAGCTCCTCAAGTGCCCTCAGTCCTCTGTGCCCCATGGATTTTGCCCTCTGCCCCCCCCCAAGCTATGCTACTACATCTGGGGAAAACAGCTCATTAAAAGGATTGTAGATGCTATCATGTTCAGGTGATTTTGAGCTTGCTCAACTAGTATGAAGTTTAGAAGCAGATTGACTCAGTTTCTTCAGTGTGGTAGCTTACAGTGTGAAGGACGCACATGAGTTTAAACCACAAAATATATTAAGATTGGTTCCAACCATGCCACCTTGTAGGGGTGGTCATGTATAAGAAATGTTCTTCCCTCCTCCTCTGCCCACTTTTTGATATCCCGAATAATAACTCATAATTATTTATTTATTTTATTTTAGAGTATTTTTACCCTGCCTTTCTCCTTGGAAAAGGACCCAAAGCAGCTTACAGAATGAGGGATATTATACAGTCCAGTACAATTAAGACATGCTCAAGTATTTGAGAACAAGGAATTGAGGGACATCTTACAGCATTACCAATTATCATGCAAAATAAATAAATAAAACAAATGGGAAAACAACCAGAAAATCACTATTGGGAATTTTCATGCTCTAAAAACCAACATTTATGTTCTCCTAAGAAGCAAAACAACCCATTGCATTTTCTGCTACATCCCAATGCTGTGCATTTGAGCAAACTCTTGTTTCAAAAGGCAAAAGTGAAATGAAGTTTCTGCCCTTCTCTGGTTACATGGTGGTCATTCCCCATCCCCACCCTTGCCCCCACCCCATGCAGATTTCAGCAGACCCCGGTTTTGGTTGTACAGGAAGCATTTGCTCCAGACCTGGTTTCAAGGCTCCAACTTGTCTTGTTATCTCAACAGACTTTATCTTTCATGCCCCTGATAGGCTATCTCTCTGGAAAGCAGAAGGCCCTCTGTAAATATATGAAATTCACCTCTTTAAACACTGTTTAATGATCATGTACAGTTTTAGGTAAACAGGGTTGGAGACGCCAGCTAAAGTGTCTATCTGCCTACTTATGTGACGAAAAGCTAAAGGAAACAGGGCTGGGAACCCTAATGGAGAAGTTGGCAGCTTTAAAATATTTTAAAATAGCATAATATGAAGGGGGAAATATTTTTCTGGGGAGAAGAGGGAGCTTCACCATAAGTACTGAAGAAAGGGAAATTGTTCCAGTTCCTTGATTCTTAAGTGTGAGAGTGGACTGCAATTATATGAGTGTGCGCAAGACTCACCAGATGCCCTGAAACATATGGTTGATCAGAACTGTCTTTTTTACCTCATCTAAAACATTCTTTCTTCTGACAATATTTGTTTTAGATGTTCATACTCTTAGTAGTTCAATGTCCATATGGGGTTTTAAATATTACTCCCAAAGCAAAGATGCATTATCATTTGACCTTTGGGAAGGGAAAAAAAAAACAACAGAATGCCCATCAGAAAATTCTTCAAGCTATTTTAAAAAAACCAACATGTTTTTGAAACAGACCCTAGAGAATGCCCTTACTGTATTTATGCAGTGTTGGTGTTGAAAAATTCAACAGTGAAGTACATTCTACAAATGTAAGCAGTGGTTGCAGAGTAAGTCATGATTAAGATGTCAATCTTCCTAAAGATTATGCTTATCTGATGGAGCGTATCATCCCAAAATCTTCTTTGGCCCGGCCCACTAGATCATCCCAGGTCCTCATGCTTTGAGTCACTACCCTGCAGGAAGCTCATAATAAGACCTCTACCTGGAACCGTGACTTTTCTGTGGCAGGTCCCATTTGGTGGAACCAGCTTCCCAGCGATATTAGGACCAAGGAGCCCCTCTCAGCCTTTAGGAAGTGATTAAAAACTTGGCTCTTCGAGGCTGCTTTTGGAGACTAATGGTGATTTATCCTATTCTCTTTTCCCTTATTTTTTGCCGCCATTGTACATCCCATGTTTTTTTAAAATCGATTTTAATGTCTTGATCGATCAGGTTTGTTTTACATTCATTTTTATAGCTGAATTGTATGGATTTTCTTGCTGTGAACCACCCAGAGTTCCTTTGGAAAGTTGAGCGATATATAAATATAAATTTAAATAAATAAATATAAACTGGGACTAGTTTCTTTCTTTTGAGAAAGAATATGCATACACAGAAAAATCCCTGTGTGTACTTTATTGTGTCCACACTACTGAATTGGTTAAGTTAACCTCAGAGTTGTGGAGTGTGCTATCTCTGAAGGTGTAGCACTGTGTACAGAATCCAGGTTCCATTAGAACTGTAGATAAACCCATTGAAATCAACAGGACTGATATCTACACAAGGAAGCAATGTGTAGTACTTTTTTGCACAGCCTCTGCAAATTCACAGCCACTGGAGCTACAGACTACTGGATGAGTGGATAGGATATAGCTGAGATGATTCAGCCCACTGAGTTTAAACAGATTTTCTTCTGAATACACAGAGGATTAACAGCCCAAGATCTGCAAGGAGGCACCATTGATTTACTCCTAACGTAATGGCCAAAATGCTCATGCACAAACAGCAGGACTTGTGGAAGTAAAATGTCCCCAGTTAAGAAATCTCTATAAACATTAGCAGTCGCATGAGGAGATGTCTATGCTGATTTACTAACATGGGGCAATTTGCCTCTAAAATCTGTGCTGTTTGAACTACGCAAGTGTTACTAGGCAAGAGGATTTGGGCCCAGTATAATAAAATGAGCCATACTGGAATGTGTGATTCTTCCATATTGGCTTCAGAGTTCTTTGCATGTTGAAATAAAAGAACATGATAAAAGAACACCAGTGTATGGCTGAAGTGTTTGTACCTGGAGGGTGTGAGAAATTGTTCAGTTATGATAAATTTCACAACATGCATGAAATGTCAGGCACGTTACACACTCAAGTGAGGCAGTGGTGTCATTAGTCCATATAATGGACTCAAGTATAACCCTGTTAGCCCTTAAAGACAGGGTGAAATGGAGTTTATGAGACAAAGGAAATGTACTTGCCCTAGCCTCTGGTTCATTGCACTCTTTGTATGCACAAAGTTTCTTCAAGTTATTGGAAGATAAAACATCTCATACTGGACTGCTAGCCTCTACATGATGAGAGGAACAATAAATGCAACTCACCTCTGTTCTCTTGCTCACAGTTTTCTTGTTCTGAATACCTGAATAGGGTTTGTGTTGTTGTCGGGTTTGACTTTCTGGTTAAAATCCTGTAGCTATGCAGCAGAAGTGCAGGGGTTCACAGAATAAAATAACTTCGCTTTCCCCAGAGGAGCCCACCCTTTTCTCATTAACTGGCCCTTACTGTCTCAATAACCCACTATGAGACTTTAGTAAAAGAGGGAATAAAAGCAATTTACTTGCAGTTGCGAACAGATCACACAGGAAACTTTCAGGCTAATGGATTGCCTTCAACAACAAACCTCAACAGAACAACTAATTGATTTGTGCTGGATAGATTGACAGTGACCCCCAACTCAGAAAGGTACCTCACAGCCCCACCTCCTCCAGGCACCATGTTTAGTTACTTTTCAGAAAGAGGAAAATGAAACATTACTTTTAAACATAGTGATCATCTACTTCAGGGGGTTGGCTTTTAAACTAGAATGGCAGCTGATCACTTTTTGAAAGCAACCTTCTGGCCTCATGGTAGGTATCTTGGAACCACCCTTATCATTCATTAGAGTAAGATAGCCAACTCAGGGAATAGATCCCGGCCTTTCTGTAAATCCATTTATTTGTAATGTATTTTTAACCTCTACAGAAGGAGAATATGTGGGGTTTGGTATCTCATTTCTCAAATCGGCTTGGCTGGTTTAAAAGCACTGTGTTCCTTGCCTTGAGAGAGGAGGCCTCATTCGCTGCTTTGCCTCAGGCAGCAAAATATCTTTGACCAGCTCTGACGTGCACCATTACTAAGCCCGAAGACGCAAGTAAAGCCAATTAATGAGAACGTCCTGTTCTACAGAAGTAAACTGTGCTTTTGTCCAAGAGAGAAGGCTGCCTTCTTATCTGTTCCTCATAATATTTTTCCCCAGCGTTTCAACCCAAGGCTGCTACATTTATTCATCCTGTGCAGATTGTCCTTCTCATCACGCTAACCGCAATGGGTCTTCAATAGCTCCCACACCCTTGTGATTACTGCGTTTCTTCCAGCAAAAAGGCAGATTCAGAAACCCTCACGTTTATAAATTCTGCCTCCTCTTGAAGGGCATACTCAGAGAGAATACTAATCTGGGTCAAAACCAGTGGACCTTAACCTTGTCTGGTGGCTGAAAGTGTAGGCGCTGATAATGAAGTCTGCTGAGTTGAAAGAGACCTTGCCTACAGACAAAGGGAAGGTTGGGGCCATTCTCAGCAAACGAGCAGAGAGCAAGAATTACAAAGAAGGGAGGCCATTAGTTGGAAAAGCTACACAATTCTTTTTTTTAAATAATAATCTCCTTCCTCTTATTTCAAACATATATATTCATGAGTAAAATAAACCATTAGGCCCAAGACTCTGATTAGTTAAATGCCCAGAATTACCAGAAATAGAAACCATACAGATGAATAATATCATCTGTCAGTGGTTGGTCAGCAACCGGTTTTAACAGCCATCATAGAGGAATAGAATAGTAAAGTTGAAATGGGCCCATAAGACCATTAAGTCCAACCCCCTGCTTCATACAAATCAAAAGATATCTGACAGGTGGTTGTCCAAATTACTCTTGAATGCCTCTAGTGATGGAGCACTCACCACTAGAGATGGGCACAAAAGGAATTTTTTAAATTGTGTTTTTCATTTTTCATTTCGTTTCCTAACAAAATGAAAAGCAAAGTACATTTTGAAAAATGAAACAAAACACACTGGGGATTTTCCTTTCGTTCCATTTCATTTTTCATTTTTTAAAATTTTTGACAAACCCGGCTGCCCCCCTCCGTAGTGCTAATCAGCTGGAGGAGGCAGCAGGCAGAGTCCCATGTGCCAGCTGATCGGCGCTTGCCCTGCACACCAGCTAATCGGCACTTGGGGGGTGCAGCCAGTAGGGCCCCCACAAGCCAGCTAATCAGCACTTGGGGGGACAGCCCTTCTGGCATCCCAACCATTTTCAGAGAGCTCCTGCTGAGAGGATCTCCCGGTGCTGACTGGGCCATTTTCAAAGGGGTCCAGCTGATGACAGCTCAGTAGGATCCCTCTGAAAAATGGTTGGGACGCCAGTTCAGGGATCTTGTGCTGGCGTCTCTCGCTGGTGCCCAATGTGAGGGGGGGGGGAGCCCAGACTTCTAAAACCTTTTTTCACCATCAAACCAAGTGCCGATGGCTGCGGCTGCTGCTTCCTTCTGTGGCTAAAAAGCATTTTAAAAATCCCACACTCCCCGCAACGTGCCTGATCATGGGAAAGGCACAGGGTTTTTAATATGTCTTGGAGCCACCGAGGCTGCCTCAGTGGCTCCAAGACATTTTTTTAAAAACCCATGCCTTTTTCCACGATCAGGTGCATTGGGGGAAAATAACAAAAACAAAAAAATGAATTTTTAAAACAAATCTGGTTTGTATGAAACAAAACTCCCCAAACGAAATGAAAATCAAAACAAAATGGAATTCTTCTGTATTGTGCCCATCTCTCGTCACCAGCTCTTGAGGTCATTGGTTCCATTGCTGTACTGTTCTAACACTTAGGAAGTGTGAGATGGTGGTTCAGTGCTCAAAAATATTCTAAATGCAAAGAGACAAGAAGTTCTCAAAAATGAGGCTAAGTCAGAAAGCCAGGTCTTCAGCGCTGATTTATTTAGCAAAAAGCATACAGGAATCAAAAAGGAGACTTTACGCGTAAAGGGTCTTTCTCATCAAGCGAGAGAAGACCCCGATTTCACCAAAATCCAGGGTTCTTATACAATCTCAGACCCTTGTCCACACCTTCATTTGACCAGCCACACCTTCAGACACGGCCCATTAATCACACACCCCACCTAAGTATAGCAAGGTATATAACTCTGTGCAACCTAAGTATAGCAAGGTATATAACTCCGTGCAACTTCCGCATTTTCTGCCAGTTCTCTTAGCTTAATTTCTTAACAGCTGTTTCCGCTACTGGCACTGCCAGCTGTAAACAGGAAGCTACTGTGGTTTTGCTACACAGCTTTGTGCTCTTAATATACTCTTCAATATACTCTTTAACATTACACAGTGATTGCATTACATTTTAAATACACAATGATCTCTTATCTATACTACTTATTGATCACATATTTATTGATATTTATTGATTAGCCCTTCCACAGCTGACAGAAGTTTTTCCTGATATTCAGCCAAAAGCTGGATCCTCTTAACTTGAGCCCATTGTTACATGCCCTACACTCTCGGGTGACTGAGAACAGATCCTGCCCTTCCTCCATATGACAGCCCTTCAAATATTTGAAAAATGCTATTAATTCACCACTCAGTCTTCTTTTCTCTAGGCTAACCATGCCCAGTTTGTTATTTCCTCATAGGGCTTGGTTTTCAGCCAACTATGTTGTTTCTGGATAAAACAAAAGGATCAGGAGAAGAACATAAGAACATAAGAAGAGCCATGCTGGATCAGGCCCATGTAGTCTAGCTTCCTGTATCTCACAGTGGCCCCACCAAATGTGTCTGGAAGTACACAAGACTAGATATCTGTCCCCTGATACCACTCCCCTGCATCTGGCCCTTGAAGTACCCTGGTTTTAAGCATGGAGATTACACATCTCCATCATGGTTTCTGTTGTAACCTGTGATGGACTTTTCCTCCAGGAATCTGTCCAATCCCTTTTTGAAGGCATCCATGCCAGATGCCATAACCACATACTGTGACACGGAATTCCACAGACTAACAACATGCTGGGTAAAAAAATTCCTTTGTGTGTTCTCACTCTCCCAACCATCAGTTTGAGTGGATGTCCCCTGGTTCTGATATTTTGTGAGAGGGAGAAGAGCTTGCCTCTATCCACTTTACTCATGCCCTGCATTATTTTGTATGTCTCAATCACACACACCCTCAGGCCGACTTTTTTCCAGACTAAAGAGCCCCAAATGTTTTAGCCTTTCCTCATAAGGGAGGTGCCCCAGCCCAGTAATCATTTTAGTTCCTATCTTCTGCACCTTTTCCAGTTCTACTATGTCTTTTTTGAGATGTGGTGACCAGATTTGTACACAATACTCCAGGTGCGGCCTTACTATCATTTTGTACAATGGCCTTATAATGTTGGCTGTTTTATTTTCAATCCCCTTTTTAATAATCCCTAGCATGGAATTGGCCTACTTCACCAATGCCACACACTGGGTAGACACCTTCATTGAGCTGTTTACCAACACACCAAGATCTCTTTCCTGATCCGTCACAGATAGCTCAGAGCCCATGAGTTGATACATAAAGTCTGAAAAATTTGCCCCAATATGCATTACTTTACATTTTCCTACATTGAAACACATTTGCCATTTTGCAGCCCATTCCCCCAGTTTGGAGAGATCCTTCTGGAGCTCTTCACAATCTTCCTCTGGTTTTTACCACCCAGAAAAGTTTTGTGTCATCTGCAAATGTAGCCACCTCACTGCTTATCTCTGTCTCCAGGTCATTTATGAACAAATTGAAAAGCACCAGTCCCAGGACAGATCCCAGGAGCATATCGCTTTTCACCTCTTTCCATTTTGAAAGTTGCCCATTGACACCTACTCTTTGTTTCCTGTATCTCAACCTGGGTCTCAACCTGCCCTCTTATCCCCTGGCTGTGCAATTTTCTCAACAGCCTTTGGTGAGGGACTGTGTCAAAAGCCTTCTGAAAATCAAGATAGACAGTATTCACCAGTTCACCCAAACCTTAATCTTAGGGCCAACACATGAGGCCTGGCTGCCCGTTAGGGTTATGTGTACCTTGTTGTACTGCCCAGCAACAGGACCAGAATAGATATCATGCAACTCCATCCCAAGCAAATATTTCTGGATCAACCATTTTATGTTATGTTCTGTGCTGCCAAGTCTCAGATGACTTGTAGCAACCCTAATAGGGATTACAAGGTAAGTCTGATATTTCAAGAGTATATTTTTACCAGTTCAACACACACCCATGACCTTCCATGGCTGAACAGGAATCGAACTCAGATCTCCCAAATCCTAGTCTTCTGCTCTATCCTCTCAATATCCTAACTCACCCTTCCCCCCAAAAAATCCATGTTACTTTCCCTTTTAAAGATATAAAACCCATCACCCAATTTGCTGCCACCCTTTGAGAAAAGCATGGTGTGGATCCCTGCCTGTTTTGTACTTTATCTGTAAATACTTAATCCACCTTGTGCATACATATTTAATGTTAACCTTATGTATTTAGTCATTACTGACCTAACGTTTTTGATTTTTCACTTGAATTGGTTTAACCGGCTTAGAAAACCTTCAGTTAGACTGGGTACATCCTGGTTTCTGACTATAGATTAACCTAAAAACGTTTAGTCCAATTGAAAGCTTCCTAAACCAACCAGTTAAAGGTTTTTTTTTTTTTAAATAGGTCTTCAAAAAAATTGCTGCTGAAAAACAATATTGAACTACTGAAAATATACAGAGATCAGTGGTTTAGGTATTTGGATGCTGAGCGAAAGGTTGGGATCTTGATTCTCCACTGTGCCTCCTTCAGAGCAACTGGAGTTGATAGGGTCCCTTCCAGCAATGTAGCTCTAAAATGATGATGATGATAATCTAGGCAGATTAAGTTTAAAATGGCTGCAGATAAACCAGAGAATTCTCTGGAGGCTAACTGGCTGTTTTTTGCATGATAGATCTCCCAAGTGGGGTTTTCACCAAGTCATTGAGTGGGTCACGGAATCAGAGCTGTTAGGCTGCCAACCAAGCTGGAAGCTGATTCTTGGCCCCGGGCAAGATCACCCACCGCTAGTCTAGCAGGACATTAACTTTGCATATCCCTGTCATCTCCAAGATGGCTCATGCTATGTCAACTTCAGGATTCAGTAGTCTAGCTCTACTCCGAAGCCCTCAACATGTTTTATGAGGACAGGGGGACAGGTCTGATTGCCTCCGGTGGCAATGTGGCTACTTTATTTATGGAGAAGAAGTTGATTTTCCTTCAGCAGATGACATGGCAGGCCTTGAAGAGCTCAACAAGGTTACCTTTTGGACTGTGTGTGTGTGTGTGTGTGTGTGTGTTGCGTCATTACTGTTGTGACCGACTCTCTGTGACCCCCATGGTCCATGGAGTTTTCTTGGCACGAATACCGGAGTCGCTTGCCAGTTCCTATGCCAGGTGCCTACAGCACTTGGTATTCCCTGGTGGTCTCCCATCCAAGTACTAACCAGGGCCGACCCTACTTAGCTTCTGAAATCAGGCGAGATCGGATGTGCTTAGGTCAGTAGTGGCGAACCTTCAGCACTCCAGATGTTTTGGACCACAACTCCCAGAATTCCAAGCCTGTGTGGCCAATGACAAAGGATTGTGGGAGTTGTGGTCCAAAACATCAGGAGTGCCGAAGGTTTGCCACTACTGATCTAGGTTGTTGGACTGCAAATCCCGAAATCCCCCAGTCAATGTGGCTGGCCACCACTTGCAATATCAGGCATTGTATTAGACAGGGAAGGCCTGTTCCGTGTCACCAATATAGACATAAGATGTGAGGCCTTTTTTTTTTAGCCACTCCAGTATTTATGCAGCAGCTGCCAGCCCTGGCATATATATTTTCATCCTTTTGTATCTTAATGGCTCTCTATAAGGGGGAGTATTTTAACATGGATAGCTTTGCATCTGATACTTCTATAATGTCTTTCCCTGATGTGGCCTCATGTAATTTTAGCCTCTGGGCAACAACATTCCCTTTTATCTGCACCTGATCTGTTTGCCTTACGCACCTTCCTTCCTACCAGGATAACTCTGACCCCAGGAAAGGTATAATCACATACAAAATGCATAGGGGTTTCTTTCTTCTTCTTCAGCTCGCCTGTGCCAAGTCGGAAAAGTGCTTTTCAAGACAATGCCTTTTTCAGAGCTGCTCCTGGGATGCCAGAACCTACCGTTGTTTATTATCACTCTGTCAAGATTTGCTTGGGAACATTTTTACAGGGGTGGTGAGGGGGGTGGGTGATAGGAGGGAATAAAACATAACCCTTTATTGCAAAGCAGAGGGTTTTTAACACAATGGAACCGATGCACATTGCACCAGCAAGTGAGCAGCCTTTGGGCAAGGTCTTAGCCAAACCTGGGCCCCACATGACCAGTTATCTGAGACCCACAAGTGCACGCCTTTTTCTATGGACGCTTGAGTCAAAGAATGCAAGTCCTAGGATCTGTATTCCAATGGCGGTGTTCCTTCAAGAAAGGAATGCTTTTTTTTAAAAAAATTGAGTTCTAAAATATAACATTAAGTGACATTCTATACAAACAAATTACATACAAAGAATTAAAGAAAGAATACAAAACAGTGCTCTCTTCACCCTGGGGAACAATGTATCTTACTTAATTTTGTTTCCACTTTTACCTAACCTTCCTTCCATCCTTTAACTGTCCCCTTATCCCTTCCAGAAATGTATTTTTGGCATTTTCCAGTTCCCTTTACTCAGTACAGTACAGTGCAGCATTTAGAAATGCATCCCATATCTAATTAAACCTTTTCATCTTTAGCACTCCTTTTTAAAACTTAACTTCCAAAGTCAATTTATCATTAATGGCAATATTCCAAATTTCATTAGACCATCCATGCAATTGGAAAACCCACTTTTGGTTCCCTTTATTTATTTATTTATTTATTTATTTATTTATTTATTTATTTATTTTGCAATGAGCAGTTATGCTCCTGTTAACATGTTCAGTACCATCTCTTTTTTAACATCACTGACATCATTGTTTTCTATAAAGCATAATAATGTTATTTTTGGCTACATTTCAATGTTAACGTTCTGAATTTCATGCATCTCAAAAACCTTTGTGTCATACCTTTTTGTACCCCTTTACAATTCCACCATAAATGCCGGCATGTTCCCACTTCTTTGTTGCATCTCCAACTTTTCTTAGAATAGTTAAGAAGGGAATGCTGAGAGATACACATTCCACAAAGCGGCTGGTTGCCAGCTGAATTATTTTCTCATTTTAAAAAATGGAATAAATTTTTAAATAGTCATGCTGAATTTAAATTTAATTGGTTTTTAAAATGTGCATCTGGATCCATATTTAAAGCACTGAAACCACAGGCAGCCTCAGCTGTATTGAACTAAGACATCTCCATGGAGTTGGCTGAAAGAAAGAACTGATCCAAGTTTTATTCAGTAAAGTTCCCTTTACGTATTTAGTCCATGAGGGCACAAGACTGTGCCAGCCACATCCATGCCAAGATGTTTGTGCAAGATATGGAACACAAGAAGGCTTCGTATGTTGATACATTGAGTAGCAACCATCCTGTTAGCATAACTCAGAGGAGATCTCGGGGACCACCCGTGTCCCCTCCTTGGACCCTGGACAGCGGCAGCCATTGCAGCAATCCTCACCCTCAAAAATATTTCTTACAGAAATATTTTTTAAAAACAGGAATCCCCCTTGAGCCCTTTAGCGGCCATTTTATTAAAAAGAAATAGAGGGAGTATGTTGGCAGTGGGGTGGGGTGGAGTCCTCAGAACATAGGAAAATTGGCCCCAAGGAGGCAGAAAGAGATTTTTAAACCGCTCCTCTCTCTCTCTCTCTCTCTCTGTCTCTCTGTGTGTGTGTGTGTTTCTTTTTTTTAGGGGGGGAGGTGGGGCAGTGGCACTAAAGCCTCTATGTTGCCCTCTCCACCACAGAATTACAATCAAGACTGAGGATCTCTCCTGCCTATTTTCAGAACAAACATACTGTATCTTGTCATCTCAGTTATTGCGTGTTAGGTACCCACTGTGTTGTAGTAGGTAGAGTGATGGTCTAGGATTCTGGGGACCAGAGTTTGAATGCCCCCCCTTGATCATGGAAATTCACCAGTAGAGTGAAAGTTCTCAAACCACTCCTTAGAGTATCTCACTTACCTTGAAAGTCCTGTGAGTTGCACTACAAACTGGTTCCAACATGAGGGTAGATAACTCAAAATAAATATAAATTGTAGGACAACAGTTATAAAATTTAGAGATTTAGGTTTCAAGAAATCAAGAGTAGCCTGGCTGCCACTATTAAAAATCCAATAAATAAATAAAATAAAATAAGAATAAAGAGGCACCCCTGTCAGTCTACTTGTACTGTTTTGACTTTCAAAGAATAATTTTTTCCTGCACAAAATAACATTACAGTTTTACAGACATTGTTCTTATGTTGAAATGCTCTGTTGGTTTTACTATAAGATAACCTTCTCCTTTACTACTGCTGCAATAGAAATGTAAACATTTCAGGTGAGTTACTAAGGAAAACATTGTTTTCATTTTGAGGTAAAAGGGCAGTTATATTTCTCAGGATTTGGCAAACCCAGCAGGTCCTCAGCTGTGATGTTCTCCAGTCTTGGTTATGGAGCACCTCACAGATTTAATAGATGTTATCACTTTGAGCCACGATGGTTAGCTGGGCCAAAGTTGCAGTACAACAGATCAGGAAAGTGCCAAGTTAGGAAAGCTGATGCATTGTAAATAGAGATTTAGGTTTCAAGAAAGGTCCAGCTTCTGCAGCTAAGCTACTGGATCCATGCAACCGTATGGTTTGCTTAGGTTTGCTTAGAAGTAAATCCTATTATATTCAGCAAGTCATATTTGTTAGAAGAAGCACAGTAATGGTGTAGTTGCACTGGCCAACCTGGATGGAATGATACACTCAAAGATTGTCAGTCACATAGACCTGAGGATTCTTGTCCATCCCAGCCTTGACTAATTAACTGGATGGCCCTGCTTAGGTCACTTTTCCCTTATTGCATGAGACAGGGCTTTTGGTTTTTTGTTCACTTTTGCCTTTAGCACTTGCACTCTCTAAGCTCAGTCTAAGGGCTTCTCATAATGTGTCGAAAGTATGACATTCTCAGTTTTGACAATTTTTTTTCTCCAGGGATAGGAAAAAGCTAGCAAAATCATCTGAAGGTCTTAACGAGAGTTTCATCTCCAGGAATATGAATATTACTGTATATTTTTTCATCTATAATATGCCCCCATGTACAAGACAAGATACAACACAATTGACTGAGACCCAAGTTATTTCAACAAAATGTTTCCAATAGGTTTCGGTCCTGGAGCACTTGTATGAATGTACAAGCAAAAATAATTTGGATCACTGGCGAAGGAAATGTATGTCCGAGGAACAATTTCCTCTGAAGCCAAGTCTGCCCTGGCCCTTTAATCCAGAAATGGAAGAAGCCACTCGCAGCTTGGTTAATACACAGGAGTGGGGAGTCTTCCCTGGATTTCTAACTGGAACAATTCTTAGCACTACTTGGTGCTGTCCATCAAATTGATTCCTGAGGTTTTTGTACCAAACATATGTTTTACCATTGATCTATGCCCCCTACATTCCTTCAATATCACTCATTGGCCATTCCGGGGTTTTTGGCCTTCAGTTCCCAGAACTGTCCATTTCAAGAGTTCCATCTATCAGACCTGTACTTACAGAGACCTAAATTGTTCTCACCTGGAGAAGAGCTGGCCTGGCTTCCTCTTAGAAAAAAGAAGTTGCCTTTGATTTAATCCAATAAAGAAAGAAAAAGAAAAAGAAAGAAAAAGAAAAAGAAAAAGAAGTTGTACTGGTGCTTGCTGGAAGTTCCTTCACAGTGTAGTCCGATTGTATCCTTGACTAACACATCCAAATAATCCAGTTCCTCATTATATGTTTCAGAGTGTTGAATTTTGACTAGATTCCTCTAACTCTGCATCAGAATCACATGGATTTACAAACCAGAATATTTTCTAGCTCCTCAGGTTAGTCCACCCCTTTCCCCATTGGCAGGCATTTACCATTTCAGTAACTCACTCTGAGACATTTATTAAAAGAATATCTTGCCTAATATCTCCTCTCATTGATGTATATGTTTTTAACTTGTTTTTAGGTGAACCACCCAGAGTTCCCTCAGGGAAATGGGAGCGGTATAAAAATGTAAAAATAAATAAATAAATAAATAAATAAAGGGTTTCATTACTTACAGCTGAACGAATCAAGCAGCAAACTGACAGGAGTGCATTTGCACAATAAAAACTAGTGTGCCAGCTATGTCCATTTCTTGAGTGATCTGTTCTGGCCATTTGGGCACATGCCCTAGTAGTCATTTCCCAGCTAGATTGCTATAACGTCCTCTATGTGGGGCTACAGAGGGAAAGTTGAAAGGCACTTCAGGGGGTCCAAAATACAGCGGAGAGTTTTCTGACTGGGGTTTGTTGGAGGGATCACAGAGCACTCTTCCAGGCACAATTCAAAGTGCTGGTTTCAACCTACACAGCCCTAAATGTCCAGGGTCCAAATTACCTCAAGGAATGTACCTCCCATTGGGAGCCTGCTTGGGTGCTGGGATCCTCAGGAGAGGCCTTTCTCTTGGTCCTACCACTTTCACAGGTGAATTGGGTAGGTACCTGAGAGAAGGCCTTCTCTGTTTCTGCTCTCAGTCTTGATGATGACCCATACAGGAGGCCAGAGTTGCCCCATTTTTTTCTGTCCTTCCGCAATCAGGCAAAACCCTTTCTCTTCAGGCAAGCCTTCCCTGAATGACTGACTACCTGTTAGGCGACAGATGGATGGTTACCGTGTACACTACTGCTTGGACTGAATTTGTAAGACTACTTGTGTTTCTCCATTTTTAGTTTTTTTATCTCTCAGAGTGGCTTTTTTCTTTTATTTGTTTTTTTCTTTTCCTTTCTTTTTCTCATATTTGCTTGCTTACTATTCTTAGATTTAATATTGGAAAAATATTAATAAATACAAAAGAAAAAGACAGTCAATGAAGAATTGGCAGGTGCTATTAATGGAGATCTGAAGCATGCATTTCTCAATGGACTGAACTAGGTTAGCTTCAGTCATTAAGAAACAACATGATCTCATGCGGTGGGAGTCCTGTCTGATCAGCTGAGGGCATACAGTTTCAGCACAGACAAGCTTAAGCTGGAAGTTCCTGAAGGCACCTTTGGGATTCGGGGGTGGGGGTGGTATTACATGATACTGGAGGATGTGGCTAGCCTACTCCAAGCCACATTTGCTCAAAGTTGGTTGAAATCCTGTTGGGTGGGTTCTGGCTACACAACTATTAATGACAACAAGAGCAGCAGCAGCAGCAGTTGGTTATCACCTTTTAAATCTTGGGATGCATAGAATTTCATTTTATTCTATATGAGCCTTGCACATGCCAACATTCAATAAATCAAATCTTTAATCGGTAGCAAATTACCACTGGCAAGGACATCATTCCTGTTGCACGGACAAAACTGCATTCCAGGATTTTGGCCATTAAATTGCACAGAGTTTAAAAGCATTGATGTCCGACCACATCTGCTTAGGACTAGAACCCACGACGTAAGAATTTGCCTTACTGCTGATGGTTCAGACTGGGTAATGGCTATTACCAGCATTGCCAAACATTAGTGGGCCCCATACAGTCCATGCAGGACTGGTAAAAGCAGGGATCTGAAACTCCATGCTGCTCTCTGGATAAATGGTGGGCACTCTCTGAACTGTCAACCTAAGCTAATTCAAAGAGTGTTTGTAAGCAGGTTAAATGGGCAAGGGAGAGATCAAGGGCCAGATGCAATTGTCAATTTTAGCCACAGTCGATCAACAGAATGCATGGGATGTACTGAGTTAACACACTCATGGAAGTACCATTGACTGAAAAGTCTACTCTGGTTGGGATCTTGAATTAGGTTTAATCTCTCTCTCTCTCTCTCTCTCTCTCTCTCTCTCTCTCTCTCTCTCACACACACACACACACACACACACACACACACACACACACACACACACACACACACACACACACACACACTTAATTTCATGATGGTGACCCATATAGTTGGTGAAATGCTGCCTACTTCCTTTCTTTTTCCTCTTGCCACAGGGAATTGTATTGGAAATCATTCATTCACCTAAAAGCAACCTGCTAAACTTCATACACAGATAAAAATGCTATAAATTGACCACAATATCCTGGTATGAACTTCAGAAAATGGCAGGTTGCTCTTTTTAAAAAAAAAAAATGAAAAATCAATAGCTGCAGATATGGATCCACTTGGGTGGGTTGCTGGGAAAGGGGTTTCCAGACCAACCTGGCCCTGCACAGTTTTGTTGAACAAAAACAATGAAATATAAAGAAACCTGGGAAATTTACTCCGTTTTTGGATCCCATGATGACATGTCTGCTGTATATTCTAATATAAAACAGAGATAAAAGGAAATTTGGCCCACTTGTGACAAGAAGATGCTCTCCCTTGAAATTTTGGAGCAAGGCACTTGCCTGTCAGGATCCACAAACCACTCTTACCTGTGGCTAATTTGCTAATTGTGAACTCATGTGAACGACTGATTTGTTCCAGAATGAATTGTTATAAATATTGCAGTGGATATTTTGATTGTGTCCTGTTGCTTCATTCAAAGAGTTATCTATACAGTGGTACCTTGTATAAAGGAATTAATTCGTTCCAAATGAAATTCTGTTAAGTAAATTTTCCTTTGTACAAATTTCCCATAGAAAAGCATTGAAAACAGATTAATCCCTAATCGCAACCATTTTTCTGTTGTTCTGTTGTACAGATTTGCTCCATAGGCAATTCTGTCCTTTAACCAGATTTTCTGTTAAACAAACCATTTGTAATATAATACAATTTGTACTTCCTTGAGTTTCACCCAAATCCGATCATCTTCAGAACTGATATAACAGGAAAAAATGGAGGGGCATAACTAATTTAGAGCTAAGACCAGCAAAATATTTTCTTACTATGTGCATTCCATGGTATCATGTGCTTATCTTACATTATTGGTGTATCTTCCTACTAATTTTCACTCCTCATTCATCTGAATGTTATCTGGTTTTCTCTATGATATATTTTACATGCAGATTGAAGTAGTAAGGGAATTAAAGGCACTCCTGACTGACACTGTTGCCTATAGGAAACCATTCTGTCTATCCATATACATTACTGTAATAATGGAACCTTCTTGTCCACAATATAAGTTGGGACAACCAAGTGCTAAGGCACACCTACTTCTTTTAGAACAACCCTTAGTTTCTAATGATTTGGCTTCCTGTAACTTGAGCCCATTCTTATGATCATTCCTTTTCTCTGTATGTCTATCTTCCAAGTATTTGAAAAGTGCTATTGTATGTTACTTGTCTGTCTGTCTGTCTGTCTGCCTGCCTGCCTGCCTGTCTGTCTGTCTCTCTCTCTCTCTGTGTGTGTGTGTGTGTGTGTGTGTGTGTGTGTGTGCGCACGCGTGTGCGTGCATGCGTGCATGCATGCGCGCATGTGCAGCACGTTTGTCTGTCCATCTGTGTGTTAGTCTCCGTGTTCCTGTGTTGGGCTACAAGGAAAACTTGAAGTCCAATCTGTTTTTTAAAGAAATCCTTCTGTCATATTAGTGCTATTCCAGATTGTAAGAAATAAAAAAGTAAAAGATTAAATGTAACATGACAGCAACAGCTAGTGGCTGTGAGTGGCACCTAACATGCTTTTATTTCCCTGTTTTAAACACTCTTCTCCACTTTTGTGGATTTGCTTTTTGCAGGATCAGGCTTCTATTAAGAAATGCTTTTTCACACTAAAAAAAGGTGTGGCTTTTCTCTTTTCTTTCCAAGGAGTGCACTTCTTAATAGGCTGCTCAAGCCCAACTGAGTGTGATCCTGCAAAAAACAAACCCACCAAAGCGGAGAGGAGTGTTTAGAATGGGGAAATGAAAGAAAACAGCTGGGTGGTGGGGTTGGAGGGGAACTCAAGGAGGATTTATTAATTTTATTTATTGGGGGGGTCTAAAAAGTGGGGGCTTCTAATAAATGGCAACATCTTACAGATGGAAATATACGGTAGCTCTGTCCTCCTGCAAGTTGCCACTTGAAAGATCTTTTCTACTTGTGTTGTCCTATGAGTATTCTGTTGGCTCTCTTTTCAGATTGGATTGCAAGGTTTCCTGCAGTCCGACCCCTGTGATCCTGGCTTCCATTACTTGACAAAGCCCACAGCACAAGTGACACTGATAGCCAATTCAAAACAAATTGATTTAACAGACAATTTACTCATGGCTGAGTAAAATACCTCACTTTTCAACCTCAAATCATTATTCCCAGGCAAAATAAAAATAAAATAAAATAATCTGCTTTTCTGTGTGCATCAGGCACTTAGCATTTTAAAAACTAATTTGAAACATGCTAAACCTAATTCAAAAATAGGATTCCCCCCCCCCCATATAACCAAGCTCCTAGATGCAAACCTCTGGGCAAAGACTTTCTTGTTTCCATTGACTATATATAAGCTGCCCTGGGAGCACTGTGGGCTGAGTGGGATGAAAAATGCTTTAACTAACAAAATAAAGAAAGAAATACTGTCCAACATAATAGGGCTTTGTGCCCAACTGTTGCTCTACAGTTTCTGCAATACAACTTCATCTGTGCTGTTGTAGGAATAGACATATATGCTAGCAGTATTTATGTCTCTTGTTTTCTTCCATGTGATCCTGAATCTCTAATTTCTTCAGCTGGCCTTATTTCCCTGTTTAATGGCTTTTCAGTTCATTGACCTTCTCTTTGCATTTCTCTGTGTCTGTTCATGCATAAGGCCTTCCTAGTTGCAAACCCCATATGTGGTTTCACTGCTATGCGAATAATTCCATGGGAACCATCTATATAGGTGTCTTTAATAGTGAATGTGTCCTTGTTATATAATTGTGAGCCCTCAGCCTTAAGTAGAAGATTGAGTTGATTGCCTTTGTTTGCACCCAACTAGAGAAACCTGCATATGCTAAGATGTCACTGGTGCCCACCAGTACCTCTGACCTGCAAACGCAAAATGAAATCCTCCCATCCACACTGAAGAGCCAGAGGGGAACAAGGCTCTGGGCCAGTGCACATGTTCTTCGTGCTGAATATTGTAAGTGACGTTCCCAGCATCTCCTGGTGCAGAGGGAGTACGCTTTGCCTCAAACCTTCAAGACCCATTGCCTAGCAAAGGAGAGAATGCTCTGCCAAATGGGCAACAGACATTAACTACCATGATTGTGTACTGCCAAGTTAATGCCAACTTGTGGTGATCCTTGCCGGTGCTGTCTAGGTATAGAAGCGGCTCACTGTTCCCTTCTTCTGTGGGTGCTCTGGGCCTGTGCAGCATTGGGACCAAGGTAATATTGGCAGGCTCTTCTCCTAGAAGGCACAGAGTGGAAGGTGGAACCCCTGATCTCTGTCTCCACAATCAGATGCTCTCCCTCTCACAAAATACCAGAACTAGGGGACATATACTCAAATTGAGGGCTGGGAGAGTAAGAACAGACAAAAGAAAATATTTTTTTCACCCAGTGCGTTGTTAGTCTGTGGAACTCCCTGCCACAGAATGTGGTGATAGCATCTGGCCTGGATGCCTTCAAAAGGGGATTGGACTGATTCCTGGAGGAAAAGTCGATCACAAGTTACAAACCATGATGGAGATGTGTAATCTCCAGGCTTAAAACCGGGGTACTTCAAGGGCCAGATGCAGGGGAGTGGTATCAGGAGACAGAGATCTAGTTTTGTCCACTCCCAAACGCATCTGGTGGGGCCACTGTGCGATACAGGAAGCTGGACTAGATGGGCCTTTGGCCTGATCCAGCATGGCTCTTCTTATGTTCTTATGATGCTCCAACTCAGTGAGATGTCTAGCCAGCTACACTGTACAACGACAGAACAAGACAATTCCTGCTCTCCGGGCAAAGGTCTCCAAGGCACACAAGAGAAGGTTTGTTTGTTTATAGCATTTCTGACTAGAGATGGGCACGACTAGGGAAAATAACGTTTTTGAGTTGTCGTGTGTCACAGGCAGTCCGTTTCGGCTCGTTTCCGTTTTTCGCAAAATTTCGCAAAAATTAGTCGGTTTGTTTTTTCATTGCCGTTAGTACTGGTTTGGGGGAGGGTAGCGGGCTCCTGGAGGGAGCTGCAGGAGTCAGCCAGAGCCACAAGTGACGGACTGGCAGACTCTTTGCACCCACTGTGTCTCACGTACTTGCATGTAGTGCAATGCAAGTAGATCTGGCTTAGGGTTAAGATGGGTTAGCGCAAGGGCTAGGGTTAGGCTAGTTACGGGTGAGGTTAGGGTAAGTATTGGGGTGCACCTCTGGGTGCCTCTCTGACCCACTTAGAAGGACAGTGTACTGGCGTATGGGTTAGGCTTAGGCTTAGGGTTCGGGTTTGGGCTACGATTAGTGGGCTGTTTATGCCCGATTGGCACATCCCAGAAGTCTCTGTGGTCAACCTGGCCAAGTGGCCATGCGATTGGTGGAAAATTTGCATGGTCCACTCCCATGGGCGAGCCCATCATTGCAAATGTGCAGGTGTAAAAAATAAAATAAAATAAAATAAAATAAAATAAAATAAAATAAAATAAAATAAAATCAACGGAGACTTTTTTTTTGCAAGAAAAACCCACTGCTGCTACTGTAAAAATTCAAGCATTTAAAATAGCTAATTTTTGCATGTTTCTGTGGTGCTTTGGTGGGGTCTTGGGCAACGATTTCAAAAAAAATATTGCGGTCGCCATTTTGGATCCCCCGCACTGCATGGCAAATGGATGCGCCCTCCCAGCCTGGTACCAGCAGCGCAGCAGTAGCAATAGCCAAGGAGAGGGGGGCGGGGAACCCCCCCCCCAAATAAAACACCCTTCTGGCCTGGTAGGTGCCCTCAGACAGTTTTCGCCTACTTTTAGGGCCGGGAATCGGGTTTTTTTTAAAACTTTTAAAAACTTTTTTTCTGTGCCGCTTGGCATTGTGCGATCGCCGCGATGCAAGTAACGAGCACGACAAATCAGACCAAATTGTTCATTCGTCAGTTCGAGCTCGAATTCTGGCGGAGTAATTCCTGTTACCGTTTCCGTAGAGTAACGGATACGAGTAACGGAAACGGAAACGGGAATACCGCTAAGTCGTGCCCATCTCTATTTCTGACCTTACTCATTACTTGGAAGAGACTTCCAGAACTCTTTGTCCAAATGCTTAGTCTTTCAAAGACAGAAGACAAAAGGAGACAAAGACAGGAAAGACAGCAGAGCCAAGCTCCGGTTCTACAGGTTATTGAGTTCTCTCATCTGAGACCAAATGGGTTGAAAACTGGTCAGGGGAAGAGGAGATGATCTTTCAGCAGAGTTGCTTCCTGGTCTTGCTTCCCATCTTTCCTGACCCTTCACAGAATGGCTTCTGCTAGATCATGAACATGAAGGACAAGCCAACGAGCCAACCATTGGAAAAAATGTCACCGTGGTTTCTGTAAAACAATTGTTCTAAATGAAATCTGCATTTTAAAACAGGGTGATTTCTAGTGCTGTGACAACTTCAGGGGCTTCTGAAGTGCTGCACTTGACAACAGCAGGCTGGCATTGGAAGAAAATGCCATTTTCATCACTGCTGAAGCTGCTGGTTGGCAATTCTAACACCCCTCTTCCAATCGATGACTTTAGTTGACTCCACTCTGTGGCCAGTAGATAATGAGATGGGGAGTCCATGCATCCATGGAGTTAAAGGTAGGCATAGAAGTTCCCAATAACATGCAGAAGTAAGGGATGAAGCGAGAAACTGTGGTGCTATCCAGCTATCCAGCAAGCTTTCCTTCCTTCCTCCATTCCTTCCTTCCTTCCTTCCTTCCTTCCTTCCTTCCTTCCTTCCTTCCTTCCTTCCTTCCTTCCTTCCTTCAATTTCTATACTCCCTATGTGACCAATGATCACTCTGGGCAGTTTAAACAGTGACAGTTACACAAAATAACACAAGCATCATTAATAGTGAAGTTAAAATAAAACTGACATTGCTTTGCATAAGTTAAACATAATATGATAAACTTAATACTGGCATGTTTTGGGGGAAAACACTGCCAAAATAAGGTTTTGAGAGACTTCTTAAAAGTCACCAGAGAGGGGACCCTGTGGAATTCAGGTGGCAACTCATTCTAAAACAGAGGAGCAGCCACTGTCCTCTGGTATTCCCTCTGGGTTAATGCTCTCAACCATCCAGTCGAGAACTTGGTACATGATGTGCTTTATTGCCCACTATTTGGAATCCATCGTGAAAGACTTTTGAAATTCATCTTAGAAAAATATCCTGGTAGATCTGACGAAGAAAAGCTCAAAATCTTACTCTGTGATAGAGATAAATTTGTTACGTTCCGAATGGCAAGGTTCTGTTCTTTACTTATTAAAATGAAAGTTGTTTTAACTACTTCTAATAGTCAAATTGATATCTACGTCTCTGTACCTTCAGCCCCCTTTTTACCTATCTGTATTGTTATTTTATTGATATTTTTATTGTACTGTTTTTACTTGATGCACTTTGCAATGGCTCTGTGAGCCACGCAATAAAATTTATATGATGATGAGTCTGGGATGTACAAGTAAGATGGGCAGTCCTCACTGGGCTGTGAATTAACTTTCCCCTTCTTCCTAATGAAGTTCCTGTGAGTTGCTGATTACCAGTTTCTTTTGAAACATACACTATATAATTTCATTTTTTGTGAATTTTATTAATTTCTCTCCACTAGGTGCTGTTCATTTTAGATTTGTTTGCATAATTCATTCATTTATAATGACATCCCATTCCTTCTGATTTTTTTATTTTTTTATCTGTGGCCTATGGAGTTTTGGCCTATTGCCTATTCTTCCTTTTATCTTTCTGGAATAGGTTAGTTTTCCAGATTAAGTGTGCGTCAACACACACACCCACACAAACACAGAAGTTTTGATTTTCTAGTACCTCTGACTTTACATATTTCCAAATCCACGAGACGTAGGGCCACAAATCTCTCTCAACATATTCAGAATAGAGATGGGCACGAATAGAAAAAATGATGTTTCTGGGTTTTTTTCCGTTGCGGGTCCATTTCGGTTCGTTTTTGTTTTTCATGAATTTTTTTTTAAAACATTCGTTTCGTTGGTTCAGGAGTTCGTTAATTGTTTTTACCGCTTTGCTGTGTGTGGGCGTCCCACACACCCCAGATCAGATGGAAAACATTAAAAAAAATTAAAAGTTGACAACTTGACAACTGCACAGACTGGACTGGCAGCATCAAGGTGTCAGCAGAGTCAGCTAGCAGCGGCAGCAGGGCTTTTTCAGGCACTGGCTTGGGGCTAGCGCCTGTTTTTTTTTTTTTAAAGCGCCGATGGGCTGGAGGAGGAGGAGGACACAGCCACATGAAGCCGGGCATGGATTCTTCTTCGTGCTCTTGAGGCTGAGGCACGCAACAGGGTCGATCCTCCGCCTCACACACACACCCTCCGGTGCTTTTTTCAGCCTCAGGTTCTCCCCTGAAGCGGGGAAATGCGACCCTGCCAGGAGCCTTCGCCAGCGCACCTACAAGGCGGGCAGCAGCTCCTCTGATGGTGGTGACCCCCTCTCTCACTCCTGGGGAGGGGCGGGTGCCTTGTTGCCATCCCGCATCCTCACCTCAAGCCAGCCTGATGGCAGCTGCCACCGCCACCACCACCAAGCTGGCCGGTGTCCAAGGCGTCCAAGGGCAAGCTGCACTGAGCCCGCCAGTCACACTCGCACTTCAAGACACAGCCGGTCACCTTCCGATGGAGGAGGAGAAAGCCAAGAAGTCCTTCTTGCAGTAGTCCCTCCTCCTCGAGTTCCTCTGCCAGAACCTTTTTTTTTACTTCCAGGTTTCCTGGCCCCGTGCTACAGCTGTAGTGCAGGGCTTTTATTTATTTATTTTTTTTTCTTTCAGCACCTACAGTGTGGCCCCTGGCGCTGGGGTTTTTAAATCATTTTTTACAGATTTTAGGGTGCCAGCCAGGCTACCCCTGGGGCCCAGTTGGCGCTCCTTTTTATTTTTTATTTTTTATTTTTTATTTTTTATTTTACTGCCAACCATGAGTGCCATCTCTAATTCAGAATATTTCCCAAAGCCTCAAATTGGCTTCCAGTTCAAATCAGGGGAGCTGGGAACAGCACTGGTTCTGAATAATGGAGTCATCTGAAGCTCTTAAATGTTGGCAGTGAGATTCAGACAAAGGCCAATTGCGGAGTAGAGCCGTGGAACCTACATTGAGTCTGGCTCATCTCAGAAATGCCTGAAAACCATACAGTCTGTGTTTCACCCATAAGCCATTCCTAAGAGGTCCAGTGACCTAAACTAGTCTCTTTTCGTTCAAAGGGAAGTACATCATATTACCATATCCATGTTGGGGCCTAAGTATGCTTTCAATTCATATAGCAATAAAGGGTTATTTTGTTTAGAATGCTTGTAGAACCATTGTGATTTATGCAGATTAACTAAGAGCACAGCCCCATCACAGCAAATTATGTATCATCATTCTTATAGGGGCAATAAAATAGATGCTACAAATGCATTGTTATGAGCATGGTTGTGTCCTTATGCTATCTGATGGTTTCCCTTCTTTTTATTTCTTGATCTTTTCTTTGCCATTCAGCCACTAATCTTCTTTTTAAATCCCATGTATCATGTGCCATTCTGTTTCATCCATCCATTCATTCTCTCTCTCCCCCTCCCTCCCTCTGCTTTTTATCTCACTGCTTGAGACTGTCTTGTGCTACAGATCTAAATGTGGTTTTTTTTCCCTCCCCCCCCCTTAAAATGTATTTGGCAAACTTGTCTTCCCTAACATCTTTCCTTTGTGTGCCTGCATGGTTTCTTATGTGTGATCCATTAATAACATTGAAATAAAAAGTTTATGTGGCTCTTACAAAATACCAATGCAATGCTTGGCTATAGTACCTTTATCAGCTGCTAATATAAAAAATCATTGCAAGCTTTCCTGGGCAAATTGAAGAAGTGGAATATGTTAAAAAAAGATTGCAATTATTTTTATTTTTTTATTCTTAAGTATTACATTTGCATTAAAATATTATTACTATCTCCCTTTCTCCTTGCATTTCAATAGGTTTCCAGCTTCTAAGTACAGCATGGCCCTCCTTTAAGATTTCTTTGCAGACAAAAATATAGTACAAGTAACAAAGGAAAATGGTGATGACTTTGCCCTTGCTTATTCATGTATTAAGTCCTGCCTCCTGACTGTAATGGGACTTCCCTGAACATAATGGATCGGAGTTTCAAGGAAGTGTTTTTAATTGTAATTTCCTGGCCACTGGAAGATATATATTTTGGGGGCTTGGGGGTCCTAAATCTCAAAAAAATGTAACTTTTCCAAGTTCTATGGAAGAGTTCACATTAAAAACACACACAACGCACATCCTACGGGGGTTTGGATTCTTTTGGTCTGGCCATTTGCTGCCTGCCCTTTGCCTAAGCACAATATCATTTTTCCGCTTCTTACTGAGATCACACTTCAAGGGGCAGGCTTCCTGAAGTGCTTGTTGAGCACAACAGGGGAGAGGTGCTCAGGCAGCATGGAGCACACCGCTAGCCTTCCATTGTGAGAAGGAATAACAAAGCAGCCGTGTGTGTGTGTGTGTGTGTGTGTGTGTGTGTGTGTGTGTGTGTGTGTGTGAGAGAGAGAGAGAGAGAGAGAGAGAGAGAGAGAGAGAGAGAGAGAGAGAGAGAGAGAGAGAGAGAGAGAGAGAGAGAGAGAGAGGAGAGAGAGACTGGGCTTCACGGATGTCTAGTTACAGGCATTTCTATAAAACCCCTTGTTGCAGGCAGGAAGCAGTGTAGTCAAGAACCTTAGGTTAATAGTGCAAAAAATTTGCCAAGGCCAGGAAGACAAAGAACCGCTATCATTTTTCACCACTGGAGCCCCTCTAGCTCTAGCATCTCTCTTGCATTTGTGTGTATGTGTTGCAATAGGAGGTGTGTGTGTGTTTGGGGGTGGCTGGTTGGTTGGAAGAAACAATAGCAATAGCTAAATTGTGCAGAGAATCCCAGCAGGCATTTCAAACAGGAAAGGGTAGCCTCTTGAAACATTCCTGCCAAGAGCTGTTCTAAAGAGCAAGCAGAGTGAGGACCTGCTCCCCAGCCATAAAAGGCAATGGCAGATGGAAAAGGCAGTACTTAGAGTTCAGTGTTCCACCACACATCCCGAATGCAGAAGGTCCCCACCTGAACTGGCACCTCCCGTTAGTAGGCTGGAAAGCAGGTGATGAAAAGAAACTTTTCATCACCTGCTCTCCCAAGCCTTTTTGGTGCCAGTTCAGGGGTAAAAATATTTTAAATAAATTTAATTTTTTTCAAACCTTGCCTTTAAGAGATGGACAAAGAGTTTGACCTGGAAGATGTAGCATCCAATGACTCTCTTGCCACAGCCAAAACCACTTCATGAGGAGAAATTTGCATTTAATTGCTTTTCAAAGGGTGATATGGGTGATGGTTGGGAAGGAGAAAACAACCTCTCAGTTTCATGTTCTTCTGTGTTCAGTGCTTTGAACGTTTTTCTTTCTGATAGCACAATTTTATAAATTTTGGCACTTCCTTTAAAAATGTGATGAATGAAAACTCTTCATTTGCAAATTCAATAGATAGTGGTGATTTTTTTAAGCAGAAAAAACAACAGCCAGAAAAGCCATTTAGCCATTCCTTCTTTCAACAGCCTCTAAGGCAGTGGTTCCCATTGTGACCATTTCACAGGGGTCACCATAAGGCAGTGAAGAAAAAGTCACAAATGGCTTGGGTCTGGAGGAGAAGGGGAAGGAAGGGTGGGGAAATACTGAGTTACAGCTTAATAGGTTGAAGGGGATGCAATGGCACCGGAGGCTGCGATTGGCCGAGGGTGCCTGTAGAGGGAAGTTCTCTATGGCATACCTGCGGCAGTGGCCTGCCAAAGGGGGCTCGTGGCCTCTTCCAAGCAGGGCAAGGGGCCACCATATGAGGAACTGTATTAAAGGGTCACAGCTAGAGATGGGCACGACTCAAAAAAATGGTGTTTTGTTTGTCGTTTGTCGTTTAGGGGGTCCGTTTCGGTTCGTTTTCGTTTTTTGTGAATTTTTTGCAAAAAAAATCATTTTTGTTTTGTTACGTAACGAAATGAAAAAATGAAAATGAAAATGAAAAATTGCTGTTTTGTTAGCATTCATTACAGTTCAATGTATTTGCCGCAACGAAAACAAAACGCACGACAAAATTTCTGTTGTTTTGGTTCGTTTCGTTTCATTTTGAAGACAAAATTCATTTTTCGTTTCGTTACATAACGAAACGAAAAAATGAAAATGAAAACGAAAAATTGCTCATTTCGTGCCCATCTCTAGTCACAGCATTAGGAAGGTTGAGAACCACTGCTCTACGGAGATGCAAGGTTTATTTATGTGAGTGCATGGGTCCTGGAAGCCTACTCGGAAAGCCAAGCTGTTGTTATCCCTGATCTGAAACCTCAGATCCCTGATCTGAAATATAGGCTGGTTATGCTGAGGTGACTCGATACCCGTGTTTTCCTGAAAATAAGACACTGTCTTATTTTTTTTTCTCAAGAAGACACACTAGGGCTTATTTTCAGGGGGATGTCTTATTTTTATTAAGTATAATATGCTTGAATGTCAGCCCTGCACACAACCATAGCCACACCCATCACTAGGACTTATTATCAGGGTAGGGCTTATATTTAACAAATGCATAGAAATCCTGCTAGAGCTTATTTTGGGGGGAGGTCTTATTTTCAGGGAAACAGGGTACTTCAGGGTGGCAACATTCTGCACATGCTCCAAGGCACTCTCTTTTTTCATGTTCCATGTACTTCAGTAATTTACATGTTCCAGATTTTGTGTAAGAACTTACTTCAGAACCAAATAAAAGCTTATTGCTAGGATCCGTTGTCTAAGATTTTAGGATACATTCCAAATTCCATGAAAGAGTTATTTTTCCCATGTGTGAATGCAGAAAGAGCTGCATTTCAATTGAAATTTGACGTGTGGAAACTATTGTTCTCTCTACAACTTCAAACTCCTGTTCCCTATTGCTTCTCCTCCACAACATCACCGTTGCCATTAATTTTCCACAGACAATCCAGAGCGGGAAATTAAGGGGACAGGCACTGGCAGGTGAATTAGGTTTGTCAGTGACCAGAATTTCAATAGATGGAATATTGTGAACACATTAAACCCGATTTTCACTTAAATGCATGTTTGTATATAGGCAAAGACATTCCTCTTCAGGCTAGCTTTAACTGAATGAGGGACTTCCTACTATATAACTTTATTTGGATTACCATACTGATTAATCATTTCATAAGAACACCAGTGTTTTCCATGTTACTTTCCTTTTTCTTCTGTTTTTCTGTGCTCTTTGTAGCACTACTGTTTTAATGTACTAAGATGCCTCTTCTAATTCCATGTTTTGACTTGAATATGTCTTATATGTTCTGGGCTGTATATTGTAAGCCACCTTGGGTCCTTTTCCAAAGAAAAGGGTTAGGTAAAATATTCTAAATAAATAAATAAATAGAATCATGGAGTTGGAAGGGGCCTATAAGGCCATCTACCCCAATCCTCTGCTCCATGCAGGGATACAAATCAAAGGATATCTGCTAGATGGTTGTCCATATGGAGCACTGGAGCACTTGTCACCTCCTAAGGTAATCAGTTCCATTGTTTAACAGTGTTTTTCCTGATATTCAGCCTAAATCTGGCTCCCTGTAGCTTGAGTCCATTCCATTATTATGTGTTTTGCTCTCTGGGATAATTGAAAAGATTTTGCCTCTCTTTTGTATGACTACCTTTCAAATATTTGAAAAGTGCTACCATCTCTCCTCTCATTCTTCTATTATCATGGCTGAAATACCCAGTTTTTTCTATCTTTCCTCATAGGACTTTGTTCCACTGAAATTTGTGCCATCTGAAAATTTGCTCCCTCATCCAACTCATCAACAAAAGTGTTGAAGAGCACCAAACTCAGGATTGAACCTTGTGGTACCCCCATCCATTGTCTTTCTCCATTTTGAGAAGGATACAATGATAACCACTCTCTGAGTATGATTCTATAACCAATGATGCGTCTATGTGGCCCACATCTAGATAGACTACCATGGGGCACTTTTTCAAAAGCTTTGCTGAAGTCAAGATATATTAAATCTGCAGCATTCCCATCACCTACCAGGGAGGTTACCTGATTAAAAATGAGATAAAATTAGTCTGGCAGGATTTGTTTTTGACAAAGCCATGTTCATTTCTGATTATTAATATTGTTTTTAATATGCTTGTGTAGCGACTCCTTTACAATCTGCTCTAGAATTTTCCATGGGATTGATGTCAAACTGACTGGTCTGTTATTCCCAGGTTTTTTCTTTTTGAAGACAGGAACAACATTTGCGCTCTTCCACTTATCCAGCACTAGAGATGGGCTCAAAGCACTCTGTGCCAGGATATTGTGAGTTGTCAGCATGGTACCTTGCTGGAGAGGCAGCGAAGAGAAGTCTGTGCTCCTTCTATGAATGGACAATCTTATGAAGAACAGGAGAAAAGCATCACATGCCAGCTAATGAGTGGGGGACCTGGTGGGGTGGGGGGGTGGGGTAGGGAGCAAGGAAAAGGAACGCATGGCACCTGTGGTGCCAGGATGATGATGAATTGCAATGACCAGGCATGAAGTGATTCCTGCCCATCACTTCACCCATCCTCCATAGACAGTGGTTGTCAGAGTTCTTTGGCCAGTTCCTTCAATACTCTTGGATCAGTTCATGCAGCCATGGAGAGCTGAACTCATCCAAAGTGACAAGGTATTCCTTGATTATTTGTTTCTCAGTCTCATGCTGTAATCTTGCATTCATTTGTACTTCACATTTGCCTGGTGGGTCATAGGTAGCCTTTTGATAAATGAGTTAACTAAAATGAGAATTGAGCACTTCTGCTTTTTCTTTGTCATCTCATACCATTTCCCCAGTCCCATTGAGTAACTGAACCACTATTTATTTCTCTGTATTTTACTACACACATACCTGAAGAAGGCTTTTTTTTGGGGGGGGGCTTTTAGTGCTTTTTGCTAACTTCAGCTCGTTCTAACCTTCTGCCTTCCTAACACTATGGCTGCAACGCTTTGTCACCTGTCTGTACTCTTTTTTGGTTCCTGGCTGTTCTTCACCATCCTATATGTGCCATTTTTTGTTTACAGGTGCTCTATGAGCTTTTTGCAAAGTGCCATTTGTCTTTTTTTTCCCTGTCTTTTTTTTTTTCGTTGTTAAAATTGTTTGCAGTTGTGCCTTTAAAATTTTCTTTTAGAAACTCTTGTCCATCTTGGACTCCTTTTTGTGTGTTAGGATCGCCTGCTGCAGAACCTTATTTATCATTGCCCTGAATTTAATAAAATGGGATTTCCTGAAATCCAAAATACACATACAGTCACCCCCCGCCATTTTGCAGTCAGGTACTGCGGTCTCACTACATTGTGTGATCACAGTACCTGCACCTCGGAGCTGCGGGGGGTGGTGGTGACGGGGCGATCGGGTCACTGCGCCGCCCCCCGTGCTCCTCCAAGAAGACTCAGACAGGTGCACGATCGCCCCCTGCCCCACCCAACCCCCTTCCGCATATTGCAGATTTTCATGCGTCACCGATGGAGTGGGTCCCTAACCCCCACGATCAGCGGGGGGTGACTGTACTAGATACATATAATATCAGGACAATCCTTGTACCAGTTCTCAAGATGAAGCTACAGGGTGCACAAGTAGTATAGTTCAACTAGTTGTCAATTAGTTGTCCATCTGGATGTTTTTCTCCAACAACCTACATCAGCCCGAGTGGGAATAGCATAGCTACTTGTGAAGTGTTGTAGGAATTGTATAAAAGCAAAACTTTGGTAGTTACCTCATGTTCATTTTGTCTCTGTTAGTGTTGTGCTTAGGAGCAGTACAAAAAAGTTACCTCATGTCCATCACGCAACTACTGAAATTTGTCTCGACCATGCCCCCAGAACGGGTGCTAAGTGCAACAGTACTGTACCTGGTGCTGGGGTAGGGTTTTCCCTTGCCACTCTTTGTTCCTGTGTTCTGTTCTGAGACAAGACATCATGTCATAATGACTCTCACGCAACAAAAACATTCATTTCTCTCAGAAAACAGTGTCCAGGGTTTTTTTTTATTTTGACTTTTCAGAAGTGAAATATTGAAAAATAATTTTTAACCACCCCCAAAAGGAAGCTAGACAAATTCAGTGTTTGTCACATTTCAAGACCATGAGGTAACACTTGTCACGACAAGTTATCATGACCATGGGAACTAGAGATGGGCACGACTTGAAAAAAATTTTTTTCGAGTTGTCGTTAGTCGGGCCGGTTCCGTTTTGGGTCATTTCCGTTTTTCGCGAAAATTCACAAAAAATAGTCGGTTTGTTTTTTTGTTTTTTTGTTTTCGTTAGTACTGTTTTTTTGGGGGGGTAGCAGGCTCCTGGAGGCACCTCTGTGGAGTGGGTGCCTCCTCTGGCCCACTATAAAGGGAAAGCGGGCTCCTGGAGGCACCCGTGGGTGCCTCCCATCCTCACCCACTAGGAAGGGGAAGCAGGCTCCAAGAGACCCCTCAACATGGGGGTCTCCCCTCCTCACCTGCTGCTGCAAAATGGCATGCAATAGCCATATGGATATGCATACCAGTTGCAGACAGTGAGACCAGTGAACCCGCTAGAGGCATAGGGTGATGCCTAAGGCTCTCACACCGCCATGTCTCACAAAGAAGGGAATAGTGCAATGCAAGTAGATCTGGCTTAGGGTTAAGGTGGGTTAGTGCAAGGGCTAGGGTTAGGCTAGTGACGGGTAAGGTTACGGTGGGCTAGTGGGTTGCACCTCTGGGTGCCTCTCTGACCCACTAAGAAGACAGTCTGTGACGTATGGGTAAGGAGTCAAGGATTAGGGTTAGGGTTAGGGGGCTAGGGCAGGTTTTAGGGGGCTTTTTGGCACATCCCAGAAGTCTCCATGGCCAAGTGGCCATGCGATTGGTGGGATGGCTCCAAAAATTTGCATGGTCGTCCACTCCCACATGGCTGGCCACTCGGCCAGCCCATCATTGCGCAGGTGTAAAAAAAAATAAAAAAATAAAATCAATGGAGGACAGAGGAAGAGAGGAGAGACATTTTGTTGCAAGAAAAAACCCACTGCTACTGTGAAAAATCTAGCAGTTTATAAATTTTCGCGTGTTTCTGTTGTGCTTGTGTGTTTTTGGACCACGATTTCAAAAACAATATTGCGGTCGCCACCCCATTTTGGATCCCCCGGCCACACCGCATGGCATGACGAGTCCGGCTGCCCAGGACGGGGGGGAGGCGGGACCCCCCCTCCAGAAACCACCCCTCCGGTAGGTGCCTTGCGCCCTTAGTCAAGCAGGCATTTTTCCGCCTGCTTTTTTGGCCCGGGAATGGGTGGGGGGAGAATTTAAAAGTTTTTTCCTGTGCCGTCCGTGCCGCTTGCTTGCGCTTTAATTGCGGCAGCCGGCGGCCGGCGAGACTGGGCTTTTTGCTGGCTGCGAGCCTGCGGCGAGTCCCACCAGAGCAGCCCAGGACGGGGGATGGGGGGGAGGCCGGGGACCTCCAGAAACAACCCCTCTGGTAGGTGCCCTGAGGCACGGCAGGCATTTTTCCGCCTGCTTTTTGGCCGGGAACCGGGTTTTTTTAACTTTTAAAAACCTTTTTTCTGTGCCACGTGGCATCGCGCTATCGTGCGATGCAAGGAACGAGCACGACAAATTAGACCAAAATTGTTCGTTCGTCGGTTCGAGCTCGAAGTCTGGTGGAGTAATTCCCGTTACCGTTTCCGTAGAGTAACGGAACCGAGTAACGGAAACGGAAACGGGAATACCGCTAAGTCGTGCCCATCTCTAATGGGAACACTGAAACAGGGACAAAACCATGTGATCGCAACCAACACTGTCACAGTACAAAACTAGTTGTGGAACAAAGAAAGACGTGAAGTAACCACCTTAGAAAATTTTTAAAAGTGCTCTGCTTATACCCACCTCACTTAAAACACTCTCTGGGCAGTTTATAATTTAATTATGCAGGTTACCCATTTCCCCCACCCCCAACTGTAAGATTGGTACTCAATTGTGGGACATCAGAAGAATGGGTGGCTGAGTGGACCTTGAACCTTTTATCTGGGATTGAACCTGGGCTGTAAGCAGGATTTTGGCTGCAGTACTGCAGTGCCATGAGACTGGACTACCCTCTTGTCCACCCATGAATTTTAACCCAAGTGTCTCCTTCCTGTGCTGCTTCTTTCCACAAAGACATGTATAAAGTTCCTCTGCCCATAAAAGCTTTCCCATACACATCACTGAAGGAACGTAATCTGTACACAGGTTGATTGAAAAGTGGGGGGGTTCCTGCATGTCCAATAGCCCTATAAATCACAATAGGCACACAACCAACTACATGTTGCTCTTACTCTAGGTGTGGCTGTAACCCTCTCATTTTACCTAATCATGCTGTCAGTGAGAATGGCACCATCTCTGTGTGTATGAGTCTCCGTCTGACACGTGATATTTTCTCCCCTTCTAGAAATATATATGTATATATAGGCTTCTTTATACAAATATGAACATATCAAAATAAACATTGGACTTGGCATGGCAACCAAGGAAAAATAGCAAGAGGTCAGCTGCAATCTGGAGAAGCAATTAGAAGACAAAGCCGTCTTTGTGTCACGATGAGGAGAAACACATCCTCTCAAACACTCATAATGTCACAAGACAGTACAATTTTTCCTTCCCGTTTAAAGGAGACCGTGGTGAAGCCCACTTTGAAACAGCCCGGCTTGGAGTCCAGCTATCGTCCGATTGCCATTGTTACCTTCCTGGACAAGGTTGTTGAGAGGGTGGCCGCCGTCCGGCTTCAGTCAATACCTGGAGGAAAACCGTATTGTGGATCCCTTCCAGTCTGGGTTCAGGCCACTTCGAGGGACCAAGACTGCCCTGGTCGCTCTGCATGATGACCTCCTCAGGGAGGCTGACAGGGGGTGTTTCCTCCCTGCTGGTCCTCCTTGATCTGTCAGCAGCCTTTGATACCATCGACCACGGTAACCTGCTGGACCGGCTTGCTGAGGCTGGAATTGGGGGTCTGCTCTTTGCTGGCTCCGTTCCTTCCTCGGTGGCCGGTCTCAGCGGGTTCAGCTGGGTGATTATTTGTCAGCTCCTTGGACACTCCCTTGTGGGGTGCCCCAGGGGTCAGCAATCTCACCCATGCTGTTCAATGTTTATATAAGGCCACTGGCAGAGGTCATCCGGAGATTTAGAGTTCGCTGCCATCAGTACGCTAATGACACGCAGCTCTATCTCTCCTTTTCTTCTTCTGCAGAGGAGGCAGTACGCTCCCTCAACCTGTGCCTGGAGGTGGTCTTGGAATGGAGCAGGACCAACCGGCTCAAGCTGAACCTGGAGAAGACTGAGGTTCTGTTCTTCAGGGCACCTTCGTCTGGGTACAATGGCCCCCTCCCCAACCCAGCAGGGGGGTTCCTCCAGCCTATGGACAGGGCCAGGAATCTGGGTGTGATCCTGGATTCAGCCCTCTCCCTGGAAGCCCAGGTGATTGGAGTCTCCAGGGCCACTTTTTTCCATCTCCGCAGGATTGCCCAGATCCGCCAGTACCTCGATGAGTCCTCCCTGAGGACAGTTGTGCAGGCCCTCGTGATCTCGAGGATTGACTACTGCAATGCCCTCTACGTGGGGTTGCCCTTGACCCTTGTCCGAAGGCTCCAACGGGTGCAGAATGCGGCAGCCAGGCTGGTGGTGGGTGCTCGTAGATTCTATCACATCACCCCAGTTCTGGCTCACTTGTATTGGTTGCCCGTTGTCCTCCGGATAAGGTTCAAGGTCCTGGTTTTGATTTTCAAAACCCTCCATGGCTAGGGACCAGAGTACCTGTTGGAGTGTATCTCCCAGAGGTCATCTGGGGTCAGGCCCACTAGAATGGTGCAGGCGTGCTCACTAAGGGTGGCCACACCCAGGGAGGCACAGAAATCGCTCACGCGTAACCATGCTTTCTCTGTGGTGGGCCCCACGTTGTGGAACCATCTCCCTAGTCAGCTGCGCCTAGCACAGTCCCTGTCTGCCTTTAAAAAGGCTTTGAAAACCTTCCTTTTTTAAGAGGCTTATGGCAACCTTTCCACTTAATTTTTTTTGTTCCGCCCGCGTCATCTATTGTGGAGGATCTTGTCCCTCCAATCTTATTAGCATTTTTTTCTTTGCTCTTTGTTATATACTGTTGGTTTCGTTTTAATTGTAAACCGCCCAGAGTTCCGTTCCAGAAGATGGGCGGTATAGAAATAGTGCCAGGCTGGGGGTAAGTACAAGGGCCCCCTGCTAGCCCCCCCCCCAGACATGACCCAACCTGCATACACATATCGCGGAGTTTCAATTATCGCGGGTCAGGGCCCTAACCCCTGCAATAGGTGGGGGATCACTGTAATCTCACCCAGCTTCACATTTCCTTCGGGCTGAATCCCACACGGGGCACTTGCCATTCTGTGTAGCAATTGTAATAATCGCATAGTTTGGGGTTTCTTCTAACTTTTCTGAGTGAATCCCAATCAATAAAGATGCCATTCTGCACTGAAAATCTAATAGTCGTGCACAGCTTGAAGACATGAGCAAGCTTTTCTGCAAAATTTACTTGGGAGAGGGTGGGAATCTGACACAGAGAAACAACACTGTGAGGAGGGGAAAAAGCGGGTCCCTCCCCCAATTCTCACTTAGAGGAAGTAAGCAATTTTCAGTACCATAATGGGAATCTTTCTTTCTGTAGATGTCCTTTATGCGGATTGTACAGACTTTTTTATATATATAAAAAGTCTACTGAGCCTCCCCACTCACTTCTCATTCTCTGTTTTTGATTGCTGTTTGCAGGTGGAGAAGCTTTTTCTTTTGTTATTTATGAATTGTTTTGGTTCATAACAAGTCTGTTGTAAAGCTGCTGGGTGGTGAGAGTTTGCCCTGAAAGACTGAGCAGATAGAGAATTAGTGCTTGATAATATATTTTACGGGTCAGAATCCTGGTGGGGAGATAGAGTGTGCAAGGACCATTGCACAATGCAGTTCTACCCTGTCAGGCTGACCTTTCTGCATCTGGTTGCAAAACAGTGAAAATGACCAGTCGTGTGAGTAATGACACAAAGGACAGCTTGCTGGATGGGTAGAAGCTGCTGCCTGACTGCTCTTCAGCATGCATTATTTGGCAACAGGATCTTGGACAAAGTTTCATTCTTGAAAATATGCTCTAAATGCAAATCAGATAAGAGCCTTCTAGGCAAGGGGTGTGTGAAGTTCAAGGGTAAATCAGCCTTTCTGTGTTTCATTTGAAAGGTGCTGTTTGGGGATGAAGAAAAGCATTACGCCACTTTTGCATGCCTTCTCTGGCATTTCTTGAAGTGCCCTGGGGTTATGACCTCTGGGTCACACAGGGTAATGAACTGCCCAGCTGTTACACACATCAGTAACTATTCAACAAACAGGCGATTGATTTCATTAGGAAAGATTTCACTTTGCAATTCTCTTTTTTGACTTATTTCCTGGGGAAACACATATCTCTGACACTTCCCTTGTAGTACACGATATATCGAGTGGTTTTTGAATAATACGTTGGCACGTAGGGGTTAGTTGAAGCATAGAGAAGTAAACTTTCATTCACTGCTTAGGTTGCAGAAATGTCCTCTGTACAGCCAGGAAGCTGTAATCCTGCCAAATATGCAGCGTCCGATTCAATGGCTCCCTTCGCCAACTGTGGAAAATGAAAAGAATTTGTGACCCAGAACATTGGGAAGTATATAAATGAGTGGCCAAATACAGCTGTTCTCCATGGCACTTTCCCCAGAACTGTAATCAGACAGATGAAATGTCAGTTAAAAGCACCCGGATTGTTTGTCTTCAAGGGATTTCACAAAGAACACACCAGAACGCCCGGATGAAAACGTGTACTACTAATCGTTCAAGCGTTGCTTGACATTTGGGCCCACGAGGGGTTCATTCTGCTGGATACTTTTCCTTTCCAAGTTCTCCTTAAAGCACTTGCATGATGTTTCTAAGAAATTCAAATAATATCTCACACAAGCTTTATTTGCTCCTGGAGATTGGGGAGATGATCCTTTTTTGTATCTCCAAGGAGCACAAGTCAAACACACGTGTTGGAAGACGTGTTGGTGGCTTATAATCAATAATAATAATAATAATAATAAACTTTATTTTTATGCCGCCTTTCTCCCCAAAGGGACCTAAGGTGGCTTATGAGAGAGAATTGTGAGGAAGAAACCTTCACTAAAACTAAACTGAAAATGGTTGAGGCACGTAGTATTTATTCTGTTATTTTTTTGTCCTCCCTCCAATGGTAGCCAAACTTTGGCCCTCCAGAAGTTTTGGACTACAAGTCCCACAGTCCTTTGTCATTTGCAATACAGGCTTGGAATTCTGGGAGTTGTGGTTCAAAACATCTAGAGGGCTGAAGTTTGGTCACAGTAGACTCTTTCTCCTGCAGAAAAAACAATTTTAAAAGTCTTACAACCACATGTTTTGGTTGGCACATGTTTTCATGGACTGTAGCCCACTTCCTCAGATCTAAACAGGACCATTTCAAGGAGTGGACTCCAACCCCTAAAAGCTTATGCCAAAGAAAACATGTTAACGCAAGACTCTTCATTGCAGGACATGCAACAAAGGGCTCAAGCTGCAGTTGAGTATAAGGAAGAAACATCCTGACACTTAGAGCAGTATGACAATGGAACCAATTACTTTTGAGAGGTGGCGAGTGCTTCAACACTGGAGGCATTCAAGAGAAAATGGACAGCTTTGATTTGGACTCCTGCGTTGAGCATGGAGTTGGTCTTGTTGGCCTGAGCGGCCCCATGATTCTCTAATGATTCTGTGATGAGTCTGTCATGTTGCATAGCACTGGCAATTCCCTAGAAACTTTAGGGAAAGTTAGCTAAGTTGGATATCCAAACAAAAGATTCCATCATTAGGAAACAGACACTGAACTAATCCGTATTCCCTGCAAATATTTATTTTCTGATTGCTATCATGTTAAGCCCCAGGGTTACTCACAGAAGATACTAAATATAACTCATAAAAATAGGAACTAACATATAGATGAATACAGATGAAACTCAAAAAATTAGAATATTGTGCAAATGTTCATTTATTTCAGTAAGTCAACTCAAACTAATATATGAGATAGACCCATTACACGCAAAGCAAGATATGCCAAGCCTTACTTTGGTATAATTGTGATGATTATGGCATACAGCTTATGAAAACTCCAAATTCACAGTCTCTAAAAATTAGAATATTACATGACATCAATAACACAAGGATCAGAAATAAAACAATATCGGACCTCTGAAAAGTATAAGCATGCATATGAACTCACTACTTGGTTTGGGCTGCTTTTGCATCAATTACTGCCTCAATGCAGCATGGCATGGATACTATCAGCCTGTGGCACTGCTGTGGTGTTATGGAAGACCAGAATGCTTCAACGGGAGCCTTCAGCTCCACTGCATTGTTTGGTCTCATGTCTCTCATCTTTCTCTTGGCAATGCCCCATAGTTTTTCTTTTTCTTTTATTTTATTAATTAAAAATTTAAACAACACATAAATCTCCCACAACGCATTGTGCTTAATTATCCTCCGCCCTCAGGATTATATAACAATATAATGTATAACATTTTATAACATTTCATTCACTGCAATTATCTTAAACATCCTGTCTCCTTCCAAAACTTAATTGATTCTTCAGATGGAAAATAACCCTTATGTTTTAGAAATACATGATACAGAAATGTATACCAAATTTGATTAAAAACATTCTCTTTTAACATCCCTTTTATAACTTTCAATTCACAGGTCAGTTTATCATTAATGGCTAAACTCCACATTTCATCATACCATTCCTCTAGACTTTCTTATTATCTTTCCAGTTTTTTGCCATTATTAATCTTGCAGATGTTACCATAATTATAATCAAATCCTTTACCTCTTTTTCTATTTGACAATTTTTAACTATGTTTAGCAATGCTATCTTTGGACATCGTTCTATATTAATCCCTATAATTTCTTTTATTTCATCAACAACTATTATCCATTTCTTTTGTTTTTCTTCACAAGACCACCACATATAATAGGTTCCTTTTTCCTTCTTACACCTCCAACACAAGGGTGTTACCTCCTTATTTATTGCATGCATTTTTACTGAAGTTAAATACCATCTCCAAATAACTTTGTAGCAATTTTCCTTTTCTATAGGATTCAGGTCAGGCGAGTTTGCTGGCCAATCAAGCACAGTAATCCCATGGTCACTGAGCCAGGTTTTGGTACTTTTGGCAATGTGGGCAGGTGCCAAGTCCTGCTGGAAAATGAAGTCAGCATCCCCATAAAGCTCATCTGCAGAAGGAAGCATGAAGTGCTCCAAAATCTCCTGGTAGATGGCTGTGTTGACCCTGGACTTAATGAAGCACAGTGGAGAAACACAAGCAGATGACATGGCTCCCCAAATCAACCCAGACTGTGGAAACTTCACACTGGACTTCAAGCATCGTGCATTGTGTGCCTCTCCATTCTTTCTCCAGACTCTGGGTCCTTGCTTCCCCAATGAGATGCAAAAGTTGCTCCCATCGGAAAAGAGGACATTGGACCAATGAGCAACAGTGTTCAGGAGCAGCTCGACAAGAGGAATATAACATTTGAAGCCCATGTCCAGGATCCATCTCTGTGTGGTGGCTCTTGATGCACTAACTCCATCCTCCGTCCACTCCTTGTGAAAGTCCCCAACACTTTTGAATGGCCTTTTCCTAATAATCCTCTCAGGCTGCAGTCATTCCTGCTGCTTGTGCACTTTTTTCTTCCACACTTTTCCCCTTCCACGTAACTTTCTATTGATGTGCTTTGACACAGCACTTTGGGAACATCCCACTTCTTTTGCAATCTGTACCTTTTGGGGCTTTCCCTCCTGAAGGAGGGTGTCAGTGATGGTTTTCTGCACAACAGTCAGGTCATCAGTCTTTCCCATGATTGTGATTCCTACTGAAGGAGCCTGAGAGATCATTTAAAGGCTCAGAAACACTTTGCAGCTGTTATGGATTCATTAGCTGATTAGAGTGGGACACTTTGAGCCTAGAATATTGAACCTTTTCACACTCTTCTAATTTTCTGAGATTGTGAATTTGGGGATTTCATAAACTGCATGCCAGAATCATCACAATTATACTAAAGTAAGGCTTGACATTTCTCGCTTTGCATGTAATAATCTCATATATTAGTTTCACCCTTTTGAGTTAACTTACTGAGTAGACATGGGCACGACTCGGCGAAATTGTCGTTTCCGTTTTCGGTTATCGTTTCCGTTATGTAACGGAAACAGTAACGATAATTAAGCTGTCAGAACTTGAACTCAAACTGAAAAAAGAAAAATTTGGTCAGGTTTTTCATTTCCGTTTGTGGCATTGCGGCGATCGCGCAATGCGAAGCACAGAAAAGATTTTTAAAGGTTTTTTTTAAAAAACCCTGACTCCCGGCCAAAAAAGCAGGCGAAAATATGCCTGCCTGAGGCTTTGCCATCTACCAGAGGGGTGGTTTCTGGGGGGTCCCCAGCCTCCCCCCTCTTCTCCTGTCCTGGGCTGCTTGCACCAGGCTGGGGGGAGCGTCATCCTCGTCATCTCGCCATGCCATGCGGTGGGGGGGATCCAAAATGGCGACCACAATTTTTCTTTTGAAATCGTGGTCAAAAAACACACCAAATCACCACAGAAACATGTGAAATTTATTTATTTTGAATGCCTGAATTTTAATAGTAGCAGCAGTGGGTTTTTATAGCAATAAAACGTTGTATTGATTTTATTTTATTTTATTTTATTTTATTTTTTATTTTTTTAGACCTGCCCATTTGGGCTGGGTATGGGATGGGACCATGAAATTTTTTGAACCATTCCACCAATGGCATCGCGAGGTTTTTGACTGACACTTCTGGATGTCTTGGAGGGTATAAAAAGCCGAGGCAACTTCCAGAAATCGCAGTCGGGTGTATGGATGTGGTTGAGGGAGGAGGGCTGGCTGCTGGTGCTGGTGTGATCCGATCGAGATTGAGGAGGGAGGCTGGAGCATTTAGGATTTAAGTTAGGCAGGCAGGGAGGGAACTGAATTTAGAAAATAATTTCTTTGATTCCCTGCAGCTTTGTCTGCTGAAGGGAATAGCAGTTTATTCGTTATTTCTTCTCTGGCAGTTTGTAAGGATTTTTTTCTGATATTGGATAAAGGGGGAGGTTTGACTGGGAGTGGGAGGTGTGGATTTATTTTAAAAATATATTATATACTACCACTTATTTTCTATTTTCCCAACTTCAATTTGCTTGCACACACACAAATTTGGGGTGCAAGCCAAGAACAGAACCTCTATCCTTCCTAACTGCCCACTCACCTAACCACCCACTCGCCTGCCCACTCGCCTGCCTGCGCCGCCACCCGCCTGCGGCCCACGCCGCCGCCCACCCACTCGCCTGCCCGCGGCCACCACCCGCCCATGGCCCCCCGCCACCGCTGCCCGCCTCCACCTCCCCACCACCACCCTCCCCCGCCCCGCCCGCTGCCTAGGGTGCAAAAACACCTAGCGCCGGCCCTGATTTCGGGACGCCCCTATGCTCTGGGAAGTCAAATTGTGCTAAATCACGGTGGAAATGACAAACGACAAACGACAAATGACAAACAAAATGACAAATTTTTGAAACATTTCGCAACAAACGGAAACGACCCGAAACGGACCTGTTCCGACAAATGAAAACTCGAAACGTCATTTTTTCTGGTTGTGCCCATGTCTATTACTGAGATAAATGAACATTTTAATTTTTTGAGTTTCACCTGTATATTGTAAACAGTGAACAAGAGACTGTTCTCTCACAGACACCAGATTATATTTTAAAAACCAGCATATGTAAACTTCCAAAGCAGCTATTTCCCCATAGCCTGACTGATTAACTGAGTGGCCGTTTGAAAAGAGGACTGTTTTATGGAGGGCTCAAAAAATCCACAGAAATCTCACTGAAATTGTTTCATGTCCTCCAATTTAGGCTGCGACTAGACTGGCATGCAGAAGTGAAGTTATTTGGCTTTGCAGCAGCTTGAATTACAACCTATTTTATGCTTCTATTCAGATAAGGCTGAGGATTGTTTCAGTGCCAGCGTTCACACTGGCCCATCAATCTGATGCCCCTTGGTCCATACCACAGTCATGGACAACAGAGCAGCAGTTTATTATCTTGATGCCTCAACATTACCTGCAGTATCAGAGACAGGATGGAAATGTGAGTTGGACTGCTTGTGAACATTCAGTGACATCTGGTCAATCACAATGTATGCTGAATGCTGTACTAGGCACACCTTTGATCCTACCTGGTAGGACTTTTACAAGGATTGGTACAGTCCCTGTCATCGCAATGATATTATTCTATAACCCGTACAGTCACCAGTGAGTATACTGCATGGGAGGAGAAGCGTAAAAGGGGGCAGGGAGGAACAATTAATGAGAGGTGGCAGTGCAGTTAAGAGACAATTGTGCAGACAAGGTGGTGGGCAACAACATGGCTGAACTAGCTGAGGTGGGTATAATATACAGTAGACCCTTGTATAACAAACAGTTTGTATAACATAAAATTTGCTTAGTATAATCGCCTATGGGGTGAATCTGTACAACATAAAAATGAGATCACTCTGTTTTCAATGCATTCCTATGGGTAATTTGTATAAAGGAAAATTTGCTTAACATAATTTCATTTGGAACGAATTAATTCCTTTATACAAGGTACCACTGTACAGTAGTTCCCTGTTTATCACGGTGGTTATGTTTCTTAAACAACCCACAATATAGGAAAATCCATGTTGTGTGGATGCCTGGGCGAACTCACAGGTGGGGGCTCTTGCCCACACATGCTGTAGGCACTGGCCTTTCTCCACATCCCAGCACCTCTGGAAACTGACCTCCCAGGTCACACCACACACCAGCGCCTTTTCCAAAGAGAAAAGCGGGGACCTAGGCTTAGGACCTAGATACCTGAAGGACCGCCTCCTTCCGTACAAACCTACCCAGCAATTAAGATCTAGCCAGGGTGCCCTCTTGAAAGAGCCATCCCTCAAGGAGGTGAGAGAGGGATGACTTGCAGACATAGGGCCTTCTCGGCAGCTGCCCCCAAGCTATGGAATGCCCTCCCAAGTGAGATCCGCCTGGCACCAACATTGATGACATTTCGGCGCCAGGTAAAAACCTTCCTGTTCCAGAAGTTTTTTAATTAATACAATATAGACCGTGGGTCCTCTGATGGCAATTTTAGTGTAATGAATGATTTTAGTGCAAGGTTTTTATTATTGTTTTAATTATTTATAGATATCTGATGTTTTAACTGTTTTAATTTTTTGATTGTAAGCTCCCCAGAGACCTTTGGGTAGTGGGCGGCATATAAATTGTACAAATAAATAAATAAATAAATAAATAAATAAATAAATAAATAAATAAATAAATAAATAAATAAACAATGTATACAGCATTTAAGCCTAACTGCTTCTATGAGCAAGATGAGTTGAAGCAAATCAAAGCCACTTTTTCTCACCATCATGATCTAGAAGAAAATGATTTTGTAATCCATGACAGATTAGGATCTCAAGCCCCATGAGCCAAGCACCCTATGATGAACATCATGACGGGGCTTTTCTTGGCAGAGGGGGCTGCTGGCTTGCTCTTTGCTGTGCTTGTGTGAACCATCATAAAGATGTCCAGAGGATGGCTCCCACAGCAAACCTCTGAAAAGGCACACATTACAACCAAGGGACAGATCCTTTCTTTTTGTTGAGTCATTCCCAGTCATTATCTGCCAAATTCAGAAATTTGGCAGACGCTTCCACACTTCAGTAATTCTTGGCTTGTTGAGTGTCTTGCGTGAATTTCTTAGACTGCCAGCTTTCATCTCTATTGTGTATGAAATGAGATAGTTTTCTTATTCCTTTTTGGGATTATTTTAGAATAAGACACCCATTAAACTGACAAGGAATAAAAACCGTGATGGATGCTGGGGTCGCTACCACAGCAGCTGCATCATCACTGCACACAGCTACATTTGATCATGGCTTTAATGATACTAAATACTCAGAAGATGTCTGACATGTCACACCTTCAAAAGGGAAATAGACTGAGTGTCTCACTAACTTCCCCATCTGTTATTAGGAATTGTTGATACATCAAAAGGATATCTTTGGAATAGGCATTGCAACCAATAGAAAGACTCATTTCACTGCAGTTTCACTGGAAGCATTGTACTGTAATAATGATCATTGCTGCACAGATAATAACAAGCCTGTGAGCCTAATCTATATAAACTAAATGTCCTTATCCATCTTATTGTCTTCCCTTCTGATTCAAATGTAGTGGAATACTACTAACATGACATGATGACTGGAAGAACTTGTATAGGAACCTGTTGGCCACTTTTGTAGTAAACAAAACTAATTTAAATGCACAAAATGTTATGTTTCTCTTAGGAACCCCAGCATATTTGCATATATTTTCACTACAGCTTTTATCTCCCCAGGAATCTGCAGATGTGCTAATTGCTAATTCTAGTTATACTGTATATTGTTACAAACTTATGTTACAAGATGGACTACCTACTGTGCCTTTTTATGAATCTACCATACATGGCTACACGGACTTTGTGTTTATAACCACTTATAACTTTGTGTTTATATAGCTCTACTTGTGTGATTGCATTGACACTATATGTTATCAATTGTTAGCCTTATGTTGCCTTATAATGCTGTAAGATGCCCCTCAATTCCCTGTTTCTCAAACTGATTGTGTCTTAATTGTAATGGACTGTACAGTCTCTCCTTACTGTGAGCCCCCTTTGGTTCTTTTCCAAGGAGAAAGATGGGGTAAACATACTCAAAAAAGTGCAGAAACTGGTGCATAACTGAATTTAAATCTGCAGATTTATTTGGAAAGAATTTGCACAGATCAGTTTCCTCACAAATCTCTCTCTCGGTATCTCTCTTTTTCTCTTGTGTGTAAAAGGAAAAGATAGAAAGAGAAGGGGGAGAGAGGAAGAGATGGATAGGCAGAAAGAGAGAGAGAGAGAGAGAGAGAGAGAGAGAGAGAACACCTATGCATGTGTAACTGTGCATATCTGAATACTGTACCTACTTTTGCCCTGAATCTCCCCAGCTTACTTGATGTCCCTATCACCCTGTAGTGCTAACTATAATGTGTACCAGCTACCACTGTCATAGTTCAACTTGCATTCTTTTCTTACTGTGCTTGGACCACCAGGGATGTCGGAACAAAACAAACTCCTCCTGTTTAAACAATAATCCTCTCACACAATGAAACACTTCTGGTTTAACAGAAACATGAATGTGGAGTTCTTCTTGCATCTTGTAATTATCTCTCAAGTCTTTGTGTTCCAAAGTAGCATTATTGCATTCTTGCATTTTGTGATTTTTCTTTCACACACTGGTGTCCAAATAGCTGGGCTGTTCCAGACATTTGTTTTTCCTTTGGCAACTAATCACAAAAAGGCAACTTCAATTCACTTCTCTTCATTTTCATTATCTTTCCTTTTTTTCCCCTTGTCTTTGCTTCATCTCATTGTAAGCACCCAGTTGAAAGAAATGGGTGGCCTACCTCAAAACGTTGAAGGATTTGCATAATATATCATTTCTTTCCTGGAAAAAAATCCTGTGGTAATTTCAATTATATAATAATTATTAAATGATCATCATAATATTAATATTCATATGCTGTGGTGACCCTCTCCAAGGTTTTCTGCTCACACAGTACTCAGAAGTGGTCTACCATTGCCTTCCTGTTCTGGGGACACCCTGTGCAACATGCCCATTGCCACACAGGAGGGGTCTTCCCCCTGGAGACACATTGAGAGATGCTTCTTCAAATATGTGGTTACAGTCTGGAGAAGGATAGACATATCTAAGGGCCAAAGTAGATTTTTTTGATAAGGAGGCCCTTTCTTTCAATTTGAATGTGTCAAATTATGAATAAAGGGGTAGGATTTCAAATACGGTGAGATCCTGCTGATGCCTTAGGTCTGTTGAGAGCAATAAGAGATAATAAGACCTTGTACTGTGAGCTGCAGTGGAGAGGAATCCAAATAAAAGTCAGTACAGTTATAAATGGAGTTATAATCTATGTCAAGAGGCGGGATATTGACATGGGATCCAGTGGCTTGTAGACCATCATGTCAAAACATATAGCTGTGCTTTGATTCCAAGGTTGATGGGTTTCATGCGGACTTAACAGCCCATAGGAGAACTACAGCTCCATGAGATTGATGGCAGTTTGTTTGTTTGTTTGTTTGATTGATTGATTGATTTATATAGCACAACCATCTAGAAAAAAAGCTACTCTGGGCAGTTCTCTTCTGTTCAAAAGCTCGGACTTTTCCAAGTAGCTACAACTCCGCCTTGAAACTGAGTTTGTTCTGAATTCAGTCAGTGCCGCTAGTCTGTATTTCTTGTGAGTTTCATCCTTCCTTTTCTTACTTTTGAGAATTCAGAATTCAGAGCCGATGATGGGGAGGGCTCTCAGGTGTGTAGCTGGTCTTTCTTTAATTCAGGAGCACCCTTCATCTCCTCATGGACTTCTTCTTTCCAAACTAAATCTTAAACTGTGTTGTTAGTCCCACCTAAAATAGGTCCACTGGATCAATAAAGCTTATGTAAAGATTGTACCCAGAAATAGGTGTCATTGTTCCTTCTCCTTAGCACTGGCCAATCGAGATCTGTGCAGGGAAATGCATCATCCCGCCTCCCTGTCTGATTGGCCAGCACCAAGGAGAAGGAACAATGACATCAAAGGCTTATTCCTCATTGGAGGTTAACCCTACAGGAGCCCTACATAAGGTAAGGGATTGGCTGAATTCATTCCAGTGGGTTGGACAGATTCCGAACACCAGGTTGGCTCCTGCATTTCATTTCGGAACTGGACCACTTCCGAAACGAAACGCCCATGCCTAATTGTACCTATCAAATTCCTATTAATTCAATATGAGCACCACAGAATGGGCAATTAATTCACTTTAGGCTTGGTTTGGAAAGGAAAGTGGGGTACAGATCCCATACTAACTTTCTTGCCTGAAACCATGAGACTGCTTCCCCACCACCACCCCACCACCTCCCACTTCAGTTTGGCATTCAGAGGAAACTATCTGCTCTGATGGATCCCAGGAAGAATCAACGCTCTGTGTATTCAAAAATTTCCAGCACATCCTTGCCTCTAGACCACTGTATTTTCTCAGTGCTGTGGGCTCTTCTGACTGCAGTTAATTTTTACCTCTTCCAATAACATAATCATCTGAACACTCTTTCTCCCTAGCTTTTGGTTGATATGGCAGAGGTGCAGCAGTGGTGTTTGACCCTATTTTTGTGTCATTTCCCCCCAGGCTTTCACAGAGAACATATTCATCATTGTTCATGGCCCATAAACCAGTGATCCAAGAAAGGTCCAAACTGGAAGTTGTTCCCACCTATAGGCCACGTGGCTACCTTTATCCTCTGTTCATAAGGGGAAATGTTCCTTTCTCCAGTCGTCTTCAGGAAACTTAAATGGCATTCATCTATTTAGCAAACAGACACATAACCTGGCTAGGAGTCACACCCTGCAGATCTCTCAAAGGCAGTGCATTTGGCTTGTTGTTGCTCTTTGCTTGTATTCAGAAGTTCCAGGGAAACGGCTTGAATCAGTGCGTGGGGTTGTACCACGTTGTCTTCTAAACTCACCTCAAAGCTCCTTCTTTCTTCCTGGGGTGGCCTCCCTCCCTATTCTTCCCAATGCTGCCCTGCTTTTCTCCTTTGATTCAAATGGCAACTCGATCTCAGAAAAAGTACCTGGGATTAATCTTATCCGGAATATGTTCCTTCTGTTTGTTCATTTAGTATGTTTTATATGCAACTGTTCCTACTCAGATTTCTGCCCCTTAGCCAAGACTGCAAAGAAGGCTAGCCTGAAAATAGCTTCCTAATTGCAGACGTGCTTCCTGCATTACACAAAGCTTTAAAGAGACACTATTCCTCCATAATAGGATTCCTTTCACACACTGGCACACAATTCAGTATTACGAGATCTTCTCTCCTGGGAAGACTTTGAGTGTATGTGGCTCTCAGGCAACAATGTGATGAAGCAGGACTGAACCTCACTTTAAGAGCCAGCTGAAGGGCACATTATTCATCTAGAAGTTGGCCCCATAGGTTCAGAACAGCCACAACAGGTTGCTGAGATACATTATGCAGAACTAACTTCAATTCAACCATTTTGGGGCAGCAAATCCAATTTATACATTGGACTAGCCTCTCACTCCAACAGTCATTTACAGCTGATGTGACATAATGCCTTTTGTGGCTTTTCTAAGTTTCTTGACGGGGTGAGCAACACAGGAAAGGGAGAAAATGTGTGTGTCACGTAGCTTAAAAGTGTGTATCCATCTCCACCCACTCTGATAGCACCATGGCTCACTATATCAGCATGATGGGGTTTTTAAAATGAGTTTTGCTCAAGCATTGCAAAAAAAGTCTTGAAAATAAGGGGCTAGAGAGAGAGAGAGAGAGAGAGAGAGAGAGAGAGAGAGAGAGAGAGAGAGAGAGAGAGAGAGAGAGAGAGAGAGAATGGATGCATGCTGTAAAATCCATCATGTCATTTGGGAGCACTAAAGTGAATGGAACACCAGCTTTGTGACTTGTGAGACTTCTTATTGCATTCCCTAGTAAATTCACAGGAGTCCACATCTGCTTTTTGCTTTAGTCCTGAAGAAGATGTTTTTCTACTGATGGGAGAACCCTAAAGTATGTCAGCATTAGAAGAAGAGGATAGATTTAGCTTTTGGGTACTTCTGTATCAGGCTACAATGAAAGCATGTTTCATACTAACTGTACATCATACGGCTGTGCCTAGCTGCTGTGGTATAACACCCTTAGGTTTGATTTGTTCCATCTACTAATACTGATCATCAACTGCCAAGCAATAATTCTTGCCATAACATTTGGAGTAAAGTTCACTTGGACAACCGTCTGTCCAGCTGCTGTAATTTGGATTCCTACGTTGAGCAGTGGGTTTAGACTCCATGGCCTTATTGGCTCCTTCCAACTCATCTATTTTATGGCTCTATGATTCATGGAAAAGAACACAAATTCCTATGGTTCCTATGGTGGCCAACATCAGCTGACCTTATAGCCTCCTCAGTTGCCACAACCAGGGTGAAAGGATTACTTCTCACCTGTATCTAGGCAGTGCAAAATGAATGTCATCTCAGCAGATAGGAACAAGAGTGCAAGGGCAGTTGTGGTCTGCATCTTGAGTTATGATACACACCAGGTTTAGTTAGTTGATTATTCTGACAACAAGTTTTTGTGCAGAGCTCCTGCAACCATCTTTCTTTCTTTCTTTCTTTCTTTCTTTCTTTCTTTCTTTCTTTCTTTCTTTCTTTCTTTCTTTCTTTCTTTCTTTCTTTCTTTCTTTCTTTCTTTCTTTCTTTCTTTCTTTGATTTGATTTGATTTGATTTGATTTGATTTGATTTCTATACCTACCACACTATCTGGCACAAGTGCCACTCTGGGCAGTTTACAAAGTTTTAAGATAAATACAGCAAACATAACGTCAAACATAAAATCAAACATCATAAAACATAGCTAAAATCAAAATCAAAATTATAGACAATGATAAAATCCAAGGTGCTCTAAGAGAGAACAAAGAGAGAACCTCTCTGGGCTTAGTGCTTACAATACCTGTTTCAAAATAGATTGGAGGAAAGGAGGTAAACGTGAGACAAAGATGATATCTGAGGAGCCAAATGCGAAATGTACGATCCATTCAGTGGATCACGAGGGCTCCAACAGCTCTAAATTGCTGTGACTTGGAATGCAGGATGAGATCAGTCTGGTATTGACTTGGAGAGAGGCCTTCCCCACATCCTGCTGAATGTCTGTGAAGATTCTCAGTCATCCAGGTGAGTTTATCTGGATGTTGAGTTATGGTAACTGGACTTCTTTTTCTTGAGAGATTGAAACATTTCGCTGAAACATTTCAATCTCTCAAGAAAAAGAAGTCCAGTTGCCATGACTCAACTTCCAGATCCTGCTGAATGGCTTGTGTACCTCCCAGTGCCATGTATCTAGTGTTTAACAACACTGAGAGCCAGAGAAGATGGGAAGATGTGGGTGATCCTTCACCAGGAATCTGTAGCAAATGCCCACAATGGTCTACCACCCAGTGGACATGTGTTCTCCACATGATTGTAGAACATCCATAGCAGAAAATCACTTTTTATTTTCTACCGGCCTGTATCCAATTTTTATAGCACCAAAACATTTATACTGTATACAGCAGTCATGCTGTGATTAATAAAAATATATATTTTTAAAATCCTCTGTAACACTTCCTGTGTTTGAGGTCTTTTCTGTCCTTGTCCTATTCATCCTGCCAGTAAGCCAGTGGGGAGGAGGTTTATTACAGTTGCTATTCCAGACAGAGGGAATTAATTAATCAAAGAAAGAAAACAGTTGTGTGTGTGGTTACCATCTGAGACCTCAGAGAGAGTTAGAAAGTAACTAGGCTATCACCATGCAATGCTATATCCCAAGGTGAGAAATCTTTAAAGTTTACCAATGTATTGTGAGGCATTTGCTTTATATAAATATATAGTCCTTCATTTCAATAGCCAGGGAACATCAGTGCAGTTAAATCATGTGGAGACATGTATGTGTGTGTGTCCTTTTCACCAAACCAAAGGTTAGACCAAAATACACTTGTCTAATGTGAATTTTGCAACTCATGGGTGTACTCCCCAATGCTTTGATGAGTTTCTGTTGTTAATCCTAATGGCCTAGATATATCAGAACATCTTCCATCCATGACACATCATAAACTGTGTTTTTTAGGTTTAGAGTCATTCAAATTGCAATGTCCTATGGAAACAACATCCTAGGTATTGGAAACCTTACTTTTTTGGGATTATGACTTCCCGAAACCACCAATCAGCAAGGTCATTGACCAAATAAAAGTAGTTTAGGACCCTAGCTGAGGAGATTTTGGGAGTTTGATTGCCCACTATGATTCCTTGACAGGGGATGGACCTGATGATTCATAGACCACATCCAGATCTGCAGTTGTAAGATACTTGTAGAGATGGGCACCTTACGAAAAACAACACACTGTTTTGTCATTTTGTAAGCTTTCAAAAAGTTATGAAACAAAATGGGAAACTGTGTTTCGTTACGGAATGAAATGAAACACTTCTTTTTCCCTTGTAAAAATCTACCCACCAAATTTAGTGCCTCCAGGACCCAGGGAAGCCATTTTATAGAGTAATTTCATTTTGTTACCTTTTTAAAACAAAAATTAATTTTAAAAACTGAAGGAAAAGATCTGCTAGTAGAAATGAAATGAAACGAAACTCTATTTTTCAGTTTCATGTCCATCCCTAGATATTTGCATTCTTCTTCTTCTTCTTCTTCTTCTTCTTCTTCTTCTTCTTCTTCTTCTTCTTCTTCTTCTTCTTCTTCACTACTACTAGTACTACTACGTAATTATGAATGATACTCTGCCTCCTGGCTCCCACTTGCCTTCACAGGCAACTGGCCACCGGGTATGCACCCTCAGCTCCCGCCATCCCAGCTCTGCTCTGTGTGCACCCAGGCTCTCTGTGGGGGAAGTGAGTTGGAGCCTTTTGTGAGCAGCAGTGGCAGCCGGGGGGGGATCTCCCTGGGCAGGAGATCACAGCTGGTGGCGGTCAGTGGAGAGGCTGAGGGGAGAGGCTTCAGACCCAAGAACAAAAGGCTGTGCAACAAGGGTGCCTCGGAAGATTGGATATGGAGGGGGAGAGGGGAAGGTGGAAAGGGGGAGAATGCCAGTGCAGGTGGGCAAGTGGGCTGGGAAGGTGCTCCTCCTCCCTGCCTGCCTCTACCTCCACCTCATAAGAACATATAAGAAGAGCCATGCTGGATCAGGCCAAAGGCCCATCTAGTCCAGCTTCCTGTATCTCACAGCGGCCCCACCAGATGCGTTTGGGAGCGCATGAGACTAGATATCTGTCTCCTGATACCACTCCCCTGCATCTGGCCCTTGAAGTACCCTGGTTTAAAGCCTAGAGATTACACATCTCCATCATGGTTTGTAACCCGTGATGGACTTTTCCTCTAGGAATCTGTCCAATCCCCTTTTGAAGGCATCCAGGCCAGATGCCATCACCACATCCTGTGGCAGGGAGTTCCATAGACTTACAACGCGCTGGGTGAAAAAATATTTTCTTTTGTCAGTTCTTACTCTCCCAGCACTCAATTTGAGTGTATGTCCCCTAGTTCTGGTATTTTGAGAGAGGGAGAAGAGCTTCCCTCTATCCACTTTACTCATACCCTGCATTATTTTGTATGTCTCAATCATATCCCCCTCAAGAGACTGAAGAGGCCCAATTGTTTTAGCCTTTCTTCATAAGGGAGGTGCCCCAGCCCAGTAATCATTTTAGACCTTTTCCAGTTCCACTATGTCTTTCTTGAGATGCGGTGACCAGAATTGTACACAATACTCCAGGTGGGGCCTTACTATTGTTTTGTATAACGGCATTATAATGTTGGCTGTTTTATTTTCAATCCCCTTTTTGATAATCCCTAGCATGGAATCCACCTCCACCTGTCGAGGGGAAGGGCCTAGCTAGGGGGTGTCATGCACTCACCCTGGACTCCACCCCCCAGGAACTTATTGATTGACTGCAAATTGGTTTCATTTCATTTCATTCTGAAATGTAATGTTGATCTATTTGTATGACGGACCCCCTTATGGCTCACACCTTGTTATGAGGGACCCAGGAGGGGGCACAAAAACTGACTGTCCCTGGGTGCTAAAAACTCTAGCTACGCTTCTAGGTAAAACCATTCCTTCAATAAATCACATGCCTTGAACAACCTGGCAGGGGGCTGGACCAGATGGCCCTTGAGATATCTTCCAACTCTGTGATTCTATGATTCCATGAACCTATGAACCTATTAGGGTACTTGGCAGCACATAACAAACCAATGTGAAGAAGTACTTTGCGTTTCTCTGAATCTCTCATGATTGACTTTAATCGGGAAAACCTGACTCCTAGTGTGGAGATAGGCAGTTCTGTCAGTGAGCTACCTCACCTTCTCCTGGGACCTGCTGATTTCAGCATGGTGAATTCCACAATGGACCTGGGAAAGGCACTGCTGGAGGACAAGTCTCCAAAGGACCAAGGGAGAAAGAGGAACCCAGCCACCAGGAGGAGAAAACCCCCAGGAAACCAAGAAGGGCTGAGGCAGGTGAAGTGTCTGGGACTGAAGGAGTGATTCCTGGAAGGTTGAGGGGAAGAGCCCTGGGACCTGGGGAGTATAAAGGAGGGGGGATGGGTAGAAGTGGATGAGGGAAGGTCACGTAGGCCATACGGACATGCTCCCTGATGTAGTAATGGAGAAAAAGGTTCTCTATTTGGCCCTTCATCCTAGGACCTGAAATTAAGAAGATTATTAAACTAAATTCTATCATTTAAACACACACATGAACATTAATTAAAATAATCAAATCTCAATAATTGAATACAGTGTCACAGTTCTCCTGGTTTGAAGTCCTAGGAAAGCCACCAAAACAGGTCATCTCAATCTATATTAATGCATAGTCTCTCTCTCTCTCTCTCTCTCTCTCTCTCTCACACACACACACACACACACACACACACACACACACACACACACACACACACACACACACACACACACACACACACATAGTGGTCCCTTTTGAAAAATCATTTTGAAGAACTCTCATTTTTTTAATTATGACTACTGACCTAAGACAGTATTCAGATTCACTAACAATGAGCGTACAGATAGTGGAGGTTACAAACAGGGAATATGTGAAACCATGCCAGACATCAGTTATGCTCTGCTACACCTTATGTCAGACAAAATCTTAGAAGCAACGAGGATCCTAGCTGTAATCAGTTCGGCATGCTGGGCTTAAGGTGGAGAGGGAAAGGGAAGGTAGAATGGAAATTAAACCATTCAGGAAAGGCTTTGCCACAGATATATGTGACAAATGTAAAGAGGAGGGATATGTCGGAGAAACTACAACAGAACACATGCTGGCACATAGATATAAGATAAACCTTTCCCCAACATGAAAAGATAAATCATAAATATCTCTGTGCATGATGTTTTGAAGGAAGCAAAAAAAATGGTGTACAGTATTTCTCTATAAAGACACAAGAGGGAACAGCAAGCAAATGGTATCCTTCTTTAAGTAAAAAAATTAAAAAAAAAAACAGGCGAAGCTGTTGGTGATACCTTTATCAGCTATTGGTGAAAATGGAAAAAAACACCTTTTTGCCTTCTCCAAGTAGTGAGCTCTGGTCAGGATTCCAGCCAACCGTTCCCTCTAAACAGAGTATTTGACACACTGCAGCTTCATATTCCATTTTCCTTTTTTGAATTCTTCATTCCATAGCTACTGAACATAAACAACAAATGCCTGCGGGTACTCTATGTTTGTTGCTGTTCTGTGCCCTCAAGTCAATTCCCAGAATTCCAAGCCTAGATTGCCAATGACAAAGGACTGTGGGAATTGTGATCCAAAACATCTGGAGTGCCAAAGGTTTGCCACCACTGCAGGTATTCTTAGCAGGACTTCTGAGATATCTGAGATGTTCAAGGAGTAGTTTACCATTGCTACTCACCAGTGAGCTTCCATGACCCCAAAGGGATCTGAACACACATCTCCTGCGTCCTAAACTGAAACCTTATCCATTACTCTACAGTGACTGGGGATTGTAGATATTGCCTGGGTATTGTAGATATAAGTTTCATTTTGTTTTTAAATTCTGCCACTGTCTGGATTTTATTTAATATCCTTATGCCATTGTCTTGGTGCATGAACAAAAACAACAAAAGCAAAAAAGCAAAGTGTGCTGCTTATAGACCACCCCATAGTGTTCAGAGCACTTTGTGGGCAGTTTACAATTGAATTATGCAGACTACACATTGTCCCCTCCCCACCCCTCAGCAAACTGGGTACTTCATTTTACAGAGGGATGGAAGTCTGAGTGAACCTTGAGCCTGCTACCTAAGACTGAATCCCAGGTTTGAACAGTTTTGGCTGCACTACAACAGTTTAACCTCTGTTCCACAAGGCTCTAAAATGTATAGAGCTGGATAAGAACAAAAACACAGAAGACTCCAACTCCTCACTAGGAAGATTGTCTGAATAACATAAGAGAAACACGTGGAAGGAATAACTTGTATAAGGACTAACGTTCTTTCAAGAAACGTAGCATAGACATGTAACCATTAAAGGGCTTACATTGATTTTGATTAGAAAGGGCTTCAGGGAGCGAAGTCGTCCTTTGCCATATCCTTGCACTGATCATGTAAAGTACTGTATATCACCGGCCTATCAGGAAGCTCTGTTGCTTGATTTGAATGCAATTCTCCTTGATTACACTGCAACAACCCAAGCAGTGCAGTCAGTTATTGAGTCTCATGCTCCAAAGCCAGGTTGCATAGCATTCAAAGCCATCTGAGTCACTCCAGCAGATAAGGCGGGCAATCTCACTAGCACCTCTACCCTTCCTGGCAGGAAAGAGACAAATTAGACAACTAGCAGTTTGCTGCAAAAACCTACACATTAGACTACTTGCAGTTTGACAACAAAAAACTACTGCTTAAGGCACCACCCTCACACTACAGTAGAGATGGCTGTGATTACAACACATTGGCTTTTGCTATTTCTGTTGCCTGTTGGAGGCTCTTTAGGATTTCTGGTGAAGATCGGTGCATTTGGTTTTACTGTGTAATTCATGCAACACTTGCATGCTGATAGGTTTTGAATGCTGATACGGTTGTAACTGTGAGATCTCAAGAAGGATGGTCTAAGTAGAATACTATTTTTGATATGTAAAAAAATAAAAAAATAAATGTGTTGCTATCTGTATATGACAGTGTCTGCATAGTTTAGAAATGAGAAAATGTGCTGTTTGACAGAGGAAGGCTTGTTATGACAAATCTAGTTTACTTTATAATGCTTTTAGAATAGTACAGACATCATATTAGCAAGTGAGTTTATCTCTAGTACTGGCACATTGAGCTCAAACACTAACACTGGGTTCCCTTTGATGTTGAATGCCAGCTGAAAGACCGATAGAACTATCTAATTCCCTACAGTTGACACCATAATACATTTCTTAGGGCCAGGTTCTTGCCAAGCTTGGCCTAAACAGATGTTTAGCACCGGCTCCCCACAGGGCTGTGTGCTTAGTCCCTTCCTGTATTCACTGTACACATATGATTGTGTATCATCTGATCCATCTACTGTGATTATTAAGTTTACCACCATAATGGGTCTTATTACAGGGGAGATGAATCACCGTACAGGAATGAGGTCCAAAAATTATCCACATGGTGCCTAGAAAACAACTTGCATCTAAATATTACCAAGACAAAGGAGATGGTGCTGGACTTCCGGAGGAAGAGAGAGGAACTAGCCCCATTGTACATCCAGGGGGTGTGTGTGGAGAGAGTTTCTTCCTTTAAATTTCTGGGAGTTTACCTCAGTGAGGATCTATCCTGGGGAATTAATACAACCAAAGTAGTCAGGAAGGCCCAGCAGAGACTGCATTTCCTTAGGGTCTTGCGTAAGAACAAAGTGAAGCAACAACTGATTATCTCCTTCTACCGGTCCACAGTTGAAAGCATCCTCACATATTGCATTACCATTTGGTATGCTGGATTGACAGCTGCTGACAGGAAGACACTACAGAGGGTGGTAAGCACAGCTCAGTATATCATTGTCCCCTGAGTGCACTGGATGACATCGCTATCTTGCCTCAGGAGGGTTGGAAAAATTCTTAAGGATGACTCACACCCCGGTGCACTTTTTTACCTTGTTACCATCAGGCAGAAGATATCATGTCCTGCCGTACCAACAGACTGAAGAACAGTTTTTATCCATGGGCTGTCAGACTGCTGAATGGGAAATAATCCCAGGACAAGTATAGAAGAACTAACCTGTGGGCTGGCGCATTCTGTGTCAAGTACACAGGGTGCAGTAAGACTGAGTGGTTGCCAGTGAGATGGGGGCGGGATGGTGGTGGGGGTGGGCATGGGAGACTCAGCCAATTTCATTGTGCACATGTTGTACATTGACAATAAAGGTATTATTATTATTATTATTATTATTATGTTTCACCAGTGCCCTCATAGGAGATTGAGACCAACCCCTTGCTCAATATAGGAATCCAAGCTAAAATATATCTGACAGATGGCTGTCTAACTTTGTCTTGAATGCCTCCAGTGTTGGCATTGGTTCCACTGCTCTAATGCTCTAAAAGTTAAGAGATTTTTCCTGATACTATCTGGATTCTTGTAGTTTGAACTCATCATTACATGTCCTGCCATGCACGCCTCCATTATTACACTGGTAGGACCCTGTGGTAAGTTGAAGCTCTTTAGGATACTGGTAGGAGTCATTAAAGTGCTACAAGATACAAGTCTAGGTGGTGGACGGACAGCTTCAAGATCCTTATCGAGCTCTCCTTTTTAAGCATCTTTGATCTTCAAATAAGACTTGTCTCTAGAGAGGACAGTCCTCTGTAAAAGAAACCATGCATCCACAGGCATGCAACATCAGCATAAATCCTCTTCCTTTATTTGTGCTATCATATCAGGCCATGCCGATCACTCTGGTTTTTAAGGTGCAGAGCAAGGAGGGAACATCTTTGTGTGTGTGTGTGTGTGTGTGTGTGTTGTGTGTGTGATTATTTTAATGGGAAGGTTTTAATAAAGCTTAGTCAACAGCATGGAACCACAATGTTTTCATTTTATTGAATAATGAACTAGACTAAAGTTAATGCTGAAGTGGGACATTCAAATCACGCATCTGATTAAGCCGAATCTGTGGCTTTTACAGATCTGTTCCTTATGGGGAAAGGAAGGGAGAGGAAGGGAGAGGAGATCTAGAGGCAGCCCTGGAACGAAGAAATCTCAAAGGCCTGAAATTGGTTGTGCCGCATCTGTAACTTATTTGGCATCGCCGTTCTCCTTTGTTTAGTTTAGTAGCTCCAATTAAGACTAATTCATCTTCCTTTGTCTCAGTTGTTACCGATAATATATCTGCCGCATCGCTACAAAACCAATAAAGAAAGCATTCTCTTCTTTCTGTTCTACATGTAGAAACTCAAAATATATTATAAGAACTGTGAATTGGGGTGTCAGTCAATAGGCTGATGACAGCCAACTCCATTTGTCTTGTGTCTGCCCAATTCAGGAGCTTCCACTCCTGGGAGCCTTGGCTGGCTGGATGAAAGGAAACACATTGAAGTTGTTTGTAGAAAAGATGGACCAAATAATGGTTGGAAGTCTGGTTGGAACAGAATTGGCCTGTTCCTAAAAGCTGGTGCTGTAATAGGAGGTGCTGTAAAAGGAGGTGGTTTTGATTTATGTTTTGATCTTGTGGACCAGGAGCGGGCAAGTGCAGCTCTCCAGAAGTTGGTGAGTTGTGACTGTTGTCATTGCTAGCCAGACAAGTGAAGAACGCCAAGAGTTGCTGTCCAACAACATCCTGAGTGCTGGACTTCCCTCTCTCCACTTTATAAAATAATGGAGCTGTTCTCTTGTTGGGGATGGGGTTGTTTCTCTCCAGGTGCCTGGGTTTCTTGAAAGCCTGCCTTGGCTCAATTCACAACAGGAAAAGTCTCAGGTCTGACACAGGCTGTGATCCCACATGAACACAGATCATGTTTTGAACCACTTGTGGAAAGATCCAGTGTCATCTCTCTTCCCAGTGATCACATGACATAAACCAAAGATATCATTAAGGCAAAATGCAAAAATAAGATTCCTGTGGAGAAGAAAAGGAAGACCTAGATGGAAGAAGAAAGAAAGACTTAGAATTGGGAAGGACAAAGGAGAAGAAAAAAGTAAAAGGTAACGGAAATAGGGTCAGAATCCTGACTGCTGTTTTTCAGCAACTGTCACATAGAGACAAAGAGAATTATTACAATAATTAGTGGGAAGAAATAGAGAATAAAAAAGAGGGGGAATCAAGAGAGACCTGCCAGAGAATGCAAGAAACCTATGGGAAATGTAAACCTAGATTAGGAATGCTGAATGACCAAGAGGGAGAAGTGTCCAACAAGGAAGATAACAAGATGGCAGACTCCTTTGAAGAAGAATCCTATGATGAAGAACCAACATTTGTAGAAATATGTCTCTGAAGATTCTCAGTCATCCAGGTGAGTTTATCTGGAAGATGAGTCATGGCTACTGGACTTCTTTTTCTTGAGAAACAGAAACGTTTCGCTGCTCATCCAAACAGCTTCCTCAGTCTGAATACAGCTAGTGTGAGTTCTCCATCTTATAGTTAGCTTTGACCTCTTGTCACCCTGGTCTGAGATAGGCTCTTAAGATGAACAATGGCCTGAATAGGCTCTTTAGGTAGACAATACTATCCATGGCCTTAAGGTGAACAATGGCCTAAGGTGCTGAAACCTCTAAAGTATGGGTTATTAGCTATGGTCTTGGTGATGAAGGCTTTTTGATTTGTCTAGGTCAGTAGTGTCCAAACTTTAGGCCTCCAGATGTTTTGGACCACAACTCCCACATTCCTTTGTCATTGGCAATACAGGGTTGGAATTCTGGAAGTTGTGGTCCAAACATCTGGAGGGCCAAAGTTTGGACACCCCTGGTCTAGGCGTTGTTGAAAGCACACCCTGGTAAGTAGCAGATAGCCTATGCCTGAGGCCACCACCTCTGTTGAGAGAAAGTGAAAGTTTCTAGAGAGAAAGTGAAGTGAAAGTGAAGTGAAAGGTATCTGAGAAGAGTGCCCATTCCCAGACACTACATTTTTAAAAGGATGCCAACAAACTGGAGCACATTCAAAAGAGGGCAACGAGGGTGGCTCAGCGGACCGAAAACTGAGCCCTATCAGGAAAAACTGAAGGAACTGGGCATGTTTGCGTTGAGAATCGAAGACTGATGTGTCTGATGATGGCACTTTTCAAATAACGGAAAGGTAGTCATACAGCGGAGGAGCAGGATTTGTTCTCGATCATCCCTGAATGCAGGACACATAATAATGAGCTCAAGCTACACGAAGACAGATTTATCCTGAATATCAAGAAAAAGCTCTTTGCAGTACAGCAATGAAACTAATGACAACAGGAGGTGGTGAGCCCTGCAACGCCAAGGGCATGCAAGAGAGAATTGGGTGTTGATCATTTATCAGATATACTTTTATTTGGATTCCTGCAATGAGCAGGGAGATGGTTACTTCCAACTCCCTTATTCTATATGTCTATTATGCTTTGAAAGCATCAGAAATAAATTAATCACCAGATGTAGATAGAATACAGATAGGCCACAGAACCTGAATCAGTCTAAATCCTAACAAGAATATGCCTACAAATATGGAAGACAAAACGAGAGACTGGAAATGTTCAATATACATTCCAGTCTTCAAGAAAGATGGCCAGGAGTGCAGTAATTATAGGACAATTGAATTTGTTTCAAGGCGTTGCAACAAAAGTTTTTACAATAAAATGCCTTGCCTGATGTTCAAGGTGGGATCTGGAAAGGAAAAAGCACTCCAAGTCATATTGCAAATCTTGGCTAGCTACCGGAAGGGACCAAAGAATTTCAGAAGACCACTTAGTGCTTCACAGCAATGTCTTTGGCTGTTTGGTTGAGGAGGAACTATGGGTTGTTCTGAAAGAAATGAATGTACCTGAGCACCTGACTGTCCTAAAATGTACCTGAGTACTTGACAGTCCAGTTCATAAGCATGAACTCAACTGTAAACTGGGAAAAAAATCACAAATCAGGCCAGTTAGTGGTATGGTTTGTAGTTCACATTGGAATCCCAATGATCTCAAGTGACAAACTTTCTTCTGGTCGGTTCTTTGTTCCCTGAAAAACAGTTGCCGGCCCCACTGTTATCTTTAGAGACACAAGTGCATGCCTATAAGCTGATTATTATTGCCTACCCAAACAAGTCGGGATGTATTATTACCAGCAAATCTTGATTTAAAGTCAATTTTCTATTCTGGTTGTCAATTCTAGTTTCAGGCATGAAGGGAAGATGTTCCCTTCTTAATTTGTTTACTAATCATGTGAAGGGATAAGTGACCATTCTCTACACACTAAAAGACTCTAAACCACAGTTTTCATGCTTCCTTCGCATGCTTGTGAGTAAGCACCAAAAGGCCTCTACGTGCCCCATGTTTTATTTGTCACAGGTAAGTCTTATTCTCTGGGGAATACAGTGGTGTTTCTTGCAGTGCTGAATTCAGGGAGGCCAGGGGGGAAGAGTAAATGTGTTATACAACATTGTTTCACAGCAGTGAGCTGGGTTTTAGCATTCTGGAAAGTATTTGCAATAAATGTTGCTTAATTTTCTTGTGTGCGTTGGTGGTTTTTTAAACTTGGCAAGCAAAATCCCCTATAAAATTGGTATTCATTAGGCTTCTTCATTAGAGGCAAGACTCCATGTCAGGGAGAAGAGTATGGTCTTGTTTTGAAGAGCTACATATAACTATCAATTAACATTCCTAATCTGGTTATCATGTTGTGATGATGTATTTATTGGTAATTTCTCATCTTGTATAAAGGCAATTTTCACTCCTCTGTCTACAGATTTTTAAGTATAATGGAAAATGGAAAAAATAGGTGCATATTTCAAGGGGGAAAACCCTAACCAGCCATCATCTTCATCCACCAAATGCTGTTTAAATTAAACAAGTAACATTATATGCAGCCTGCATGAAACTGAGAACACTATGATTGTTTAAGTAGGCAGAATCTTGTCTCACTTTGCAGGATTATTCATTAAAGTATGCATAGAACTATGCATAAATTATCTGTATTTTTCCATCTACAAGATGTCCTCATGTATAAGACGGCCCCCACTTTTCCAACCCCGAATTAGTTTTTGCAAACACACAGTTCTCTCCTGGACATACTTTCGTGCATAAGATGGCCCTCAATTTCTAGTCTAACAAATTTAGACCAAAAATATAGCCTTATACATGGAAAAATACTGCAGGTCTTGTGCAACTGATTGAAAAATTATTCCTTCTCTTTCTTCCCTTCATACAACCAATGTCTTCCCTTCATTCAGATCACTCAGGACGAGCATCCCATGGATACAGCGCAGACAGCACAACGTTTCCCAGAGGAGAATATATGGTAAGTATTTAAATCTCATTCAAGAAGGAAGCAGAACGGTGTGCAGTAAGCACAAAGGGAAAAAATTGTCAGCCTTGGTTTCGACAGACCAGTCTCCACAATGATCCAAGACTATATGCCCATGATGGCGGGAGGGCCTGTCTGCCTTATAGGCATATGCATATATCAGAAATGCACAAGCAGCAAGATGCTTAAAAGAAATCACAGTGCCAGAGTAAATAGAAATGCAAGTATCAAAAACAGAGGCTTCACAAAAGCTGTGAGAAATGAAGCAGAAGTGAAAAGAAAATAATGAAAACTCAGAACTGGAGATGGGCACTTTCTGTTTCGTTTCATTATAAATGAATTTTAAATAAAATATTTCATTTTGTGTGTGTGTGTGTGTGTGTGTGTGTGTGTGTGTGTGTGTGTGTGTGTGTGTGTGTGTGTGTGTGTGTGTGTGTGTGTGTGTTTGTAGTGCTTGTGTAACTTGTTTCCCTCCCCCAAATGCCATGAGCCAGCTGGCGCGTGGAGTTTGGGGGAGGAAAAAATGTTTGAAAAGCCTGAGCCTTTTAAACCTTTTTCCCCTCCCCCAAGCCCTGTGGTTCAGCTGATTGGCACTGGGGTGGGGAAAAACATTTCCCCATCCCACCCCAGTGTTGATCAGCTGGAGCCCCAGGCTTGGGAGAGGGGAAAAAGGTTTTAAAAGCCCAGGCTTTTAAAAAAACTTTCCCCCTCCTCCCAGCCCCGGGCTCCAGCTAACTGGAGCTGGGGTGGGGGAGAAAACCTTTTTCCCCTCCACCCCAGCACCAGTCGGTTGGAGCCTGGGGATTGGGGGAGGCAGGGAAAAGGTTTTAAAAGCTCACCCTTTCCATGAGCCCGATCGGGTGTGGGAAAGGGCAGGCTTTTAAAAATTTTTTTGCAGCCAAGGCCATCGCCAATCAGCTGGAGTGTGAGGCTTCAGTGGAAAAAACAGTTTTAAAAGCCCACCCTTTCCCTGCACCGAACTGGGTTGGGAAAAGGCTGCACTTTAAAAAAAAATCCCTGCTGTACCCCCGCACTCCAGCTGATCAGCAGTGGCTTTAGCGGGGGGTTGGGGGAGCCCGCAGTTTTCCCGTGCCGATTGGGCGCATTGGCTTTTCCCCATAGGAGTGCATTGCTTCAATGCATTCCTATGGGGAAATGAAAAATGAAGCAAATGAAATGGAAATTTCCAATTTGTTCCGTTTTTCTTTGATGGGTCCATTCATTATTCATCCACAATGAAACGAATAACAAATAAGAAAATGAATAAAAATTTGTTGCATGCCCATCTCTACTCGTAACATATTGTATAAATCAAGGCCAAAAGAAAGTCTTACTTCACTACCCAGATAAGCAAAGTCCAAAATCATCAGGCCGAATTGTTTCATATAGTGTGCGATCTATCTGGGGTTGATCATTGTGAAAGGCCTCCCCCTATTATTTCCTGAGACTAGTTTGTGGCATTTTTAAAAGCAAAAGTGGAGGCCATCCACCGGGACTTGAACCTCCATTTACAAACAGTAGATCGAGCTGAGGTCCCCAGCGCATCACCTTGCCCAGCATTGCTTTCCAGCTTTCAACCATTGACACTGACAGAATTCAAGATCCTTTGATCACTGCTGGGCCACCACCTCCTCCTTGGATCCTTGCCCAGCTTGGTTAATAAAAGCAACCAGGTCGACTACTAATTAATGGGCCACAGCAATAATTAATGGGTCTCTCCTTGAGGGGAGGGTTCCCCTGAATCTCAAGGAGACACTCATTTGGCCCATTCAGAAAAAAACCTAATGTGGCAGCAGACCAATTGATAACTATAGGCCTGTCGCCAATATTTCCTATATAAGCAAGGCCCTGTAGAGGGTGGTGGCAGATCAGCTTCTGGGACTTCTGGATGACACAAATGCCCTCAATCCTTTTTAGTCGGGCTTCATTCCATGCCATAGTATGGAAACAGCATTGGTCGCCCTGCACAATGACCTTTTGAGGGAGTCCGATGGGGGCAAAATGTCCCTGTTGGTCCTCCTTGATTTTCCAGCAGCCTTTGATACCATCGACCACGGTATCCTCCTGGGGAGGCTGTCAGCATTGGTTCATGTCATGCATTTGTAATCTCAAGAATAGACTACTGTAGTGCCCTCTATGTGGGGATGCCCTTGAGGTTAATGCGGAGATTGCAGCTAGTGCAGAATACAGCTGTCAGACTTCTAATGCGGCATAAAGGCACCAACATGTTACTCCCATGCTGGCAGTTCTGCATTGGTTGCTGGTACACTGCCACACTGACTTCAAAGTTTTGATGTTAGCATTCAAAACCCTAAACAGTTTGGGACTTCAGTATCTGACAGAGCGGCTCTTCCGAAGAAGAACTGGCAGGATCACCCATGCTAGCCAAGCAGGACACCTGGGAGTCCCAACCCTGAGGGAGGCCTAGAAAGTTGTAACAAGGAGTAGGGCCTTCTTGGTGGTTGCTCCCCAGATATGGAATCATCTACCTCCAGAAATTTGCCTCACATCCTTGCTTCAGAATTTTTTTAAAAAAACTATTGAAAACTTGGTTGTACAGAATGGCCTTTCCTGATTTCCCAAACATCTAGTAAGACACTGTTCTTCTTTTTACCACTTATCTTTTTACTGCTTTTATTTATTGTTGTTGATTTATGTATATTTTGTTTATATTATGCTGTTTGTATTTTGGTTTTTTAAATGTCTTTGTTATTTTGCTTTTCTATGTTGTAAACTGCCCAGAGTAGCCCTTGAGCTAGATGGGCAGTATAAAAGTCAAATAAATAAATACTATACTAGCATTTCCCCATCTGTACTGGTTACCACTCTGTTTCTGAATACAGAACTAGTTTTAAACTCAAACCAGCATGGAGCCAGAAAACCTAAACACCTCTTCTAATGCTTATCTATCCAGATCACAAGATTACCTGGAGGACAAGCTGATGTGTTGATTTGTCTTTTCCAGTAGTCATGCATCATAGAGATTAGGGAAGTTCCCACATCCAGAATCCCCCGTCCAGTCAGTCACTGGCCATGCTGTCTGGGTGTTGGTATGGATTCTGGGGGTTGTAGTCTAAGAAGATCCTTCCCAAGTTCTGCATTGTGGCTTCCATTTTTCTGAGGCCTGCATCAAAGAGGGTCTGCAACTCTCACTACAACACTGTCAACAACAATCACTACAAAAACTCACATAGCACCGAGATTCTGTTCTTTTCTTGAGACTTCTTGATTCTGATAACTGTTTTACAGAAATTTACATTTATCTCTATTTGTGAGGAGGAGGCTACTTGATTTTCAGAAAAAATCCAAAATCAACTACTAGGCAGTACAGTGGTACCTTGTATAAAGGAATTAATTCGTTCCAAATGAAATTATGTTAAGCAAATTTTCTTTTATACAAATTCCCATAGGAATGCATTGAAAATGGAGTAATCCCATTTTTATGTTGTATGGATTTTCCCCATAGGCGATTATGATAAACAAATTCCCCCTATCTCCGGAATTTTTTATGTTGTACAAATTTTATGTTATACAAGCTGTTTGTTATACAAGGCTCCACTGTAGCTTTATAAGGAGTAACTGTAAAAGTTCAAAATATGCAGGACTCTGGTAGATTTGCCATTTAGTACCATGGGTTACTTGCCCCATTCTACAACCAGGGACTGCATTTTTGTATAGCATAAAAACCCTAGACTAGAGATGGGCACAAATCAGACAAATGGTGATTCATTTCAATTTGTGATTTGTCAAAATTTATTAACTTTTTCTTATGAACCCATTACTCAACTTTTGAAATGCTATACCAGGCCTGCACAACACAGCGACCACGGGTGACCAGTCATCCACAGTGCCATCAGAGGTCACCCAAAAAGTAACATTTTAATGCTCCTCCCATTTGCCCAAAACAGTAACATCTCAATGCTCCTCCTATTTGACAATATGGTCAGTTCCCCTCCGTTGTAGTTTGTTGTGCACGCGCACGCACAAACACACGCACACACAAACATACACACCGGTTTCTGTGCTATCAGCTTATCCTTTTTTGACAGATCAAAAAAATTTGCCAATATTTTGTACGGAATGGAAGCCCAATTGTGAAATGCAGCAGCTCAGCTTCTAAATATGGAAACAAGGGAGTGGGGGTGGGGTGCATACCAGATGTCATACGGAAGCCAGTCAGGTAATCTAGCACAAACAGGCTTGATTTCCCAGTTTTTCTGGGAGGAACTGTGACCCTCCAAATGCTGGTTGGACTGCAGCTCTTTAATACCTCACCATTGGCTATGGTGTCCAGAAAAGACGGGAGTCAAAGATTTAAAAAAGAAATCAAAACAAAACACACACGGCCATTTCTAGTGTAGCTAATGAAGGTCATAAATTGAGTCTAGGTCTGAGAGGAGACCCAGAAATGATTATGTGTCTTGTACTGGTCCATCCATGTTCGTCAGTAATCCCTAGACTCTAGATCACAACTCCCAGAGCTTCTGGCAAAGACTTCTGGGAGTTTTAGTCCAAGAACATCTTGGGGACCCAACGCTGGGAACCACAATGCCCTGAGAGTGTTCCTGGACATGGAGGTGCTGTACCAAACTGCTAGTCCACTTTGTTTAGCCTGCCTTTTAATGCCCCACCATGCCTCGAGTGACAACCAGTTGGAAGTACTATGGGAAAAGGTTGCTGACTACCATTTGCTCAGATAGCCACGCTGGGGTGTGTGCAAATTAAAGGGCAGTAGTCAGGAGTAGTAAGGAGAACCATCACCTCATGGTGCAGTGGTTAATGCCTGTACTGCAGCTGTAACTGTGCTCATGACCTGGGGTTCAATCCCAGGTAGCTGGTTCATGGTTGACTCAGCCTTCCATCCTTCCAAGGTCGGTAAAATGAGTACCCAGCTTGCGGGGGGGGGGGTTGAATGTGTAGCCTGCATACTGTAATTAAAAACTAAACCGCCCAGAGACTACTTGACATGGTATGGGGCGGAATATAAGCAGAAGCAGAACCTTCGGGCCCTGACAACTGCCCAAGGATGATGGAAGGTGACGTGGGGCCTCCTGTTTAATGACTTCAAAACTGGCAGGAAGGATGTTTTAGTAAACACATGTTCCAAACTAGGCCACGAGCCTCCTTCACAGGCTGCTTTGAATTCAGCCTGCATATACAGCCAGACCTGCTTTTGGATCCGACCACCCTTTCTAGCACGAGGCTTGTAACAAAGCAAATCCAAACATGCTGCTCTGTTCACTGAAGCAGCAAAGGCAGCAGAAAGAATATTTTTCCCCTGGCCCCCTAGTTCATGCTGTTCTTCTAAACTGTTTATAAATAACTGCAGCCAAACCTTGGCTCCAGAGCACTCCTCAGCTCTATCCTTCAAGGACTGATTCCAACATGAAAAGAGAGGTCAGTCTGACTTCCACGTCTCTGAAGGCAAGGAATAGAAGAGAACATGAAACAGCAAAGGTCGGGACATCGTGCTTATGAAAACAGAGCAAAAGAGCCTACCTATGAAGTAGGCCTTGTGCCAATTCACTTCGTAAACTCGCCAGTAACCTTGCCAGCTTCTCTGTTTCCTATTCTTAATTTCTTTATCATGCAATGACTTCTGATTAATCATAATTTGCTGTGTGTGTTACTTAGTATCAGTATCCATGCAGGACTAAATGTGTTGTTCATCATTAAATCCCAGTTCCTAGTTGGTCTGGAGTTGATCTTCTCCTCCCTGATGTTTTGCATCAAAGTAATAAATGAATCTAATGCTCAAAATATTTTTTCTATTCTGCTACTGAAGTGTACTACCTCAACTGCAGAATAAGAACAGCTGCCTTACATTGAATCAGGTAATTTGCTCATTTAAGCCCCTCACTGTCTGTTTTGACCTGCAGTTGTCCAAGGGTAGTTGCTATCCTCTTTTACAGAGGGCCTTCCTCCATTTGAAGGTGCCCTCTTGGTGAACAGCGGGATGGTCCAAGCTGGACATAAAGTTAATGGACCATAAATATGAAGATTAGGGACCACTATGTTGCGCATCCACAATTTGCAGCATATGGACAGTAAAAATAAGACTGCTACAGCACTTCCGCAACCATCCGCTTCTTATTTTGGATCGCCTTTTCTCCTCCCATGGTCACATGGTTGTTATAGCAGTTCTCCTGTTCGCACTTCAGCCGGTAGCTAGCAATCGTCTTTCCAGTTCTCCCTTTATTGAAACACTTTAAAATTTGGTATGCCAATAGGGGGCAGGGGGGAGTGATTTAGTATGTCCGCAATTTCAACTAAATCGCTTAAAAGGGAGATGCAGGAAGCAATGTAAAAAAAAACCCACCCCCAGTGGCCATTGCAAGAAAAAGCACCACAGAGAACAAAAATGGGCATGGCTGAGGGGGTTCTTCAGATAAGTCATTTTGAAAAATGGGCAGTGATTTTTAAGGTGCCTTGTTTTTAAGGAAAAGGCATTTTAAATCAGAAGTGTGGTAGCGGTCTAAGTGAGTGTGCAAGTCCTTGTGAGGCTGATGTGGTGGAGACAGTCGGTCACGTCTTGTTCTATTGTTCCTTCTATACCAGTTTCTGTGACACCTTTTTTTATCCAGTCCTGAAAAGCATTCCTGGAAGAGATTATGTGTACAATATCTGTTATCTGTTGGAGACCAGTGTCTATCAGTAACAATTACAGTTGCCAGCTTCTGAGCAGCAGCACTAGCTTGCAGGTGAGAAATGGTACCTTAAATATACATATGTATGTATTTATGTATATATGAATTTGTATGCATTAGGGTTAGTGCTATAATCATAATACAGTGGTACCCCGACATAAAAGGAGCTCGACTTAAGAGCAATTCAACTTAAGAGCGAAAAACTGTTGCCGTTTTAACTGCCACCTTACACATTTTAGATATGGTCTGCTCACTTTTTTAACTTATTTTTTCAATTTTCAGATAGGTACCCTGACTTAAGAGTAGTTCAACTTAAGAGCATGCATTCGGAACTGATTAAATTTGTAAGCTGAAGTACCACTGTAATTATCTAGTTAAATTTGTCTCCCTAAGAGTCAGCTGTACTCAATGCATATTATACTTCTTATCTGTTAGTTTTTGTTCTCCTGTGGTATTGCTATTGATTTGCATTGTTTGTTTCTGATTTGTTGATTGTAGTAATAAAATTAACACCATGTTAGATCTCCCAGTTGATTGAGATACCCTGCCATTCTATTTAATTGATTAAAAATATTTTCTGATTTTGCATCTGTGAACACATATTAGCATATGCAATTTTATGTCAGTCTTCTGTTGGGAATGGGTGGAATAAATACATAATATAATATAAACCAGGGGTAGATAAAGTGCAGTCCTCCGGATGTTATTTGACTGCAACTCCCAGCATTCCTATGCTGACAAGGTCATTGGGAGTTGGAAACGGACAACACCTGAGGCTGTGGATATGCCCAGTGGATTCTCACTTTAGGGAAGGAAGTATGTTTTACTGATTCTTTATATACATCAGAGACAGGAATTCACAAATAGGTTGTGAGCATAAAATGTTGGCTCCGCTGCCGCTTGGCGGCCTGCGGAGCTTATCCCCCCCCCGCGCGAAGCCTCACGAGAGGGAGGCAACAAGATTGTCGGGTCTGGGCGGGGCAGCCCTATAAGTGCTGTGCCCGCCCAGGCCCAAGCCTTCGTCCTTGTAATGATTATAGAGCACTCAACAAGATCACTATTAGGGACCAGTACCCTTTACCTTTAATCTCTGAACTTTTGGACCGGTTAAAAGGGGCTAAGTGTTATACTAAGCTGGACCTTCAGGGGGCGTATAATTTGGTACGTATCCACAAAGGAGATGAATGGAAAACTGCATTCCGGACCCGGTACGGCCAATATGAACATTTAGTAATGCCTTTTGGTCTGACCAATGCACCCAGTGTGTTTCAGCGGACGATGAATGACATTTTCCAGGATCTCCTAGATCATTGTGTGGTTGTGTATTTAGATGACATTCTGATTTACTCCGCTGACCCAGTTCAGCATGTTAAAGATGTTCGTCAGGTATTGCAGCATCTCCGGGAAAACGGACTCTATGCTAAACTGGAAAAATGTGACTTCAACATTGAAGAGGGTGAATTCCTGGGGCATATCATTTCTCCCCAGGGAATCCGCATGGACCCCAAGAAAGTAGAGGCTGTGTTGTCATGGCAGCAACCACAAAATCGTAAGGACTTGCAGCGGTTCCTTGGCTTCGCTAACTACTATCATCAGTTCATTCCTGCTTACGCTGACATTGCTGCACCTTTAAACTGTCTCCTCCATCCCAAAGAGCCTTTCCGGTGGACTCCAGAAGCACAGAAGGCTTTCTCTATCTTGAAGACCCGCTTCACTTCGGAGCCTATACTTCGCTAACCTGATCCACAACTGCTGTTCATAGTGGAGGCTGACACATCTAGTGTTGCCTTGGGAGCAGTATTATCTCAACAAGAGGATCCCTCCCAAATCCCGCGTCCCTGTGCCTTCTACTCTCGGCAATTAAAACCTGCAGAAAAGAATTATACGATTTGGGAGCGTGAACTGTTGGCCATCAAAACAGCTTTTGATGTATGGAGGCATTACCTTGAGGGAGCTCAACACCCTGTGCAAGTGCTAACTGATCACAGAAACCTGGAACATTTACAAACAGCTCGGCGATTGTCTCAGCGACAAATCTGGTGGTCTTTATTCTTTTCCCGGTTTGATTTTCGTATCAAGTATATTCCTGAAGCTCAGAATAAGAAAGCTGATGCATTATCTAGAAAACCTGAATATGCGGCACCAGTGAAAGAGACTTTAGTGGCACCCATCTTGCCTCCCTCCGTGTTCGCAGCCACAAGTCCATGTCCCAGCTTGGCAGAAGAAATCCGGGAGTCTCAAGCTCAAGATCCATGGACTCAGCAACGTCTTCAAGAACTTCAAAATGGGGAGCATGGAGAGTTTTCTGCACAACAAGGGTTACTACTACATCGAGGAAGGTTATATGTTCCTGCTGGTCCCCTTCGTAATCAGGTATTGCATCTTTCTCATGATTCTTTACCTGCTGGACACTTTGGACTTTATAAAACCCTGCATCTTCTCACAAGGGAGTTCTGGTGGCCACAGGTCTGAGCTGATGTTACCTGATATGTGGGGTCCTGTGAAGTGTGTCAGCGAGCAAAGGATGTGGTGTCTAAACCTTCGGGTCTGTTGCATCCTTTGCCAACACCCTCTGGTCCTTGGAATGCTGTGTCACTGGATTTCATCACGGATCTTCCTCGCTCCAAAGGATTTACCTGCATCCTGGTCTTCGTAGATTTGTTCACCAAAATGGCCCACTTCATTCCCTGTCCTAAACCTCCTACCGCAGCAGAAAGCGCTCATCATTATTTACAACATCTCTTCAGGCTTCATGGTTTACCTGAACACCTTATTTCGGATCGTGAACCCAAATTCACTTCTCGTTTCTGGCAAGCTATGCACAAGGCACTAGGAACCCAAGTCCACCTGTCATCCGCTTATCACCCCCAGTCAGATGGTCAGACTGAGCGCACCAATGCCACCTTGGAACAATATTTACGCTGCTACACATGTTATCAACAGGACAATTGGGCGGATTTGTTGCCTTTAGCCGAATTTGCATACAATAATGCGGTACATTCATCCATTCGACAAATCCCATTTATGGCCTACTATCGATACCATCCTCGGTACTTTCCCACCACCCTTCCTTCCACGTCTGTACCAGCTACCGATGTTTACCTTCAAGAACTTCATAGCATTCAAAAACTATTAAAAGAACAACTTAATCATGCTAAGGAAGCATATAAGAAGGCAGCGGATAAGAAAAGGCAAGAAGGTCCACAGTTGAATCCGGGCATGAAGGTTTGGCTCTCTACCCGATATTTGAGACATCCTGGGCGATCCCGAAAACTAGATCCTCAATTCATCGGCCCTTACCCCATCCTAGAAAAAATCAACCCAGTGGTGTTCCGTCTGCAATTACCTGCTTCTCTCCATATTCATCCTGTGTTCCATCGTTCTCTCTTGGTCCCAGCTAAAGACCCTGACCCCAACCGACCACCAAATCCTGAACCTCCTCCACCGATATTGGTAGAAGGAGAAGAGGAGTATGAGGTCTGCCAAATTTTGGATTCCCGGATACATCGGGGGGGGGGGTTTACAATACTTAGTGGACTGGGAAGGGTATGGACCAGAAGATCGTTCTTGGGAACCGATATCTAACTTGCATGCGCCGGAGTTGATTCAGCAATTTCATGATAATTATCCAGATAAACCTGGCCCATCGGAAGAGGGGGGCCATGGGGAGGGGGATAGTGCCAGGACCCTGCCTGTCATAGAACCTGAATGTGAAGGGTTAAATGCTGAAGAACAGCAGGAGGTGCCTTGCAGTTCAACTCAGCAGGCAGTTGAGTCTGAGGACGCAGCTGAGGGCACATCTCCTCCTCCTATGAGGGCTAGGAACAGGATCCTGCAAAGAAGAACTAACAGGAGAGCCAGGGAAAGGATCTTTAATGATAGGCGTAGAATTAGATCTGAAAGCCCTGAGTTCTAGCAGGAGCCTTGCCAGAGATATGGGTGTGTTCCCTGGTTTAGGATAAAACTAGCAAGTTTACCCTGAAACCTCTGTGGGAGCAACGCGTCACTTACCTTGTCATCACGTTCCTGTGTGTATCCAGACTCTGTTTCCTGACCTTGGACCAGCTTTCTGATTACGGCGTTCTCTGTTTCCTGACCTTGGATCGGCTTTCTGACTACGACATTTCTCTGTACCCTTGAACTTGGCATTTGGCTCTGTAAGGTATTTTGGCTTTGATTCGGACTGTACTTTGTTCGTTATCTGGATTACAACTAAAGTTCCTGGCAAAGAACTGAACTTGGCTTGCTGTGTATTCTGTGTGCGGGGCTTGACAGGCGACTAGTTCATGGTCGGGGGTGTAGGCACATCTTGTGGGCTTGGGGTCAGGTCAGGTGCCGCCTGGTTGGCGAGGTGGCCCCTGGAGCCCGGCTCTGGGCGCGTCACACTCTGGGGTGGCTGGGGGTGCTTCTGTCCCGTGGCCTGGCTCTCCGGCTTGGCAGGGCAGCTCACAAGGCGTGCAGTGGCCAGCTGGGGTGGCAGGTGGGGCTGCAGCATCGCAGCTTCCTGGGCAGCCTGGCATTGCAGGGTCAGCGCAGGGGCCTGCCCCTGGGGCCTGGAATCAAGCGGCGCCGCAACCGGCTTTGGGTTGGTCGGCAGGTGTGCCAGCTGCAGGTCATTGGGGATCGGGGGCCGTTTATGCAGGTGTCCTTTACACGGCGATGCCGTGCGCGGATTACGCTACCCCGCTGGGTGACCATCTCGCACAGAGCATGAGGGAGGAGATATGGCGGGGAGATTATATTGATATCTTTAGCCTCCTAAATAGAGAGCTGGACCAGAAGGAGATTGATAAGGAAGACGCGAAGGATCGGGAGAGGCACCTCAGGAGAAATCCAGCTGGGTGCTGGGCGAATTGGCTTCCAGTGTATTGTATTTACATGTCTACGGTTCTCCAAGCACACCCGTGGCGTATGCAGTCCATGATAAAATATCAGGATATGATTTATAAAGCTTACGTTGACTTCCCGGGTTTTGCTTGGTTGACATATGACGAGAAATTTAGAATGAAGGTGGCTACACAGCCACACCTCCGGTGGGATGAGCCCCTTTCATATTTGTGGCTGCAGCTTATGACCCCAGTCCAGCCGGCATTGGGGGAGCGCTTTGATAGCGGTCACATCATTTGGAAGCAAGCTGCGGGGGTAGCTTCTCGTCCATCGGGCAGCCAGCAAGTACAACTGAGGCTGGTTTGTTGGGATTATAATGGGCAGGGAGTGTGCAACCGCAAACCCTGTCGTTTTTGCCACGAATATTCAGTTTGTGGCGCACAGCACCCTTCCATTAACTGCAGTCGGGCAAAGGGGCAGCAGTCAGGGGGAAGAGATGGGGGTACTTCCAAGAAGCCACTGGGTGGTTCCGCGGTGGCCAAGGGGCCCAGCCTAATTATGCTGGGGCCTCTTTGTGACTGGTTGCGGCACTATCCAGACAGGATAGCAGCACAGTTTTTTGCTGACTGGTTTTCAGTTTGGTTTTAGGATACAGTTTGAGGGTGCACGCATTTCGACCACTGCACAGAACCTTAAATCTTTGAGGGGAATGGAGCACGTAGCCTTGGAAAAAATCGAGAAAGAAAGATTGGAGGGCAGGGTGCTGGGCCCATTTGATTTTCCTCCTACGCCGAACTTTAGGGTTTCTCCTTTGGGTCTGGTTCCTAAAAAGGCTTCAGGAGAGTATAGGCTTATTCATCATTTATTGTATCCTGAGGGCCTGTCAGTGAATGATGGTATACCGCACAAAGTTTGCTCCGTGCGGTATACATCCTTTGATGAGGCCATTCGGAAGATCAGGGCCTGTGGTGTTGGGGCTGAGCTGGCAAAGTGTGATATTAAATCAGCTTTTCGCCTCTTGCCAGTTCATCCCGATGATTTCGAGCTTTTGGGGTTCCAGTTTCAGGGAAAATTTAATATGGATAGGGCGCTCCCCTTTGGTTGCTCCGTGTCTTGTGCCACCTTTGAAACGTTCAGCACTTTTCTGGAGTGGAAGGTGAGGGACTACACGGGGCTGTTGGGGGTTGCACATTACCTCGATGATTTTCTTTTTTGTTGGCAGAAGGGGACCGAGAACTGCCACTTTCTTCTGCGTACTTTCCAAGGGCTGGCCGAGGAGCTCGGCTTGCCCTTGGCGGATCTTCTTGGGCATTGATATCGACACCTGGGAGCAGGCATGTAGATTGCCTGGGGATAAACTGGCTGCACTTAGAGAACGATTGCCCACCCTTATGGGTTACCTTTAAGGAGCTTCAGGAACTGGTTGGACATTTAAACTTTGCATGCAGGGTGGTCGCACCGGGAAGGCCTTTCCTACGTTGTTTTTGCATAGCCATGCAGGGCCTGAGGAAGCTGCATCATCGGGTCAGGATTTCGGATGGCATGCACACAGACCTGTGGGTTTGGATGCAGTGCTTACAGGATTTCAATGGGGTTTCATTTTGGTGATCTGAGATGCGCATGAGCCCCGATTTCCAGGTCCAGACGGATGCGGCTGGATCTCTGGGTTATGGGATTTACTGGAAGGGCAGGTGGTGCTATGGCACTTGGCCGTCTGAGTGGGTGCAGAAGGGTATAATGAGGGATTTGACCTTTTTAGAATTGTTTCCCATTGTGGGGGCCCTTTGGTTGTGGTCCGAGGCCTGGTCTAATTCAGTCGTCCATTTTTGGTGTGACAACATGGCCGTGGTCCACACCATTAATAACCAATCTTCTAGATCGGAAAGGGTTATGGGTCTTGTTAGGGCCCTCACACTGCGTGCCCTGCAGTATAACATCGTTTTGCATGCCCGTCATGTACCTGGCATTTCTAACTCCTTGGCTGATGCTCTTTCGCGCCAACAGGTCGACCGTTTCAGGGCTTTGGCCCCAGGAGTGTGCGACCTGCCGGAGACCCTGCCTGAAGAGGTATGGCTAATTGGTGGGAAGAGGCCGACCGGGCTCTAGGCCTGGCTCTGGCGCCCAGGATGAGGAAGGGCTATGAGGCGGCTGTAAGGGAATTTGAGAACTTTAGGTCTGAGTATGGTCTCCACCTTGCATGGCCGATTCCCCTTGATCATCTGCGGCAATTTTTGGTATATCTTCATTGAAAGGGCCTGGCTCCGGGCTCCATGCAGGGCACACTGGTGGCGCTGGCCTTTCAGGCAAAGACGGGTGGCTACCAGGATGCTACGACTGACTTTAGACTGTGTAAAATGTTAGAGGGTTGGGCTAAGGAATTTAGGCGTGCACCAGATGATCGAGCCCCTATAACACCAGCCATGCTAGTTAAGATCACTGCTCAGTGGCCGCTATTGTGTACAGATGAGTATGAGGCCGCGCTGTTCCATGTAGCGTCCCTGTTGGCCTTTGGGGGGCATTCAGGGTCAGTGAGCTGGTTGCAGCTTCTAAGACTGACTCGTCTCGGGGGGCATTAGAGCTGAACGACATCACCAGACAGGGGGATGGGATTTATGTGCAGGTGTGTAGATCCAAGACCAATCAGTGGGGTAAGGGGCAGGGGATCACTTTGAGGCCCTGTTCTGATGCGGCCATTTGTCCGGTTAGGGCATTGGATGCGTATTTGGTCCCTAGGGGGCCGGGGGGGGCTTCTTGCTTCGCCATATGGATGGTTGTCCCCTTACCAAATATCAGTTTTGGAGGCTCACCAGTTTGGCCTTGGAGGGCGTGGGAGTGGCTCATCTGCGATTTGGAACACATTCTTTTGGAATTGGGGTGGCATCAATGGCTGCTGCCCTGGGATATGGCCCACAAGCCATAAAGGCTATTGGAAGATGGTCATCTAGAAGGTATGCAGGGTATGTTCGAACGCTAAGTACCGATTAACATGTTCTTTGTTTCTTTGCAGGGCCTAAGTCTGATGTTTCCAGGTGTAGGATCCTGTTCATTGGACATAGTTATGTGTTTTGGGCCAAGAAGCATGCCAGCAGAACAGCCTGGGGGGGTTAACCTGGTCCTGGGGGCTAGGGCCACAATTGAATGGAGGGGGGCGAGGGCATGTGATGGAATCAGTTTTGGCAAGCTGTCTCGTCTGCCACAGACGGTGGACTTCCTGACATTTTGTTGATTCACTTGGGGGGGAATGACTTGACCACTCAGTCTGGCAAATCCTTAATTAAAGATATTTTGGAGGATTTGGCCAAGTGGAGGGCAACTTTTCCTAGTTCTCGGGTGGTTTGGTCAACTATTATCCCTAGATTTCGATGGCGGGCGGATTGCCTTCCTCACTGTATTATTACCTCTAGAAGAAAGGTGAATCGGGAGGTGTGCAGGGCAGTTCTTGCAGAGGGGGGTGTTGTGATTGGGCACCCCACGATTAACTTGACACGCCCGGAGCTTTATCGACAGGATGGGGTCCACCTCTCTGAGCTTGGCATGGAATTTTTCTTGGATGATATTATGAGGGGCCTGCTTCAGCTTCTGGCTTGTTTGGGGGGGGGGAGTCAGGGGTCATAGCATACTAGGCCCATGACTGTGGCGGTAGCGCTGGGGGGTTAGAGCCAGCGAGTTAAATTCTAAGATCCCCTGTGGGGCATCCTGCTCTGATCGCTGCGGATTGAGAGGTCACAGCGTGGGGCATGGATCCCTATAACAGGCCTTGCTTGGGCCGTGGGGAGCAGGTAAAGCTCCCTGGGGACCCAGGCAAGGGGTGGGAATTTGCTGGCCCTGCAGATCTGCTGAGGTAGCAGATCTGCAGGGGGTATGACTCGCCCGAATGCTCTTGAGTCGGAAGGGTCCTGTGAGACCCTCTGGCGCCAACTCTAACCTGCGCTTCTGCAGGCCCCTTAAGGTTATGTTGTGTTTATGCTATTTTCCTTGAAGTGTTCAATAAAGTGTGGCCCTAGTTCAACCCATATATTGGTCTCGCATGGTCTTTTGCTGTGGGGGGGCAATGTTGGCTCTGCTGTCACTTGTCGGCCTGCGGAGCTTCTTTGTCCCCCCCCGCACGAAGCCTCGCGAGAGGGAGGCAACGAGATTGTCAGGTCTGGGCGGGGCAGCCCTATAAGTGCTGCGCCCACCCAGGCCCAAGCCTCTTTCGGCGTTGAGTGTCCCCCGCCCACCCACTGCTTTGGTAGTACCAGCATGAGTTTATCTGGTCGCATTTTGGGCCGGATATGAATTTTTGCCTCCTTCCTAGATTGGCTGTGTGGAAGGAGGATTTTTCGCCTATCCCATGCTGGTACTTGTGGGGTTGGGCTAGTAAGGCAACCCTGGTTTATTGGTCACACTGGCGGTAGCGCTGGGGGGTTAGAGCCGGCGAGTTAAATTCTAAGATCCCCTGTGGGGCATCCTGCTCTGATCGCTGCGGATTGAGAGGTCACAGCGTGGGGCATGGATCCTTCTAACAGGCCTTGCTTGGGCCGTGGGGAGCAGGTAAACCTCCCTGGGGACCCAGGCAAGGGGTGGGAATTTGCCGGCCCTGCAGATCTGCTGAGATAGCAGATCTGCAGGGGGTATGACTTGCCTGAATGCTCTTGAGTCGGAAGGGTCCTGGGAGACCCTCTGGCGCCAACTCTAACCTGCGCTTCTGCAGGCCCCTTAAGGTTATGTTGTGTTTATGCTATTTTCCTTGAAGTGTTCAATAAAGTGTGGCCCTAGTTCAATCCATATATTGGTCTTGCGTGGTCTTTCACCGTGGGGGGGGGGCAATGGCTCTACCCCTAAGTCAGAACACTTTATCCTCCATATAAATTCCACTCCACACAGTCAGGCATGCTTTGGATTGTGCAGTCCCTAAACATTACCCATCTTTCTCAGGTTTCTAACCTAACCTACTCTTCCTTCCAAACAAACAACAAAAGAAAACAAAAATTTGATAAAGGAAGGAAATATCCTCTGCAGCAAGTTTCCAAATGTAGAGATCCAGATGTTCTATCTAGGCCTACATTCTCAGCAGCCCAGCCCACACTGACAATGGCCAAGGGATTCCATTATGGATACTTTGAACCCATGTGGGGCCCTAAGTAGGAACCACTGCTTTAGACGATATCAAATGTGTACTTTTTAGAGTACTGGCTTGTGCTCAGGTAATTAGGTGTGAGGTTCTCTTTCCAGAGGACACACAAACTTAGGCTTCCTTGATATTGTTTAGACAATGAAAACTTAAATAAATTTAATATAAACCTGATGGGGGAAGACTTCTCCACACATCCTAATCAAGTACAAGATGCATATGGAGATATTATTTCCAATCATTGTGACCTTGCACTCTCTCTCTTTTTAAAAACTGAAGATGGCATGGGCAGAAACTACTTCATAGTCCCTGTTTTTTTATATAGGATATTGGTCTGGAAAAGGTGCCTGAGGAGGAATATGATTGAGACGTACAAAATAATGCAGGGCATGAGTAAAGCAGATAGAGGGACACTCCTCTCCCTCTCAAAAAAATACAAGAACTCTGGGACATATACTCAAATTGAGGGCTGGGAGAGTAAGAACAGACAAAAGAAAATACTTCATTACCAGCATGTTGTTAGTCTGTGGAACTCCCTGCCATGGGATGTGGTGATGGCATCTGGCCTGGAGACCTTCAAAAGGGGATTGGACAGATTCCTGGAGGAAAAGTCCATCACAAGTTACAAGCCATGAGGGAGATGTGTAATATCCAGGCTTAAAACCAGGGGACTTCAAGGGCCAGATGCAGGGGAGTGGTAGCAGGAAACAGATATCTAGTCTTGTGTGCTCCCAGAGGCATTTGGTGGGGCCACTGTGAGATACAGGAAGCTGGACTAGATGGGCCCTTGGCCTGATCCAGCATGGCTCTTCTTACGTTCTTATCAATTGGAAAAACACTTTGGGATTTTCATATCTGTCTCAAAGGAAATCAATTAAAATGTAAAAAGTGTTGGAGCACTAGGTCAATGACTAAACGTACAGACTTATGATTCCCCCAATTTATAAACACTATCTTACTTCAGATGCCCAGTATGTCCAGAGGATTAAGCACTATAAAATAACTTCATAGAAAGAGTCTAGGCCCTCTGTTCATGGTACAATTTGAAGCCATCTGCTCACAATTTCAGGAACTGGATTCTCTTCTCAGGGTATTTATTCATATATCGTTTTGATCACTGAAAAAATTGTTTCTACATTCAATCCCCCAGCAAAATTTCTTCAGCTCAAGTCCCATTGAAATCAATGGAGCATTTTATGACTTTTTAGGATTTCTAGTAACTTTATTTTAAAGGATTTGTTTTGAATGGATTTGTATGTGGAAATCCATTCTGGGGGGAAACCAACACTTGTCAGATTTAAGAAATGTGGGTGTTATATAAAATTTCATCAACTGTTGGCAAATACTGCAGATAATTCATTTTGCAACACATGTAAGGAACATAGATTTTGTGAACAAATTAGCCATGTGTATGCACTGTGTAAAACAACCCTCCTGGTTATATTTAGATCTTGGAATGTACTGACTACTTACATTTTTTTCTGAACTAAAAGGGATGTCTTGACACTCAGCAACAATCTGTCATAATAATAGCTGTGAGATTTTTTTTCTTACTGCATGAAGAAGGAAAACCAGCATTTTGTTAACAGTGGCTTTAGTTTTAAAAAAAATTAAAATTTAAAATGCAAACTTTATAGAAAATGGAGTATTTTAGGTTTATTTTAGTATTTATTTTTATTATTTTATTATTTATGAGTATTTTTACCCCGCTTTTCTCCTTGGAAAAGGACCCAAGGCGGCTAATGAGGGACAAAATACAGTCAAGTACAATTAAGACATATTCAAGTTTAAGAATTGAGGGGTATCTTACAGCATTAGAAGGCAACATTAAAATTAAAAGAGAATGCAAACAATTAAGAAGAGAGTATAAATTCCATGTAATCGAGTACGGGGTACCATCTAAAAGTTATGCGGGATGGGGGGGAGCAATGTAAATGTGCAAAATACAATATTTTCCACAAAATATCTTTTTATGCAAATACATCTCTACAAAATGTATGGACATTTTTATTCTCACCTGGAAAGACAAAATGGGAATAGGCTGACAGCTCTGTGAAGGACACCATGTTCAACCTGGCTGGGGGAAAACTGGTATTTCTCCAGGGCCCACTTTTGCTGATTGATTTTAAAATATGTTCGTCTAGCACAGTCTAAACAAATACCAAGTCTCTGAAGATATTATTAGTTCTTTTTGGATTATTTGGTTTGCTTTACTTCCTTAAGATGTTTCCAGATTTAAATCATTGTTAGTTTGTCTCTGGAATTATTATTATTATTTAATCCTTTATTTATTTGTCATCTCCGCAACTGTATTATTACATTATGATTGTGGGACTGGGAATAAATGAATGAGGTTTATCTTGGCTTGACTTTTTACAACTGTGGCCAGTTCTCTGGCACCTCTCTCACAAAAACTATTTGTGTAACTGTTGTCAGCCTTTGTGCTTGTAATTCTAGAAGACAAAGCTGGGTTACACCTGGCAGCCCTGCATGTGTCTCATCTCAATGCTGCTTATTCAAAATTGTAGACAAGTAGCCTACATTTTACACTTTAGCACTGAAAGATTACTAGGCGTTTCACATGCATTACTTTCATAATCTTTGCAACTGTTTACCAATAGAACCATGACTCAAAATGGGGAAAATTCGGAAGCCACTTATTCTGTCCCAACTGCCTTGATGCCAGGACAGAAGTTACAATCACATGGTGCTGGCTGGACTCAGTGATCTCCTGGGAGATCTGGGAAGATCCACTGGCAGGGAAGTCCAGAAAGAGACAAAGAAGAAGTGGTATCAAGGAGGAGCCAATTCAACACCAGTCACAAACCTACTCGAGTCATACCGATTGAATTGAAGCTACGAATGGGGTCCCTCTCTGAATGTGTAAACCATACTTTCCCACCTAGTCAGGAATCGTGGGAGAATGCAAACCACATGATTCCATCCAATGCATGGGCAAAAATTTGCTCACCATTGGCAAGGTGATATGGAGGGCCATATCACGAGCCCCGTGGTGCAGTGGTTAAATGCCTGTACTGCAGGAAAAACTGTGCTCACGACCTGGTGTTCAATCCCAGGTAGCAGGCTCATGGTTGACTCAGCCTTCCATCCTTCCGAGGTCAGTAAAATGAGTACCCAGCCTGCTGCGGGGGGCAGTGTGTAGCCTGCACGATTAAACTGTAAACCGCCCAGAGCCTAATTTAAGTGGTATGGGGCAGTATATAAGCAGAACACATTGCTTTATTAAACCCAGGTAAGTGGACTCAACCAGGAATAATTTGGGCATGGGTGGCAAAGACAGGCAGACTTCAGGATTATGGGATACATTTTACCTTTCACTAGAATCCATGGTCTGACTACCAGGGCCCACCAAGTTCAAAGGGCTCAGGAGGAGATGAGCTTTGATTGGCAAAAAAAAAAAAGTCCAGCGTGAAAAAATGTTGCAGGGTGGGGTTGAGATGATAGACAGAGCACTGGGGTGAAAATGTAGATTGGGCATATTAGCTAGCAGGAAATAACTCTGGTTTAATGCAGAGAAGCAAACAGTGATGGTAGATCAGTCCAGGGTAGGAAAGAAGTGTAAACGTTCGGAAGGGTTTTACATCAAAACCCTTTGCTCCAGAAGGAAGCCTTTCTTCTGGCATGTTCACTTTGTCATAAGTTAAAAACAGCTTTTTCCCTGAGGGTCTTTTTAAGACAAGGGGTTGCTCATGCATGTGTCTCATGAGAGACCTCAGAAAATGAATGTTTAAACTGGCACTCTTTTCTAAATGTTACCAATTTTGACAATTCACAGCAGGCACAACTTTTGGCACCCTGTGCAGTTGTTCCTTTCTCTTCAGAGGAGTGGCTCCATACCAGCCCTGAAAACAGAACAGGAAAATGTTCTAATTTAGTCTTCTTTCTTCTCATATTCTGGCTCACGTTTTTATAGTAATTCGAGCTGTCAATACAGACAAATTTTGCCTCAAAAGAAATGTTCTGTTATAAATATAAACACAACCCCTAGACAGATTTAGGCATGCCTAAATATTCTTCCAAAACCATATGGTATCTTACATTCATGGCCAAGAAACACAGAAATTGTATTGCTTTCAGAAAAGAGCTTAGATTTAAGGGGGTGCAGGGGTTGGTACTAGTTTAAATAGGGTATTGCAAGTGATACATACTTAGGGATGGGCAAGAAACAGAAAAAATATGTTTCATTTCATTTCGTTTTGCCCCCCCCACATTTTTTTCATTTTGTTTGATATGAAGTTTTGCAAAAAAAAAATCATATGAAATGAAACACAAACAAAACGGTTCACATGGGGGGCTGGAAAGTGGTCACAGAAGCCGCCAAGGCCCCTTCCCAGGCAGCCCTCCTCTTCCTCCTCCTCCTCTTCTGGGGCCTCATGCTCACCTCCTCCTCCTTCTGGAGGACCAAGGTTTGTAGACCAATGAGAGAGTCTGGGGATTGGCCTGAGAGGATTTAAGGCACTGCTCAACATTTTTAGAAAGGGGGCTAAATGACAGAAAGGGTGATAGGATGCTTCTTAGGTAGGAACCTACAGAAAGACCTACACTTGGAGAAAGGGAATCTGACAGAGTCTAAGAGAATCAGATAGGGCTAAAGAAGAGATAGGATTAGGGATGGGCAGGAAACGAAAAATGAAAAGCTGTTTCGTCATTTCATTACACAATGAAACAAAACAAAACAAAATGAGGAAATTTTCTGAGGGTTTCGGCCAAGCTGTCAATGGCTGGACCTCTTTAAACCTGGCCAGTTTTAAAATGGTCCATTAGATAATAGCTCAGCAGGAGCCCTTTAAAAATGGCTCCCAGAGTCCCAGGCACCATATTTGGTGCCTCTAGGACCCAGGAGAGCCATTTCGTTTCGTTTCGTTTCATTTCTTATGATTTTTTTTAAATATCATAAGAAACAAAACAATAGGAATAGGAATCTTTATTGTCATTGCCCCCTTGCAGGAACAACGAAATTTCATGGTTGCTATATTCAACTCATTTAAAACATTCCACATAGATTTAAAAACAGCTACAACATATAAAATATGACATATAAAATAAGATAAGCTGACTTCAAAGTCCAGAATTTCCATTTAAGGACAATATTGCTCTAAAAAAGAAGCTACTTTTGAGACGGTTTGTTCTTGCCCTCAGTACTCTATATCTCCGTCCTGATGGCAGCAACTCAAAGAGGCGATGACCAGGATGTGGTCGATCTCTTAATATATCTAATGCTTTATAGTGGCATCTGGTAGTATAAATCTGTTCTAGTGTGGAGTGTGAACAGCCCACAATACTCTCTGCAGTTCTTATGATTCTGTGCAACACTGTCCTATCCCGATGTGTACAAGTTTCATACCATACACATAACCCGTAAGTAAGCACACTCTCAATTGCAAAAAACAAAACGGGGGTGAGCACGAAATGAAACATTATTTTTTCCGTTTAGTGCCCATCCCTAGGTAGGATTGTTAGAGCGTCTGTGAAGAAAACTAAGTGTTTAGAGTTAGTAAACATAGGGACTTGATGTGCATTTATCCAACTTTATTAGTAAACCTAAGTGGGATTTGAACATCATTGCCCTAAACTATGGTTAAAATTGAGGAAAGTTTTTTTTCACATATCACAAGCTGTAAATATTAAGCTAAAAGAGGTTACGCTTAAATCTATGGGGAACACAAACAACACACCTTGATAAATGGATGAATAATAGTGGAGAGTATCTTCCACAATGAGAAGACTCTCACTGGACCGTCTGGAAGTCACTTCATAGGCTTCAAAATGAAGGAAGAAGATCCAAGAATATCATGTAAATATGAGGCTACTTGGATGGAAGATAAAATTTCTGTGACTGTGGGTACCTTATATCTATGCAATTCATGCACCAAAACTTGTTCAAAAGATCTAGGAAATGGCAGAGACCACTATTGAAGTAGCCCATTCTGGTCAATCACCACTGTTGTCTAATTACCTTAACATTTTAATTGGTTTTACATTTTACCTATTTTATATGAGTCCATAGTTATAATTGTGCAAAATTCTGTTTAAAAGAATGAGCAAACTTGTTACACTACTGAAAAAGTAATGTGCAATTTTGCTTATAGCACCATTAAAAATACTGTTCATTATTTTGAGGAGGAGCATAAGATAAAGAGAATGACATAAAAAAGTCCAAAAAAATTTTCATCAAAATGCCTCTAAATCAACCTTTACAGGGAACTTTTGAAAGTAACTAGGACACAATTACTTCAATAAAATATGGTTGGTCCTATTCATTGCATTCTCTTTGAAATGTCATTGTATTGTCCTTCCACTGAAGAAAGAAAGCAGTAGCAGCTTATTCCCTTACTTGGAACCCATCACTTCCAAGTTCTAGAAATAAAAGCTGAGCAACCACCAAGAATGCAGCCTTGAAACACACAAGTAATTTACCAAAATCCATCATTAAGAGAAAGTCCGCACTGGAGCAGAGGCAGCAACGTGGCATGCAGTTGTGTGGCTAAGGTTTAGAGAGGTGCCACCATTGTCCTTTGGATGACACAAGGAACACAGAGGAGGATGTCCGAACAAAACCCTTCCCCTTGAGCCAGGCAATACTGTCATTTTTTGCCACAGAGTGGGGAAGACCTGGATGGGAACAGCTCCTTCTTTCTTCATGGCTGAAGGGTTACTAAAGTTGCAGCCATGGCAACCCAAGGAAGGCACTGTTACTAAAGGATGTGGCCTATGCACTGAGAGGCTCATTTAAAACCAACATCTTAATCAGGCCCAGGGCACAGATATCTCCCCATGGAAAAGAGTGTTTTGTGTAAGAAGATGGTACTCATGTTCTTCTAACTGAAGTCAAGACTCCTTACTTTGAAGGGAGGGGTACTCTGCACTACACATTCTTTGCAGATAAGAAAAAAGTGACACCCAAGGGAGAAAAACATCAAGTTCTTTAATTTACCAAGAATAATTCCTGAGATGCAGCACATGCCTGCCAAATTACTATGGCATGTGAATATTACAACAGGAAGGCACCATGTTTCATGGTCTCTTCTCAGAGAAGGACAAATGTGTGTCAGCCTGCCAATGAATAAACATGTAAACAATCGTGCAAGAAAATGTAGTTTTGTGTGCCTGATAGATTACAGAAACAGTGGTTTTGAAAGAAAATGACCCCTCCCAAAAATGACACCAGAAGCAAACTTCAGGCAAGTCTTCGGCAGAAGACAAGAAAACGCTTCCTTCCCCATCTGTGTACAGAAGCTGAATGGGCACGTGGTGGAAATCTCCTGCAGCAGCGATTACATCGGGACAGGCCTCCTGGCTATACTTGAAGCGTCAGAAAAGCCTGGACAAGGACCATTCCCAGAACCAAGCCATAGTAGTCCATGTCCTGTAACTTCTTGTTTAGGCTACTGCAATGCATTCTAGCAAGAGCAGTGCACAGCGCTGTTTGATTCTTTTGTTATGCTTTCCCTGAGTGACTGGCTCCCTGAGTGGGATTTTTAAACTGACTCCTGTATCTTACTGCTTGGAATGTGTTTTGATATTGAATGTGTTTTGGTATATATGTTTTGTATGGCATTTGTTTGATCCTTTTTAGTATTTGTATACCCACTGTTGTTAGCTTTTATATTGTCTTTTAATTGTTGTAAGCCCCTTGGATTCTTCTAAGGAGAAAGACAGGGTAAACATGTTTTAAATATATATATAAAAAGCTTATGTTTTAAAATTGCTTTAGATAGCTCTGCAACCCAGTCTAAGATCCTGTGATATAGGATGGGTTGCTCATGATCTGCGTTTGATCACAATGGGCTCAGGTAGCTGGCTTGAGGCTGACTCGGCCTTACATCCTTCTGAGAGTGGTAAAATGAGTACCCAGATTGCTGTGTAGCCTGCATAATTAAACTATAAATGTTCTAGAGATTTAAGCACAATGTATAAATGCAACACACTTTGCCTTTTTGTTTTTTGCCATTACAGCAAGCCTCAGATAGCTGCAGGTTTCCCAACTGTAACCACGAAAGAAAGAAAGAAAGAAAGAAAGAAAGAAAGAAAGAAAGAAAGAAAGAAAGAAAGAAAGAAAGAAAGAAAGAAAGAAAGAAAGAGAAAGAAAGAAAATACTTTCCCCCATCAGCCTGGCTGAGTGATTACTTAATGGCAATGTGCATTAGGAAATGTTTAATATAAGAATATGTGGCCATAAGACTAAAAGCTCTCTGGGCCTGTATATATGCTCCTCATTTCTCAAGTCATTTTCTGGCTTGCAAGCAAGGAGCATCTGTTGTTGTTTACTTAATTGGGTAATATTGTAATTTTACTGGCAAAGGCACCTGGGCAGATTCCAAAGTACATGTCTTCCTGCCACTCAGCTACCTTTTTATGTTATCAGCCTATAGTCATTTGGGTAAGACGCTCTCCTGATTGTTGTCAGCTTCAGTTCACTGAAATATAAAACAATAGCCCAACAGAGCCAAAGCATGCAAAAAGAATTTCAAGAGACTCCCTACAGGATGCTTGGTGAGAATGCCGCTGTATGAGCGAGAACTCATGCTGTTTGGTGAAATATTGGTTGAAGAAGGAAATATCCCTAAAGGTGGAAATGCATGGGAAAGTTTCCCTGAAAATAAAATGTAATTCTTTGCAAGTTTCTTCCCCAGTTATCCCCTACATTATTAGCAGGCTTTGGATCTGTTTGTGTTTTAGAGAAAGATTAGCACAAAATTCACTCAAAGGTCAGGATCTGGAAATGGAGTGAAAGGCTAGTGCCGAAAGTTATTGCCATCCAATCTAACGATGAATCAAGTTCTGTGAGGTGTAAAGAGAGGGGAGGAAACGGAATGAGATTTTGTTTGTCTGCATACAGTGATACCTTGGTTTAGGAGCATAATCCGTTCTGGAAACATGCTTGTAGCAAAGCAAATTTCCCCATAAGAAATAATGGAAACTCAGATGATTCATTCTGGGGTCCCATAGACCACATACTGTGCACACAAAATTGTCAAAACTCATAAGGGAAGTGGGTTTATATACCTGGCTGTGGAATCTGCTCTGCTTGAGACGAACAACTGATTTACTCTGTGTTTTTAGTGTGACAATAATAACATGCAATTTGTAGCCCTAGGCACAGTTGACTAGCTGCCCCATGACTAGAAATAGTTTGAAAAATTAGAAAGGATGCATGTTCATCTTCAGCCAATTGCTTTTTTGCTTTGAGCAACATATGAATATAAGCTGGGCTTTGTTGAATTTTGGAAGACTACTTCAGGGCATCTGTTAAATCAGGACATCTGAAACCAGTTTTGTCAACTTGGTGGCTTCCAGGTACATTGGACCACAATTCTTATAATTCTCCCCCACCTCCAAGATTAGTTAAAGACTAATATTTAAAAGCACGCATTCATGTACACCAGGGTTGTTCAACTTTGAACAGGCCAAGATCTACTTTTTCCAGGCCAAAGTACCTGAGGGCTACTACGCTAAAATCTCTTGTGAATTTATCCATTCCGAGGACATGCTTATAAGTAAAAACTTTTGTAAGTAGAGCAGCGGTTTCCTGTAGGAATGCATTAAAAACCAACTACAGTGGTACCTTGTATAAAGGAATTAATTCGTTCCAAATGAAATTATGTTATGCAAATTTTCCTTTATACAAATTCTCATAGGAATGCATTGAAAATGGAGTAATCCCATTTTTATGTTGTACGGATTTTCCCCATAGGCAATTATGTTAAGCAAATTTCCCCTATCTCTGGAATTTTTTATGCTGTACAGAGTTTGTGTTATACAAGCTGTTTGTTATATAAGGGTCCACTGTAATCTGTTCTGGAGGGAACAGATTTCAATGTGCCATGGCCCTTGAACTGCTCCGCTTGGCTGAGACAGTGGGCTGGCAGACCCAGAACTTTGCTGGGGCAGTGGTGGTCCTTGGGATGGGGGAGGGAGGGGTGGAGAACCTGTCCCCTCACTTTTTTATTGATGGCCAGCGGGCTACGTTTGAACCCTTCGTGGGCTACCAGTAGCCCGCGGTCTACCTGTTGGGCAGGCCTGATGTACACACACACACATTTTTAAAAAAGATTTCCAAAGGAAAGCCTGCCTGCCTGAATCATGTATTGTTCATTCCTGGTGACGTTCTAAGTACTGGCCAATTACTACCCGCTCCTATCATCACACCACATACAGAATCAGTGCAGGGTAGTGATTAGACTGGTAATGGATAACATTCAAATATGCAGTAAATAAAAACAACACACCATATTGTAATGGACATGGAGGGGAAAACTGCATTTTAATAGTCACATAATTTTGCAATCTGAATACAAATAATACAAATTCCACACAACATATGAATTGGATAAGAGGAAGGATGTGTGTGTCCCCTACAGAGAACTACTACATGAACTGGGGGGGGGGGGGTTGAGGGTGGGGGGTGGGATTGCAGGAGTTCCATATTGGATGATGGGCGGTATAAAAATGAAACAAACAAACAAACAAACAAATAATAGATTTGTAGTCCAAGGTGGGAAAATCTATCCCGCAACATCTGGGTGTTTGATTATCATAATTTTATTGCACAATAAAAATTATTACCTGCTAAGTAGGAAACATGCCGCTGTTTGTGCCTCTTTTATGTGGGGCAGATTTTAGTTCTGAAGACCTCAGAAGCCCTGCATCTCCATAAATGTGTAGTTGTGTGAGACGGAGATGGCATGTTCTATCTCCTGGTGAAATGTAATAAAATTAATCACATAACATTTTTCTCTTGTGGTTACATCCTCAGGTTGCTCTGACTTTCCAATTAGAATAAAGGAAACCTAGAAAACAAAAGCAGAAAGAAAAGGTACTTATCATACTATGTCATCACAAGCTGCTAAAGTGAACTCTCTTGTTTTGCCAAGTTTACTCAAAAATAAATCTCACTGTGTTAAATGGGATTTATTTGTTATTAAGTGAGTTCCAAATTGCATGATTATACTGTATATTAGATATGAGCACCTCATCATGGTTCAGTTTATTTATTTATTTATTTATTTATTTATTTATTTATTTATTTATTTATTTATTTATTGTCTGTCTGTCTGTCTGTCTGTCTGTCTGTCTGTCTGTCTGTCTGTCCCACAGGTGCTGCATGGGCCTCCGCCTGTGGGTGCCTTGCCAGAAGCAACCTCTGTCCTTCCCAGCCCCACCTCATCCTTCAATAAGGTAGCAGTGGGAAGTGGTGGGTTCCAGAATCTGGGGCACCCATGCAACATACGTGGAGCTGATCGGCTCATCTGCCCTTAGCTGCTGAACCGCAGTAAGTGCCCATTTTTATTTCGCATACGTATATACCTTTTAAACCTCATGCAAAGAATCAGGATCCTGAGAAAGAAGCCCTTTTAAGAAATAACGTGCAGTTATTAAAATTTGTTAATGTCATATTGTGTGACAAGACTGCATCGACAAAATTGTTCCACTGTGGCTGAGAACAGACAGATCCTGTGATGGTAATGATGGCCATCCAATCACTTGGCCTTTGCTTCTTGCTGCCTTAAAACCAAATCCAAATTTCACACGAAAAGGTCAAACAAGAAATGCCGTTCATTTACTTTCTTTCTTTTTTCTTTTTCTCTCTCTCTCTCTCTCTCTCTCTCTCTCTCTCTCTCTCTCTCTCCCTCTTTTTTCCTTTTTCTTTTTTTGCTTCCAGGACTGATCTACATATTTTTATGCTTACACTGAAAGAGCCATCAACTCTGGAATGGTACTATAGATCAACCCCTGCTGTTGTCACCAAGCTCGTGGGTGGTATAGTACTTGAACTATCTGAATGATTTTTTTGTTGTTGTTGGCCGTTTGGATGATATACACACACAGGCTTCGTACAGTTCAGTGTTGTGAGTCTTTGTAGATGAGAGGCCCCGAGGCAGCAGGAAAATGGTAACCCTAAGTGAAGAGATATGCAACATCTGAAGGCATGAAATCATAACTAGAAATCAAAACTTGGCAAAAAAAAAAAAAAACACCTTCCCTATCATGGAGGATCTGTTTCTGCTTAGCAGACAGCTCTGGATCTCATATTTAGCCAAACCCAAAACTCTGAGAAAAAGAAATTTCATGTAGGTGGGGTTAAAGTCTAGATCTTTTCCTGATGGAGCATTTCTCCCTAAGATTGTCCACCCAAACTGCTCCGGACCAGCCAGACATCAGTGTTTGTGGGTGGCCAGCCTGAGAGAGCCAAGAAAACTCCCACCAGGAACCAGGGCATCTCAGTGGTGGTCACAAATGCTATATACAGTGTATTACATGCAGATTTACAACAGGCCCCTCCCTCTTTTCCTTCTGAAAACAGGTTAAAACCATACTGTTCAAAGAGGCCTTTGGAAACATATTCATGGCCCATGTATTGATTTTGATTTCAATTTTCCATAAGAACATAAGAACATAAGAAGAGCCATGCTGGATCAGGCCAAAGGCCCATCTAGTCCAGCTTCCTGTATCTCACAGTGGCCCCACCAGATGCCTTTGGGAGCGCATGAGACTAGATATCTGTCTCCTGCTACCACTCCCCTGCATCTGGCCCTTGAAGTACCCTGGTTTTAAGCCTGGAGATTACACATCTCCCTCATGCTTTATAAACTGTGATGGACTTTTCTTCCAGGAATCTGTCCAATCCCCTTTTGAAGGCGCCCAGGCTAGATGCCACCACCACCTCTTGTTGCAGGGAGTTCCACAGACTAACAACATGCTGGGTAATGAAGTATTTTCTTTTGTCTGTTCTCACTGTCTCAACCCACAGTTTGAGTGGATGTCCCCTAGTTTTGGTATTTTGTGAGGGGGAGAAGAGTGTCTCTCTATCCACTTGACTCATGCCCTGCCATCTGGGTTTCCTTCATTTTTCAGGTATCCAGTATTTTAATGGCTCTTCTTTATGGTTTGTGGGTGGTATGGAGTCATGGGGTCATGGTATTTTAATTGTTGTTAGCCACCCAGAGTAGTGCTTTGCCATGAGATCGATGGGATATCAATGAATGAATGAATCTGTTCTGGTATAGGAAGTAATCAATGATTCTACAAATACACATATGATTACTGTAATGCCATTCAGAATGCTTGGACATAGAGGTACTGCCCAGAAGACTTTTACCATTTCATCCTGTCCATATTTGCAATGTTCTTAGTAGACATGGGCACGACCAGAAAAAATGACGTTTCGAGTTTTCATTTGTCGGAACGGGTCCATTTCAGGTCATTTCCGTTTGTCGTGAAATTTTTCAAAAAATTGTCGTTTCGTTTGTCGTTTCTCATTTGTCGTTTCCACCGCGATTTAGCGCGATTTGACTTCCCAGAGCATAGGGGCGTCCCTCAATCAGGGCCGGCGCTCAGTGTTTTTGCGCCCTAGGCAGCAGGCGGGGCGGGGGGTGGGCGAGCAAGCGGGCGGCGGCGTGGGCGGCGGTGGCGGGGGGGCCATGGGCAGGCGGCAGCCGCGGGCGGGCGAGTGGGCAGGTGGCGGTGCGGGCTGCAGGTGGGTGGGGGCGCGGGCGGGCGGGCGAGTGGGCAGTTAGGATATCACTTAGGATAGAGGTTCTGTTCTTGGCTTGCACCCCAAATGTGTGTGTGTGCAAGCAAATTGAAGTTGGGAAAATAGAAAATAAATGGTAGTATATAATATATTTTTAAAATCAATCCACACCTCCCACTCCCAGTCGAACCTCCCCCTTTATCCAATATCAGAAAAAATCCTCAAACTGCCAGAGAAGAAATAAAGAATAAACTGCTATTCCCTTCAGCAGACAAAGCTGCAGGGAATCAAAGAAATTATTTTCTAAATTCAATTCCCTCCCTGCCTGCCTAACTTAAATCCTAAAGCCTCCAGCCTCCCTCCTCAATCTCGATCGGATCACACCAGCACCAGCAGCCAGCCCTCCTTCCTCAACCACATCCATACACCCGACTGCGATTTCTGGAAGGTGCCTCAGCTTTTTATGCCCTCTGAGACATCCAGAAGTGTCAGTCAAAAACCTGGTGATGCCATTGGTGGAATGGTTCAAAAAAAATTGCATGGTCCCATCACATGCCCAGCCCAAATGGGCAGGTCTAAAAAAATAAAAAATAAAATAAAATAAAATAAAATCAATACGACGTTTTATTGCTATAAAAAACCCACTGCTGCTACTATAAAAATTCAGGCATTTAAAATAAATAAATTTCACATGTTTCTGTGGTGATTTGGTGTGTTTTTTGACCACGATTTCAAAAGAAAAATTGTGGTCACCATTTTGTATCCCCACCACCACATGGCATGGCGAGACGACGAGGATGACCCCCCCCAGCCTGGTGCAAGCAGCCCAGGACAGGAGAAGAGGGGGGGAAGGCCAGGGACCCCCCAGAAACCACCCCTCTGGTAGGTGGCAAAGCCTCAGGCAGGCATATTTTCGCCTGCTTTTTTGGCCAGGAGTCGGTTTTTTTTAAAAAAAAACTTTTAAAAACTTTTTCTGTGCTTCGCATCGGGTAATCGCCGCGATGCCACAAATGGAAACGAAAAACCTGACCAAATTTTTCTTTTTTCGGTTCGAGTTCGAGCTCTGACGAAAACGGAAACAATTTCGCCGAGTCGTGCCCATGTCTAGTTCTTAGGTTTTTCACCCTTATAGTCCACATGTGTGTTACGACAACAACAAATACATTTATCTGTTTAGCCTTAGCCATTAGAAACAGATTAGAAAAACATTAACACATATTATCATCAATTTGTGAATTAAAAGTGATAGTAAGAAGCACAGTAGGATCCCTGTATCCACTGATTCACCATCCACAGGTTCAGTTATTCAGTGGGTGGGTACACAGTGTGAAGGGCCGGATGGTGGGCAGGTGAGTGTGCGGTGCAAGGGGCCAGCTGGTACGTGACAGGGCAAGGTCCCTTCCTGTGGCTGCATGGCATGAAGGGTTAGCCAGTGTGTGTGCATGTGGCGGCCGACGGTCACCATGCAACACATCGTTCCTGCCTGCAACCATGTGGTGCAAAAGACCAGCAGGCGTGAGCATACGGCACTGCAAAATCCCTCCCTGCGGTCGGGAGGCATGAATGTTTAGCCAGCATGCATGTGCGGGGTGGCACAAGGTTCCTGCTTGTGGCTGTGTGGTGCAAAAAGCCAGCCAGCACGCATGCATGGCAGTGTAAGGTTCCTTCAGGCAGCCACATGACATAACATTCCTTTCGGCTGGTGCTGTAGGCGGCTTTGGGGCCTGAGCAGTGGGCACCTCTTCATGTGTGTCTGGATTGGGGGGGGAGGGGAGGGTGGCTCAAGCAGTAGCAGTGGCTCCTTGGGAGAAATAAATCTCCTAGCATCATCAGTCCCTAATGTTGCCCTTCCCTTCTTTTCCTCCCCCCTCCCAATCTACACACACCTAAAGAGATGCCTGGGAAGAGCATCACCACTCCTCTCATGCCCCAACGCGAGCGCCAACAGAGCCGCATCACTGGTCAGCCAGGCAAACAAACAGGGAAACAGGCAAGAGAGTGCAGTGGGCAGAGCAATTGGGCTGGTTGGCTTGGAGGCACCTGGGGCACCAGGCCAGCCTTCCTCGTCCTTCTCCTCCTACTCCTCTGCTTTGCTGGCCGGGCTGGGTGTGTGAAGTGAGGAGAGGAGGTGGCCCGGATCCTCCACCTGCCTGCCCAGCAGCTCCTTCACAGGCCAGCCGGCTACAGGAGTGCTACGGGCCAGCCTGCAGCTACATGGCATGACTGTTTTTCCCAATGTCACCCCACCATCCATGCTATCACTGTTGCTGCCACCCCCTCTCCATTGCCATCACCCTCAGATATGTGTGTTCACTCTTATCCGTGGATTTCGTTATCCACGGAACCAATCCCCTGTAAATACAGGGGTCCCACTGTACAATAGTACCACTTATTCATTCAGGACTGTTCAGTCCAAAGTTACCTTCTTAATACTGATGCTCTGTAGGCAAAGCAAGCTACTTTTTCGGTTATACATGGAACATTTTCTGGATCCATTTCAATCTGGTTTCAGGCTGGGTTTTGGAACAGAGACTGCCTTGGTCGCCCTGTACGATGACCTTTGCCGGGAGAGAGACAGGGGGAGTGCAACCCTGTTGATACTCCTGGACCTCTCAGCGGCTTTCGACACCATCGACCATGGTGTCCTTCTGGATAGGCTGGCCAGGTTGGGAGTTGGAGGCACTGTTTTGCAGTGGTTCCGCTCCTTCCTGGCTGACCGTGTCCAGAAGGTGGTGCTGGGGGACAGTTGCTCCGCCCCGTGGCGTTTACGTCATGGGGTTCCTCAGGGCTCAATACTGTCTCCCATGCTGTTTAACATCTACATGGAACCACTGGGAGAGGTCATCAGGAGGTTTGGGCTGAGGAGTCAGCAATATGCTGACGATACTCAGCTCTACCTCTCATTCTCCACCAATCCAGGTGAGGCGGTTTCTGTCCTGAACTCGTGCCTGGGCCAGATAATGGACTGGATGAGGGTTAATAAATTGAAACTCAATCCAGACAAGACGGAAGTGCTGTTAGTGGGTGCTTCGCCGGACAGGTTAGAGGGCCACTTCCCTGTCTTGGACGGGGTTGCACTCCCCTAAGGGACAGGGTCCGCAGCTTGGGGGTGCTTCTGGACCCTGGTCTAACTCTGGAAGCCCAGGTGGATTCGGTGGCCAGGGGCGCCTTCCTTCAGCTGCGGAAAATATACCAGCTCCGCCCCTACCTAGACGAGCAGAGCCTCATGACAGTTACGCATGCGCTGGTAACATCCCGTATTGATTACTGCAATGCGCTCTACGTGGGGCTGCCTTTGAAGATGGTCCGCGCGATTGCAACTGGTTCAGAATCGTGCGGCGCGGCTGGTGAGTGGTGGGGCCGCCAGATATCACATCACGCCGATTCTACGTAACCTGCATTGGTTACCAGTTGCTGCCCGAGCCCAATTCAAAGTGCTTTTCTTGACATATAAAGCCCTAAACGGCTTGGGACCTAGATACCTGAAGGACCGCCTCCTTCCATATGAACCTACCCGGCAATTAAGATCTAGCCAGGGGGCCCTCTTGAAAGAGCCATCCCTCAAGGAGGTGAGAGGGATGGCTTGTAGACATAGGGCCTTCTTGGCAGCTGCCCCCAAGTTATGGAATGCCCTCCCAAGTGAGATCCGCCTGGCGCCAACATTGATGACATTTCGGCGCCAGGTAAAAACCTTGCTGTTCCAGAAGTTTTTAATTGATACAACATAGACTGGGGTCCTTTGATGGCAATTTTAGTGATGATTTTAGTATAAGGTTTTGCTGTTGTTTTAATTATTTATTGATATTTTATGTCTTAACTGTTTTAATTCCTTGTTGTAAGCCGCCCAGAGACCTTTGGGTAGTGGGTGGCATATAAGCTGTATAAATAAATAAATAAATAAATAAATAAATAAATAAATAAATAATCCACCAACAAAACTGAGCATCTGTTTATGGGTTACAGAACGTCTGTGAAGATTCTCAGTCATCCAGGTGAGTTTATCTGGAAGTTGAGTCATGGCTACTTGACTTCTGAAACGTTTCACTGCTCATCCAAACAGCTTCATCAGTCTGAATACAGCTAATGCGAGTCCTCCATCTTATAGTCAGTCAGCTTTGCCCTCTTGTCACCCTGGTCTGAATTAGGCTCATAAGATGAACAATGGCCTGAATAGGCTAATTAGGGGGACAATAGTATCCTTAGCCTTAAGGTGAATAACGGCCTAAGGTGCTGAAACCTATCAAGAATGGATCGTTAGCTATGGTCTTGGTGGTGAAGGCTTTTTGATTTGTCTGGGTACTTTGGAAAGCACACCCTGATAAGCAGCAGATAGACTATGCCGGAGCCCACCACCTCTGTTGAGGGAGGGGGTTTTGATGCTCACATGTAGAGATGGGCACGAAATGAACAATTTTTCGTTTCTGTTTTTGTTTTTTTGTTTCGTTATGCAACGAAACAACAAACGAATTTTATCTCCAAAATGAAACGAAACGAACAGAAACACCAGAAATTTTGTCGTCCGTTTCGTTTTTGTTGCGGCAATACATTGAACTGCTTTCAAAAGCTAAAAAAAATCACAAAAAATTGAAATAAATGGTAACAAAACTGTAACGAAACGAATGAAAACAAAAACGAATTTTTTGCAAAAATTCGCGAAAAACGGAAACGAACCGAAATGGACCCCCTAAACGACAAACGACAAACGAAACACCATTTTTTTTAATTCGTGCCCATCTCTACTCACATGAATGGCTTCCCTTACTCAACTCTCAAACCACCTATCTTCTTTGTCTAATAAAGAGTGCCCTTTGTCCTTCAAATGGAGGTGTACTGCTGAGGTGTACTTCTGGTCCTGAGCTGTTACCCCTCCTATGTTGGGCCATCCTTCTGTTTAATGGCTGTTTAGTTTCTCCATTGTAGAGGTCTGAACACTCCTCACTGCATTGGACCGCATATACTATATTGCTCCTTTTTTGTTTTGGTATCGGATCCTTTGGGTGGACAAGTCTCTGCCTTAGTGTGTTTGTGGGTTTGAAATAAACAGGGATGTGGTGTTTGCCAAAAATCCTTTTAAGCTTCTCAGACACTCCAGCCATGTAAGGAATGACCAGGTTCTTCCGTTGGGTCTGGGACTCAGACTGATCCCTTGTTCTTCTGGGATGGCCCACTGCTTTGTTGAAGGCCCCCTTTGGATATCCACAGGCCTTAAGTCCTATCTTCCTTCTTCTTGGCTTCTGTGGAGGTGGGGATGCTCTCTGCTCTGTGGCTTAGGGTCCTGATGATTCCTAGTTTGTGTTGTAATGGATGGTGGGAGTCAAACAGTAAGTACTGATCTGTGTGGGTGGGTTTCCTGTAAACTTCTGCTCCCGGGCCATGGTCAGGTCTGATGATGACTGCACAATCCAGGAAAGCCATCCTTTTGTCTTGGGTGTCTTATTTTTATTTATTTATTTATTTATTTATTTATTGTTATATTTATATCCCGCTTATCTTCTAAACAGAACTCTAAGCATCTTCCCTAGTGAACCTAAGATTAGGGTCCACCGCATTGATGTGGTATGTAAAGGCCTATATTTCCTGAGTCTTGATTTTCACCCAGGTATCATCTACATACCTGAACCAGTGGGATGGTGTTGTCCCTGGGAAGGTGCTGAGTGCCTTCTTCTCCACTTCTTCCATGTATAGGTTTGCAACAATTGGTGACATTGGGGAACCCATGGCACAACCATGCTTCTGTCTGTAGAAGTCCCCTCTGTACATGAAATATGTGGTTTTCAGACACAGGTCCAGGAGCAGGTATATCTGGTCTGGGTTGAGGCGGCTTCTGGAGGTGAGGGTGCTGTCTTCTCTTAGTTTCTCTTTATCATTGTTAGGGCATCAGTGGTGGGGATGCTGGTAAAGAGAGATGTAACATCAAAGGATACCATGGTTTCATCTGTATCCAGTTTCAGCTCCCTGACTTTAGAAACAAACTCCTCTGAATTGTGTACGTGGTGGTCCGTGAGTCGCCAGGATAGCCGCCAGGTATTTTGCAATGTTGTAAGTCACTGAATTTATACTGCTGACGATAGGTCTGAGGGGAATTCCTTGCTTGTGGATCTTGGGAAGTCCGTAAAAGCAGGGGACAGTTTCCCCGGGATATAACTGGTGGTAGGTCACCCTGTCAATTGTGTTATCCTTCTCCAAGAGTTTTAAGCATTCTATTACTTTCTTCCTGTAATTGCTGGTGGGGTCTCTTTTTAGTTTTTCATATGTGTGTTGGTCATCTAAAAATGTGATAACCTTTTTGTGGTAGTCCACAGCACTGAGGATGACAGTGCATCTTCCTTTGTCCACAGGCAGAATTGTGATGCTCTCATCCCTGCTGAGGGATGTCAGAGCCCTTCTGTCTTGGATGGTGAGGTTGGATGGTGGAGGTTGAACACTGGAGAGTATGGCAGAAACTTTTATCCTGAGTAGTTCCGCTTCTGCTGCTGGCAGATTGTTGCTGTGAATGGCCGATTCTGTAGTTGTGATGAAATCCACAACAGGAACCTGCTTGAGTTCCTGCACTAGCTGTATTCAGACTGATGAAGCTGTTTGGATGAGCAGCGAAACATTTCTATCTCTCAAAAAAGGAGCCCAGTAGCCATGACTCAACTTCCAGATGGGTTACAGAACCTATCTCTCTAAGCAAGATTGCTCTTAGCCCATTGCATAAAGGACATTTTATTAGGTAATGGGCCAGATCTTCTACTTATTTATTGCCACATGGGCAAATACTCTGTTCCCATGAAATCATCCCTCAACCACTGCTGAGGACATAGCATGGCATCTTAGAGCTGTAAAGGCATATTGGGGAAATGGTAGTTGAATGGGCAGCTTGGCATACCAAGGGACAGATTTTGATGAGCAAACAGAGAGACGGTCAGTTCGCAAATCTGATTTTAAGATGTGGGTCTTCGGATAGCATGCTGCCTGCTCAAAATTTAAAGAGTCCAGGAGGTGACATGAAAAACCATATATATTAATGATTTGAATAATTCTTTGATTCCAAGATAGGACTGTTTTATGTCCAGGGTCCAGCATCTCTCTGAAGGCAGTGTGTTACACTGAATGTTACATTGGATTTAGGCAGCCATTGTCTTTATTAATTGTATGTTGCTTTGTTGTTTATCAATCAATCACCACCACCACCGCTACCACCACTATAGTGGTTTGTTAAGCATGAATAAAAAGTTGCCCAGAATAAAAGCCTTGTAAAATGCAATATGAATAGGCAAAATAAAATAATGTAAAAAGTAAGAAACCCCTGTCTCAGACTATGCTATTGCTAAGAGAAGCTGTGGCAAGGGCTACATCTACAAGTTACCAGCAAAAGTTATCACCTCCGACTTCATGTTTCTTCTCTGTACAAGCTAAGCGGCGCTTAATAACTAGACTTTACAACTTGATGACATAATAACATCTCATTCCATTATCAGGCCAATATTTTTCAGATAGCAAATAAAATATCTTAGAGTTTGCAGATTGTTATCTTGTTTTGTACAAAATGAAGACTCTGCTAATGAAAGTAATCCAAAGAAAGGTATTTCCCCTCAGCCTCTGGAGCAATCATTTTTAAACTTTTAAATCTTGGCTAGACTCTAGAGAAAGCGGGGTATAATTTCTTGGTGTGTGTGTGTTGTGTCGTTACAGTTGTGACTAGAGATGGGCACGACCAGGAAAAATTACGTTTCGAGTTGTCGTGTGTCGGAGCCGGACCGTTTCGGCTCGTTTCCGTTTTTCACGAAATTTTCCAAAAATTTGTCGTTTCGTTTGTTGGTTGTTCGTCTGTCGTTAGTACTGGTTTTGTGGGGGCGGGCTCCTGGAGGCACCTCTCTGGGGTGGGTGCCTCCTCTGGCCCGCCATGAAGGGAAAGCGGGCTCCTGGAGGCACCTCTCTGGGGTGGGTGCCTCCTCTGGCCCACTACAAAATGGCATGCATAGCCAATTGGATATGCATACCATTAAGTTGCAGTTGCAGCAGGCAGAGGCACCTCTCTTTCGGGTGCCTCTGTGACTCACTGCCTGCGGTGCACTTGGGCTGGGGAACGAAGTGAGAGAGGACCCCTACAGGTGCCTGCTGTGACTCACTAAGAAGGGAAGTGTACTTGCTGTAGTGCAATGCGAGTACACAGATCTGGCTTAGGGTTAGGGGTTAGAGCAAGGGCTAGGCTTAGGGTTACTGGTAAGGTTAGGGTGAGTTACTGGGGTGCACCTCTGGGTGCCTCTTTGACCCACTAAGAAGGACAGTGTACTGGCGTATGGGTTAGGGTTCGGGTTCGGGTTCGGGTTCGGGCTAGGGTTAGTGGCTTTTTATGCCCAACTGGCACATCCCAGAAGTCTCGGTCAAAACCTGGCCAAGTGGCCATGCAATTGGTGGAATGGCTCCAAAAATTTGCATGGTCCACTCCCATGGCCAGCCCATCATTGCGCAGGTGTAAAAAAATAAAAATAAAAATAAAATAAAATAAAATCAATTGGAGACGTTTGGTTGCAAGAAAAACCCACTGCTGCTACTGAAAAAATTCAGGCAGTTTTAAAATAGCTATTTTCGCATGTTTCTGTGGTGCTTTGGTGTGTTTTTGGACCACGCGATTTCAAAATAAATATTGCGGTTGCCCCATTTTGGATCCTCCGCCCGCACCGCATGGCATGGCGAGTTGGCAAGACGACGAGGATGCGCAGCCAAGGAGAGGAGAGGGGGGGAGGCCGGGGACCCCCTCCAGAAACCACCCTTCTGGTAGGTGCCCTCACTCAGGCAGGCATATTTTCACCTGCTTTTTTGGCCGGGAATCGGGTTTTTTTACTTTTTTTCTCTGCCGTGCCGCTTGGCGAGTTGGCGAATTGACGATGCGTACTTTGCGCAGCCCAGGAGAGGAGGGGGGAGGCCGGGGACCCCCCCCCGAAACCACCCCTCTGGTGGGTGCCCTCAGGCAGGCATATTTTCGCCTGCTTTTTTTGGCCGGGAATCAGGTTTTTTTATTTTTAAAACTTTTTTCCTGTGCCGCTTGGCATTGCGTGATCGCTGCAATGCCAGGAACGACAACGACAAATCAGACCCAATTTTTCTTTAGTCGGTTCGAGTTCGAGTTCTGGTAGAGTAATTGTTGTTCTTCGTTCTGTTACATAACGGAAACGAGAAACGGAAACGGAAACGAGAATTTCGCCAAGTCGTGCCCATGTCTGGTTGTGACTGACTCTCCGTGACCCCATGTCCATGGAGTTTTCTTGGCAGGAATACTGGAGTGGCTTGCCAGTTCCTACTGCAGTACTGTGCATTTACCGGGTGTTCACTCATGACTGGGCCCCTGTGCTGCTTCCTGTGTTATTGTTTTTAGAACTTAGTGAGTCTTATCATCACAGTAACGGTTACCTCTTATAAATATATTTTCAGGCCTAACCAGGTAGCCAAAATCCTGGAGGTTCTTGGCGTACATTTAATCTTCAGATGTGTTTCTGCCAATCGAAAGCATTTGGTCATAGATTGGTTGACGGAATTTTAATTTACAGTAGCTAGTCCTTCTTCCTCTGGCTTTCACTTCTCTATTATCCCCATATTTCGTTCCTCCCATAGTCTCATACGCTCAGAGAGTCAATGCAGTCTACAGGCTAGAAGGTGTGCCTGTGGAATGCAGCAAGTTAGATATGGCAACATTTGCCAGACAAAAACATGGTTTCACATAATCTTAGGAAAATTGTTCCTTGTAGTGGGTCAGAAAGTAACTGGAATTAGGGATCTTCGTAGGAATCTGGAATTCTGTACAGTCTGAAATTCAGTACAATCTGGAATTTTTTTTTACTATTGTGGGACTGTACAGAATTCAGCCTATAAATCTATAGCAAAAGTATTTTGATTTTCATTTTTTAAAAATTCTAGAAATATTTATAGAGTGTGTTTAAAATTGCACTGTCTTGTATCTTAATAGTCTTTTGACGATGCCTGATAGCATGACTGTTTACCTTCAAAACCCTGAAAGCTTGGGCTGCACATACTTGATGCACTTTCTCCTACCCCTATTCAAATATTTTTATTTATTTATTTTATTTGGAGTATTTTTACCCCACTTTTCTCCTTGGAAAAGGACCCAATGTGGCTTACAGTAATGAGTGACAATGTACAGTTCAGTACAATTAAAACATTCAAGTCTGAGAACAGGGAATTGAGGGACACCTTACTGCATTAAAAGGCAACATTAAAGAGAACGCAAGCAGTTAAAGACAAACTAAAAATTCAATGTAAAAGTTATGAGGGATGGAAACTAACATTGAAAACATAGTGTCAATGTAATCACACAAGGTGATAACTGGTTATAAACACAAAGTCTGTGTGATCATGTATGGTAGATTCATATAAAAGATAGCTAATAGGTAGTAGATCATTCAGGGAAAGCTTGCCTGAAGAGAAAGGTCTTTGCCAGGGCAGTCCTGGCCTCTAGTGGGAGGGATTCCAGAGTCTGAGAGTAGCAGCCGAGAAGGTCATTTCATGTGCTCCCAAGAGACATACCTGTGAAGGTGGTGGCATGGAGAGAAAGGCCTCTCCTGATGACCTTAACACCTGAGCAGGTTCATACTGTGAGATTCTATCTTTGAGGTAGCTAGGACCCAGGTCCTACAATACTTTGTAGATTAAGGTCAGCACCTTGAATTATGCTCAATAGCTGATTGGCAGCCAGTGGAGCAGCTTTAATAATGTTGTAATGTGATCTCTGTACGCCGCCCCAGTCAACAGTCTGGCTGCTGCATTTTGGACCCGTTGACGTTTTCTGAGACTTTTCATCGGTAGCCCATTAGGAGTCTAGCTGGGATGTCACTAGGGCATGTATCACTGTGGCCAGAGTTGGTTTCTTAAGAAATAGGCATAATTTGCTTACTAGCCTTATTTGTGCAAATGTGCTCCTGGCCACAGCCGTGCCCTGGGCATCTAGGCTCAAGGATGAGTCTAAGACTACCCCCAGGCTGCGCACCTCTTTTTTCAATTGGAGTGTGACCCCTTCCACTACAGGTTGCTTCTCAATCCCTTGTTCCCCTTTCAACTGACCAGGAACACCTCTGTCTTATTTGGGTTTAGTTTTAATTTGTTCATCCTCATCCAGTTCATTACTGCAGCTAAACACTCATGTAAAGTTGAGATAGTAGCTCCCTTTGAATCCAGAGGTCACAAGAGGTATAGCTGGGTGTCATCAGCATACCGGTGGCACTTAACCCCCAAAGTCCTGGTAATCTCCCCCAGAGGTTTCATAGAGATGTTAAATAACATAGAAGACAGAACAGAACCCACAGGTCAGCAGCTGTGGTGTTGAGAAATAAATCACCTAACACCACTATCTGTGTTCTTTCCTGCAGAAAGGACTGGAGCCATTTTAATGCAATGCCCCCAATTCCAATTTCAGAGAGATGAGTCAGGAGGATGCCATGGTCTATAGCAGTGATGGCAAACCTTTTAGAGACCCACTAATTTTTTACAAAGTGCAAATAAAGCAATTTAACCTGAATACAGATGGCTGTGAAGGGGCGATGTCAAGTGCCCACAGAAAGGGCTCCGAATGCCACCGTTGGCACCCGTGCCATAGGTTCGCCAACACTGGTCTACAGCAATGACAGCAAACCTTTAAGAGACCGAGTGCCCAAACTGCGATTCAAAACCCACTAATTTTTCGCAAAGTGCCAATACAGCAATTTAACCTGAATGCAGATGGCTTTGAAGACGTGATGTTGGGTGCCCACAGAAAGGACTCTGTGTGCCACCTTTGGCACCCATGCCATAGGTCCGCCAAAACTGGTCTATAGTGTCAAAAGCAACTGAGAGGTCTAGTAAAACCAAAAGGGACACACATCCCTTATCCTTTTCTCTGTGCAGGTCATCTACCAATGCAACCAGTGCTGTCTCCATCCCAAAGCCAGGCCTGGAGCCAGAATGAAATGGATCCAGGTAGTTTATCTCATCCAGAAACCTCTGAATCTGTGAAGCCACAACCCCCTCTAGGGCTTTCCCCAATAAAGTTGTTGGAAGCCCAGATACAGGGGGAAAACAACTGGAATTATTTGTGGTATGAAGAAAGATCTGGATTAGATAGGCTTTTGGTCTGCCATAGCTCTTCTTATGCGATTCTCTAAGATCCCCAGCTAACATCTTGTAATCATATGTTGTTGATCCTTATTCCGAGTAAGCAGGACCAATGGTGTTGCTTTACTGTAGGCATGTCCAAACTTCAGCCCTCCAGATGTTTTGGACCACAACTCCCACAGCCCTTTACCATTGGAAATCTAAGCTCAGAATTCTGGCAGTTGTGGTCCAAAACATCAGGAGGGCCAAAGTTTGGACATGCCTGCTTTACTGTAATGCTACAGTTACTTGTACTGAAACATACAAGTGCCACAATTAATGCTATGCATGCATTGTCATTATCATTACTAATAACCTTTCACCATGCCCGAAGAACCTTCCATTATTGCACTGCGTTACTCATTGCACTTCTTCTGCCATAGTCTGACTGTGTCAGTGTCAGCTAATTGACTCCAATTGGACCCTGGAAGCTGGTTATAAAATTAAATTCCATTCATGACTATAACCCAGTGAGGGTGAGTGACATGGAATTTTCCAGGGCCAGAATGTCCGTTCTTTCTGCTGTGCATTCAAAGAGTTCACTGCACTCCCATTTTCCCTTCCTGGTGTTTGAACAAGCGGCTGTTCACACACCCCTCTTGCACATGCAGAAGCTGTGGCTTGTTAATCCACCTCCCCCAAACATTATAGCCATGAAAGGAATTTTATTTCTGTACCCATTACTGGAAATTAGACATTCTCACCTTTGCCTCAGGAAGCAGATTTTAGGACTCACAAAAGGAAGGCAAATAACTAGTTATTTAAATTGTTGACTATTCATTTATGATGTTTCCTGGAACAGAAAGGGAGTAATTTATAAGAGAACAAGTTACTTCTTAAAAGTATTGTTCCAAGTTCTGGTCCTAACAATATGTATGGACCTCAGAAATCAAATCAGGAATATCAGCGAAGCAAAATTTGTTGCAGGAACTGGAAGCGAGGAAAAGGCATTTTGTGTTAGGCTTGGCCAGAACTCCAGGTCCTGTGACTGCTCTGTAAGGCGTTTTCTTATAAGACTTCCACACATTTGTCCACTATTTGGTCATTTGTGAATAAGGGCTAGTTTGCTCCTTTTCCTGGTGATTAGAAGATGTTTATGTTTTCTGACCCCAGAGGGTTTTTACCCACCTTTCTGGCTACCTGTCAGTGGCTACTCTTTTTTTAAGGGTCGCTCCATTTTTTGTTCAGTTCCAGCATGTGTGATCTCTGGGACTAAACCAAACGGCTGAAAGGGTATCCCTTTAGAGAAGCCACTTAACAATCTTGAGAAACAGAACGTTTCTGCTCGGCTGTCTTTTGGAAGGCAGGAAAGAAAATGTTTTGCATTTCTTTTTAATTGTTGCTAATGTATCAGTAATGCTTTGAATGAGTGGGGTATTTAAGCCCTGTCAAAGCATTGCTGATGTGCGATGTCTGTTAGCAAGCATTAGAATTAATTTGAAAGTTTTCTTTCCCCTTTCCCTCCAAGGGGGGCAAAAGGGACACTTCCCATTTCTCAAGATTGCTAGAGTTGTTCAGCTAAGCCCTTAATTACACTGTTTATGTTAAAGTAATAGTTGCTCCTTATTATAGAAGCACTAAGCACTGTGTTCTATTCCAGCTGCTATGTAGATGATAAAGAGGAGGGCGCTGACAGTAAAGCAAATATTCTAAACCCAGATTCAGTGTTACAAAATTGTTTTCAACATAATTCATTTCCAGGAATCCAAGTCCGGCTTTAAAACAGCTAAGCACAACCTCTTCTGCCAAAACAGATGATTCTGCCAGTTTTACATTCTCTGGTAATTTGAGTTTATGAAGATATCTAAAAAAAATTGTGTACGTTCTTTTAAAAAGAATTGAATCCAATAAAGTTCTCACTTGTCCTTAATGAAAATGTCGCCAGTATTAAAACTATGCTTTCCTTTGGCCAAGTGTGCTGAATTGGAGCTCCCATGGAGCATTGGTGTAGCATTGAAGAAACGTTGAATGTGGTGCCTCCTTCTGTCTGCTAGCAGAAGGCATTTGGAGAGACATTTTGTGACTCTTTCCGCATGCATTGGCTGTTTCTGCCACTGTTGTCAGGTTGGTTGCTTAAAAGAAAACAAATTTCAGTTTTGTGCTGAGTTTTTTCACATTCAATAACACAAACCCCTTTCCCACTTTGGATTCTGCCCATTTCTAACATGCATACATGTGTGTGCCACTGGTTGAAATAATACTCATTTGGTCATGAAACCTCTTTAAGAATGTTTCCTGTATAACATGCTTGATCATTTTTTACTTGGCATAGAATTGTGCTTGATGTTTGTGAAGATTCTCAGTCATCCAGGTGAGTTTATCTGGAAGTTACTGGCCACTGGGCTTCTTTTTCTTGAGAGATAGAAACGTTTCGCTGCTCATCCAAACAGCTTCCTCAGTCTGAAGAAAGCTAGTGCGAGTCCTCCATCTTATAGTCAGCTTTGACCTCTTGTCACCCTGGTCTGAAATAGGCTCCTAAGATGAACAATTGCCTGAAAAGGCTTGCTAGGTAGACAGTAGTATCCATAGCCTTAAGGTGAACAATGGCCTATAAAGTGCTTGATGGATCTATAACAGCTTCATAATAGCTTCCTTTTTAACATACTAATAGCAGACAGCAGATCTGAAAAGAAATAATACTGCTTCTCAACAGAAAACCTCATGCTAACAAACAAACAGAACAAGCCGAATAACCTCACCCCAACTGTCACTTTTTCTATCTGGCAGTTGGCTCCTTCAAACACCCATTGGCTAACAACAGACAGAGGGATGACAAGATTATATTATGTAAATAACACATTTCTGTCGGTCTTATATACACACATGTACATGCTGGGTTGCACAATTATATTTTCTATCAACATCTTAGATCAGTAGCTCCCAACCAGGTGTTCTTAGACTGCGATTTTCAGAAGCCTTCACCACCAGCTGTGCTTGCCAGGGTTTCTGAGAGCTGCAGTCCAAGGATGCCTGGGTTATCCAAAGTTGGAAACCACTGCCTTAGATGGAAGAGGTGACACAAGAGCTCCAGGTTCGTAAAGCCAGTTGCTCTGTCTCTCTCTCTCTCTTTCTCTCGGTTATCAAAGGTCTGCTTTCATCTAGAGCCAACACAGAAAACAGGAATAATGGATGTTCAGAGGAAGTATGTCCAACAGTCTGAATTTTAAAATGAATTTATCTCTCTCTTTTTTAATTCCCATGGTTTATTTTAACTGGTTTGGACATGCACAGGATACTAACGACTAAAAGGCAAACGTGCTTTACAAATACTGGACCTTCCAGCATTGTTTTAGCTAGAGGCTCTTTTGCATGTTGAGAAACATCTTGACATGTATCCAAGATTATATCTAGTTATGCCAAAATGCTCTTCACGCTAAGTCTGGGCTTTAGTACATGAGGAGAGGAGTAGAAAAATGTGCTTTCTATCTATTAGCTCAGTGGTTTGGGCACAGTTCTGTTCTCCCCTATGCCTCCATAACAGTGGCTGGACTTGATTATCCATAGGGTTTCTTCCAACTCTGCAGTTTCTAAGATTATTATTATTGTAAGTTACTTATATTCATGCACTTCTTCCCACTTGATTACTGACATTCATAACTAACGTAAATGACCTTGATAGGCTGGAGCACAGGGCTGAAACCAACAGAATGAAATTTAACAGGGATTTAACTGGAGGCATTTTAGAGAAATTTGGACAACCACCTGACATATATCCTTTGGTTTTTATTCATGCATTTAGTAGGGGATTGGACTTGATGCCCTTATAGGCCCGTTCCAACTTAAGTATTCTATGATTCTATACAGTACTCTACTATACTGGCACTGAACAGGAATTATTTGTGAACAGATTACTGAATTAGTATGTGAATTACTTCTGGGAAGATATGAAGAGGGATGCACTTTATAGTGGACTGGTATCTATATATCTTCATAGCTAGGCAGAGATCTAAAGTCCTGTCACTTTTGATGCATTAATCATCAAAAGCTTTTCTGTTTTTTATTTTACCTGACTTGTAAACTGCTTATTGGGATGATTAGCAAATATATTAGATGAATGAATATGTATTTGTCAGGACAGACACCAAGTGATCAGATTGAAAACATGAGATAGGCCTCTTTTCAGGAGTTGTATGAAGACAATTCTCACAATTTCAGCTCTCTGAGAGTGGGAAGTGATGAAGATGTCAAATTTTCCTCTTTGCATATATGAAATTCTTCCTTTTGTCTAGGAATCTCAGATGGTGAGGATACCTAATCATAATATTACCTAGTCAGATGTCTAGTCTCTCTTTGAAGAGCAGTTTTGTTACAGTGCGGCCATATTGGCAGAAACAAATAAGAAACCCAACATGATATCAGCTCAGGATCACCCCCTCCCTTCCATCCTTATATTATTATTTTTCTCTTCTCCACTGGGGCTTTTACTTTTTGGAATCTGAATGCCTTTCTCTTTTTTTTCAGGTGGTGTGATTGCTTGAGCCTATGTGGAAGGATTTGCGGGGGCACAGGGTGGTTGCTCTGGCTGCAAAATTTGTAGCCCTGCAAACTTGAAAAGAAAAGAAAAGTAATAATAATAATACAGTGGACCCTTGTATAACAAGCAGTTTGTATAACATAAAATCTGTACAACATAAAAAAATTCCGGAGATAGGGGAAATTTGCTTAACATAATCACCTATGGGGAGAATCCGTACAACATAAAAATGGGATTACTCTGTTTTCAATGCATTCCTATGGGAATTTGTATAAAGGAAAATTTGCTTAACATAATTTTATTTGGAACAAATTAATTCCTTTATACAAGGTACCACTGTAATTAAAACATAGTGCACCATCCCCCTCACAAAGAACATCTGAACATTCTACAGAGTTTTTGAACACAACAGAGCAAATAAATTTTCCCATGCAACATTTAACAATCTTTTTCTTGCTAATTACACCCATAGAGTCCTCGTGAAATCCTTATCAGTGATAAAGAATTTTGAGTTGACTAGGAATCAACAAAAGGGTTAGGAAAGATCAGTTGGTGGCTCCTGTATACCTGCCCCACCTCTTCCAAGATGATGATGAAAGCATCAGGATGGGCACATGGCAGCCAATGGGTCCTCCCATGCACTCCTCTCACAGATGATTGCAGCTTGCCTTGCTCAGACATTTCCTCAGAGTCTCCTCAGACACTTCCATCACTGGCCTTTTTGCTTCTTCTAGAACTGCTTGGGCACTCCTCATTTTATTTATTTTATTTATTTATTTTTACAGCTTATATGTGCCCACTACCCAAAGGTCTCTGGGCGGCTTACAACAAGGAATTAAAACAGTTAAGACATAAAATATCAATAAATAATTAAAACAACAGCAAAACCTTATACTAAAATCATCACTAAAATTGCCATAAAAGGACCCCAGTCTATGTTGTATCAATTAAAAAACTTCTGGAACAGGAAGGTTTTTACCTGGCGCCGAAATGTCATCAATGTTGGCGCCAGGCGGATCTCACTTGGGAGGGCATTCCATAACTTGGGGGCAGCTGCCGAGAAGGCCCTATGTCTACAAGCCATCCCTCTCACCTCCTTGAGGGATGGCTCTTTCAAGAGGGCCCCCTGGCTAGATCTTAATTGCCGGGTAGGTTCATATGGAAGGAGGCGGTCCTTCAGGTATCTAGGTCCCAAGCCGTTTAGGGCTTTATATGTCAAGACAAGCACTTTGAATTGGGCTCGGGCAGCAACTGGTAACCAATGCAGGTTACGTAGAATCGGCGTGATGGGATCTCTGGCGGCCCCACCACTCACCAGCCGCGCCGCACGATTCTGAACCAGTTGCAATCGCCGGACCGTCTTCAAAGGCAGCCCCACGTAGAGTGCATTGCAGTAATCAATACGGGATGTTACCAGCGCATGCGTAACTGTCATGAGGCTCTGCTCGTCTAGGTAGGGGCGGAGCTGGTATATTTTCCGCAGCTGAAGGAAGGCGCCCCTGGCCACCGAATCCACCTGGGCTTCCAGAGTTAGACCAGGGTCCAGAAGCACCCCCAAGCTGCGGACCCTGTCCCTTAGGGGGAGTGCAACCCCGTCCAAGACAGGGAAGTGGCCCTCTAACCTTTCCGGCAAAGCACCCACTAACAGCACTTCCGTCTTGTCTGGATTGAGTTTCAATTTATTAACCCTCATCCAGTCCATTATCTGGCCCAGGCACGAGTTCAGGACAGAAACCGTCTCACCTGGATTGGTGGAGAATGAGAGGTAGAGCTGAGTATCGTCAGCATATTGCTGACTCCTCAGCCCAAACCTCCTGATGACCTCTCCCAGTGGTTCCATGTAGATGTTAAACAGCATGGGAGACAGTATTGAGCCCTGAGGAACCCCATGACGTAAACGCCACGGGCGGAGCAACTGTCCCCCAGCACCACCTTCTGGACACGGTCAGCCAGGAAGGAGCGGAACCACTGCAAAACAGTGCCTCCAACTCCCAACCTGGCCAGCCTATCCAGAAGGACACCATGGTCGATGGTGTCGAAAGCTGCTGAGAGGTCCAGGAGTATCAACAGGGTTGCACTCCCCCTGTCTCTCTCCCGGCAAAGGTCATCGTACAGGGCGACCAAGGCAGTCTCTGTTCCAAAACCCAGCCTGAAACCAGATTGAAATGGATCCAGAAAATCCGTTTCATCCAGCAGCGCCTGGAGCTGTCCGGCCACCACCCGCTCCAACACCTTGCCCAAATAAGGGAGGTTCGCTACTGGCCGGTAGTTACCCACCAGCCCTGGGTCCAGGTCGGTTTTTTTTAGGAGTGGCCTAATTACTGCCTCCTTTAAGGCAGCAGGGACCACTCCCTCTCTTAATGAGGCATTTACAGCTTCCTGGACCCAGGTGCGAACCCCCCTGGCAGATCTTTCAATTAGCCAGGAAGGGCAAGGGTCGAGCAGAGTGGTGGTAGAACGGACAGATCCAAGCACCCTGTCCACATCCTCGGGTCTCAATAATTGAAACTCATCCAATAATACTGGACCTAAGCACGGCGCACTGGACACATCCCTTGATTCTGCACCAATAGTGGAGTCCAATTCCCTGTGAATCTGAGCGATTTTTCCCTCAAAGTGAACAGCAAACTCGTCACAACGGGCTGCTGAGTGGTCCAGAACCTCCTCCGTATTTCTCAGTTGAAGAAGGTCCTGGACCACCCGAAACAGCTCTGCTGGACGGCACTCTGAGGAAGCAATGCGGTTTGCGAAATATTGCCTTTTCGCCAACCGTATTGCCACAGAATAGGCCCGATAATGGGCTCTAAGCTGTGTTCGATTGTTTCAGTCAGGTGGTTTGGGGGGGGGAATTAAGCAAGCACCAGGGGACCAACCTTTGCCAAGTACTCTAAAGGGCAAAAAAAGACAGAGAAAGCACCATAGCCGTTTCACTTAATCTCGCTCTTCTTCCATCATTGTCTAGCCCTTAATCAAGAAAAGCAGCAAACAATGGTGATCCAGTCTTTTGTGTTGTGGCTATTGTGTGGCAAGAGGATCTACTAAAAGTAACTAAAATTACTTCCAGAATCATTTGGAAAGTTCCTTTGGGAAGACAGGTGGTATATAAATAAATAAATAAATAAATAAATAAATAAATAAATAAATAAATAAATAAATAAATAAATTTACCAAATGATAAATGCCACCATGTGCAAATTTAATGCATGGTTTATGGGCTACCTGCCTTGCTCTGCCACAAAGTATGAATCATAGAATCATAGAGTTGGAAGAGACCTCAAGGTCCATCCAGTCCAACCCCCTGCCATGCAGGAAACCCCCATCACAGTGCTCCAGACAGATGGCCATCCAGCTTCTGCTTTAAAACCTCCAAAGAAGGAGACTCCACCACCCTCCGTGGCACATTATTCCACTGCCGAACAGCTCTAACTGTCATGAAGTTCTTCCTAATGTTTGAATTGAATCTCTTTTCCTGTACTTTGAGACCATTGCCCTGCGTCCTAGTCTCTGAAGCCATGGAAAACAAACCAGTCCCTTCTTCAATGTGAAATCCTTTGAAATATTTAAACATAACTATCATATCCCCTCTCAATCTTCTTTTTGAAAGGCTAAACATCCCCAGTTCCCTAAGTTGCTCCTCTTAAGACATTTCCTCCAGACTCTTAGTCATCTTGGTTGCCCTCCTCTGAACCCGTTCAAGATTGTCAACATCTTTTTTGAATTGAGATGCACAGAACTGGACACAGTACTCCAAAAGGGATCTGACCAGAGCAGAATAGAGTGGTACTACCACTTCCCTTGATCTAGACAAGATGCTTCTGTTGATGCAACCAAGAATCACATTGGGTTTCTTGGCTGCTCCATCACATTGCTGACTCATGTTCAATTTGTGGTCCACCAAGACTCCCAGATCTCTTTCAGAGGTACTATTTTCCAGCAAGGTGTCTCCCATCCTACATTTGTGCAATTCATTCTTTTTACCTAGATGCAGTACTCTACACTTCTCTCTGTTGAACCCCATTCCATTAGCTTTGGCCCAGGACTCTAATCTGTGAAGGTCATTTTGAATTTTCATCCTATCCTCTAGGGAATTAGCAACCTCTTCCAATTTGGTATCATCTGCAAATTTGATCAGCCTACTCTCTATTCCTTCCTCCAAATAATTAATAAAGATATTGAATAGCACCGGACCCAAAACAGAACCCTGGGGCACCTCACTGGTCACGTCTCTCCAAGCTGAAGAGAAACTATTAATGATCACCCTTTGGGTATGATCAGTCAATCAATTACAAATCCATCTAACAGTGGCACTATCTATCCCATATTCTACTAACTTCTTTGCAAGAATACAATGGGGAACTTTATCAAAGGCCTTACTGAAATCTAGATAAGCAATATCCACAGCATTCTCCTCATCCACCAGGCCTGTAATTCTATCAAAGAAAGAGATCAAAGGTCTGGCATGACTTGCTTTTAAGAAATCTGTGTTGGCTTTCGTAATGACAGCATTGGTAGTTAAATAATTACAGCCTGTCTTCTTAATAATTTGTTCTAGGATCTTGCCAGGAATTGAAGTCAAGATGATACCTCAACCAGAGGAAAATATGTTTTTCATGTAGAAATTGTATAACTTTGTCTCATGCTTGAAATCAAAATAAGGCTGCAGACCTTATACTTTTGTTAACTCCATCAAAATCAATAGGACTTACTTCAGAGTAAATGTGTTTTAGAACATAGAACATAAGAACATAAGAAGAGCCATGCTGGATCAGGCCAAAGGCCCATCTAGTCCAGCTTCCTGTATCTCACAGCGGCCCCACCAGATGCGTTTGGGAGCGCATGAGACTAGATATCTGTCTCCTGATACCATTCCCCTGCATCTGGCCCTTGAACTACCCTGGTTTAAAGCCTAGAGATTACACATCTCCATCATGGTTTGTAACCCGTGATGGACTTTTCCTCTAGGAATCTGTCCAATCCCCTTTTGAAGGCATCCAGGCCAGATGCCATCGCCACCTCCTGTGGCAGGGAGTTCCATAGACTTACAACGCGCTGGGTGAAAAAATATTTTCTTTTGTCAGTTCTTACTCTCCCAGCACTCAATTTGAGTGTATGTCCCCTAGTTCTGGTATTTTGAGAGAGGGAGAAGAGCTTCCCTCTATCCACTTTACTCATACCCTGCATTATTTTGTATGTCTCAATCATATCCCCCTCAAGCGCCTTTTTCCAGACTAAAGAGGCCCAATTGTTTTAGCCTTTCTTCATAAGGGAGGTGCCCCAGCCCAGTAATCATTTTAGTCGCTCTCTTCTGCACCTTTTCCAGTTCCACTATGTTTTTCTTGAGATGTGGTGACCAGAATTGTACACAATACTCCAGGTGGGACCTTATTATTGTTTTGTATAACGGCATTATAATGTTGGCTGTTTTATTTTCAATCCCCTTTTTGATAATCCCTAGCATGGAATTGGCCTTCTTCACTGCTGCCACACATTGGGGAGACACCTTCATGGAGCTGTCCACCAACACACCAAGATCTCTTTCCTGATCCGTCACGGATAACTCAGAGCCCATGAGTTGATAGATGAAGTTTGGATTTTTTTGCCCCAATATGCATTACTTTACATTTGGTTACATTAAAATGCATTTGCCATTTCTCAGCCCACTCCCCCAGTTTGGAGAGATCCTTCTGGAGCTCTTCACAATCTTCTTTGGTTTTTACCACACGGAAAAGTTTTGTGTCATCTGCAAACTTGGCCACCTCACTGTTTATCCCTGTCTCCAGGTCATTTATGAACAGATTGAAAAGCACCGGTCCCAGGACCGAGCCCTGGGGCACACCGCTTTTCACTTCTCTCCGTTGTGAAAATTTCCCATTGACACCTACTCTTTGTTTCCGGGATCTCAACCAGTTCTCAATCCATAAGAGGACCTGCCCTCTTATCCCCTGACTATGCAATTTTCTCAGCAGCCTTTGGTGAGGGACTGTATCAAAAGCCTTTTGAAAATCCAGATAGACTATATCCACCGGTTCACCCAAATCCACGTGCCTGTTGACCTTTTCAAAAAATTCTAAAAGGTTTGTAAGACAAGATTTACCCTTACAGAAGCCATGCTGATTTTCTCTCAGCAAGGTTTGTTCTTTTATGTGTTTTAAGATTTTCTCTTGGATGAGGCCTTCCACCATCTTCCCTGGGACAGATGTAAGGCTAACCGGCCTGTAGTTTCCTGGGTCCCCCCTCCTTCCTTTTTTAAAAATTGGTGTGACATCTGCTATCCTCCAGTCCTCCGGCACTGTGGCCGTTTTAAGAGACAAGTTTGAATGCAAGCATGACTTCTATATCAGACATCTGAAATATGGGACAAAGTTCCATTTAAAAGCACAAAGTTCCTCTTCTGTGCACCCACTTTTTGTATGCATATCTATATGGTTGTGTTGCTCTTTAGCATAAAAACTGGGAAGTATAAATTGTAATTTGACAGAACAATATTACCAGTTTCTCATGTGCATCCCACGGTAAGTTCCCATTGATATTTCTCACCCAACTCTGTCGGTTGGAGCCAGTGACTTTTCCACAAACGGGGACCCTTCCTAAGGCGAGTTCTGCTCTGAATGCTCCTGTGTGTAAGAACCAATTCTTCATTGTCTCTGTAGTTCCTATCCCATACCCCTCCCTGTTCTAGAGGATACTCCCAATTGTTCAGAGTTGCAAGAGTGAGGGGCCATACAGAGCAAATCAACCAAAGTTGCTTTCTTCCTTGTTTCACTGTGGAAATGTGAGAAAAGAAATGCTAATAACATATTCAATAAATGCCCTGCTGAAAATAGAAATTAAAAATTAAATTTTTAAAGCATCGCAGAGTATTAGTAGAGGCAGACCTATATTATATCTCAACAAAGCTGTGGCAATGTGTAACTTCAGCTGCTCAGAACAGATTCACATTAAGTTTCCACATCTTAAATATGTGTGCATGCGTGCCCATACAATGCCCAAATCGATAGTTTTGCCCACCTGTTTCTGGGTCCTTATCAGAGGCTACTGTGATTTTTTTAAGGACTGGTAGTTTTGGTTTATTTTCGATACATGTGGTTGCTAGGACTGAACCACAGTAAGCTTTCTCTCTGCCTAAGTCACTTAAGAATCTTATGAAATGGGAAGCCTCCTTTCCCCTCCTCTGAGGAAAGGAAGAGAGGAAGTTTTCCATTTCTTTTTTGGTTGTTGCTAATGCATCACAGATGCACCATATCAGTCAGTCACAATAAAAAAGAAATGGAGATTTCATTTCTCCCCTCCCTCCATGATACAGCAAGGAGGAAGCTTATTACTTCTCAAATACATCAAGTAGCTTAGGCAAAGCATAGAGAAGGATATGAGGGATGTGTTGTTTTTATTTTTGTTTACCACTCTCTTTAAGGGAAAGAAGATCAGTTTGAATGTGTTAAACAGGATCACTTGAGATACAATGTGGTCGATCCTTACATGTGGATTTGAGGAGTACTCCAAATGATATCATGCACCTCCAAGTGATCCTGCCTAACATGCTCTAGACCAGTCCAGCCAGAATAATTGGACCATCAGTCCAATGGTCCGATAAATGCATGTGTAAAGCAAACAACGAACAAGACAAAGCACATAATTTGCTATTTTAGTTCTAGTACTTTTTGTACTCAGACTTAAATAGTAAAGTGTGATATTTCTGTCAGTTGACTTGTATCATTATTCACGACTACAGCTTAATATGCTAGAACACCAATTAGTTAGTACGACTAAACTTTATTAGATGGAAAGTTATTTATATAAATTCCTGATAGCATCTGCTCAATGCTCCAATTCTATCTAAACTCTCATCTCTGTGTTAATCCTCCCCTTTCTTTTATGACTCCATTCCTTAAAGCTATGCCAGTTAAATACATGCACAAACACACACATACACCTACTGCTACTACTATGACCACTGTTTGTCTACCTCCTAAGCCATTATCAAGTACAGGTTAAGCATGCAAGTATAAAGGGATAGAAATGCTCTGAGAAAGATCTGGTACTTTTAAGAAGGAGATATATTATCCTGAGAAAGATCCTGAGAAAGACTCACCTTCAGCTAGTGCAACTGGTGAAGTCAAAACTCTACCCAAGAAAAAGTTGGCATGCCACTCAAAAGACAAATCTTGAAAGTTCTTCTATAGCTTTAGGAGTTGGGTACATTAATGCCATACTGGCACTCCCTCCTATATCTCTCTAGATGGGTGTCTTCATCTGATCTTGTCAGTCAGAACATGGCAAATCCTGTCAGTCAACCTTGTTCTAAGTTGCTTTGGCACTGGAATAAAGGTTTTTATTTTGGGACCTGAGATGAGCATTCATATAACTGTTTATTATGTCTGGGCAATGTCTACCGACTGCATTTGTTTTGACATTCCCTAATTTAATAGTGGCAATAGTTACCAGAAAGGGTTGTGATGGATGGATGCTGGAGAGTGTCTGATTGTCTCCGTGAATGATGGCACAGAATGATATAGCAGATCTCATAGGGGCGATATGCTAGAAAAAATTAAGAACCCTCAACAGGCTTCCCACATGAGCCTTCTCATATGGAAAGACTTTCCTCTTAGTTCCATGGTGAGTATAGGCACCGTCAATAGGGACATGAGAGAAGGCCTTTTCTGTGGTAACTCCAGCTGCTACCGCACTTCCTTGAGCAGCCACTTTTTATTTTGCATCGCCTTATCTCCTCCCACAGTCACGTGGTCGCTACAGCGGTTTGACAGTCCGCACTTCAGTGGTTGCTTAGCAATCGGCTTCCCCATTCGCACTTGGTTGAACTGCTTTAAACTGTGACAGGGAAATGGCAGAAACGGGGAAACCAAAAAAAGGCGGCTTAGTATGTCCACAAATACAATCAAATCACTTTAAAAGGAGGTGCAGGTACCGATTTAAAAAAACACCACCCGCAGTGGTTGTTGCAAGAAAAACCGACACAGCAGTCAAAAATGGGCGTGGCCAAGGGGGCTCTTTAGAAAAAGCTGTTTGAAAAACGGTGATTTGTCTTTAAGGAAAAGGCGTTTCAAATCTAAGATCGGTAGTGGTCTCCCAGACCGTGGAATGCTCTCCTTCAAAAGATCAGGCTGACTCCTTTGTGTTTCTTCTTCCAACAACAGCTGAATACCCATCTTTTCAGGCAGGTTTTTAAACAATTGTTATTAAGTCCCCAGTGCCTTTTAGAAGTTGAGAGAATTGGGTTTCTAATTCTATTCTATTCTTTTTAATACAGTATGGCAAGCTGTCCTTGGTTCCTTTATAGGGAGAAAGGTGGCCAATAAAAAAAAACCTGGCACCACCAAATCACTGGGATGTTACTGAAACTTCCAAAGACATCTACAGGAGGCTGATCATACCCTAGCCTTTGTCACACGTCTGGAAAAAACTCTGAAATTCTTTCTTTTCTTTTCTTTTTTGGTCATGAAGATACCAAAAAGGGTAGGTGGGAAGCTTATTCTGTGTATCTTGAAAAATCAGGAAGCATCAGGAAGCTGATTCTGTTTTATTTATTTATTTATTTATTGAGCTTATATACCGCCCGTCTTCCCGGAGGAACTCTGGGCGGTTCACAGCATAAGAAATACTAACAACTTTTACATAGACAATTACACAGTTTAAAAACAGTTAAACACAAGTAGCCAGACTAGGCAGTAAAGCGTGGCTTTGCAGATGGCGGGAAGGGGGGAGGGGAAAAAAAAACACCTTCAGTCACCAAACACCTCCCGGAAGAGAAGGGTTTTTAGTGCCTTCCGGAAGGCTGGCAGGGACTCTGCTAGGCGCACTTCTGCTAGGAGATGGTTCCACATATTGGGGCCAGCCACAGAGAAGGCTCGGGTACGGGTAGATGTTCTCCGAGCCTCCCTGGGCGTGGCCACACGGAGCATGTGCGCCCGTGACAACCTGTTCGGACGTATCTGTGTATCATGAAAAATTGTTAGTTGATTAACAATAATAATGATTCTGTTTTCACTGCAGAGTTGAAAACAGAAAGGAAGGAAGGAAGGAAGGAAGGAAGGAAGGAAGGAAGGAAGGAAGGAAGGAAGGAAGGAAGGAAGAAAAAGAAAAGAAAGAAAAGAAAAGAAAAGAAAAGAAAGGAAAAAAAAAAAAAAAAAAGAACAGAAAAGAAAAGTGTTCTGCTTATATACCGCCCGATACCACTTCAAGTAGTCTCTGGGCAGTTTACAGTTTTAATTACAGTAATGCAGGCTACACATTGCCCCCCACCCCCAGCAAGCTGGGTACTCATTTTGCCAACCTCGGAAGGATGGAAGGCTGAGTCAACCATGAGCCTGCTACTTGCAATTGAACCCCAGGTTGTGAGCACAGTTTTACCTACAGTATAGGCATTTAACCACTGCGCCATGGGGCTCCTTGCAAAAGAAAGAAAGAAAGAAAGAAAGAAAGAAAGAAAGAAAGAAAGAAAGAAAGAAAGAAAGAAAGAAAGAAAGAAAGAAAGAAAGAAAGAAAGAAAGAAAGAAATGTAACTTTTTATTGCTTCTGTTGAAGCAAAAATCATTGATCTGGAAACAGAAAAAGCATTGTGCTTGGAGTATGACCAATATTTGTAACTGGTTTGTGACAACTGTGACAATTTTAGGTTGAGATTCAAGATGTCAAACATATTGGGGGTGGGGGTGGGGGAGTTATTGGCCCCAAGATCACAGATTGACTTCTGGCAAGTAATGCACAGTCTAATGGACCCCACAGAACTGTTGGCAAGGTAACATTCAGCACAGCTAGTATTTGGGAAAAGAGCAGGAAAGAAAACACTGGACACAATCCAGTTCAAGTTAATAACATTTAAGACCCCTTGATTTCAAAAGATTTTACAGTTCAGTGTAATTTTAATCTTAAAATTACTTCCAGTTGGAAGCTGTCCAACAGCTAGCTCCACTTTTAAAATATAACTCTTTACTTTCATGTAATAAAGTTACTTTCATACATTCCCAAAAATGCTTATATAAAAATAATATTAAAATATAAAAATGGTTTGCTGCTCATTACTAAAAATTATTTGTATTTACCTTTTTGAAAATGAAAATACTACAAGCTGCTGGTTTGTGGTACAGAACACAATTCAGTAATAAGGCATTATAGAATTAAACCATAGAAATAATTAAATATAGTTAAACTGCAAAAAGGGGAGATTATACCTAAACATAAGAACATAAGAAGAGCCATGCTGGATCAGGCCTACGGCCCATCTAGTCCAGCTCCCTATATCTCACAGTGGCACCACCAAATGCGTTTGGAAGCGCATGAGACTAGATATCTGTCTCCTGATACCACTCCCCTGCATCTGGCCCTTGAAGTACCCCGGTTTTAAGCCTGGAGATTACACATCTCCCTCATGGTTTGTAACCTGTGATGGACTTTTCCTCCAGGAATCTGTCCAATCCCCTTTGAAAGGCATCCAGGCCAGATGCCATCACCACATCCCGTGGCAGGGAGTTCCACAGATTAACAACGTGCTGGGTGAGAAAATATTTTCTTTTGTCTGTTCTTACTCTCCCAGCCGACAATTTGAGTGTATGTCCCCTAGTTCTGGTATTTTGTGAGAGGGAGAAGAGCTTCCCTCTATCTACTTTACTCATGCCCTGCATTATTTTGTACGTCTCAGTCATATTTTGTACCTCATTGCCTTGCAATCACAGGCTGAAATCAAGTAGTAACTCACAAGAAGGCCCACTGAATTAATAGATTTTAGAGGACTTGACTGTCCAAATTTCTAATTCTTGGTCTTCTCAAGTAATGTATTATACTGGATTACAGCCAATATGCAGATTAATTATACTTTCCTTATTAGAAGGGAATTAATTAAAAACTAACTTCTTATTTGCAACTTAGTTACTTCCAAGCCTTTGTCCACAACTTTAATTTTGCATCAGTTACTCCATTGGTATTGGAATTATGATCTCATCTTGCTGTTCTTGCTGGTGGTATGAGCTGATGTGTGCTTTCTGTACACAATCTGCATGATGGATCTGTAAATTTTGACAGATGCATAGTTACATACATCATAAACACATATAATACACTGCCCAGAGTAGCAAAATAAATAAATAAATAAATAAATAAATAAATAAATAAATAATAGTGATTGTCAAGGAGTTATATAATGGGAGGGGGGTTATACAGAGGCCCTACTACGTCTCATTTCTTTTTGTAATTTTGAGGAGCCTTGCCAGTTACAGCCTCTCCATTTCCACTTATTAGCCGCTTTCTTAGCTGTAGGATTAAAACGTTAGAACATAGTCTTGCATTGATTGCTACAAGGCATGTTTCCCAATTCTGTCCATATTTACTCAAAAGTAAACTCTGGTTTGGTTGTTTGATGTCTGTGTTTTGAAATACTTCCCAGAACATATACCTAAGAATTGCAGCCTTTTATGTGGCTTGTCTTTTGCTGGATTATGCTTACATAAGGCTGTACAATGTACAAGGTGTACATGTAAACATAAGGCAAATGTAAGGAAGGCACTTTTTTTTTTTGGCTGATGGCATCATCTTCCAAGGGATGGACACACACACACACACACAGAGAGAGAGAGAGAGAGAGAGAGAGAGAGAGAGAGAGCGAGAGCGAGAGAGAGACCCAGCTCAAAGGAAGAAGAAAAGACAAAAGGGCTTCACACTCCATAAAGTATTAATAAAGTGTTTTATTGTTCAAGATCAACGCTTAATCCAGGGAAGAATAAATAGATGCAAAATTTGCTGCCTGCTGCCTGTAATTCCAAAGGCTGGAAGGAGTCCAAAGGCTGAGGGGCGGTCAGTTTAGAAGAAGGGATTCAAACGGGCAGTTGACTTTCGTAAAGAGAGGGGGGCGAAACCAGCCAGCCACACATATACACACAGACACATAAAACTTTTGCGGACAGGATTACGTTCTGTGCCACATTATGGCCTGTTCAAGCCCTTCGCTAGGGTCCCTGTGATGTCGGAAGACACGGGACGGTTCCTTCCATTCGACCTTACACGTCACGCAGATTTATTTGGGGAAACCCCCACCACAAATCAAAAAGGTTCACTGGCTAAGTGTCATAAGCAGCTCCTTCCTCTTCTCTCTCTCTCTCTCTCTCTCTCTCTCTCTCTCTCTCTCTCTCTCTCTCTCTCTCTCTCTCTCTCTCTCTCCTTTTCTACCCTCCTTAAAGGGAGGCGGGCTCTTTGGGCATTTGATCTCTGCGATCCCGCCCCTACCCCGGTGATCCTAAAGCACTTCCAAGCTCTCTCTCTCTCTCTCTCTCTCTCTCTCTCTGTAGTCCTAGCAAGTCAACCGGGGCGCGGTGGGGGGGGGCGGGCGGGCGGGCGGGCGCGCGGGTTGCAGAGGCGAGCGAGAAGACAGGCGAGCCCACGGCAGCCGCACCGCCCCGCGCCTCCGCTTCTCCACGCGCGCTCCCCTTTGCACTATGCGGGTGTACCCGATCCTCGGCGCTCGCGTCGGCCTCCCGATCAACTTTCCGAAAGGGACAGTGGCCGCCGCCGCCGAAGCCAGGCAGAGCAACGCCGATGACCACGTTTAATAAAGTTGTGAAGTTGCGGGTGGTGGTGGTGGTGGTGGAGGAGGAGGAGGAGGAGGAGGAGGAGGAGGAGGTGTGGGAAGGAGGAAGGGGAGGAGGGGGGCAGGCCGGGAAGGGGAAATCTCTCTGAAGCTCCATCCCACCTCCCCTCCCCGCTCTGTTCTCCCCCACCCCCACCCCCGTCCAAGCAGCAAGAAGGCAAAAGGAGGAAAGAAGGATCACTCCCCCCCCTTTTTTTTGGCCAAAAAGGGGGGTTTGGAAAGGCTGGTCGCTGCAGCGAAGCGGCACAAACCACCATGCAGCTGGTGTTCTGGGCAGTGGGGTTAAGCACGTTCTTCCTGCAGGACTTGAAGGGAGCCGGTGCGGCAACTAGGAGGCAGGAGTTCCATCGGAGGCAAGGTAAGAAAAAAAAATGCTGGCGAGTTGAGCTGCAGCAGCAGCAGCAGCAGCAGAACCCAGGATTATTATTATTATTTTTTTTAAAAACAGCAACGACAACCACAGGGGAGGGGAGTTTTTGTGAAATTTGGCATTTCTTGACCGAGGGCCACTTTTTTGCACCCGTCGAGCGCCGCCGAAGAGGAGGCTCGCGACGGAGAGAGAGCTTTATTAGTTGCCAACTTGCATCCCAGACCTACCCACTCTCTCCACCGTCAGCTCCACCTACCAATCTATGCCTCAAGGTTTGGGAGCGCTCGGAGCCCGCTCTAGTGCTTGGCGGGGGCTCTAGAGCGCCTGATCCCAAGCTCCCAAAAGAGACGGGAGGGCGGAACAGCGAGTCTAGAACTTGTGCAAATCGGCCACCACCCGCTGGACATGTCCCCTTCTCCTGGCCTCTTTTACGTTTTTCAGTGGACGGCACAAAAACTTGAGGGATCGAGGCACCGAGGCTCCTGCCAATCCTTGGGTGGGCCACTGAAGGGTTCCGGTGTGTTTTACAGCGATCCCGGTGGGGTTTTGCGTTGATGTGTAGAGTATTATCGGTTTAAATATTTCTTAGTATTAAGCACTCTGTACCTTCGTACCTGTGTTGTTTTTTTTTACAGTAGGAGAGCTAGTAAACTGTATTTGCAGCAGTTGCTGAGTTTGTGGGTTTTTTTAAAAAAAAATGTTGCATTTGCTGCTGAGTGGAAATAATGTTTGTAGTACAGTATTTCGCTTGGTTACGTAAGAGCGTCAAAATTTATCCCCCATCTTTTGCAGGCAGTCTGCACTGGTTGAAAAGATCGGCTTTCCTTATGTCTACTACTCCATGACTCTAAACTCTGGAGTGGGTAGAAAGCCATGGGATTTTTCACTCTGGATTTTTCTGTTAGGAACTGGGGTCGTTCCCAAATGGGTGACCAGGTCACCAGCAGACTCTTTGTGGGGAATAATAACTTTTTGCAGGTTGCTTTCCCTACTGTTGCCCTCCAGGGTAAGAAGCAGCCTTCTTAAACAGTTGTTAGCGCAGGCATGCACGCACGCACGCGCACGCACATGTGTATCTGTTCACAGGGATGTTATGTTAACTCTTCACAGCTCAACAGCTGGAGGCCCTGAGCGAGTACGAGATAGTGACTCCGACCCGAGTGAATGAGTTTGGAGAACCTTTTCCTGCCAAGGTCCACTTTCAAAGAAAGAAGCGAAGCCTCCCTTTGGACATTGAGCCCTGGGGCCTGGATGCTACCTCCTCCTCCTCTTTCCTCTTCCTCTTCTGACACCACCCAAGCACACTACAAGCTCGCAGCCTTTGGGCAGCACTTCTTCTTCAACCTCACCGCCCATGCTGGATTTATTGCTCCGCTTTTCACCGTCAGCTTTCTTGGGGAACCGGGGGTTAATCAAACAAACTTTGACACCGAGGAACAAAGCGATATTAAGCACTGTTTTTATAAAGGGCATGTCAATACGGACCCCCAGCACACTGCAGTCATCAGCCTCTGTTCTGGGATGGTAAGTGTCTGCCTTCCTTTTCCCTGGATTCGCCTTTCTTTTTTTCTTTTTTTAGGACCAATCTTAAAAGTCCACTTAGGTAGGGGGAGTAAAAAAAAAAATCACCCTTCACTACTGCTAGCCGTGCTCTTTCTGGCATGGGAAATAGCATTACACAACAGGAAACATCCTTGCACAGTTTTTCTTCCAACTGGGGGAGGGGGGTCAGAGTGGGGGAGGCCGGAGTAAAGATAAGGCTTTAAACCCAAACCAAATTCCTGTCTCTAAAACATGGTTCTGTGCTGATGAAGATCCGACCTGTCTGTTCTTCAGCCACTCTCCAGCCACGCTTGTTTTTCCAAAACAGTTTTTTCCTTAAAACTACAAAAAAGACCTAGAACATAAAGCAACTGCAGCCAAAGTGAAGAAATTGGAACTGAACGCCCCAACAGCAAAAGCAAGAGAATCCAGAATGGAGAAGGGCTCCCTTTGACTGGTGGGAGAGGAGAAGGAGAAGGAGGAGGAGAGAGAGGGAGGGGCAGGAGGAGGAGGGGGAACACCAGAGACCCCCCCCGCAACAAGCCTTAGTAATCAGGAAAGTCTTAAGTTTCCCTCGGAAGGTCATTCCAAGCTCCCTCGGCACTTCTCCTTCACACCACAGCGGTGCCCCTTAGCAGTTGAACTCCGATGCCTGAGGCTGGCTTGGCAGTGGGAGAGGAAGCAAGGAGGAGGGATTACCCCAGGCGGCTTTTTGAAGGAGGGTGTTGGGGGGGTGTTGTTGGGGGAGTGGATTGGGGAGGAGGCTGTGAACTGGAAAGACCAAACAAGGTGGTGCTTTGAAGCCTTAGAGCCTCCTCCTTAAGGTGGAGGGGAGAGCAAATAAAAAACTGCCTGGCTGCTTTCTCAGAGTAAAGATGGCATGTGGACCCGGGAGAAGAGTCTCCCTTGCCCTTGCTGACACTTGGGAAACTCTGTGGGTTTTTTTGAGCAGCGGCAGCGGCGGCGGGGGAATCTCTGGTTTTAAAGAGACTCCCTAATTTAGAACTTTTAGGCTACGGATGGTTCCTGCTAAGGGACCTCCCCTTCAAGTTTGCTCAGGCAAGGCTGGCGAATGAAGAGAATAGGGAATAAGAGTCCTTCACCCTGAGACAGGAGGGTGCGGGTGCTTGGGTAGGGGGTAACTTTTTGAAGAAAAAACAACAACATGCTCCTTCCATCTGGTTTCCCTTTCCAGTTTGGGGAGCCCTGCCCTTGTCCTAAAAAGCGGCAGAGAAATCCTTTGGGCTGCTCAGCTCTCACGCCCTCCTGTCACTTTTCCCGCTGACGGAACAGAAGCTGAGCAAAAGTTTGGAGTTTGGCTTTCTGTAGTGGATAAGCTAGGGTGGTGCTGCAAAGCACACTGAGAAAGAGCAGGGTGGGGTGGGGTGAGGGGCAGAATGCTGCTTCTGTTTCTCTGTCTCTCCTCCCTCCTTCCCACCCTACCCATTCTGGAGGCAGAAGTCCAGACAGCCAAGCTGAGCTATACTGTACTTACCGGCCAAGCAGAAGGGTCTTGTTTATGTTCCCAATAGCAATGCCATTCATTAAAAGAGGGAGGGGGTGCTGTGATAGGAAGTCCACTTGCTCTACCCCCCCAAAAAACAATCTTTGCTTCTTCTAAGGTGCTGCTTACGCAGTTAAGTTAGAGTACCCCTCTCGGCTTGTTGTTGTTGTGATGGTGTTCTGATATTTGGTAGGCGGAGGCAGGAGAGGGGAGGGAAGGAAGACTGCTGCCCGCCCAAGGTTGTGTAGCAAGAAAGGCAAGGGGGTGGGAATATATTACTCCAGCCCTCTAGGCAAGCATAACAGGAGCAGAGAACTCTCAGCCACTTTCTAGTAAATACACTTTGCCCTGACACCTTCTGACTCAGGAGATCTACCTTAAGGAAGTCCAGGACCTCCCCGGTTCTTTGGTTGCAGGGGAGGGAGGAGACTTAAGGTGGAAGGAAGAGGTAAATGTCAAGAAGGGTGGTGTTAGGCAGGAAGACAAAGAGCAGGTTGTGACCTGATCCTTGATGTGGGTGGGAAATTGTGATAGGGGATCCTGCAGCCACTGTCCCGAAAGCTTGACAGTTCCCGAGCTTGTCCTTGGGAGCTACAGAATGATTCTCTGAAGGAAAGACCGACAGCTATAGAAAAGGCAACTTCACCATCAGTGTAATTATCTTAAACTCTCCGTGATCCCTGCCCTATCCTTCTCCCTAAGTTCTCACTAATTCTCACTGGCCTGCTCACAAGGACTGCTAAAGAAGGCCTACCTGTAGTTTGTGGATAGGATGACCTATGGCAGTGATGGTGAACCTTTTAAGAGATTGAGTGCCCAAACTGTGATTCAAAACCTGCTTACAGAGACCAGCAAAATGGTACTGTGAAGACAGAGAACCGGGCGAAGGGGATGCAGTGGTTTGTGGGCTCCTTCGTAGCTCCAGTTTACTGTCCAGCCACACCGCTCTGGGCATGACAAAAGCGGCATGCCAGGAGAGTAAATTGGGGCTATGAAGGAGCCCACAAAACACTTCATCCCCTTCGCCGGGCTCTGCACAGTGGAGAGGGAAGTGCCGCGGCTGTGAGGGGACAATGTTGGATGCCCACAGAAAGGGCTCTGCGTGCCACCTTTGGCACCGATGGCTTAGATTCACCAACCCTGACCTATGGAAGGAGCAAGCAATCCTCTTAATTCAATGGTTCTCAAACTTCCTAATGCCTCAACCCTTTAATACAGTTCCTCATGTTGTGGATACCCCTTGCCCTACTTGGAAGAGGCCACAAGCTCCCTTTGGTAGCCCACTGCCGCAGGTGCCATAGAGAACTTCCCTCTATAGGCACCCTCAGCCTATCGCAGCCTCTGGTGCCATTGACTGACATCCCCTCCAACCTATCAAGCTGTAACTCACTCTTTCCCCCCCTTCTTCCCGCCTTCTCCAGACCCAAGCCATTTGTGCCTTTTTCTTCACTAGCTCATGGTGACCCCAGCAAAATGGTCGTTCAACCACCAGAGGGGTCCCAACCCCCAGGTTGGGAACCACTGTGTTAATTGCTTGCTCCTCTGTACAAGGGCACTACTGTGATTTACTAAATTTGCAGTTCTTAAAGAGATTTCTTTCTTTATTTCTCTCAAAGATAATTCTGTCAAGGGTTCAAAGAGCATGATGAACAACTCAGTACAGTACACAAATAACTATCCTACTATTAGGACCATTTCACAATCTTATGCATAGGCAAACTGATCCAGTACTGATAAGCATAGATTCCAAAGGAGCTAAAATAATTTGTGGTTCCTGTATGATACACAGGTTTTCAAATACAGTACTTCCATGATATGTATTGAAAATATAAGATGTTAAGTGTTCTCGGGTTAAAGGTGCTTGCAAGAGAGAATGATACCAAGTAAATTTTCTGTGTTCCAAAGCCACACAGAGGTGGCGTTTTGAAGGGTTATGAGTAGAAGATTTATATATGAACCTTTGTTGTTTCTTTTCTCTGTCTTCAGCATGGTCCTATAAAGCATTATAACGATGTATCTCTTATTCTTTCTCAGCTAGGCACATTTCGATCTCATGACGGAGACTATTTTGTAGAGCCACTGATGCCACCTGACCAGCAGGAGTATGAAGAAGAGCACAAAAAGCCACATGTGGTCTATAGACAAAGTATACCTCCGACATTCTCCCCAAGAAACAAGCAGACCTGTGACACTTCAGGTACTTCCTATGTCTTCCCAGGTTTTTGGCCTACACTTCTGGGGCCATAAGGATTCGAATCCTATGTCAGAGAGAGAGAGAGAGAGAAACTATTTAACTCAGGCATGACCAAACTTTGGCCCTCCAGATGTTTTGGGCCACAACTCCCACAGTCCTTTGCCATTGGAAATACAGGCTTGGAATTCTGGGAGTTGTGGTCCAAAACATCAGGAGGGCCGAAGTTTGGACATGCCTGAAAACTGATTATGGGGATAGTTTCTTATTTTATTTACCCCAAGATAGCTTCCAGAATGAACAGCCTAACACCAAGGTGCAGCTGAGGAGGATTTGGGCACCAACATTATTGACAACCCTAAGTCAACCCTCACACCTTTCAGTTCCCCCCTTTCATCGCTTGTGCTTGAATTTGCCTTTTGATCCACACACTGCTCATCACGTGGAAGGTTCCCTTCATTTTCTCCTTCCTACTGCAGAGATACAATATTAAGTGTCTTTAGTGCCAAGAAGAGTGTCTCATGAGCATTATCACACATCTGTTTACAAACACATGGATTTGTACATGTAAAGATTTGACCAATTTATATCTTGTTCAAATTCACGACAAATACACATTGAAGGGTCTACTTTCTTGCAGTAATAGACCTGGGTGAAGAAGTGCTGCGTACAAGCCAACCCCTTAAAACCTGTAAAACATTTCAAAAATATTCTAGATAAACCTTTTCAGCCTCAAATTAATTTAGGCTAGAGATGAACCCCCGTGCAGTGCTTTGTTGTCATTTTTGTTTTGTTTATCACTCGGACAGGTGTGCAGTGTGGGCAATCGTAAGTAGGTGAAGACATCTGCTTTGGAATATCCTGTGTGAGACCGAATGCTGGACTGGATGGGCGGTGGCCTGTTCCAGCAAGGCTGTTCTTATGTAAACCCTGTCTCCTCTGGTGGGTGCCCATTCAGAGAAAGCACCCTAGATTCCCTGAACCACCTCCTCCAGAGTCTGCTTCTGACTGGGCTTCCACCGGGGGAGGCAAAACTTGGAAGTACAATACACCTGTTTAGATGATAAACAAACCAGTGTGAAACACTGAACCAGTGGTCCGTGCCCATCTCTAATGTTGACAATTAAACTATACTATAAGAAAAATATTCTGTGCTTGGTTTTTTTAGAAACGAGTTGGTGAAAAACTGGTGTGCAAAGATTTATACATCCGCAGTCATTAAGTTCTTCCATGTTGTCCATTGAGGAGGACGCAATCTATGGTGAACCAGGAAAGGGACTCCACAGCACCTTTGTTATGGGATGCCTCCCCTTCCTTAGAGGTTGATCCAAGGGGCAGCTTTGTCTTTTGTGATGTCAGGTCCAGATCTGCTATTCACCTGAGGATTTAGCTCTTAACCTTTCTGGTCCCTTATTTCATTTGAAGTATCAAAAGCTTTTAAAAGCTAAGAATGCTCTTGACTGGCCTTTTTTTTTTTTTTAGAATCTTTTAGAATCTTTTAAGGTAATATTAATTGGAAGCTATCCTAATATTTATTGATCTTCAAATGTTTTCAATTTAAGTTATAGAATTAAAAAAAAAACACAGCCGTCTGGATAACACAGTGATTCAGCTATTTAGCTGCAGAGCCAGAGGTTGGGAGTTTGATTCCTGGGTAAAGAACAAGTCTGTAGCTTTGGACAAACAAGAATACACCCAGAAGATGGAATGGGAAGCCACTTCTGAGTGTTCTGTATCTAGAAAACCTTTAAAATGCCTTGATTTATGGGTGCCTTAGTTTAAGAGTGTTTTGCAAGACAAGCAAAACATTTCTTCTAAATTTTGCCTTGATCAATGAGCAATGTCTTGCAGTATGAGCACTGGAGAGCCAGTGGTGTCTCTCTCTCTCTCTCTCTTCTTTTTCCTTGCTGGATTGGGGGATTACCTGGAACATTCCATCTTAGGCAAGCCTCCAAAGCAGAGGAAAGAGAGAGGAATGGAGGTTTCCCTTGCACCAGCCAGGAACATTTTCATTAAAACACAGAATAAAATCCAGTTGTTAGTCCCCAGCAGAGTAAATTCTGCAACCAGGTACCTAAACCATGGTGTGGACATGGACTTCTAGCCAACTTTTTTGAGTTTTGACATTTTGTGTGTACATTATGTGGTCTATGGGGCCCCAGAATGAATTGTCTGAGTTTCCATTATTTCTTACGGGAAATCTGCTTTGATATAAGACTGTTTTGGTTTACAAGCATGTTTCTGGAATGGATTATACTCATAAACCAAAGTATATATATATAGTCACAGTAAGTCAGAAGCAACTTAGTGCCATATAGTTATTTAAGTACCGTAATAAAATTTCAGATGATATTGGGGAGGGACAGTTAAAGACAATAAGCTTAGGGTAATAAGCACTATATCATAGTACGCTGTTGTCATAGTTCCTTAGATGATTTTGAAAAACAAATAGTGCTGAGTCCAATTTGTGCATAGGAATAACATTTAGCAATTGTTTTGTATGTTCCAGTCTGGAATGCAAGACTATAGATATCATGTTGAGAAGTCAAACTGTATCTTGGTCATTTTTCAGCTACTGTTACGCTGTAAGGTAGAATTGGGGTTTTTTTTTTTTTTAGCCCTATACTGAAGATTAAGTAGCCAAATTTCATGTTTAAGATGAAATTTAAGTTGATGAGGATATGTCTCATATTCTCTCAGTCACTGCGCCAGAATTCAGATAGACATGGATGTTGAGCACTATGTACACTAGTATTTGGCACCTCTATTTTAACACTCAAACGCATGGCCGTGCTTTTCCCAAATAGTTATTTTCATAAAATCATAGAATACTGAAGGAGCCTACAAGGCTATGAAGTCGAAGCCCCTGCTCCATGCAGGAATACAGATCAAAGGCTATCTGCCAGGTGGTTGTCCAGGTTGTCAAGGGGGTGAGCAGTCACACACTGAGCAATTCCAGGCGTTTTGTCCAGAAATGTAACTTTTCCAAACTCTGGAGCTCACCATGCAGAAACCATGTAATGGTGCACTACAGCATGTCTTAAGTCAGGCATGTCCAAGCTTTGGCCCTCCAGATGTTTGGGAACACAACTCCCACAGTCCTTTGCCAGGTTGGAATTCTGGGAGTTGTGGTCCAAAAAATCAGGGCGGCCAAAGTTTGGACATGCCTGTCTTAAGTCTTAGTTATCCAGAACGATATTTAGCTGCACTTGCCATCAGGACCACTAACAATGGTCCTACTCAGGATAGGGTGGACCTGCAGGCATAGGGAAAGGAAGGAGAGTAGCTTGCAGCCTCCCTTGGCATTCATCACCCAAAGCAACACTGTGAAAGGGAGAATGTCTCCTATGCTTGGGAGCTTTTCCCATGATTGGGAACACTGCTAAAAACCAGGGGTAGCCGATAATTTTCTCTACAGATTGTTGCATTCCATCTGAGAAGAGTGATGACAGGAGGGGATCGATCTAGCCTGCTGCTTCCCCTCATACATCCAGGTTTATCCTGTCTTGTAGGCTTAAGCCTACGTTACATATGTTGGATGACTGCCACACAGCTTGGGGCCAGAGATCCCAGCAACCGTGTTTGCTGCTGATATTCCTTCGAAGCAACCTCCAGTGAAGCATCAGCAGAGTTCTGCTCATCGCTGGGGAGTCTCGCCTTTCTAATTCCCTCCTGCAGGCTCTCAACATCCCTCAGAGCCTCCTCCAGGGGTTACCCTTATCTGCTGGGTGGTGAGCAAGCAGGGGGTTGTATGTAGCATCACTTCACGCCCTGAATTGCTAATAGGAAAAGATCTATTGATGGCAAAACCTAAGAGGATGCTCCCCTCAGCTCGTTTTTCAGTTTAGCTCATTAGCTGACAAAAAGTGCAGGATAGCTGCTTTGTGTGCCTCTGCTGGTGAACAGCCGCACCCCTCCCCCACACCCCTGGGTTTGGCTTCCATACAAAGTACTTGAGACCAATATTTTAGGGTGAAAATGTGGTTTGAGGGAGCAAAAATAATGCTTTCTGAAATTAGTCAAAAACTGTACAGTACAGTGGTACCTTGTATAAAGGAATTAATTTATTCCAAATGAAATTATGTTAAGCAAATTTTCCTTTATAAAATTTCTCATAGGAATGCATTGAAAAGAGAGTAATCCCTAATCATGACCATTTTTATGTTGTACAGATTCGCCCAATAGGCGATTCTGTTAAGCAAATTTCCCCTATCTCCAGAATTTCTATGTGGTACAGATTTTATGTTATACAAACCGTTTGTTATACGAGGTCCACTGTACTTGTTTATTTTTTTGGCAACGACTTTATTTCCTACCCTTGCTGCTACAGGATTTCTTTGTGTGTGTGGCGGTGGTGGGGAGTTGTTGTTTTGTTTCTCACAACTCAGTTCCAGGGCACTAGGAGGTGGTTACAGACAGGGCAGGCTAACTCTGCTCCCACTAACACAGTTGTCTACCACAATTTCTACCGGCTGTGCAGTCATTGGGGATGTGGAAACTTCCTTTTGTACATGCCAGCAAATGTGCATGGCAAGGAGGTGCTGAGCCCATCCGAATCTCGCTGGTGTGGAGAAGCACTATTGGGATATACAGACAAAATTGTAGAGCCCTTGGGACAGTAATGCAGAATTTGCATTAGTTGCACATGATCGGCCAGGCTATCCCACACAACCCATAACCACATCATGTGCTTTTAACGTGGGAGGGGGTTGTCTGAACTCTCCTAATGGAAACAGCAGGTGGACACATAGCTAATCTAGCTATCCAAATATAACTCTTAAGAGCCAGTGAATTGTTCATTTGCCTTCATTGTAGTGTCATTATTAACTTCTCATTTCTTATGTGGTATAGGAGATACCAGCCTGTTTTCTGAGGCACCTAGGCCATTGTTCCCGTGGGATACCTGGGACACCGTCCCCATTAATCCCATGTTTAATTTGTGTCTCTGTCCTGCTGCTTTGTTTGCAGCGCCTGTCTTGTGCTGTTCCTAATTAGTTTTGTGATTTGGTAAATGAATCCTTTACTGGTGTCATCCTTCCATCCCCTCTCAGTCATTGCAGTGTGGTGTGAGATAGGGTCTCTTTTGTTTCACTGCATGAAGTATTATTTCATGCCGGGATGAGGGCAGGAGTTGAGAACAGACAAAAGAAAATATTTTTTTACCCAGTGTGTTGTTAGTCTGTGGAACTCCCTGCCACAGGATGTGGTGATGGCATCTGGCCTGGATGCCTTCAAAAGGGGATTGGAGAGATTCCTGGAGGAAAAGTCCATCACAGGTTACAAACCATAATGGAGATGTGTAATCCCCAGGCTTAAAACCAGGGTACTTCAAGGGCCAGATGCAGGGGAGTGCTATCAGGAGACAGATATCTAGTCTTGTGGGCTCCCAGACGCATTTGATGGGGCCACTGTGAGATACAGGAAGCTGGATTAGATGGGCCGTTGGCCTGATCCTGCATGGCTCTTCTTATGTTCTTATGTTCTCATGATGCTTGTTGACTTTTAGATGGATTACCATGCATGAACACCAGTGTTTTCCATATTAGTTTCCATCCCTCATAATGGATATTTTTTTCTTTTCATGTGCTCTTGGTAGCTTTAATGTGGGTGTTTTAAGAGCCTTCTTCTAATTCCCTGTTCTTAACTTGAATATGTCTTAAATGTTCTGGGCTGTATATTGTCCTTCGTTATTTTAAGCCGCCTTGGGTCCCTTTCCAAGGAGAAAGGCGGGGTAAAAATATTCCAAATAAATAAAATAAACAATAGCGCAGAGATTGTCACAAGGCCTGCAGTTAGAATGGTAAGTGAAAGAAGAAAAAGAGAGGGAGGTCTTAATGTAGCCCAAAACACTGACAGGGAACATTTGCCAAGGCCATATTTTCATGTTGTGTAGCGATACATGGGATGGAGAGTGCAAAAGAGAATGGTACCTCTCATAAGGCTTTTACTGTTTGTTCTTCCAAGGGTTGCTGGTGGACTATGCCACTCTGGTTTCTCTCTTCCAGCTGTCTCTGCCCCCTTCTTTGAGATCAGATACAAGAGACTCAGAGCAGCTGGAAAGAAACATGGGAACTGGCACTGTTCGTCAGCAACCCTTGGAAGAACTGATCCACAGGTCATGAAACTCACAAGATCCAAGGTAGTTGGCAGGGCCCGGAGATGGGGGTTGGGGGGTTGGGGAGATTCTCTTGTTTGCATGCTTTTCACTAGCTGTATTCAGACCGATGAAGTTGTTTGGATGAACAGCGAAGCGTTTCTATCTCTCAAAAAACAAGTCCAGTAGCCATGACTCAACTTCCAGATAAACTCACCTGGATGACTGAGAATCTTCACAGACATATCTCTGAAACTCCTTCCTTTCACTGACCGAGCAGTCCCTCCACCTAGGAAAAGAAATATCAATACTGCCTTCTGAATGATCCATCATTGTTTGATCTTCTTTGTTCACCAGAAGGACAGTTTTGACAACTTTTTTTTTTTACTGGAGAGTGTTATGAAGGACGCTGCGGAGAATGTTGGCATCATCATTCAATTCTCCTGTGATTGCCCAAGGAAACATCTGTTATGCCCGCGACACCTCCATCAAAGAGCTAAGAGCGATACACTGCGTTCATGTTCTTCTGCTCTAACCTTTCTATTTGAGCAGCTTACTCCCCAAGCGAGGGGGTGGGGTGGGGAACGGGACAGTGGCCATTGTCAGCTACGCCCCTCACTGGACGTTGGCTTGCCGGTGTCCTTTTGTCGAGGCTGACTTCATCAGTCACAGCCGTCGGCCAACCAGAGAAAAAGAAATCATCTCATGGCCACTCTGAAACTCAGCTGCGTTTTAGCAATACACTTGGGTTCGTTTGGACAACGTGGCTGGAACAAACGGTCATTTCTACGCAGCAACTCAGCAGAAAGGGTATGAGGGGCTTAAGGACGGAAGCGCAAATGTGTAAAATGTCTTAAAGCTGGCCTCTGTAGTGGTTAAAAGTCTTGTGCAGCAGAGAAGAGCTTATCAATGGCTTAACGAGAACTAAGGAATTCTGATATACTAAATTCCAGTAAATATTTCTTAAATGTATTTTTTCAAGTCATTTATTATTGATTCCCAACATCTTACCAAGGAGGCATGACAGGGGATATTTTTCTAAATTTGGGTCACCCATGCTTCTCCCCACTCCGTAGGGATGGAGGAAGACCTCCAGGCCAGTTTCTAAAAGATAAAAGACCTTGTTGATGATGTTGTTAAAAACATGATTTACGAGATGAACTTGAGGGCTCTTGTTCTCAGTTATGGGGATATGATTGAGACGTACAAAATAATGCAGGGCATGAGTAAAGTAGATACAGGGGCGGTCTCCTCCTTCTCACAAAATACCAGAAGTAGGGGACATCCACTCAAACTGAGGGTTGGGAGAGTGGAAACAGACAAAAGAAAATACTTCTTTACCCAGCGTGTTGTGAGTCTGTGGAACTCCCTGCCACAGGATGTGGTGATGACATCTGGCCTGGATGCCTTCAAAAGGGGATTGGAGAGATTCCTGGAGGAAAAGTCCATCACAGGTTACAAACCATGATGGAGATGTGTATCAAGAAACAGATATCTAGTATTGTGTACTCCCAGACACATTTGGTGGAGCCACTGTGAGATACAGGAAGCTGGACTAGATGGACCTTTGGCCTGATCCAGCATGGCTGTTCTTATGTTCTTAATTAAGTTAAAAGCTGATTGTAACAGCTACTTACTATGGAACCTGCTACAAAAATATAAAAATACTATTTCTTAAAATACTATTGCTTCCTTGGTAACTATCTGAAAGAAAAAATGGCTACCCCCATTTATTTATGGAATGGTATTTTTTTCTTTATAACTGTCTCTGTGAGACTGTCATTGACATTCTTCCTAAAGAAAAATGGTTACATGGGGATAGCTATTGCTTTCATTGTGCACTTGTGCACAGATTGACAACCACTTCCATCCTGTACAACGCCACCATCTTGTGAATTGTGAGTAGCCTGGAAGAAGTGTGAAACATTTTGTAGAAACTGGTGTATTCCACATGTCTATGGTATATTCTGAGGACAAGCTGAAAATGGAGAATTGAGAGACATTTGCTTCTAAAAAATGGTGTCGCCTTACTCATTATTCTCTCTTCCTGGCTGTTACAATGGTAAAAATAGGGATCTCTGACATCAGAGTCTTTATCCTGTTGAATTTCCCATGAATCACACATAAGCATGAGCTGTGATGGTCTTCATCGTTCAAACCATAGACATGAGTACTCCCTACTCCATTTTCCTCTCCTTTCCAAATGGCTTAACAGAACACTGCCTAGGTTTTCATCCATTCATCCCTTTTCTCTGACATGCTCATGGCTTTTCACAGAGAAAGCATGGGAGAAAATTGGACTACAAGGATGTGAAAAGAATGAATGAGAGATACTTAGGGGTATATGTCTCCTGCCACATCTTGAGAGTTCAAGACATGTTATGTTCTCTGGCTTCAAATTGGAAATATTGATGTCACAGGAAGATGGATGAGCATAACTACATTTTGTTTAATTGGGTTGGTTCAGGATTGTTATGAGTGGGAAGCTCGTATGTGGGACGTGTATTTGGTGGGGACTGGATTTAGTAGACGTGTGCAAGGCATAGGAAGCTGCCTTGTACAACACTGCAACTGTTGAGCTACCTATTCAGATGTAGTAAATCCTGTTAAATCTTGCTGATAAGCGTACACATGTGGAGAAACAGGTGGCCCTACCCCCAGAAGGGAAGCCAGTCCTGACTCTGAAGATGGTGGAGATAGAGAAGGAAAACCAGGAGGTAGTTGGACCAAGTACGGAGGTGACAGGGTAGTGGGGCATCTGCATTGCTGAAGCAAAACAAAGCGTTAAGCAGAAAAAAGTACAGTGTTTTGGCAAAATGGCTTATATATGAACCAAACCGAACACCAGTTTGTAATTCGGTTCATGCTCATCTCTGTTTCCTGTCTTGGGTCCCCAGGTATTCTTGGACTAAAACTCACAGAAACCTTCACCACTAGCTATGTTGGCCTGGATTTCTGGGAATGTTTTCTAAGAACATCTGAGGACCCAAGGTTAAGAACAACAGATTTGTGACAGTAACTTGCTTTACAGGTGCTGTTTGTGACAATAGCTTGCTTTGTGGCTGCTGAATTATTTTTTTTCCTCTGCTAACTGTGGGTAACAGAATCGGTGGATACAGGGGTCCTACTGTATACTACTGCCCTTACCATTTTGTTAAGCGTCATGAAGTCAGGACTGACTTATAGCAATCCTAGTAGGAGTTTTAAGATAAATGAGTTACTTAAGGAGTATTTTTACCTGTTCCAAACTCTGTGAATTTCCATGGCAGACCAAAGGAATTGAACCCAGATCGCCTTAGTTATGGCCCATTCCTTTAACCACACTGATTACCACCTTTTCCACTAGGTGTGATGGCCGTACACATGGCAAAGTGTTTACAAAAGTTAGTTTGGTTTTGGATTTTAATATGTTAGGGTCAGGGTATGAGGGTACAGGACTGAATACTGTATAGCTACAATTGATGTCCAGTAATTGGAAGTGCAATCCCGGTGACAGCTTTCATGACGCTCTTTTGCACTTATTTGCCAGCATCCCTGTTGCGTGGCCTTTCAAATCAGAGCTTCAAATAACATTTTGTCTAAACATTTCCAGTTATTGTGGGAGGGAACACGGGCAGGGAAGCAAAGGGAACAGGAGGAAGTAGATGGGAACTGGGAACTTAAAATAATTGTTAATAAAGAAAGGAAATAGCTTTCTGTATAGCTCAGGAGCTGTGTCTTTCCTGAACTGCTGAGGGAGGATATTGAGAGGAGGAAGATGATGGGCTTAAGGGTTATGATGATGTTAGCTTGAACATTACTGGGAAGGAACAGAAGGTGGAGGATAGTTTAAAAACTGGGAGTTGACCTATTGGATCTTAAGAGGTTGTAGAGTGGAAAGGAGTCATTCTATTGTAAAACACAGGATGCTCATTTCACACTTCCTGTAGTTCTTATTTAATAGTTTTCACAAGGTGTGTCAAATTTTGTCTCCCTGAAAATCAACAAGATCCAAATTTTTTTTTTGTGTGCTATTCAGTGGCAAATATGACATACCTGAGGTATTTTTCCTCCACCTACTTGCTCCCATCCAGTCAGTTTTTGTCACGGTGTCAACAGTGGACAGCGTTAAACTGCAGTACTGTAGCCAAGACTCAGCTCACAATCTGAGTTGGATCCCAGAGGGCTCAGGCAGCCAGCTCAAGGTTGACTAAGACTTCCATCCTTCTGAGGTTTGTAAAGCTCTTGTTGTGTAGGGATAATTAAATTGCACACACCCCCGAGAATGCTTTAGACACTATAGGGCAGTATATAAGCTGCACTATTTTATCTCAAATTTTGTGAATTATAAGCAAAAGCTGCAGACCAGCACTAACAATGCTAGAGTCCCAAAGATGACAGGTGTTAGATTTCAGACATAAAACATACATGTCACTGTCCTTTTCATTCAAAATACAGTGGTACCTTGTATAAAGGAATTAATTCATTCCAAATGAAATTATGTTAAACAATTTTTCCTTTATACAAATTTCCCATAGGAATGCATTGAAAATAGAATAATCACTAATTGTGGCCATTTTTATGTTGTACGGATTTGCCCCATAGACGATCTGTCAAGCAAATTTCCCCTATCTTCAGAATTTTTTATGTTGTACAGATTTCATGTTTTTACAAACCATTTGTTATACAAGGGTCCACTGTACAGCTGAATGATAGAACTTCCATTACCAGAAATGATAAACTGAAGGTGATTGTTACTCAAGAATAAGCCCCAGTATGCTGAAGGGTACACGTTTAGTAAATGTACAGTGGGCTGCACTTTAATTCTATGGATAAATTCATAGAATACAGATATATCATAATTGCTACATAATTCAATCACAAAATGTTTAAAGTAAATCTTCTTTCCTTTACTTGAGAATAGACATGGGCATATCGTTTTGGAAGGGGACTGGTTCTGAAACAAAACACACCAGCACAGCTGGCATTTGGAATGAGGTCCCACTTTCTGGAACAAAAAAACACTGTCTTACCTTGCACGGGGCAAAACTTCAAACAGGAAGCAAACTCCAACAAGTCATTTTTTTCCTCTCCCTGGTGCTGGCCAATCAGGAGTTGTGCAAGGACATGCATCATCCCACTTCCCTATCTGATTGGCCAGTGCCAGGGAGAGGGAAAGATGATGCGTCGGAGGCTGCTTCCTGGTTTGCCCAGCACGAACTACAGCAAGGTAAGACAGTGGTTATTTTCGTTCTGGAGGGTGGGACTGTGTTCCAAATGCCAGCTGTGTTGGCGTGTTTCATTTCAGAACCAGTCTCCTTCCGAAACAAAATGGCCATGTCTACTTGAGAATCTATTACTTCTTGAAGTATTCTTCTGGCAGAGGAGTATTTTTTTCTTTGTCTTCTGTTCTGATGCCTTTTCCTTCCCGTCATTTTTAGGATATGCCTAGAGGGCTTAAATTCTAGGCTTGTTTATATAATACAAGTCTCTCACCCAGGTAACTGCACCTGAACAGACTGACTTCTGAAAAGAAATGGGCATGAACCAGCTGGTTCATGGTTTTGTGCTGGTTTGCTCAATGGTCCAACAGGTGTTGTGTGGTTCTGTGTCCTGCCCTTTCTGGTGAGGGCCCACTAGGAGACTGTGGCCTGGCTTCCCTGCCCTGACTCCCTCAGGCCCTGCCTCTTGAGTGGCACAAAGTGTCCAACTGGTGATTCATGCCCATCTCTGCTCCTGGAGGAGAGCTTATATAGAGTCAACACTTTTCCTCAGTTGAATCTTGTTTGTCTTTTTCCTTGTGGCTAGCTGAGCAACTGTGAAACTGTCTTGTTCCCACGTCCTTCTTTGACTAGCTGAAGACAAGGGCTTTTTGCGAAGCAGTGAAGAGACGAATAAGAAGAAACCATTCCGATGTGGGCATAAATGGGGTGCTGTTTTTAAGATACTGTTCTCACTACCGTAAAAGCTAAGGCTGCCTCTCAGTACAATACAGTATACCTAATTATCTGAAGGATGCCCAGCTGAGCATATAAATAACATAAATAATATTTTGCTGCCCCAGTGGATCCAGATGAGTTAACTTCCAGCTCTTATAATTCTCAGTTCCCACGGTCATAGGACTGGGGAGTTTGGTAGATCAGGAGAACATATAGACACGTCCCCTGTCACATATCTGCTGCAGAGCACCTGCCAGCCTTCCAGGGCAGGTCTGATCGGGCACACTAAGAGTTTTGGGGGAGAAGAAAGCCCTCCTGATATGGTGTTCCAGATGCTTTAGTTTTCCCCTAAATGTTTTTTAAAACTAAATTCTGATTTAATTTAAAAAAAATCCCTGCTTACATGTGTATGCTTTTCTCTTGTAGGTGGAGCTTGTACTTTTAATTACTGGTTTCTTGTATTTCCTTTGCCATGTCATGAATGATTTTAAACTCCCCGCTTGCTTATCAGTTGACCTTTCCTTAGGCTTACTGTGATTTCCTTCCTGGTTTCCCCTTTATGCGTTTTATGTATGTGTAATAAAAGTCCCCCCCCGCTTCCGCCACACACTTTTCCTTTGACCTTTGTTTGGTATTGTAACTGTGCCTGCCTTTGGCTGCCATCGCTGATAAGAACTTTATATCTCATATATTAGGAACGAAAGCCCCTGCACTCTTAGTGGACAATCGAGGCTTCTGGCATTCAGAGCGCCTTTTAAAACTTCTCCAAGGAGGAGAGGCCTTCCAGCAGAATAGTTGGAAGTCTCTTTCAAATTCCAAATGTGTCAGAGCTCTTTGGGAGGGAGGTGAAATGTTCACAAAAGGCCAAGTGCTCCAGTGACCTAACATTATTCATCTCATTTATAAGGGGGAAGGTGATCAGAGAGACCTCCCTTTCTTGACAGAGCCAAAGGGCTTGCTTGGGTGGGGAGCAAGGGGGGGCACTTCCTCTAATTCTCGTTGCAGTGGGAAGAGACTAGAATCATGCTTAGCATGGTGCCAGCCACTGGGAAAATGGGTTTGATCTGATGGCAAAGTCTTTTGTCCTCTTCTAGTGCTCGTGACTGAGAAGCTGAAGGGGAGGCGCCCAGCGAACACAAGACTCTTCCCTCCAATCCTTTCCCTTAAAACTCTTTGAGACACGGCTGCTTGAAGAAGGCCTCTAGCAGGGGCATTTCGGCTTAAAATAATAAAAAATAATTCATTGATACAAAAGGGACTTCTCAAATCCTTTAACAGAAAGGAGGAACATATATACACCTCAACCTGTGTGGTTGCCACATAGAGAAAGATGAAGAAACTTCTTCCCCATAACAAAATTAAAATTCTTATAGCCCTGTTAATTATTTAAACACTTTATTTATACAAAACTTTGAACTGTCACAATAATCTTTACAGATCTAAAGAGCCTTGTGGTGCAGTGGTTAAACTGCTGTTGTGTTGTGTGTTGTGTTGTTACAGTCGTGACCGACTCTTCGTGACCCCATGTCCATGGAGTTTTCGTGACAGGAATACTGGAGTGGTTTGCCAGTTCCTACTCCAGGCGCCTACAGCACCTGGTATTCCCTGGTGGTCTCCCATCCAAGTACTAAGCAGGGCTGACTCGGCTTAGCTTCTGAAATCAGGCGAGATCGGATATGCTTAGGGCATCTAGGCAGCATTAAACTGCTGTACTAGCTCACATCCCCGGGGTTCAATCTCAGGTAGCTGTCTCGAGATTCAGTTAGCCTTCTGTCCTATCCTGAGGTTGGCAAAATGAGTACCCAGCTCAATGTGGAGGCAATGTGTAGCCTGCATAATTAAATTGTAAACTGCCCAGAGAGTGCTGTAAGCACTATGGGGTGGTATATAAGCAGCACACTTTGCTTTTTGCTTTACATATTTTGATTGTGTAGTTTGACTTAATTTGGCTCATTGTTGTTGTGGTTGTTGTTGTTGTTGCAGCTGCTGCTCTTGAATCAAATTGCTTTCATCCAAAAAGAAAAGTAGTATGTGAAATTAAAGAAAACAGTGGGGAGAATAGAAAACTGACACAAATGGGATATGGAAATCAAATCATTCCTTTTCATTGAAGTGTGTAAATCTGTTGGTGGGGAAGCTGTGTGGTCCTTGTAGATAATCTAACGAGAAGCGGGTAATGGCTTCTTTAACCAACCATTAAATTAATCACAAAGATAAGCCAGCTGTCAACCCAGCACAAGTCTTCATTGGACTGGGCATTACAGAACTCACAATGCTACAGAAGGAACAAAAACGTTCTGGAACCGATGACCAGATATGTTGCCAGGCTTTCTTGTTTGAAGCAAGTTCTTAAAGTGATTACCCACCTTTGTCATCAGTCTCTGTGTAAGAACAGCATCGGTCTCTTAGGGGATCATCTTGCTATTGTCCCTCAGATTCCAGAATTATAATTGATCTTTTTCTTTATCTCCAGTTGAGTTCAAGGAACCTCAAACAGTTGCAAGAATCAGAGGATGACTGACATAACAGTCAACATTGGAAAGTGGTTGGATTGTTGGATTAGACTGGAGATTCTCAGGTTAAAATCTTTAGTAACATACTCTTAGGCCCACCTGCTTCACAAGTTTGAGAATAAAAGGTTGGATTAGTGTGTGTGTGTGTGTGTGTGTGTGTGTGTGTGTGTGTGTGTGTGTGTGTGTGTGTGTGTCTGTGTCTGTGTCTGTGTCTGTGTCTGTGTCTGTGTCTGTGTGTTAGGTGATAAATAGTACATTCCATCTTGAGTTCCCTGAAAGAAAGGAGGATGCTAAATAAACCAAGACTACAGACTAAGAAGAATTGTTATTGCTAAATATTTGGTATACTTCAGTTCCATCATCAATTCAGATAGGAACTTCAGCCAAGAAATCTGAAGAAGTCTAAGACTCAGAAGAGCAGTTGGGAGGAAACGAGAAGGTTCCCATGCCTGCCGTAGATGTGCCACCAGAGACTAAAGCCAAGACCATCCACACAATTGATCATTAGGTGGTGGTGTGGAAGCTGGAGAGTAAATGGGGGAGGGGGGGAGGATATGGTGTTGAAAAAGACCTTTGCCGATATCCTTGATCACCAGAAAGATGAACAAGTGGGACCCGGATAAAATCAAGCTTGCCATGTACTGTACATCTTGGGAAGACTGTCTTGCTGGAAAAGACAGTACCATTACAAAAAGGAAACCACAGCCTTGAGTTTGCCAGAGCTGAGCAAGAGTGTAACTATAGGATTTTTGAAGGTCAGTCATCCAGTAGGAGGTGACATAGGTGGTTACTTCACGTCCTACCTTGTTCCGTGATTACGTTTGTACCGTGACAGCGTTGTTCACGGTCACGTGGTTTTGTCCCTGTTCAGTCCCTCTTTCCGTTTACTCACGGGCGTGACTACTTGTCTCGTGACAACTGTTACTTCACGGTCTTGTTCCGTGACAAACTCTGAATTTGTCTTGCTTTCTTAACCCTTTTTAAAAATATTGTAAATAAAACTTTTTCGATATTTTGATTTACTGGTCTTCCATGATTTTACACAACAATGCTACAGAATTTTCAGTACTTTCTTTAATAAACATTTGCACTGCATGGTGTTTTCCATAGGGAAACTAATGTTGAATGCCGCTTCAGCCACTGACCACTAGGCGGACACTGGTTGTTGTGTGACAGTTGTTACCACACGGTCCCTTGTCTCGGAACAGGAACTGGGAACTAACTGTAACAAGAGAATTCCCCAGCCCAGGGCAGGTAGGGCTTGTCATGCTCTGTTCCTGGTTCCAGGGGCGTGGTCGAGACAACTTTTTGCTGTCACGCTATGGACAGGAAGTAAGTTTTTTTTGTACCAGTCCCAAGTGGGACAGCAAGGAGGGATGAACAGGACATGAAGTAACCGCCATAGTGCCATATAAATGCTCTGACTATGAAAGAGAAGACAATCTCCTGAGACATTTAAAAGAATAAAACAAATAAACAAAATCAATAACAATAAACACAACTAAATATTTTTCTTTTCCATTGACCAAAGCATTTATTTATTCAGGATCCATTATTCCCATATGATATTTTTATAGATAAGCATAGATGGTTTTTTTTTTAAAAAGGATGCTTTCTTACTATGCTTAATCTGACAGCAATATCCATTCAAGATTAGTCTGCCTTTGACTGGAAATGATAGCTAAATCTGTCACAGGAAGAGGAACAGATTCTCCCACACTGAAAGGTGAATGATAATGGAAGATAGTGACTCTTTGTAATTTTGAACCCTTGGCTTGCTTTGCTTTAACCTTTAAAGAAGGTTATCTGAGACGGTTTTCTTTCTTTTCTACTTCCTTTGTTTTGTACTTAAGAATGCTACTGTTTGTTCCCTGGCATATCCTAGCCTTGGCTGCTGTTGTTGCCTGTCTCTTGACTAGCAGAGAACTGAAGCTCTTCTTAGATGTGGCCTAAGTTAAGGCATGGTTGAACCATAATAGACAAATTTGGGGAGCTTGGATTACTTCAGTTCTTACTGTGTGCCTGGAACTTTGTCATTTTAGTGCAATGGCAATAGAATATTTCTTTCCTCTAACACCAGCTTTAGTAGTTTTGCAAACCGTCTTTTGATGTCATGGAAACTATTTACCATGAATGCATTTAGAGATAAACTAAGTTATAAAGGTATATTGTACTGGACTATATATTACCCCTCATTACTGTAAGCTGCCTTGGGTCCTTTTCCAAGGAGAAAGACGGGGTAAAAATACTGTAAAATACTGTAAATACTGTAAAATAAATGTTTTATATATATATATATATGGGTATTTTAGGGATAGTTGCACCATATGGAAAGGAACTTCAGCAATTTGGATGCTATGTTGCTATAACCTCCCTGTTACTCTTGAATACAATAGAACATAAGGAAACTGGAAAATACAAGACTTCTGTTCCTTGTCTCCTTTTAAAAAACATTATTGTGATTATATGGTTCCTGTGACCTCCTCTGAAGATAGTAGCTACTAGAATATGGCACTTTTAAGTCGGTGAGTACATTTTGATCAAGTGGAGTCGTTCTGTGTCATTGCTACTTTCATAAATTGCAGAGTCTGGTAGACACCAAGAAAGACGTCTGTGAACAGTTGGCTTACACAGGCACCACAGACAGGACCCCAAAGCTACTGGTTCCTTCACCTACCCTTGGGTTGGTTGGTGCAAAGGACAAATGTTCCATTAATGCTGCAGCTTTTCTTCCCCACTGACCTTTTCACCAGCACAAATCTCCCTTTTAAAGAAGCCCCCCTCTCTTTTGCACCTATCTTTGGCGACTTCTCTTCCTACCCTTCCTTCCTTGTACAAAGAAGATCTCTGAGAGGAGTGAGTGGGTCGGAACTGAGAGAGGACCATTAGGGAGTGGATTTAAAAGGATGGTGGTTACAGGCTCCCAATGGGTTAGAGAGATTTCTAAGCTATTATATGCTGCCTTCCATTGAAGGAGTTGCACCTAGTTCATAGCATTTTTAGATTTTTTAATAGGCCTGCTGGTTGTTTCTTCTACAGTAGCCTGGCATGCATAATGTAGCAAGTGAGGATCTCCTTAAGCATCAATATGTAGCCGCTGCTAGTTAGCTGAAAGAGCATCCTCTTGGACACAGAAGTTACCTGTGATGGCCAAAATTCTGTAGTTTAGCATAATACATCATGCTGCAATAGGCCTATTGAATCCATGATTTAGTAAATCATCTCCTCCATAAGTTCCATTGACTGAAATGGCTCTCCTCTAACAGTAACTGACTATAGCAGTGGTGGTGGACCTTCAGCACTCCAGATGTTTTGGACCACAACTCCCAGAATTCCAAGCCTGTATTGCCAATGACAAAGGACTGTGGGAGTTGTGGTTCAAAACATCTGGAGTATTGAAGGTTCACCACCACTGGACTACAGCATAGTATGTGGCATTTAGAGTAGGCTCATTTGAATGAGTTGAACTTACAGAGGAGTTGATTCATCAGATCCCCATTGATTCAGTGAACCTAGTCTAACAACAGGATTTTTCCATAGTTCTATGGCAGTGTTTTTCAACCACTGTTCCGCGGCACACTAGTGTGCCGCGAGATGTTGCCTGGTGTGCCGTTGGAAAAATTGAAAAACACTGATTTAAATGATAAATTTTCCGGAGGGAGAAGGAGGGGGCGTGGAGAGCTTGCTTCCCCATTGTAGGGCGAGGAGCTATTCTGGTCTTTACGGTAGGGGCTTCTCCCGCCCCCGCTCGCCCGCCCGCCCACCCGGGGCTCCTCCTTCCTTCCCTCCCTCGCCCTCGCCTTCCTCTTGGCCACCGCGGGGTGAGGGGTTGGCGCGAGGCGGCGCCGGCTTCCCCTCCCTGGCGCGCACGCGGTGCCCCGGCAGGGCGTCGAGGAAGCTGCTTGCAGATGTCCAGGGTGGTGCGGCGTTGCAAGCCCGCCAGCGGGAGGAGGGCGATGGGGGCCAGGAGGGGCGAGGCGGCAGCGGCCTGCTCCTCCTTCCCCTCCTCCTCCTTCCCGGGGCTGCTGGGGCTGCTGCTGCTGCTGCTGGGCGCCGCGATGAAACTCTACTGCAAAGTGGTGGCCCTGGCGCTCTGCCTGGCGCTGCTGCTCCTGCTCTACCTCTTCGTAGGCAACTCCGACGACGAGGACGAGCCGCCTTGGCGAGGGGCCAAAGGAAGCCCCCGGGCGACTCTGGCCGCCACCTCCCGGCGGGACACTCCAGACCGGCGGCTCTCCGAGCCCCATTTCCGACCCGTCCCGGGTGCGGCGGAGTGCGAGGCGGAGGAAGCAGCCGCCTCCGTTTCCAAGAGGCAGAAGCTTCAGCAGCCGCCGCCACCGCCACGTCTCCAGCGAAAAGCGGGCAGGCGGAGCGCCGCCCGAGGGAAGTTTGCGAACAGGTAAAGTACACCCACCCCACCCCTCATCCCTTTCCATCCCCCTCACCCCTCTGTCCCTTGCCGTCGCCCTTGGGCAGGAGGATTTGGCCCCAAGCAGGCTGCCTCTCGCATCCTGCTCCCTCCACCCGCTTTACTCCCGAGGAAATCGGCTCACCCGCCGTCGGCTCACCGTCTTCTCAAGGCGGCGGGTGATGCATGATGCCCTTAAGTTCCAGTTCTGGATTTGCAGGGAAGGAGGGGGGGCAGAATCCTACAAAAATCCCACCCAGTCCTTGATCATCAGTGTGGCCCTCAAGGAGGCCAGACAAGCCAGCACGAGCAACCGAGCACACTTCCTACAGAGCTGCGGCGCAAACCCTTTCTGGTTTTGGGAAGCTGGTGTAAGACCGAAGTATATAAAGCTGCTTTCTTCTAGTGTGAATATTGCCCTGAGATATTCGAATAGGTTTTCAGATGTGCCTTTTTATTAATTGGGGGGGGGGGTAGTTCTAGAAATTGTTGATTGAATTTTACTGTATTTTTGCATTTATGGTGGCAACACTAATGGGTGGTGGTGGTATAGATTTATTTGATTCCTATTCAAGAGAATTACTTATATATAGTCAATATAGGCACAGAGTTAAATTTTTTAATATTTTCTAATGGTAGTGTGCCTCGTGATTTTTTTCATGAAACAAGTGTGCCTTTGCCCAAAAAAGGTTGAAAAACACTGCTCTATGGGACAGGCTGCAGAGCTAAAGGTTGGGAATCTGATTCCCCTCTGTGCCTCCAGGGAGAAGATCCAGCCTGTGTGACCTTGAGCAGTCGCCAGATCTGCCCCTTCCCCTGAAAAAGGGAGCAGTGAACCACTTCTGAGTACTGTCTAGCTGGAAAATCCTGAGGTTTGGCATAAAGCAGAATTGATTTGACAGCACATTGTGATTATTACTTATACACAAATAATGCCTTGATTGTTGTGCATCCTATAAAGAACCTTCATAGCCAGATGATGTGCATGTTTATCAGTAGCAACTGCAGCTTCCAGATTTGTAATCTGGAAAGGCACTTGAGTGAATGTGCTAAAATAAATGTGCAAGGAGTCAGGAGGACCTGTAATTTTCCACTTTTGCAATACATCAAAGTTGACAAATCAGAAGGGCAGATTGCCCGGTCCTGAGGAAAGCAGGGATCTTTCACCGAGATTTCAAATTAGGTAGCTATTTGGATACCTTGGGGAAAACCTGAATTAAGTAAGTAGCATAGCCTAAAACACCAAAAAATATGTGAATCAGTTGCAGTTATAGAAACAAGGAAGCGAAAGCCTCACCTCCTGTTTTATTCTTCATTGTCTATCCTGTCTCATGATAATGAGTATTGGTAGTAGTGGGGGATGCTGGCATAACTTGTAGATCCTCAGGATACTTCCTTCCTGGTGTTTTTCTCTCTCTCCATTTATTTCTCTTACACTTCCAGTTACATCAATATGTATTTCCCTTCCACTAAAATGTGTAAGGAACAGAATCCTCTTAATGTAGGTTTATGCTGCTCAAAGAACAGGGCACTGTCATCCCACAATTGCAATACAGTCGGACCCCAGTATCCACTGGGGATTGGTTCCAGGCCTTCCCGTGGATAATGAAAACTGTGGATAAGAGAGAACACCCCCCCAAACTGCTGTTTCCTGACAGTAGCTTGCTTTATGACTGCTGTTTTGAGACAGTAGCTTGCTTTATGGCTGCTGTTTGTGACAATAGCTTGCTTTACGGCTGCTGTTTGTGACAACAGCTTGGTTTACAGCTTGCTTTGTGGCTGCTGAATTATTTTTCTTCTTCTGCCAACTCTGGATAACTGAATCAGTGGATAATGAATCAGTGGATATGGGGGTCCTGCTGTATTTTATTTTATTTAACTGAAAGCTGCTTATCCTCTCATTTCAAGATCCCCCTGGAGGAAACCATTGGGAAACCTAGAATGTGGCTCAACTGCCAGAGAGCAATGAAATGAAATGAAACATTCTTGTTGCAAAATGATGATGTCATGCTACTTGCACAGTGCATTATGCCAGGATGATTTCAGCCATCGAGTCACTGATTGGCTGAATGAATGAATGAATGAATGAAACTTACAGAAGCGTTGGTTCACCAATCTCTTGCTGGTTCAATGGGGTGTGATCAAAGGACGTGGCCTCTCTCTTAATGTTAAAACATGAATACTGCATATTTGTCCCTGAGAATCTCAATGAGAGAGCAAGGATCAAGCACACCTCTGTAGTTAAGCTGTTTCCCCCAACCACTCTTGAGACGCATAGCTGCAAGGACTGTGCTCTACGGATGCTTGCCGACACATTCAGGATTACTGTAAAATGTGAGGTATTAGCAAGGTAAAGTCACTTGGCATTAAGCCAGTTGCTAACTTTTCTTTTATGTTCACAGCATGTACAAATGCCTGTAGGTATGTTGCTTAACATTTGATAAGCTTCAGTGAAGGCCCCTTGAAATAATTAACTTCCTAGTTACTGCAACCAGGCTCTGCGGAGGCCGGCTCAGAATCAACTCCTCCCCTCCTCCAGATCTTTCATGAGCCTGAAACTGAACTGGATTTGCTTTCATTGTCGCATGCCAAATTTGATAGTGCAAGATGCTTTCTATTCTGAAGGGCATGTTAATGTGGAGATGGAAGGGATTAAGAGGGACTAAGAATGAGTGATTGCCCTCTTTCATTTTCTCAGTTTAGCATAACAATGCTTGTGAACACAGGGATTATAAACAGTGTTTGAGTTGCCATACTGACTTTAAAAGGTTTTTTCCCCTTCTGTAATTTCAGGCCTGCCACCTTGTGCCTGTTTGGGGCATTTGCTGATTGGCCCGGATTCCTAATTTTATTATTTTATTTTATTTTTCAATGTTAAACTTGCAGACTTTCAAAGGGAAATGGTCTTCTCAATCAGTTAAGTGTGAGAGAGGCCTACGTGTTGCTCTCACACTTCTAGATAATAAGAAAACTCCCCAGTAAGACTGGGTGGGGGGAATGGAAGTACTGGCCAATAAAAACAGGGGGGGGGATCTGTTCTCCCCACTCTCTGCAAGTGTATGTATACTCAAATGTTTCTGCTCTTGTTCTGCCATACAAATACAGTGGTGCCTCTAATTATGAATTTAATCCATCCCGAATGCATGCTCTTAAGTTGAATACCTCTTGAGTAGAGGAGCCCTATCTTAAAAAAAAAAATAAATAAATAAATAAATAAATTTGTAAGTAGAGCAGACATCTAAAATTTGTAAGGCAGCAGTTAAAACGCCAACTGTTTTTCTGCTCTTAAGTCGAATTGCTCTTAAGTAGAGGTGCCACTGTATAAGAGTTCCTGAATATATACATAGATCCTTCAAAAATTTTCTCTCCCATCCAAAGAGCTAAGTGGCCCTGACCATTCACATCCCACAATGATGGAATGCTTCTTCTGGAAGCATTAGCCCATTAGCCTGCAACTCACTGTCACCTAACATCAGAGAGGTATTCTATATATGCACCTACTGTCTTCATCTCCAGATTGTCTGATTCATAGGCAAAATAACTGGAAGACCAGCAGTGCATCTTCCTGGAAAGGTCACTGTAGAATAATGATGGTGGTGATTATATGCTCTACACAACACAACGTTTAACCACAATCTTAACATTATGTGTACATGTGTGTGCGCACGTGCATACACATTCATATACAGTATATGCAGTATGTCAACCTGTCCGACATAAAGTTCATCAAAATAAGCAATGATCAAAAAGATTTAACCAACTGCTAAAAACTAATTGAAAAGTTCAAATAACGTCCCTGACCTCCCCAGAATGAGTTGGGAGTGGTTTATTGCAAGCTTTTTCTTTTCACATTCACAACAAAATAGGTGCAGAATATGCTGTCTACTAGAGATGTGTAGACTCGTGGTTTTGGACTACAAGTCCCAAAATTCTGGCATTGGCAGTAGCCATGTTGTAGTCCCCAAAATTAAGTCCTTGCACTTTTACCGGATCTGAAACCATTGTTCCTGCCTTGTGGGGGTTATGGCTTGTTGAGATAACTGCTGACTGTGATAGCTGAGGGAAGAGTTCTCAGGCATATCCAAACTTCAGCCCTTCTGATGTTTTGGACCAAAACTCCCAGAATTCTAAGCCTGTATTCCCAATGGCAAAGGACTGTGGGAGTTGTGGTCCAAAACATCTGGAAGGTCGAAGTTTGGACATGCCGACCTAGCTGAATGCCACTGCTTCCTGCTCTCTCATCGTCTGCTGGATCCGGTTAATTTTTAGAGGAAAACAAACTCCCTTGGATAATTCTGCAAGAGGGGCATGTAACAAATCTTGTCTCTCTTCAGCCATTAGAGGCATGTTCTTGGTTCCGTTTGGTCTGTGTCTGTGTGCCTATGCCCCCATCCATACGATGAGAGGATATCCTCTTCCACCCACGATTTCTCATCATTCCAGAGACTAGGAAAGAGGAAGACATGTCCTCTGCCCTTTCCTTCCCCCGGAAATATCTTTTTATATGGCAGGATTTTGTTTCTTTACCAAGTGGTGATCAGGTTATAACCTCAGTGTTATAACCTGCATTCTCCTCAGGAGCTATGGATTTGAATAAGCGCTTCCCCTTTTCTTTCTCTCCCACACTTGCAGCACCTCCCCCTGACAGCTTAGCATACTGTGTGGAATTATGGTTTTTGAGACCTTCTCAGGTTATGATAAATGGTAATGTTACGTTGATGCTGCATTTTGATTACTATTAAGGCTGTGAAGAGATTAAGTGCCTTGTTATTCCTCTCTCTCTCTCTCTCTCTCTCTCTCTCTCTCTCCCCCTTTTTTTTTGACCTGAGGAGATTGGAACATTTGACTATGGAGCCAGGGGCTTGGTATCTGTCCCCCCCCCTTTTAATTTCCAGGAGAGGAGTCAGCAAAGTAACCTGGAGTTTGTGGAGCCAATATCCAGTGGTACCTTGTATAAAGGACTTAATTCGTTCCAAATGAAATTATGTTAAGCAAATTTTCCTTTATGCAAATTTCCCATAGGAATGCGTTGAAAACAGAGTAATCCCTAATCGCGACCCTTTTTATGTTGTACGGATTTGCCCCCTAGACAATTCTGTTAAGCAAATTTTCCCTGTCTCCAGAATTTTTTTATGTTGTACAGACTTTATGTTATACAAACTGTTTGTTATACGAGGGTTCACTGTAGTTGCATGCCTTGCCACCTATGCAGCTTTGAGCAAGCTGCACATTCCCATAGCACCACTAGAAGGAAGAATCCGTCAAACTTGTCTGAAGACTTTATAACCAGCAAACCCTGGAAGAGTCACCATAGGACAGAATCCATTTGAAAGCAAAATGTATTTTTTTATTAAATAGCTTTTTGAAAATGAAATAGGAAAGTACATTTCTGACTGCAAAGGAGTCCCCCAACTGTGTACAAAACATTGCCTTATTTTGGCATCCCCTTTCCTCTTTATGACTGCAAGGCACCCAACAACTTGTTAGGAGGGATCCTAAAGGGTATTATCAAGACTTATTCAGGTCTGAGTTGGAAGCTGAGCAATGCATATCATGGCACTTTTTAAAGCCACCCGATTGTCATGTTTTTCCTTTTTTAAATTACAGGCTATACACAAAATCACAGAAAGTTTAAGAGGAGAAGCAAGACAGGACGGTGGCCCCCAAGCACCATGTTATCCGACGCAGAGTCATTGAAACATAGCTTAGTATCACAGCAGTTCCCTGCATCCAGTAAAAACAAGACCGGCAGTTTAAGAGGAAAGAATAGTCGCCGAAGAACGAAACGATTTCTCTCTTATCCTCGATATGTGGAGGTGATGGTAACGGCAGACAGCCGAATGGTCGCGTACCATGGAGCAAATCTCCAGCACTACATTCTGACATTAATGTCCATAGTAAGTATTAAAATCAGGATTAATGTGATAAGTAGAGATGGGCACAAAATGATTTTTGTTTCATTTTTTGTTTTTATTTCATTTCCTAAGTACTAAGTTTAAAAAGTATTTTTTTAAAAAATGAAATTAAACCAACTGGAAATTTTCATTTCATTTTGTTTCATTTTGTTTCCTGACAAGTGGCGCAGGGCCCTGCTGGCCGCCCCCTCTGTAGTGCCAATCAGATGGAGGGGGGCAGCTGGCAGGCCAGCTGATTGGCGCTTGGGGGCAGCCAGGAAGACCCCACACACCAGCTGATCAGCACTTGGGGGACTGGCAGGGCCCATGCACCAGCTGATTAGTGCTTGGGGTCGCCGGCAGGGGGTAATGGCGCGGGCTTTTAAAACATTTTTTTCACCACTGAAGCAAGCGCCAATGGCTTGCTTCACTGGTGAAAAAAAAAGTTTTAAAACCCATGTTTCCCTCTGCATCACTCTGAAAATGGTCGGGTCGCCAGTTCGGGGCTTCTCACACTAGTGTCCCAACCATTTTCAGAGGGCTTGTGCCAAGCTGTCATTGGCTGGACCCCCTTAAAAATGGCCCAGTCAGCTTTGTTTTATTCTTCTTTCATTTTTGCCTGGAATTGGGTAATGAGAGTATAATAAAACTGTATGTCAAATATTGCATATTCTCTATTTGTTGTCACAGTACTAGCAAACACCTTCATACTGTATTCTGTTCAACAACAGAATATTTTCCCTCCATAACTTCAAACGATTTCCCCCTTGAATTCTAACCGATTTTAGTCATCACTATGTAAATGTGGTACTGTGACCCCCGCCTATCCCCAACCTGACCATGAAAATCCATGGTATGCGGATGCAGGTCGGGTCGGGACTGGGGGGGTACCTTGGGGCTCTTGTACTTACCCCAGCCCGGCACTGCCCCAAACAGGCCTGCAAGGGCCTTCCTAGGCCTGTTGGAGGCCCCAAAATGGCTTCTGTGCAAACCAGAAGTGACTTCTGGTAAACTGGAATCTGGATCACCGACAAGCATTTCTGAGGCCTCTGACAGGCCTAGAAAGGCCCTTGGAGACATCATAAATGCTTTTCAGTGATCCTGAGGTTACTTCCGGTTTAATATAAGTCATTTCCGGTTTGCATGGAATCCCTTTTGGGGCTTCTGACAGGCCCGGGAAGGCCCTCGCAGGCCCATTTGGGGCAGCGCCATTCCTGGGATAACTACAGGAGGCCCAAAACAGGCCTTTCCCCTTTACCCCAGGGGGCCTTTATTCATATACTGCAGTCCTGCAGTATAGCGGGACCACAGTATGTGAACTGTGAAAGCATTGGAGGGGAGTTTCTGTAGTCTTTCTAAGGAGCTCGTGGCACAGTGGTTAAACAGCTATACTGTAGCTAAAACTGGGCTCATGACCAGGGGTTCAATCCCAGGCAGCCAACTCAAGGTTCACTCAGCCTTCCATCCTTCTGAGGTTGGTCAGTTGAATACCCAGCTTGCTGCTGGAGGGGGGCAATGTGTAGCCTGCATAATTAAATCGTAAACCGCCCAGAGACTACTTGAAGCAGTGTGGGGTGGTATATAAGCAGAAAACTTTGCCTTTTCTTGCCATGGAGGTTTTTCAGAAAGTTCATCCTGAAGTAAAACATTTAGTCAGCTTCTACTGAACAGATACAGCTTTTTACAGTGAAGGGGGAGGGAAGTTTCACATTCTCTTTTATAACCGTCAACATAAACTTTTCACACTGTATCTTTAATGCAGGTAGCTTCTATATATAAAGATCCAAGCATTGGAAATTTAATTAACATTGTTATTGTGAAATTAGCCATCATACCCAATGAACAGGTAATTACTTTTTAAGCTCTTCCTTTGTACTTGTCCATCTCCCTCTTTTTGCCTTTTTCTGTTTCACTTATCCAGTGGCTGAAATCCAGTAGTAAGTGGCTGCTAGAGGAGGCCCATTGAATCAGTGGAGTCAACTCCTCTATAGATTCCATTGATACAATGCGTCTGCTCTAGTTCTGGCTTACTACTGGATTTCAGGAAGTGATTTGCTGCCACCTATAATTCTTATGAAGCACAGACACTTGACAGTGCTGGAAAAAAAGTCCTGCCAAGAGGTGTATGTTGCCGAGACGTGGCTGAAATAATCAGGCATTTGCCTGTGCTGCAAGTAACTTGTTTGATTATAGCTAGCATTGTTGGCAGTTAAGAAGCCAATTGCTGATACATTTAGACCTAATTTTTAATGTCTGTCCTTTTTAGATTTTCTTTGACATTACGTCTTCTTATATCTAATCCACTTTCCTTTTGCTGTACTGTTGGCTGAAATCCTGTTGCTTAGTGTAGTAATAAGTGACACCTACAGAGCTGCAGTGCTGACACACCAGAGTACAGCAGGCCTTCTCCAATTGGGACTTGCTCTGCTGAGCAACAAGATTTCAGTGCTGAACAGCCTTGTCTGGCAGAAAAATCGCCAGTTCTTTCTGTGTGTTTTATACCTAGGACGGTCCGTCCATATCCTACAATGCTCAGACAACACTAAAAAATTTCTGCCAATGGCAGCAAACCCAGAACCACCCGAGTGAAGACCATCCAGATAAACATGACACTGCTGTGTTGGTGACAAGGTATGTCCTGGGCAGTAGTGGTGGGGTTTTACCTTTTAATCTCACCCAAACAGCCATGGGAGTGCCGCATGAAATGTCATTCTTGAACTCTAATGCATCCTATAATCAAGATAATTGAGGCGCTTTGGCAGAGTAGTTATTATATGGATTATGTGGATGGGAGCAATGCCCCTTTGCTGTAATGAATGAATACTAGCCTACTGTTCAAGGTTGTTGTGGGGTTTTTGTTTGTTGGTTTGTTCGGTGGCTGTATTTTCATTGATTGCATCCCACCTAAAATAAGCAGTTTTGGGTGGAGTGGAAAGTTTGTCCTGTGTGGAAGTTTTACACTGCTTAGCAATAAAGATTATGCCTTCGCTATGCTTTTGGGGGAGGCGGGGGAAAAGTGTTTGGGGAAAGGATTTAAAGTTGTGGGTGGAATTCGCTTTATGAGTCCATAAACATCCGCACTGCAGCTGTAGTTGTAAGTTGTGGCTGACATGTCTGCATCCTCATTTGCAACCTCCTGCTAATGGCCTATCCTTTGCATTTTAGATGTGTTGGATTTTGCAATCCCGCTGATGGGCCAAACAAGGAGTTGGGCAGGGGTTGTTCAAGTGAAAATGGGTGCTGTATGTGGGGGACGGGGAAGCTACATGTGCAAATTGTAATGTTTGCATTTGGGGTTTGCTTACTTCATAGTGGCTGTAAGATTTAAATGGAGAAAATTGTAGTGAGTACTGTATTTGTAATTGCAGCAGCTTCTAAATGTCGTTGGTGGTACAGCCGGTCCTAATGACTTCAGACAGCAAAAAAAAAATCTGCTGTTTTTCATGGGGATCATAGGAGATGACTAGTATGTTGAATTTTGGGATGTATTATGCTAGTGCTACAATGGGCTGCTTTCAGTAATAAAGGATAGTATCAACTGATCTTCAGTACTGATCAGATGCCCTGTGAGAGGGGAAATTAACTCTAGGGAATGTGTGGGGCCCCAGATAATATGAATTGCAGTTTCTCCGATACCTCACTGTTATCTGTGCTGGTTGGGATGGATAGTGGTTGCAGCCCAACAACATGAGAACATAAGAACGTAAGAAGAGTCATGCTGGATCAGGCCAAAGGCCCATCTTGTCCAGCTTCCTGTATCTCACAGTGGCCCCACCAGATGCACCTGGGAGCGCACATCTGAAGGGCCACACATGTTCCATCTCTTCTCTAGGAAGTAACATAACTTGGATTTGCCTCTAGAGCACATTGAGCACATGAATGGATAGGACAATTTGACTGCTGCTTCATTTCTGTTAGTCTATACAGTTACATGCAATACAGGCTTCTCAATTTGGCCCAACATGACCTTGAAATTTTACACTCAAACTTTCCTTCAGATTTTCATTCAAGTCTCAAACAGACTTTGTTTACCATGCTGGACAATATTTCAGCGTAGAATAATAAGTCCTTCAATCACTGAGTGAAAAAAAATACAAATTAGAGTTTGTATTTGCTGTTTAATCTGCGATTAACCATCTCGAGCAGGTGGCACTAAACAGGCTATATATAGAAACAGGCTAACAAATAAATTGTCTGGCAAGAAACCTAGAGTGGAATATTTAAATGGTGTCTATTGATTATTGTATTTTAAATTGTATCTTGCGTGGAAATTAAAAGCATCAAGTCTGTTTTACTTTCAGACAGGATATTTGTAGAGCTCACGACAAATGTGATACTTTAGGTAAGCCTAATCTTGTTTTCCTACTCTTTGTCTACTTGTCGTTATTCTTGACAGAATATGGTGTTCCTTTATTTAAACGACAAACTCTCTTTTTTGTGTGTGCTTTTGATTTTCCAGGTCTGGCAGAATTGGGTACAGTCTGTGATCCATATCGGAGCTGTTCTATTAGTGAAGACAGTGGACTAAGTACTGCTTTTACGATTGCACATGAACTTGGCCATGTGTATGTAAAATTACCAATACATTAAATATGTTTATTACAATCTACAGCAAACCATATATTGTTTGCATAAAAGAACACACACACGTGCACACTTGCTGTATATGTATGAACCACCTGCACTGGCTTGGATCCTGTTTTCTGTCCCTAGAACCAAAAAGATTTCAATTGTTCATGGAACAAGGGCTTTCCTTCTTACCTCCACGTTCCCTCCTTCCAACCCTGTTCAGGCTCCAGACTTTGGGGGGGGAGGGACTGTGGCTTTGTTGTGGGATATGGTATGGAGGAATGTTTGGTAAAGAGAGTTCCCAACATACACCTTAGTGTCTGAAAGATGCTTCAGGAACCTGGCCTCCCCCAGTGTCTGAAAAGCTTATGTTTTCGGTGAATATAAAAACATAAGAAGAGCCATGTTGGATCAAGCCAAAGTCCATCTAGTTCAGTTTCCTGTATCTCACAGTGGCCCTGCCAAATGCCTCTGGGAGAGCACAAGAATAGATATCTGTTTCCTGATACCACTCCCCTGCATCTGGCCCTTGAAGTACCCAGATTTTAAGGCTGAAGATTACACATCCCCATCATGGTTTGTAACCTGTGATGGACTTTTCCTCCAGGAATCTGTCCAATCCCCTTATAAAGCCATCCGGGCCAGATGCTGTCATTGCATCATGTGGCAGGGAGTTCCGCAAACTAAAAACACACTAGGTAAAGAAGTATTTTCTTTTGTCTGTTCTCACTCTCCCAACCCTCAATTTGAGTGGATGTCCCCTAGTTCTGGTATTTTGCAAGAGGGAGAAGAGTGTCCATCTATCCACTTTACTCAGGCCCTGCATAATTTTGTATGTCTCAATCATATCCCCCAAGACATCTTTTTTCCAGACTAAAGAGCCCCAAATGCTGTAGTGTTGGGAGATTGCAGAGTAACAACTTAGGTGGTTACTTCACATCCTTCTTTGTTCTGCGACTAGTTTTGTACAGTGAAAGCGTTGGTCGCAATCACGTGGTTTTGTCCCTGTTTCAGTGTTCCCATGGTTGTGATAACTTGTCTTGTGACAAGTGTTACCTCATGGTCTTGTACCATGACAAACACTGAATTTGTCTAGCTTCCTTTTTCCTTTTTTTGTGAGGGGGGGGCAAAAATTCTTTTTCGATATTTCGCTTCTGAAAAGTCAAACTTAAAAAAAAATACCCAGACACAGTTTTGTGAGAGACAGTCGTTACTACACTGTGTCTTGTCTCGGGACAGAAAATGGGAACAAAGAGTTACAAGGGAAAACCCTACCCCAGCACCAGGTACAAGATTGTCACACTTAGCACCCATTCTGGGGGCGTGGTTGAGACAAATTTCAGTAGTTGCACGACAGATGTGAAGTACCTTTTTTGTACCGCTCTTAAGCGCAACAGTAACAGAGACAAAACAGACCTGAAGTAACCGCCTTAGTGCTGTGAATGCTCCTAATTGTCCTGGGAGATTATGTTCCCCTGCACCATATCATACACTGTTGCCCCTAGAGATGGACACAAATAAGAAAAATGTTGATTAAGTTCAATTTGTGATTTGTGAGGGTTGTTAAACCACAAATAACGAATTTACATTTTTTTCTTACAAATTGACAAACCAAGTCATCTATTCATTTTTCTGTTTAAAAGCCTATAAACCACCACCACCCCACATCACCCAGAGACACTAAACTCTCAGGGAAGCTTCCCCCTGACCTGCTTCTAAAACCCCTGCCAGCAGGGTGAATGCACTCCCAAAGAGGGCTCCCCAGGAAAGTGCCCCCCCCAGGCACCTAGAGACACCAGACAAATAGAGAAAGTTCCCTCAACTCTCCTCTACAATTCCTCCAGGTTTGGTGAAGATTGGGTTTTAGACATCGGAGTGGTACACCCACCCAAATTTGGAGGGACTGTAGAGGAGAGTCTAAGGTAGCCTCTTGGCAGGTTTGGTATCTCTAAGTTTCTGGGGGGAAACATTCCAGGGAGGGAACTCTTTGTGGGTGTATAACACAACATCATTTGAGGGATTGTTGAGGAGAGTCAGGGGAGGGTTTTTAGAAATTTAGGTGTCTCTAGATGTCTTTGGGGTCATTTCATAGCCCAACAAATCAATGAATCAAAAATCGCCAAAACATTGATTTCTATTTGTCAGAAGTATTGATTTGTGTGACTGTCAATCAACAAGTTAGAGATTTTTAAACCAAAAATTCATTCATTTTCATGCCCATCTCTAGTCACCATGCAGAAAGCTGACAGCGTATAAGTCTCAATCTAACCTTACTCTAGAGCAGTGGTTTCCAACCTTGGCTAACCCAGGTGTTCTTGGAGTGCAACTCCCAGAAATCCTGGTGGGAAAAGGTTCTGAGAATTGCTGTCCAAGACCTCCTGGGTTACTCAAAGCATGGCTGCAAGGCAAAGTGTGAATGGAGGTGGGAGAAGGACATGGGAAAATTGCTCAGAGCCCTTTTCTGCGTGTTCCCCTCCAATGCATTATCTCTGCTCTCTCCCTCCCCACATCTGGTCTAGCCAAAGGGGGTCACAAAGGGCAGGCAAGGGTCTGTCATCTTTTGGTCAGGGATTGATTGCATATTCTTCTCTTCCACTGCTATGGATAGCTTGCCTGTCTCCCTTTCACTTCCTCTGCTGACTGCCCTCCCCAACTGTACTTCAACCTACCCACCTTTTCCTTTCTCCCCACTCAGCATTTCAGGACACTGGAAATAGGATCTGATTTCAGATCTATAGACTTCTACGTGGTGATTAGAGATGGGCGTGAAAATGAATTAATTTTTTTGTTTAAAAATCGCTAACTCGTTGATTGATAGTCATGCAAATCAATACTCCCAACAAATACAAATCAATGTTTTGGCGATTTTGATTCATTGTTTTGTTGGGCTATAAAATTACCCCAAAGACATCTAGAGACACCAAAATTTCTGGAAACCCTCCCCTGTCTCTCCTCGACAATTAATATGCCATTTTGAAATGAGGATTGCACAAGAGGGTATATTGCTCTTCTCCACACCTCAACCAGCCCTATGTCAAATACACCAGCCTGCACTCAAAGGATCAGTCTGGCCATGCTTTTCATTCTGAGCAGCTGTTTCCAGACTCTGCTGATTTCAGATCTATAGACTTGCCAGAACTTAACAGGGAGAACAAATGAAGAGGAAAGACAGCTTGAGTACTTCCAAAATTAGTAAGAAATTAAAGTTCTAGTCGAGCCAGGGTTCTCAAAGGCTGAAGTTTTTAGCTTTGTTTTGTCTTTTGAATTGCTGGTGGGATTTCCCCCTCCCCACCCCCCACCTCCAATTTTTTTCCATTTGGCATTCTAACAGCATTTCTCAGGGATCAGGTCCTGTCTACACTTAACAAACTTTGTTCAGTTCATTAGAAGTGACTTTGTGGGGTTACAGGGAGCCCTAAACAGGAAACTCCTTCTTTGCGCTTTTAGCAGGGGGCAACGTTTGTTCACTGGAGGAAAGCTTAAATGGAAATGTAAACTCGCCAGCCTTCAAATTTAGGAGCATATCAGGTCACTTCCTCTGTTCCACTTCAAGTAGCACAGCAGCCTAAGCTGCTCTGTCTCCGTGGTATATTTGCAACATTCTTCCATCTATCATGTGCTGTAAAACCTATAGTGTTTTTTTTTTAAAATATATATATATATATATATATATATATATATATATATATATATATATATATATATATATATATATATATATATATATATATATATATATATATATATATATTGATGCCTTTGGGCATTTCATAAATGAGCCACATTAAAAAGAGGAGCCGTATTCCTCTTTGGAGTATGATCATCCCAGACGCTAACTCTGCCTGGTAGAAGGACAACAGCAATAATGCCCACCATGGATATTTGAAGTTATATTCAATTAACATTTAGAACACATGGTCACGAGGATATTATACTTAGAAATGTAGTTCAAGTTTTCTTTCATTAATTAGTAAGGATGAGTAATCAGAAGGTTGCCCTGAAAATGAATTGGGGCCATAGAAGTTTCCCATCCAAAAGAAATTTCAGTGTTCAGAACGCGGCTCCAGCCATTTTATGCTGGTTCCTGGGGAGCGGGAGAGCTGAGCTCTGGGCTGAGAATATCACGGGTAATATAAGCAGCTGCTTAGAGTAGCAGAGACACAGATATCAAGTCTTGCATTCTCAGTCTTATTCATCTGTGGCCAAAATATTGACTGGGATCACAGGAGTTGTGATCCAGTGCCGGTGTCAGCAAGAACTGGGGTGGATCTTTCACATGTTTGCCTCAGCCACTGCAACTTGCAACTCTAGCCTTGGTAGATGCCTTTGGTGATCAGGGGCAGGGACAGAGCAGAAGACCTGCATAAGGAAAGGTATGGCCTTCCTGCTCCTACCTGTCTTAAGTTGACTTGTTGAAGCTGAAAAAGTTTTGTTCTCTATTATACAGGTACCCTTATGAAATCCTTATGAATTTGTTATGGCACACAACTGAGTTGTAACAAGCTCCAGGAAACAAATAATTAGTTGTTAGCTTTAGTGGCTCGGTGGACTAAGGCTCCGAAAACTGTTGTCTGCAAAGTTAGCAGCTCGGCGGTTCAAATCCCGGGTGCCACGCAGCGGAGTGAGCTCCCGCAGTCAACCCAGTCTCCTGCCAACCTAGCAGTTTGAAAGCATGTAAATGCAAGTAGATAAATAGGTACCAGTGTTTCCTTACAGCCATGCTGGCCACGTGGCCATGGACTTACACAACACCGTCCCTAGAGTCGGACACGACTAGCACACTTGTGCGGGGGGAACCTTTACCTTTACCTTCATTTGCTAACAAATAATTAGTTATTAGCTTTCATTTGCTTCAAAGTAGATATGGGGAATGAACCACTAAAATGGCAGCTAGTTGTGGTTCCTAAAGTAGACGGACCAAGAACTGTGGATTCCCTGCAGCTGACTAACCAATGAATCAGTTTGTTGGTCCATCGTCATTATTTTTTTTGACATCTCCATTCTCCCCCTTACAACCTGCCCTCCGTGCCCTCTTCCCACTCTGCCCCTAAAGTCCCTACCTTATCCTGCCACCGCTATCTTGCTAAGTAGGTGTTTGTGCACAGGGAGCCAGAAGGGAGCCAGTCTCTAGCAAGAGAGAGAGAGAGAGAGAGAGAGAGAGAGAGAGAGAGAGAGAGAGAGAGAGAGAATGGGGGGTGGAAAGAGGCTAGGGGAATTATGCTCGGGAAAACAAACCAAGTGGTTTGTAAATCGCCCCAACTTTGTTGCTTCCAGAAAGCTTGGGTTCTCCACTTTGGATGAACTCAAATCCATCTGAAGCAATAAACTAGCAAATCTGAATGAATGCCTTGGTTTGTTTTAGGCTTCAAGGCCGTGTCTGGTCCTCATTTCTGGCACAATTGATTTGCCCCTCTCCCATTAGGCAGGGAGGAAGACTGGGGAGGATGGGATGGAAAGGGGTGCAATAGAATGGCAACGAAAATAGGCTCTGCTCCCAACCACAATGTAGTTCTGACCAATATGGCCAATACTATCCCTGGCCTGCAATCTTGCTGCTGTCCCTCTGCTGGCAAGCAAAGACCTTTGCTTCCAGGCAATTCCTTTTAACTAGTTCTTTTTAATTATGAATATATTCAGGGTTTTTAGCATTGCAGTTGATTGTCTTTTAGCTCTTTTGCTTTTAAAAATATTTAATGATGAGCTTTTGCCGCCCGCTTCCTTTCAAAATGAAAAACAGTCAACTGTGGCTAGCTCATTCCTTAAGCTCTTTTAAATCTCCCTGCTTTCATCCAGGAAATTCATTCCATGCTCAGCTCCTGTCTACTTATATTTAACTTTGGTGGTTTTGGTAAGGTTGTACACTTGATTATCTTCTTTTTTTTAATGTTCATGCTAACACGGTGGCCATGTCTCTATAGATTTAACATGCCTCACGATGACAACAATAAGTGCAAAGAAGATGGAGGAAAAAATCAACAGCACGTTATGGCTCCCACTCTGAATTACAACACCAACCCTTGGATGTGGTCGAAATGCAGCAGAAAATATATCACTGAATTTTTAGAGTAAGACCTCTATAGGTTGTTGTTACTGTTGTTGTTGTTGTTGTTGTTGTTGTTGGTGGTGGTGGTGGTGGTGGTGTTTATCAATACATTTTGGAACAGCTTTGGGCAGAGCCTTGTGGGAGTATGCCGCACACATTAATGGATAAGAATTCCATTCCGAGGCTGAATTGTTTTTAAAAAGTAATTTGTTCCATTTAAAATACTTGCTCCCCAAGTTGATTAGTTACTGTTGCAGTAGTACTGTTTAAAAACTTTCTCTGTTATTTTTCTCTTTCTGAAAAATAACCACAGAAATAACTATTGTAGCCCATTGAAGTTTGGTAAATATTAGCTATAGGGTTTTCATAATTTTGTGGACAATAAATCTGCTAATTCTTCATGTCATCTGACAGACCCACACTTACCAAACCTAAATTTGGCTTCCTAATTAGGGGAAATGGCTGAAAAGGTTTGGTGTCCACGCTCCCTCCTAGCTTCCTGTGTTAAAAAGGAAGCTGCCTTATTACTTGCTTCCTTTCTGAACAAGAAGCTATGGCTGAACTTGGCTTATGTTAGACCAAGAGCTTTTCCAGGTAGGCTGTTTCCATAGATAAGCTTAATTTTAGTGACTTTGGGTCTGGATCTACCAGATGGAACTTCAAGAATGGAAAATTATGGGATTTATAATCCATAAAATTCGTGGTAACTCGTAAGTGGTTTAAACACAATTTGAAGATTTTGCGGTTAGTTTAACTTACTTTTGACATGCATCAGTATTGGAAATAAACACAATGCTTCTCTTTCTAGCACTGGTTATGGTGAGTGCTTGCTTGATGAGCCTTCATCAAGAACATACACTTTGCCTCAGCAACTTCCAGGATACATGTATGATGTCAATAAGCAGTGTGAGTTAATATTTGGGCCTGGTGCAAAAGTTTGTCCCTATATGGTAAGACACTTTTCTTTCCTTCTTTTGTTTGCTTTAGAGAGGAAAACAGATTATGGAATCAAAATGTAGCTCGTGAAAACTATTACAGCCTTTCAGTTTTGGATTTGAAATGTCTGATTTTCAATATCAGATTCTTGAATGTCTCTGAATTACTTTGGACGCCAGTTGCTCAAAGATAGGTGGCCTGCTTCTGTAGTTCTCTCTCATACTAGCATAAGCAGGCAGGTAGGACCAATTTTCTACAGCAGAACGGTCTCACCAGTCAGCACCTCCATTTTTGTACAGTGTACAGTGGTACCTTGTATAAAGGAATTAATTCGTTCCAAATGAAATTATGTTAAGCAAATTTTCCTTTATACAAATTTCCCATAGAATGCATTGAAAACAGAGTGATCCCATTTTTATGTTGTTCAGATTTGCCCCATAGGCGATTCTGTTAAGCAAATTTCCCCTATCTCCAGAATTTTTTATGTTGTACAAATTTTATGTTATACAAACCATTTGTTATACAAGGGTCCACTGTATATCATATTGGAAGCATCTATGTGATCTCTATCCGTGTGTCTGGAATATTCACATATGTAGTCTACAGCCATGAGGGAGAGTATTATAACAGATCTCTGAACATCTCTGAACATGGAAAGGCAGCCTATTTGACCTACATATATATTTGTAGGGAATATTAGAAATCTAATGTAGTTTTCAAGGTGTGGGCATGATATGCCTAAACCCTGGATTCTCCAGTATTTCCCTGTAACTCAATCTATCAGTCGGTCATCAATTGGTTATTTGAAGAGGTGGATAGGTTTTCAGAAATTCTTGATTGCTTGGGGGTTCTTTTTGTTTTGTTTTTTTGTTCACCTACCAGTGCTTCCATGAGCAGGTACTTGTTCTGTTTATGATACACAGCTTTGCCAACAACCATGAGATTGCCAATATCAAGGTAATGTCGATGTCTTTTTTATGTGAGAAGGAGATCTTGATTGGCATCAAGATGGTATTGGATGTTGGTTTGTATCTGTTAGGTTTGTTCTTTGGTTGTGTTGGGCAGTCACTGTTGGGTGACGTGTTGCACACCGCCCAGAGTTCCCTTTGGGAAAATCGGGCGGTCAATAAGTGTAATAAATAAATAAATAAATAAATAAATAAATAAATAAATAAATAAATAAATAAATAAATAAATAAATCATGCTGACCACTAAAAACTGATAATGAACCAGATGAGCCATTGATAATGCGCTGGCTGACTGTAATGCCATAGTTACATCTTGGCCAGATGACTTAACATACTTCACATGTGGCTGCCTTTGGAAAGTGTTTCGAACCTCTAGTATGTACAAAATGACACAGCCAGTCATCAACCAGCCAAGCTAACTGAGGCTGGTTCACAGGGAACATATACTGTAATTCCCCTCTTACAGCAGCTCCACTGGGTGCCAGTCTTGTTTATGGGCATAATTCGAAGTGCTGGTTTTAAATGATAAAGCCCTAAATGGTTTGGGCATTAAGATCATTAGGGGAAGCCTTTCTCTTAGTCCCACCACACTAAAGAGGTATGCTTGGCCGGAAAACAGGGGAGGCCTTCACTGTCACTGCTCCCAGGCTCTGGAATGCCCTCCCATAGGACGTATGGCTTGCCCCATCTTTGCTGTCCTTCCTCAGGCACTTTTTCTTTAGTAACTGGTGGTCTGAGGTGGATTGTCTAAATGTATTATTCTGATCTGTTGGTTTTTTTAAAAAAATTAGTACTGATTTTATTTTCCATTTTTAATGCAATGCTTAACTCTTTTATAATATTTGTATACTTAGTGTTTTTAGCTTTTAAATATTGTCTTTTTAATTATATAAACTGGCTTGCAAATGAACAAACAAATGAACAAACGAAGAAACGAACGAACGAATGAATGAATGAAATGTAATTAACTTTAATTGTAACCATTTTATCAATATGCCATGTGCTAAGCTGCCCTTAGTCTCTCTTACTTCAGTTGTCAGGCAGTGTGTGTATGAATTGTTCCAAAGGTTTGGGGTTTTGTATCCATGTGGTGTGGATTTTTTTAACAGAAAATTGTGCTTTTAGCACTCCAGACAGATTACTCAACCTCTAATTGACTAAACCCTCATTTAGTAAGATGTTTTCATTTTACATTAGTCTCTGATTAACTTATAAAATGCATGAGATGGAAGCATTTGAATGGGCTAGTGTTAGAGATTAACTGTTAATATAACTTAACAACATAGCCGTTCAGATGTCTACGCAGAAATAAGCCCTGATTATGATACTACTCCATCCCAAGTAAGTATGTATAGCACTCAGTAGAGGTCCTTAATGCTATTTATAGGACTACAGTGGTACTGTATATAACCATTCTAAATCAGGGACCGTTAGAGGGAAATCAATATGATTCTAGACAGTCATGGCTTATCTTCTCTGTAACTAAATAATAAGGCAGAATGAAATGTGGGGCAAAGTTGGACAGTATTATTTTTTTGAAGCAGAACTCCCAAGATATCTACTTACCCTGCTGAGCGAGTATTTTCCATCTCTAACCCAATCACACTAGAAATTGATATTAATAATGTGCTTTTCTGCTTGCCATAAGAAATTGTTGCAATTTATATTACTGAGTTAAGAAGACTTCCATTTTAAGACCATTTTGTTGTTTTCTTGTTTCTGAACCTGTATGTACTAGGATTGTAATATTGTTTAGTTTTTCTTAATGATCACAAAACCTAGATGCATTTATAGTACAATTGATTGCCTAAAATAGAGGACCTGGCCCTAGATAAGGGGACACACAGAGGAAATCTTGCTAGAAAATGGATGAAGTGTCATATCAATGATGTGACCATTTTTCAGGCTGTCAAAACTGGTCCCAGTTAGAGCAGATCCATTGAAGTCAACTGAACATTCATGGGTGGTGGCTAACAAGTCCTCTTCTTTTTACTCAATCTGTTCTATTTGGGACTTAGATGGAGTTTAGTCCACACCATCCTCTTTGTCTGGAGTTTCTCATTTTTTCTTTAGAATATTTCAGTAGGAAATTTTCAACCATTTCCCCCCATAATATGACTTCCAGACATTTTGTATGGGTAAAAACTGGACCACTAACCCACCTGCAACTCCTGGATAAGGCATACAAGCAGACGGCTTTTACATCTGCAGCTTTAGACAAAACCCCTTCCTCTATTTTATTGCTTTCAATTGTTTACACTTCCTTTCTCAGTGATGGTAATAACACCAGGGAAATAACCTAAAATATGTTTGCAGCCTGTAGCATATGTTACCCTGGCTGTTCAGTAATGCTGGGACCATTTAAAATCACTTAAGCAGAAGCAGTGCAGAAGACTCTGGTGCATCAATGCAGATGGAGCCCATAAAGGATGTCGCACACAACACACGCCGTGGGCTGATGGGACGGAGTGTGGCCCAGGAAAGGTTTGTTGTTGGTACTCTTGCTATTTCTTGCATCCCCCTCACCATGCAGACAGATGTGCCATTGTGGCAGTAGTCCAGTGAAAAGAAAGTTGATCCATCTGTGAACTGCATCGGAACAGCTCTGAACTGAATCACAATTCAATGCTAGTTCACATACTACATCTCACCCACCTGCCTGTTCTAAATCCCATCCAATTGTTTGTTGGTATTGTCCCTTCTTCAGAAAGAGCCCAGGAGAGATACCAGTCTAGAATAAAATATAATAGAGCACATAGAATGCTGTCAAACTCATCATAGTTCAATAAAAGTACCAGCAAAGATGAGCAGATAAATAAACAAAGCAGTCGCCTCTCCCCTGAAGATGTTTACAGATAAATGCATTGGCACCTGAATTATAGTAGTAATGGTCACAGAAAGATCTCCACAAAATTTATTTATTTATTATTATTTATTTGTTGAATTTACAATGTGAATCCAAAGCCAACAGAGAATTACAATTTAAAACAAAACAAATAAATCACTTTTAAAACCAAATGGCACCTCAAATAAAAAAATGTTGTTACTTTGTTTTTCCTTTTAACTCAAATCTTTGTTTCCCAACCTGGAATTTGTGACACCCAGGTGGGTCACAAAGTGTTTTATGGGTTCACTGTTATGTGTTGGATTCCTTGTTACATAATTTCTCCCTTGACTGGAGTAGGATACTAAATTTTGTGTTTGTGCATTTGTTTGAGAAGCAGGCTCTTTGGAGGAGAAATAAGTCTGTACTTTCTGAAAAGAGATGACTTTACCCCATAAAAATGCCCTTTTGTGCAAACAAAGTGTGGGGGCTGCAGAATACTTGGGGGTCATGACTTCAAAATGGTTGAGTTAAAAATTGAGTTAATTTTTTGAAAGTGTAGCCAGGAAAGTTGGGGCTCCCACAACCCTGCTTCTTTGCCCACCTATGCCCAGCATCTCAAAATACATACTTAATTTACTTGGATATATATTTTGATACAGTTTTTAATTTTTTAAAAAAAAAACCCTGCAAAAGTAGTATGGAATAGATACAGATTGATTTCCCGTTCCTAGCCTCAGATGCTCATGAATGTCATTCCTTTTCTTCCATAAAATCAGATGGATTAGAATACAAACAAAATCTGGAACTCAATTCCATGGGTTGGAGAATAACTTTTTAAATGTCTCATAGAGATGGGCATGAAATGGAAATATAGTGTTTTGTTTTGTTTCAATCTTCATTTTGTTTCATTTAGTTAATAATGGACTTTTAAATAGAATTTGCGTCATGAAATGAAATTAAACAAAATTAAGGCTATAAATAATGGGGAGCTTTCCTTTTTTATTTAACAGGGAGCCCACTGCTGTAAGTCAAAGACCCTCCTTAAACCTTCCAATCAATTTGCTTTCAAGCAAAGAACCCCCTGTAAACAAGCAGGAAACCTAATGGCTAGCTGCTGCACCTCAGATCAAGAAGATCAGAGACATAAGCTCAACAGCTGATTGGTGTGTGGGGAGGGAAGGAAGGAAAATATTAAAAAAAACCCTCTACATTCTTACTTAATCAGGATAGGAAAACAATGAGTTTAAATCAACTCGCAGACACAGGAAAAAGGGAAGCTGCAAGCAGATCAAGATTATAAACTAGCTCAACAGCAGAGGCACAGGGAGGGAAGGAAGGAAAATAAACCTCCTGTTCTCAAGATGGCTGGCTAAAGAGGGCTCTTGCCACTAGGATGAATTGTTTTATCCCCCCCTCTAAAAAAAGGTGATCTGTTTTGTTTCTTGACGACATGCTGTCTGCTGTTTTGTTTCATTTCGTAAAGTTGCATAAGCTTAAAAAACAGCATGCCGTTTTTTGTAAGGTGCCCATCTTCTGTAGCCTGCAACCCTGACTAGGCAGACTGGGCCAAGAGGCTAATATTTGGCTTCAGGACTTCAGGTTTTAAAGCCCGTGACCTACAGAGTAGACAGGAACACTGTGGAGGCAGTATCTTTGCAGAGAGATATCAAAGCTTTTAGTTTGGAAGTTCTGAGCAGGGCTGCTAATGACCGGATCATTTGGAGGTCATCAGCTCAAAGGGTCGCTATAAATTGGAAACAACAATGGCACTTTTAGGAACAAAGACACTTTGCTTTTGCTTTGCTTTTAAAAACCTAACAGCCTCCAAGAAAATGCGCCAAATTAAGCAGTACTGTTTAGGCAAATCTCCTAACTCATATATGTTCATTTTTGTGATAGATAAAATTTTAAGTAGTAACATAGAGTTCTATTGTTAGCTGTCAGACTAATGGCTAAACTCAATATTTGCTTCTGACAAAAGCAGACCTACTGAATGGCACTACAAGACCTTTTAATTCAGTGGGACTGCTTTAGGCAGGAGTAACAATTAGACTGAGCCCTGTCTTTTGACAGAAACTGCTAGCCACGTCCAATTACTTTCATTTTGTGAAGCCCAAGATGCTCGTACGTTCTAAGCTCCAACTCTGAGACTGTTGGGTTAGATTCATGCAATAAAGACAGAGAGCTGAGTGATTGCTGACAATTGTCGGTGGATTTTTCATTTTTGCTTCTAAAATATGTAAAATGCCATTTGGTGTGAGGTCTGCAAAATTGCAAACAAAAGGAGCTCATGTGTGGTAAGCAGGATAGCTACTTCAATAATTTTGCTACACAAGGCAGCTGTTCTGCATGATGTTACTCCTTTGTGAGAGCACAGCCTAGACTGCAGCCACATCTGTCTTTATGACAGCTGCAGAGCATACATGACAGTGAAGGATGTTGTTATAGAGATTGATCCTGACGTTTTCGAAGTTCCAGAACTTCCCCTTCAGTGGAAAAAGAGGTGGAAAGACAATCATCTTTTTAGAACAGAGTGTGCCTAGTTTGTGTTAAGTGGGTAGGGTAGAGATGCAATTTCAACCTAAACCTAAAATGCTTCTTTTTAGATTGCCCAGGATTCTTTGCGATATTGACAGCCTATATTCAAAACTGCTTTCAGCATGCTCGCAATGCAGTGGTGTTGGTTCTACTGACATGTTGTGACAGCTAGCCAGTAATCAGAAAATCAGACAAGTAACTTTCCTCAGCAGCTGTCACAACCTGTGCTTCTTGCTCAGCATCAGTGAACGGGTGCAACTCACTGGCTTGTGGAGCTATCTGCCTGCAGGCTTCAACAGTTTGAATGTCCTTCATTGTGTAGAATGCTGATTCCCAACTGTGCGTTCCCAGATGTTCCTACTCTAACATTCCCAGAAGCCTTCACTCCCTGAGAGTGCGTCAGATAAGCTACTACCTGTCATACTGGCCAGGATTTCTAGGAATTGTAGACAAAGAACATTTGGGAACCAAGGTTGGAAAGCACTCTTCTAGGAATTCTGATTCCCGGCTAGACTACTGTAATGCGTTCTGTGTGGGGCTACTGATGAAAAGTCTCAAGAAAGTCCAATGGGTCCAAAATGCAGCAGCCAGACTGCTGACTAGGACAGGGTACAGAGATCACATTACACCCCTATTAAAGCAGCTCCACTGGCTGCCAATCAGCTGTTGGGCACAATTTAAGATGCTGACCTTAACCTACAAAGCGCTGTACTACCTGGGTCCTAGCTACCCCAAAGATCGAATCTCACATTATGAACCAGCTTTAGGATCACATAGACTTTGTGTTTATAACCACTTATAACCTTGTGTGATTATATTGACACTATGTTTTCAATGTTAGTTTTCATCACTCATAACTTTACATGGAAGTTTACTCTCCTTTCAACTGCTCACATTCTCTTGTTGTTGTTGTTCGTGTTCGACTCTTCGTGACCCCATGGACCAGAGCTCGCCAGGCCTTCCTATCCTCCACTGCCTCCTGGAGTTTTGTCAAATCCATACTGGTTGCATCAATGACACTGTCCAACCATCTCATTCTCTGCTGTCCCCTTTTCCTTTTGCCTTCAATCTTTCCCAACATCAGGGACTTTTCCAAGGAGTCCTCTCTCTTCATGAGGTAGCCAAAGTACTGGAGCCTCAGCTTCAAAATATGTCCTTCCAGTGAACATTCGGGGTTGATTTCTTTCAGGATGGATAGATTTGATCTCCTTGCAGTCAAGGGGACTCTCAAGACTCTCCTCCAGCACCACAGTTCAAAAGCATCAATTCTGTGGCGATCAGCCTTCTTTATAGTCCAGCTTTCACTTCCATACATCACTACTGGAAAAACCATAGCTTTGACTATCCTGACCTTAGTTGGCAAAGTAAGCAGAACACTTTTTGATGTCTCTGCTCTTTAGGATGCTATCTAGGTTTTCCATTGCTTTCCGCCCAAGAAGCAGGAGTCTTTTTATTTCGTTGCTGCAGTCACCATCTGCAGTGATCAAGGAGCCCAAGAAAATAAACTCTGTCATTGCCTCCATTTCTTCCCCTTCTATTTGCCAGGAGGTGATGGGACTGGTGGCCATGATTTTAGTTTCTCTTTATAGTCCAGCTTTCACTTCCATACATCACTACTGGAAAAAACATAGCTTTGATTATCCTGACCTTAGTTGGCAAAGTGATGTCTCTGCTCTTTAGGATGCTATCTAGGTTCTCTTGTAGCTTTAATGTAATGTTGACTTTTAATGTTTTTATTTTGTTTTGTTTTGTTTTGTTTTAATTTTATTGCAATTTTGATGTTTTAATTGTCTGAATTATTTATTTTGATTGTGAGCCACCCAGAGACCTTTGGGTAGTGGGTGGCATACAAGCTATAAATAAATAAATAAATAAATAAATAAATAAATAAATAAATAAATAAATAATGCTGCAAGATGTCCCTCAATTCCCTGTTCTTAATACTTGAATATGTCCTAATTGTACTGAACTGTATATTGTCCCTCATTACTGTAAGCCGACTTGGGTCCTTTTCTAAGGAGAAAGGCAGGGTAAAATACTCTCAAATAAATAGACAAATAAATAAATACTGCACGTAACTTACCTCCAGTTGTAAATTCATGGTCTAGTTCAGACACTAAGCATGATTTCCCATTAAGCTGGAAGGTGAATGACACACAGATGTTGTCGAACTGCAGCTCCCATGATCTGTCATCATTAGCTGTGCTGGCAAGGACTAACTGAATGTGTAATTCATCAGCATCTAGGACCACCATTGTCTGTGCCTGCACTATGTGAAGAGCTCTGCGCAGGCATCAATCTGATGTTCTCCCCCTCCCTTCTTTCTTTTTCCCAGCAGAGGAGGTTAGAACATCTGCAGTTCCCTGTGAAACAAACTACAGTTCCCTGTGATGTCTGAATGTAGGAAGTGTGGTATCAGAATTATGATAAATGATGATATCGGAAAGAACCAGAATTTGTAAATATCTGTTTGTCTTGGCTCACTCTCGCCAACTGTAGTTAAAAGAAAAAACTGTAATTTGAAAATAAGTAAAAACAGATGATTCTGATTTTTTCGTACAATCCTGAAACCCATATAGAGTTATTCACATACCGGGAAAGAGTGCAGTGGTTTCCTCATTAGATCTGAATCAGACCAGTTTCTCTCTGTACTGCCCCTCCTCCCCTGGATCATTGTCTATGTGATACTAGAAAGAAGCAGTCTGTCCTCAAGTGCTTTGAAAATAATAACCTGGAACTGTACATAAGAAGATAAGATAAGAACAACCTTGCCAGAACAGGCCACAGCCCATCCAGTCCAACATTCTGTCTCACTCAGTAGTTCACCTTTTGCTTCAAGGTATTCCCAAGCAGATGTCTTCAACTGCTTTTGATTCCCAGGAAATGGCATTGAGAGATATCCTGCCTATCTCTCCAACCTGGAAGGTTGTCCTTAGGCATCCATAATGATAGCCATTGGTACCCTTGCTCTCCATGAATTTGTCTAATCCTTTCTTAAAGCTCTCAAGACTGACAGCTGCCACCACTTCCTCTGGCAGGGAGTTCCACAGACCAGTGATCCTTTCAGTGAAAAAGTACTTTCTCTTATTTGTTTTAGATCTAGCACCCAAAAGTTTCATGGAGTACCTCCTAGTTCTAGTGTTGTACGATAAGGAAAAGAGTTTTTCCTTATCTACTTTGCTCACACCATGTATGATTTTATACACTTCAATCAGGTCACCTCTTAGGCGCCATCGTTCAAGAGTGAAGAGGCCCAGCCTTGCAGCCTCAGAAGGTAAGGAAGGTGTTCCAGTCCCCTAATCATTCTGGTTGTCTTCCTCTTCACTTTTTTCATTCCATCATATCCTTCTGGAGTTATGGTGACCAGAACCGTACACAATACTCCAGATGGGGCATCATCATAGATTTATAAAGAGGCAAAATGACACTTAGTAACTTATTTTTGATACCTTTCCTAATATCCCTAGCATTGAGTTTGCTTTTTTCACAGCTGCGGCACACTGGGTTGACACCTACATTGAGCTGTCGACCAGGACACCAAGGTCCCTTTCCTATTGCAGAGATTTCAGACTCCATCAGTTTATAAATATAATTGGTTTTCTTTGCCCCATCATGCATCAGTCTGCACATGTTAATGCTGAAGCTCATTTGCCAGTGCTTTGCCCACTCCCCCAGTGTCAAGAGATCCCCCTGGAGCATCTCAAAATCTCTGTTTTTACTACCCTGTATAATTTAGTGTATAATTTGGTTACCTTGCTATTTACTCATACTTCTAGATCATTTGTGTACTGAACCTTGTGGGACCATTTACCTCCCTCCACTTAGAGAAGTGCCCATTTAGTGCTACCCTCTGTTTCCTGTCTTTTAGCCAGTTGCTGATCCAGGACAAGACCTGCCCCTTGATTCCATGACTGGCAAGTTTATTCAAGGGCCTTTGGTGCAGGACCTTGTCAAAAGTCCAGATAAACAATGTCAACTGGATCTCCCTTATCCACATGCTTGTTGACACTCTCAAAGAATTCCAACAGATTAGTGAAACATGATTTTCCCTTGCAAAAGCCATGTTGGCTCTCCTTCAGCAGGGGGGCAATGTGTAGCCTGCATACTGTAATTAAACTGTAAACCGCCCAGGCACTACTTGAAGTGGTATGGGGCTGTATATAAGCAGAACACTTTGCTTTTTTAAAATAATTTTATCTTTTAGGATGGTTTCTATTACCTTACCTGGGACACATGTCAAACTGACTGGTCAGTAATTTCCTGGATCACCTCTGGATCCTTTTTTGCAGATTGGTGTTACATTCGCTTCCTTCCAGTCATCAGGCACAGCGCCCAGTTTGGGGGAAAGATTATATATTTTGGCTAGGACCTCAGCAATTTCATCTTTATGTTCCTTGAGAACTCTTGGATGAATGCCATCTGGTCCTGGTGATTTATTAGCATTTCGTTTAACAAGACGTGCGAGAACCTCCTCCCTGGTTACTGTATTTCTTTCTGGCTTAATTCTTTGTTTTTCCCTCCCTATGAAGATAGGCTCTGTTTGGGTCATGTGGTCTCTGTCTTCGTCAGTGAATACTGAAGCAAAGAATTCATTGAGTCTCTCTGCAATCTCTGTTTCCTCTTTAATAACCCCTTGCCTTCCATTATCATCTAATGGTCAAATGGCCTTCCTAGTTGGGCTCCTGTGACCATATAATAAAGAATGAATAAAAAAAATCCTGGTTTCATCAGCATGAACTATATCTTATGCTTTGATAAAACATCCTGGGGTTGCCATGGAATTGTGTGATCTGCTTTAAACTTTGGAATACACTTATAAAATATTTTTTGGGGGAGAGTCATTCTCCTTCTGAATTTTATCCCTTGGACCTTTGGTCAAATTCCTGAACAGTGCTATTGAGATGCCATATTTATTTGATTGTGTAAACATTGTTCATCACTATTAAAATGTTATCGCCCAAGAACAGCTCGATATAACATCCAACACCAAGGTGTAAAAACTGGACAGGGATTAAACAAGGAAGCCGGAGTAAATCCATAAGGAAAAGGGACAATGAAAGTATCTGAAAGTATTAAAACCATTCTTCGAATTAGGAAGCCTTGAATTGGCACTGAAGATGCTGTAAAATGGCCACCAGTAGAGCATCCTTGGGAAGGTGCTCAGCAACATGGGGTGCCACCAATGAAGAGGTGCTCTTCTCAGTTCATCTGATGAAGGCATCTGGAGGGGAAATGGACGGGCAACCAAAACAGGGGCAAAACGCTGACACATCCAGAATAGAATGACACCTTCTGCATTACCATCAATTTATCTTTTCAGTTCTGCTCCATTCTTTTGACAAAGCTCTGCTTTTGATATCTCTGTTTCTTTTCACCATTTTTACCATTGCTTCTTTGAAGTGGTGTGCTGTTTTGTGCATTTCTGAAGCATGGAGAGTGCCTCTAAGGTACCTGGTCCTTCTTGGTATTCTCCCAAGCACGCAGAACTGGGTCATTGTGTAAATCAGTCTATCAACCCTGTAGGCCATAAATTTCTGTGTTTTTTTTTTTTTTTTGCACGCTCCTAAACTTCCATCTCATAGATTCTATCCAACAGCATGTCTTCCATAATCTTCTTTTCAGAGAGGCTTTAGATGATTTGTAAAAGCTGAGCCATATTCATGAAACAGTTGTTCAGAGCTGCGTGGAAGGGAGAAATTTGTTGTGTAAACAGAGCGTGCAAATTCGTTACACCTTAGGAAATTTAATTCATGTATAATTTTGTTAGCATTCTCTCTTTGACATACAGCTGGTTGGTGTACTAGAGTACAGCTGGATTAATATTGACACTGAAAACCCTTGTGCTGGAAAGGTATTAGAAACCTCTGTCTTGTTCAGATTCTGCAACAAGAACAGTCAATCTTGCTTATTTAACTGCACTCTGTGATATGTGAAAAATAATCTTGCAAACTGAGGGAACACTTGTCCTACTTAAACCATCACAGTACAGTACTCTCAGTTTTCTTCATAGCTCATATAATACTTGTTTAATCTCCATTGCTCCTTGCAAGTGGAAGGGGAGGACTGGTATTGGGTCCCCCTTGTAGATTTATATTTATTTGTTTCTTTTCTTGCATTTAAGAAGTTGTACAATAGAGATTAATTTTTAACAAGGAAAATATTAATCATTATGTATATTGGAGAAAGATGTTGTCCTAGAGATGAAACGAACAACAGATAAAATCATTTGAACACTATAATGAGATTAAGGGGGTTAATTAGTTACAAGTAGCTGCCCTAAACAAAGCCATACCTTTCCCCCAATCTTTAATGAAGCAATCTGACAGAGACAATTTTTGTAAACAAGGTCAGCCCATAAAGTATAGAACCACCTCTTCTGTATCAAGGTTTATTTCTTTTAAAATGCTAGAATCCAGACCGTCACAAGAACTATGATTACAAAACCCTTTCTGACTAAACATCTCTGTCTTTCTTTTTGGAGTTTAGCACTGCAAATATGGCCACTGTGTGCCCAGAGAACGGGAATTACCAGTGACAGATGGAACCTGGGGAACATGGAGTCCATTTGGAGCTTGCTCACGAACGTGTGGAGGAGGCATTAAAAATGCTGTTCGAGAATGCAATAGGCCTGAGTAAGTTCAGGTGTGCTGAATACAATGGCTGCCTTTCCTTGTGGTTTTATGCCAGATGTCATGGCTTAACTGATCGAGGCATGTAGAAGCAGTCTGCCAGCATGCAGATTGTGTTGTGTTATTGTTTCACACAAATGGTAAACAAATTAGGAAGGAAACAGCTTTAAATGATGTCTGAAACCAGAATTATCCTTAACTGTGCCCTAACTAGCCAGAATTGAAAACTAGCTTTAAATTAAGATTTGTTGTTCACTTACGAATTCTGGCTTGTTTGGGTATACTTAGCAGTGATGCTCAGTTCAGCTACAAATGACTCTGCTCCCTCCTGGGTAGTTTATTCTCTTATACAAATGAGAAGTGATGCAAGAACATAGAAGTCACTGCATTAGTATATTCTTTGTTCAAAATGGTTAAAATCCTGTTGCTTTGTGAATATTAAATCACATTTAGATCAAGTCTATTTGAATTAATGGAACTTTGTGATTTAACTGAAAATATTCAACAGGCATTCTCTAGCTTGATTTATTACATTGAAAAACTGGATTTGGCCTTTGTTATGTTCCAGTGTCACATTGGTTCCCAGCCTAAGATTTTTATATTTTCTGTATTTTTTTAATATTGTCCAGGTTTGTTTTCAAACCTTCTTTTGCTTTTAACAGATGTTATACTTGAATGTATGTTCTAGCTTAAATTTCTCCAATGATTAGGAAGAATTGTCTTAAGGGGCTCATATATCACCCATAGTGTGTTCACTGGTCTACATATAGAGAATATACATATAGCACACTTCTCTATATTGTAGCTGAAATCCTTTTGCTTAGTTTAGTAAACTGCAACTAAAATAGGGCAATTGAATCCATGAAACTTATGGAAGTCTTCACTCACCTAATCTTCACTGATTTAGAAGGCCTCCTCTAGCACAATCTTCTGTACTAAGCAACAGTATTTTGGATTTTATGAGTGTTTTAGGGGAAATTGTAACCAGTTGTAGCTTTTAAGCACAAATACAGCCTGGAGTGTTTACTGTTGGCTGAGTGCAGTGCTTGGAAGACACTAGTTGCAACAAACTAGTTACAGTGCTTGTAATTTGTTTTTCAGGTCTTGAAGTTACAAGAGCTTAACAAGTTACAACTTTAGCAGTGTGACTATAACTTTGATGTAGTTATTTTATAGCAGAGATAGTGCAGCCCCACAAAATGGTTCAAGTGCCGCCTTCTACTGATTATCACACTGTGTTGGGATAAGGAGGTAGATGGGAAGAGAGCATTTCCACCTATGAGCCTATTCAGGCCATTGTCCACCTAACAAACCTATTCAGGGCATTGTCCAACTTATGAGCCTATTCAGACCAGGGTGATGTGAAATCAAAGTGAACTGTATTTTGGAGGGCTCTCCATTAACTCTCCTCAGACTGACAAAGCTGCTTGGATGAGTAGCGAAATGTTTTGATTTCTTAAGAAAAGAACTCAGGATTCCAGTGAGAGAAAAATGTGTTCAGTGCCTTCTCATTGCCTGCTATAGTAATTAACATGGCCATCCATCCTGGCTAAAATCTTTTTCCTTTGTGCAACAAAATGCATAATGTTCACTCGCTTCCAACTGCAAATTAAAGAGTCACTTCTGTGCCTGCTTCAGAATCTCAGTGAGGACACTTTAATTGCTGACTGGAAGAGAGTGAAGTGGGTCCACATGTCCAGTTACACTCCTTTTGAATTGTCAAAAGAAGCCAGTCCTGTGAAAGGGCAGCTGTCTTGGACAGTCGGAAACTTTCTTGGTCACACAAAACTGTTGGCTCATTGCTTTCGAGTCCTGCTGTGTGTTGTACTGGATTCCTTTTGAAACTTTAAGTAGTAGACTATTAAAAACAATTCAGAAACATTGCATTCATTCAGGGAAAAGGGACAGTTATACAAGGGCCTCAAGTCAATGACCGACTTCATTTCTCAACTGCCTAGAGTGCAAAAATTGACACTGATCTAATAGGCTATGGGGATGATGAAGTCAGTAAGAGTTCCAGTCTCTGCAGCAGAGACAAAAGTGGTTTTCCAGACATTTGCAGCAAGGTATTAAAGCTCCCATGACTGTCTCCAGAGGTATCCGGTTGATGTCATGGTTTGATTAGGGTGAACCTAGCTTGCTAGGAGATAAACAGGAACTGTGTAGTGTCTGGAAAGAGTAAAAAGTGTCTCAAGCCTCCAGAGCAGTTGCTGTTGTTTTAATCACTACTGTGTCTCTGTGTTAAGGAGGGCCGGGTGTTAGCCTACAGTTGGTCTTCATCACCCCCAGAGCCAGGCAAGCACAAAAGCTTAAGGTGTTTAATCACTTTTTGCCTAATTGAAACATCAGAGGGTGACTTCCGTGTTCTTCCTGGTTGTGGTGTATTTGTCGTTTCAAAGTACTTCTGTTGTGTTTGCCACACGTTTCCTTCTTACCATGTGAGGGGAAATTATATCTATCAATTTATCCATCCATCTGTCCATCCAGATAGTCATACATAGCCATGCACATCTGTTTGAAAACACACACACACACACACACACACACACACACACACACACACACACACACACAGAGGCCAAAATCTAATTGTTGGATATTACTAGCAAACACTCACTGAATCAAGGAAAAATATAGGGCTTCCCATACTTGGGACTTTTAGACTGAGACATATTTTGACAAATAAAGCACATACATATCAACACATCATAAGAACTTAACAACAGCCTTGCTGGAACAGGCCACAGGCTATCCAGTCCACACAGTGGCTCACCGTTTGCTTCAGGGTATTCCCAAGCAGATGTCTTCACCTGCTTATGATTCCCTGCAAATGGCATTGAGAGATATCCTGCCTATCTCTCCAACCCGGAGGTTGTCCTTAGGCATCCATTATGATAACCATTGATACCTCTGTTCTCCATGAACTTGTCTAATCCTTTCTTAAATCTGTCAAGGCTGACAGCTGTCACCACTTCTTCTGGCAGGGAGTTCCATAGACCAGTGATCCTTTAGGTGAAAAATTACTTTCTCTTATTTCTTTGAGATCTAGCACCCAAAAGTTTCATGGAATGCCCCCTAGTTCTAGTGCTGTGTGATGTCATAACAACTGGGATTAAAGCTACTGTCCTAGATTCAGAAATTCTTGCTACTAAGCCTTAGTATTACATTTATGCCCCACCCAACTAATGGCAAGCCACTGCTTTGGGCAGCTATCGACAAATAAACAACAACCCACCCAGAAAAGCAATGCCCAAATCATAAAAACAACAAAAATCAGCCAAGGGCAACTGCAAACTAAATTCAAATACAATCACACCGTTTGTGGGATTCTTTGCAAATACTGGATGTCTATGGAAAGGAAATTGAAGTCCTGATTTATAGGTATATAAAATGTAATTCCTTCCTGTCTTATTTCAAGGGCATTTTTCTTACATTGTTGCCTGCTTTCAGATGGAATATACCTATATAAATTAATTTAAGGACCCATTCCAGTTCAACTCCCTTTATTTTTGCAGCTAGTTTTGTAATTTCTTTTGTTGATATCTGCTGGAGTTCTGTGTTTCTGAACAAAGACAACCCTGTAGATAATTGTCTATATTATAAGGCAGTGAAGAGCGGGAGATCTCATTTTTACAGTGGGCGGAGGAGACAGGAAGCATAGCACTGCAGTGTATGTTGTAAAAGTGACTCAATATATAGATGGAAAGCCAAAAAGAAGACGTGATGTGTGGAATGGATCCTCTTTCATGCTGCTTCGGACAGAAAACTGTTTTCCAAGGAAGTAGCTATAAGCAGACTGTCTGCATTTTGCATCTATCTGCCAGATTTTGTGCAAACCCTTTGAAGTCAGTGGTACATGGGTGTTAATTGCGGTTGGCAGGATGCAGACAATTCCTAAAATGAAGCATATGCTTTTGTTGAAAGAAAGGTCTGGGACTAAGCAGTTGTAAGCAAGGGGAACAAGGTAATGCTACAAGAGTATCAGAGGGCCGTATTTTGGCATAACATGGAAAAATTCCTGATGCATCCGGTTGTGCTTGCGTAACCCGCATCAGGCACCAGAAGCATTAGATCCTAAAAGCTCCTTTTAGGATCCAAGACTCCCTACTGAACCTTTTGGGACCTTGGAACATGTTGGGTGGGAAGGCATTGAGAATAACAAAACACTGCCAGTTTTGGGACCTGTAACAGGAATCGGGTAGAAAGCAGGAGGATATGAAGCTTTTATATGCCGTAATTAGTTTAAATATTTCCAGCAATTGATCCAGATTACACAGATGCAAATTTACATCACAGAAATTAATTAGTTAATTAAAACTTATACCCTGAGTGGCAGGCCACTATTCTGGGGGGTTTACATCAAAAAAGTGCATAAAATATAATACGAAAAAGGAAAAAAATATCCCACCTCTATAGTCTCTTGAATCAAAAACACACAAACCCAGATTCCATGGTTGTGATGAAACCAGACTAGTTAAACAGTTGACTAAGAAGCAGGTTGTCAGAGGCCTAGCCAAAAAAGCTATATTTTATGGGTCTTCTGAATTCTAGGAGGACAGGGGGGGGGGAGCAGACACGCCTCCGCTGGTAATAAATCCCATAATGAAACAGTTACCACTGAGAAGGCCCGGTTCCTAGTTGTAGACTTCTGGGTCTCTCTTTGGGGTGGCTTCCTGCAACATCAGAGATTGACAGGTGCAGGTAGGATGGGTGGCAGATGTGAGAGAGAGGCGCTTTGCCAGGTAGTGACATCCCAAACTATTCAGGGCTGTGTATGTCAACATCAACAGCTCGAACTTAACCTAGAAGCATACAAACAGCTACTGTAAACAGGCCAGGACACGGGAGACATGATCATATTTCAATACAGTGACCCATGGTTCAGGTATTGCGGCCCCGTTACATTGCAGGATCGCAGTACCTGCACCGTGAGGGGGGGGCAGCCGGGTCGCTCCACACTGCCTCCCTGAACCTCCGAGAAGCCTCCGGGTGCGTGGGAGGGCGGTGGGGGGCGATCAGGTCGCTCTCCATCACCCCCCCGGCACCTCCGAAGGGCCTCGGAGCCACTCAGGAGGGCTGCGCAGAGCGAACGTGTCGCTCTCCGTTGCCTCCCGGGTGCCTCTGAAGGGCCTCAGAGCCGCTAGGGAGGGCTGCGCAGAGTGAACGCGTCGCTCCACGCTGCCCCCCCACTCCTCCGAGGCTTTTGGGACAAGCATGTGATCGCCCCCCCAGCCCCCTGCTTCCACTTTTTTTCATGGATCACGGGTGGGGTGGGTCCCTAACCCCGCGATCGGTGGGGGATTACTGTATCTGTGATAAAAAGTCTGGCTAATTTTGCCCTGTATATGGTCACTAGACCTCTGGGCCTCCCATATGTACTTGCCCCGTTGGTAAATGTTGCCGGTTGGCATTAACCTGAACTGCAGCAAGATTTTAAAACAGTTGAAAGGACAGGAGGCATGATGTGCTTGTAAATATTCTCTTTATCCCCAAATGTTCCTGAACTTTTCACCCTTGACCAAAACAGACAGGCAAACAAACAAACAAACAATCATCAACAAAGGTGACAGAAGGAATTGCTGTGCCCAATTCTATACATCAGACACAGCTGTATTCTAAGGGGCCTCTCCTTATATTTACCTGAACAGATCTAGGAGTTCTGATAGAAGATCAGCATGCATCCAACAGCAATACAAAGTGACGCCTCTTTTGTGGCTCTCTAGACATGGTTATTGGGGACAGGATGCACGGCACTGGGACAGATCCAAGAGGCATCATCTTTCTGCCCCCTTCCTGCAGACACTGTCCACAGAGAGGCTGCCGTTATCTGAAAGTGAGCCTAATGCAAGTTTAGCTTTTTGGTCTTTGCAAGGTCATCCTCTCATTCCTTCCTCACAATTTGTCTTGACTCTGCTTTGAGAAATTATTGACCAGGCTCTAACCTTAGAAGAACCAGCTAGAAAAGCGCATGCTCCTACATGTTTCCAGAAAGGCATTATTAAGCCTCAAGGGATTTAATAGTCTTGCGACATTTGTTACAGAAGCTGAGCGCTAGTGGTGGGGAGGGGGTCTGTTATAGAGATACAAGGTATAGTTCAACTCACACATCCTAATTGAAAGGAAGTTTTATTACGTTAGTGTGAAGGTGATGAAAGATGGTTTGGCAGAAAAACATAGTGTCCTGTAGTTTGGGACAGTTCCACATCTACAGAGTGCTGCCTCTGACATTAAAAAAAAAAAACCCACAGGAAAGACGGAATTGCCTTCACACATTGTTATAGGAATCTTTTGGAGTAGCTTCGTGTGGATTAGAGTATCCTATATTTTTGTTTCAAATTTTAAAAAAATCAACCCATGCTATTAAAGAGAAACCAGTGCTTGAAAAACACTTATAGAACTGGATGGGTTATAATGAACGGAATTCAGTTATAGAACTGAATGGGGACAGAATTTTACCCTAAATCTTTTTAAAACAAATCTGTTATACTGAGTTTTTCACAGTAACTAGGGATCAGAGTGGGGGTACAATTGTGGTGTTAGCTTTTCAACGAAGTAAAATCTACAGGGTTTTTTGTTTTGTTTTGTTTTAAAGAAAGAATATACAGGGGTATCCCGGTTCACAAAGTTTGTCTGTTCCCTGGGACGCTTCATAAACCAGAACTGCATGGGAGCACAATGCATCCTGAGAAATGAAGTCCTTTGAAAATAATTGTAAACCGGGGTTTTCCGATCTTTTCAAAAAAAAAATAAATCATAAATGGAGGCATTATTTCCAATGGACTCCTTTTTGTAAACTGAAACTTACATCAACTGAAGTGTTTGTAAACCAAGGTACCACTGTATATGTTCTAGCAGAGTGTATATGGCAGTGATGGCGGACCTTTTAGAGACCGAGTGCCTAAACTGCAATTCAAAACCCACTAATTTTTTTGCAAAGTGCCAATACAGTAATTTAACCTGTATACAGGTGCCTATGAAGGGGTGATGCTGGGTGCCCACAGAAAGGGCTTCGAGTGCCACCTTTGGCGCCCGTGTCATAGGTCCGCCATCACTGGTATATGGTATTTCAATTCAGAAGTCAAATATTTTAATGTTAAACTTCTAATGAGCTTTCTGACTCTCAGTTTCAAGACCAACATGATGTTCTATACTACGTACAGTAGATGAAATCTGTAGGAATTGAGAATAGCATTTCCATCTCTATTCTTTTCATGAATAAATAATAGAGATGGGCACAAGCCCAGCTATGAACCGGGGGGGGGGATGCATGAACGAGGCTGGTTTGGTTAGCGTTTGCTGAAATGAAATGAAGCGCCAACCTTTCCCCCCCCCCAACTTGGTGCTTTGTTTTGCTTTGACAAATGGATGCCCGCCTGCCCTTTCTGCTGCCCCTGGGGCCTCCTACCTGTACCTGCTGCTGCCACCACCTCCACCACTATCACTATATTCAGAGAGAACGGCCCAGCTTTGCTTCCAGGAGCTAGGTAGCGGTCTCTGAAATGTTAACGGTGGCAGCATAACAGGAGCAGGGAGTGCCCCACCCCCCGCAACCAGGCATGAACCAAAAAGCACATCACAAACCAGTTGTGTCTTCCAGTTGGTTCGTGGTGGTTCATGGTTAACCATCGTAAACTGCCATTTTTTTTCAGGTTCACGCCCATCTCTAATAAAGAGTTCCATGCAACTTTAATTTGTATTGAGGAGATGAGTATGATGCCCACGTGCTTGTCAGACCTTAATTCATTTGTCTTGTTGACTGCAACAGAAGACTGTGTGGATTGTTCTTAGTCAGACTTAAGCAGGTCTTTTTAGTTCTGCTCAGAAATAAGTGCATAGCCATCTTCCTAAATGCAGTCCAGAAATGTATATACTGTGTTGTGGCCTTTTCCTAAGCCAAAAGATTATTTGACTGGGAACAACATATATGTTTCATTCTCTTCTCATTCCTTCTGCATATTTTGGTCAAGTCTACAATTTGACAACTCATCATTTCCAGCTGCTTCTGAACTGAAAGCTGGTTTTAGGGTTAGGGTTAGGGTTTGCTTGACTTTGCTTAACACACAGTTTTGTGTCTCAGTTGGAACAGGACCATGTGGTTAAACAAAAGCTGGAAGTACTGCATTGTGGTGACCAAGAGAAGAAAGGAGGGACCTCAGGGTCCCAACATTCACCCATTTCGGAACCGGTTCATTTACTTCTGAGCTGGGCCTTAAAGCAACAGCATTTGTAGCATCCTCTATTTGGCTGTGTTCTATTTTTATTTCCATCCAGCCTTTTCAATTCCAACTTTCTGAAAGAACTAGCTAGCTCTTGATTTAGAATAAATAGCAACCCAAGTTCTGCTACTCTGGCCAGGTGGTTTGAGAACAGCTTTATGGCACTGGTTAAAACCTGTCATTATGCATTAAGTGGGGGTTGGGGACCACTTACTCAGGCTGTGGTAAGGCTGGCCATTCTGGAATCAATCATGGCTTGTAAAACTGATGGAATGTATCTGGGGCAGTACAGTGTTTGCTGTATGTTTTGATATTTCAAATACATTTATTTTCTCCTTTCATTTTTTGCAGACCAAAAAATGGTGGAAAATATTGTGTGGGGCGCAGAATGAAATTTAAATCCTGTAACACTGAACCTTGTTCTAAGCAAAAGAAAGATTTCCGGGATGAACAGTGTGCCGTCTTTGATGGGAAACATTTTAACATTAACGGTCTACCTCCTAATGTGCGCTGGGTTCCTAAATACAGTGGAAGTAAGTATGCCAGTAAAGCAACTGCAGTCAGGGACTCACACACCGCCTTTTCGGTTGTCAGCTTTTTGCTTTACTCCCCATCGACTTAAAATTGACCCCGTGTCTTGACTCGACTACTTTTAAGATGAAAGAGTTTCTATGAGGTAATTCCTTTCTCACTGCTCATGCTGGTTAGCAGTAGCAGCAGCAGCAACAATAATAACAACAACAACAACAACAACAACAACAACAAAAGCTGCATCACCTGATTTAGAAACCAAGGTACATACACTGGAACAGTCCATCAAACAGTGCAGGCAGAATCACTGTGGTAGCTATAGTCTTCCAGAGGACCCATCTAAGGAGCAAACTCATCTTGTAGTGGGTTCTCTGTATGAAAACTTGGGACATTTATTTCTTGCTTCCAGATTATCTTACTATCTCAGGCGCCTGGACTTGAAAGGCTCCAGTCTCAAATAGTCTTTATTGTTCACTTGCCCACTTGGTCTTTGTTTCTCCTACTTTCCTGAAAACATCCCCCTCCACTTCCTCTTCCCAGGCTCACACCTGGGCCAGAACCCCAGCTTTTTTCTGTTTTGTTTTAAACTTTTCAGGGTATCCTGAATTAAAGGGTTTATTTGATATACAAAAAAAGAATTGTATTCAAAGCATTGACAAGTAAAATCAATTTCCATGGGTGTGTGTGTCCTGAATTAAAGGTTGTTTGATTCAGAAGTGCAGACAGACAGACAGACAGACAGACAGACAGACAGACAGACAGACAGACAGACAGACAGACAGATAGATAGATAGATAGATAGATAGATAGATAGATAGATAGATAGATAGATAGATAGATAGATAGATAGATAGATATAATTTGGAGTAAAACGATAAGGCAGTTCTCACACACTACATGCAAAGCAAAGCAAAGTGTTCTGCTTATATACCGCCCCATACCACTTTAAGTAGTCTCTGGGTGGTTTACAATTTTTAATTACAGTGTGCAGGCTACACATTGCCCCCTCCCCCCAGCGAGCTGGGTACTCATTTTACCGACCTCGGAAGGATGGAAGGCTGAGTCGACCATGAGCTTGCTACCTGGGGTTGAACCCCAGGTCGTGTGCACAGTTTTACCCGCAGTACAGGCATTTAACCACTGTGCCACAGGGCTCTGTCTCTGCAGTGAAAAGCTAGGAATGAAGTAACCTGATTTCTTTGCTTTGGTAGTTTTAATGAAAGATCGGTGCAAGCTCTTCTGCCGAGTGGCAGGAAACACGGCCTACTATCAGCTCAGGGACAGGGTTATTGATGGCACCACTTGTGGCCCAGACACAAATGACATCTGCGTGCAAGGACTTTGCCGGGTAAGTCTTGTTTTCTTTTTCATTTAACCAGCTTAGCCCTCTTCCAGCTAGTTTCTCCATTCCCTCACACACACCCCTCACCGTCTTCTGTCATGTGAACTGGTAACATCATTGCATACTTTTCATATTAAAGTCAATCAAAGAGCCTTAGACTGGTTTGTTGTCTTTTCGTGCATCTGTTCCGTATTGCCCCTTGTTTGCCATATTTTTTCCTCATGTTTCACTCAAGTCGTGAAAAGGGGGGGGGTTACTCCTCACTCACTGCAACAGCAGATAGATTATTCTAGGGCAGGAATGGGGAGCCCCTGGTCCTCCAGACATTGCTGGACTCTCGTTTTCATTCACCTTGCTCAGGATGGCCAAGTCTGAGATGATCGGAGTTGTAGCCCAGCAGTATTTGGAAGACTACACACTTCGTGCTCCTGCTTTAGGTCATCAGGCAGTGGTTCCCAGTCTTGGGTTCCCCAATATTCTTGGACCACACCACCCAGTAATTCTGCCCAGCTAGTGGTGAAGGTTTCTGGGAGATATGGACCAGCAGTGGTTAGGAACCACATCATAGAACTATGGGATGCAAAGCAATTCCAGTTTGGATCGAACAAACTGGTCAGTCTGTTTCACACTCTAAAGGACTTGTGCTGAGTCTCCAGCATCTTCAGAGAGAACCTGAAAAAGTTGCCATCTAGAATTCTGGTGGGCTAGTAGATAGTGCTAGATCAGTGATGGCGAAACCTTTAGAGACCGAGAGCCCAAACTGCAGTTCAAAACCCAGTAATTTTTTTGCAAAGTGCCAATACAGTAATTTAACCTGTATACAGGTAGCTACGAAGGGGCGATGTCGGGTGCCCACAGAAAGGGCTCCGAGTGCCACCTTTGGCACCCGTGCCATAGGTTCGCCATCACTGTGCTAGATGAAGCAATGGCAGATGATTTGGTACAAGGCAGCTTCTGTGTCCTACAAGATTTCTCTGAAGGTGGCAGACACTGAGTGAAGGAAACAAGCACCACAGTATCCAATGTGCTGCTAATGTCTTGTGTTGGTCTTTGACAGCTCATTTGGGCTAATCACTCATTATCTTGCCATACAGACAAGTTCAAAATTCACTTGTACATGAGTTAGGTGCTAAACAAGGTGTTTAGTCCATATGTAACATTCCTTTTCTTGTAAAAGATTCATAAGATAACTTATGGCAATGAAATAGCGACAGGAAAGATTAGATGGATCACAAACTACAGCAACAGGAGGGATTTCTGAAATATCCAAAACCAAACTTAAAACACAGGATAAGAAAAAAAAACTTGGATGAACAAACTTGGTGGAAGGATTGTTCAGCAGTTGGTTTCAGTTTGTCTTAGGCTGCATATCTGTTGGTGTCTTCTGCAGGCTGAGTCTTTCAGAAACCCCATTCACCCAAATAGGAGATGAGAGGTCCATCTGAGGGCGTTTTTACACGACCCGTAAGATCCGCTGGCAACTTACATTCGGACCAGAGATCTTGGGGTTTTTCGCTCTTCCTGTGTTCCCACCCCTCAGCACTCCCTTGCTCCTGTCTGCATGAGGGGAGGGAGAAAAAAAGGGAGAAAAAATGCAGGCTCACCTCTGCTCTGCCCTCGGGAGCTGCCCCGGGAAGCATTCCAATCTCTTCCAGTCTCTTAAAGGGGCGGGGGGCAAAAAAACAACAACACAAGGCCCGGCACTCACTGCTTTACATCCGCATCAGAAATTTTTCACCTTCGGAGACCAGGTACTTGGAAAATACACTGGGACACGCTTAGGTGGGCGTGGTTGTACTTAATTTTTTTAAAAATCCAGAGCTGGTGGGAAAACAATTTTAAGCTCTGGATCTGGGAGCCCTTTGCCTCGGATTTTTGGGGTCGTGTAAAAGCGCCCTGAGATTGGCTTTATGCAGGTAAAAAATGATCACCTAACCACAGGTGTACTTTGCTGCAGTTTTTAGCATCACTTAACTGAAAAGTTAGCAGGGATATGCTTTGTGGCACGAATCTCTCCATTTTTACAGTGCTGTGCATGCCTTCATTCAACTACAACTATGGCATGGATGGAAGCTGCAAGCCTTGTCTGCATCACTGGCTGCTTCCCTCTTCTGCCCGGTAGTTGCTGAGCAGTTTTGTGCTTCACATGGCTGGCTTGTAAGGGACTCATTTTTCAAATCCTAATTGGAAGATGGTTATAATTATAGCTTAGGAGAGGATATTGTGGAGAAGAAAGGAGTGAGTGAGGCTGCCGGAGACCTTCAGTGACATAGGCATGGTTTTCATTTTGAAACCCGTAAATTCTGCCCTATTTTCATATTTGTTCAATCAAGTTCTGAACTTTTATTTCTTTAAAGCAAGCTGGATGTGATCATGTGCTCAATTCCAAAGCCAGAAGAGATAAATGTGGTGTGTGTGGTGGCGATAATTCCTCATGCAAAACTGTTGCAGGGACCTTCAATACAGTGCACTATGGTAAGAATTGTCTAATTTTCCAGAGAAAAGCACTGGAATGGAAAACATGTTGACATAGTAGTCTTTGAAGCTAATGCAGTATGAATAAGTCTCACCTTTAGCTACTGGATAGTTGCTTGTAAGTTGATTAAGTAACTGATTTAATTTGTCCTACTTCAGGACAAACCCAGAAGAGAAAACAACCAAACCCCACTAGTGGTCACTTTCTGTCCACAACTAATATCACTCATCGTAAGTGATCATAAGTGATCTCCAATCTTCCTTGACAAGAATCATGAGTGATCCCCAACCCATCCTTGACAAGAATACTTCACTTTCCCAAGCCCTAGGTGGCAGACCTATACAGAGAACCTTCAGATCTCAAGCAACTACTGACACATAATGGACTGTACCACACAAACAAAACTGACACAGAGATGGGGGCTACAAACCCTGCTACAAATCCAGACGGCAGCGCTGCTCTCACATTTATTCTGACAGTGCAATTGCAGAACCTAACTATGACACACACAACATCAAGAGTACCTTTAATTGTTCCTCTGCCAATGTCCCCTAGGCTGCCTTCTACACTCTACATAGAACAGCAGGACAGCCTCTGCACAAAGGAATTAATGGACACAAATCAGAAGTTGGGAATGCTGTGCACAGAAACCTGTTTCAAATCACTTTAATTTACCTGGACACTCTGCACAAGAAGCAAAACTACAGAACAAGAATCCAGAGAGGCAGCTGAGATAAAATATGTACACATGTTTAGATCCCATCTCAATGGACTCAATATAGCTCAAGGCTCCATAGGTTAATATAAAATATAAAATATGGTCTTATGTCTGCTGGAGTATACCAGCTATATGCCATTGAACCACCCAACAGTTCATATGCTACTTCCTTACTAAGCGCCATTGGTGATTAGAGATACTCATTACCAGACAGTTCCTGCTTATTATCAATAGCCAGGGATCAAAGTTCCCTGTAACTTTCAGCCCACTGGGCAGGGCTCTCTTCCTCTCGCACGCAACTCGACTCGTGCATATGCATGTGAGAATACCTCTGCATGGCTTTCATTGTGGTCAATACAAAGCCATTCACTCTGGGGGTTCAGGGGAGGAGGAGCCATGTACGGACATGTACAGTGGTTAGAGGGAAATTTGCATGGGACAATAATCATTGTCATTGTTTATAGAACAATGTTTCCCAAGAGGGGAAGTGCATATCAACAAGGGTTTTAAGGTCCTTGCCAGGTCAACAACTTGCACACAAATACAATCTCTGATATAGGGCAATGTAGAAGAATTTGCCATGTAGTCCCACTCATCTGTCTAAGGAAGCAGACTTGTTCACAAAACCCCACAATTATATATGACAGTTAGTCTTTAAAGTGCCACAGCATTTTTATCTTCTTTCTTTATTTTTATTTTTGCCTAAAAACAAATTTAGGTTGTATAACTCCAAATTTTGGCGTATTCATTTTGTGTTCTTTTTGACCTATAGAAAAAACAAAAACAAAAAAGTGATACAAATGTTTGGTATCCTTGAGTTTCTATTTATTTTTCTAGGTTATAACACTGTGATTCGCATACCAGCTGGTGCTACAAATATTGATGTTCGGCAGCATAGTTACTCAGGTAAACCAGAAGATGATAACTATCTTGGTAAGTATGATTCTGTCTTGCAACTACAAATCCATGTTATTTTCTCGATTGACAGCTAGTTCCATCACAAAACGGATTGACAGCTAGTTCCATCACAATAGCAAATGGACCTAAAAATCATGTGGTAAAAGTTTCCTTGGTGCAATTGCAAGAATCAAAATGCTCCCCTAGGAAAGCACTCTTTAACGGGTTAACCTTTCACATTTTACTAATTGCATGGCTAGCAGCCATATCAAGCATTTTATGAATTTAATCCTATGGGATCAGGGGAGTGAGTATGACTGGAACCCACAGCACAATTCCCTCCAAAACTGAATTTAGTGTTATAGTCCTGTAGGTGGATCCTTGTCGGATTACAGTCGGGGAGGGAAGGGTTATGTTCCTGCCTCTGAAGATTACACCTTTAAAAGCTCCTATTTGGGCATGTAATGTGTGATTTGACCCTCATTCAAAAAGTCTAGCATAAGAAATTGAGAAAATTGTGCAGATAGATCTACAGAAGCATTTGAATGAAATGCACAAAGATGCCCATTGTGTCTTTAACATTTAGTGCAAGGGCACCAAAACTTGATTTAGTGTAAATTAACATTTGTGGATAAATGTTGTAGTTAATCCAAATATTAAATTAGATGTTACATTCTTAGTTTTTCAGAAATCCCAAGGGAAAAAAATCCCAGATGTTACTGTGAGGGCCTCATTCTCCTGGTGGCATTTTGTCAGCAAGTTTGGGTATTTTAAAATTTCAGTTGGCTTACTCAACCTAGCTTTTTTCAGATGCCTTAGACTAGATTTAGAAATCTCTGTTCCTTTATTTCACCTGAATCACCAGCAATGCTAATGATGTTGATTCATTCTCAAAACACTGTGGATGGTTGGTTTGGAATGGAAGGTTTAAGAATGATATATCATCATCATCATTTATTTATTTATTTGCATTAGCCATGGCCTTAGCAAAAAAGGGTAACATTTATTCCAATTCAACGGGCAGTACTGAAGTATAGCAACGAGCAACCACAAAGATCAGTCAGTCATTGAAGTCTGGATAATTCTTAATCAGAAATATTTTAAGTTGTCCTCCTGACAATTTTTTTTTCTGAAATGAACATTTTGTGGCACTGATGTATAATTGCATTCATTGCCTTTAAAATCAAGAAATGCAGCCTATAAAGATCACTAGTAGAGTCAATATTTTTATGCATGTGTTAGAGGTCCCAGATATTACCCTTGGCGTCCCTAGTTGAAAAGACCAGAGAAATCCAGTGCTTTATACCAATCAATCCCCTTGGTTCCAATTTGGGGGGTGGGGGGGAGGAATATGAATCCAATATCTCTTTCTTTCTCATTCTTGCACACATATACACAGAAACCTTGCACTGTTTGCTCCTCCCCTCTGCTGCTGCTGTTGCCATGATTGGCTTTCATCCTTACCCAGACTCCTCAGACTGTTTGTACGCCTAATTAATTAAAACTTCATTCCTTCCAATGCTGAATCTTTCGGTTCAAATTGATTCGGGGCTCATTAAGTTAAGTCCGAAATTAAGTGTTTCACCAAAATTAACAGTCAGTAGCAAAAAAGGAATGGGTACATCCACCAAAGCTGCTGGCAAGGAGAAACTATAATCCCACCATGTAAAAACTGTAGTGTGCACTTTGTTTTAAAATAAAAACCAATGCCTTTTGTCCTGTCCTTTTCAGCTTTCTTCAAGGGCTATATCATATAAAATAGAATAGGAAAAAATACTGTATTTTTCCATCTAGAAGACCCTGCTGTGTTCAAGATCCCCCCCCCATATTTTTTGAACCTCAAATTAAGGTAATGAACAAATCCTGCCAAAAAGGGAGAGAGAGAGAGAGAGAGAGAGAGACCACTATTTCCCCTTTCCTCTCCACCTTTCCAAAATGCCTCTCTGTTTTGTTTTGCTTTTGCAGAAATATGAGCTGTCATTGTCTTTTCTGGGGGGTGGGGAGCCTTGGGTGATTGAGGAGCCCATTAAGAAGTCTCTTCCCCCTTCTGATTTCTGCAAAAAAGACAGCTCCGATTTCTGCAAAAAACAAACAGAAACAAAGAGGAGAGGCATTTGGGAATGGTGGAGAGGAAAGGGGAAACTGTGTGCGTGTGCATGCGTGCATGCGTGCTGCATGGAGGAGAACCCAAACTGACCTGAAATAACTGCAGGAAAGGAAGGGAAACCTCAGAGTCGGTTTGGCTTCTCCCCCATCCCTTGGGAAAGGCTTGCTTCTGTGTATATGACCCCTCCTTAATGTTTAGTGTCATGATTTTGGGGGGCAATTACATTGAATGCACAGAAAAATACAGTACATTTGTTTTATGTGGTATAAGCCTTTGAAGAAGGTGAAGACGGCTGAAAAGGACAAGCCAGAATGCCACCTAACTTTTATTTTGTAATCAAGTGTGCACTGCAGCGCAGTTTTTACATCCTGGGAGTATAGTTTCTCCTCACCATAATTAGGGTTTTTTTTAAAAAATAGCCTACCTAATTAAAAATAGCAATTCATCGTATTCCATGGGAGGCTGATTTGTGGACCTCCAAATATTATTGGACTATATCTCCCATCAGCCTTCTTACTGAGGGTTTTCCCTTTTTTTCTATTAGTATTGTTGACTTGTTCTTCTGTCATTTATTGTTGATTTTAATATTGCTGTAAACCGCCCAGAGTTCCTGCTGGAAGATGGGTGGTATAGAAATGAAACAAACAAACAAACAAATAATGCCTAGTTAGGAGCAAGGGGCGGTTAGAAATGCATGCCAGCAAAATCAGGAGAGTCACGGATTGTCCACCTCGGCATCTCACAGGCAAAAACACCTAGGAAACTCCTCCTGGTTCGTACCTTCTGCTGTATCTGGCCTCAGAATAGCCGCTCAGAATGAGTAGTTCTTTTGCATTATGTCAAAAGTTAACCTTCATACCTGAGGAGGAACTTGGCTGCACCCTTAAGTGTGTGGAACATATCACCCTATCTCTTTCAGCCCCCCTTCAAAGAACGCCTTCCGCTTCCCGTGCAGAACACTCTTTTCAGGCAATATAGTAGCTGTGATGGGTGAAATGGTGGGGAAACTAACTTGGGAAATTAACTACATAATCGCATTAGTGTGAAGTTGTGCAGCGGACTGCTGTTTTCAGGAAACCATCCCTTTTAAGAAAGCTTTTAGAGTTCTAAGCCTTTGGCATATTTATGCGTGACTTAGGTTTGGCATGAAGCGAGATGCAAAATATGATGCCGGCCGGGGCACCTTCCAAATCTCCATTGGAAGCCCAGTCTAAGGAGATATATTTTTTTACACTTGATGTGTATCTAAATAGAACTAGAAGGAGTTATGTTTTTGTCTGTGTGCAGGGCTGAGGGCAGGGTAGTTTTCCATAAAATGAGTACGCAGGGATGGAGGGGGGATGAGGTAACACAGCTATGTGTATATCCAGCACTTGTTAGGCCTCATGCAGAGGCCGACAAAGTGGAGCAAAGTTCAGAGGAGGGAAACAAGCATGGTTAGGGACCTGGAAACCAAGCTCTGTGAGGAAAGACTTAAAAGGCAGTCATACAGAGGAGGGGCAGGATCTGATCTTGATAAAGATTAGGTGCAGGACAGACAACAATGGACTCAAGCTATAGGGAAGCCAGATTTAGCCTGAATATCACAGGAAAATTCCTGACTGTTAGAGCCATGCGACAGTGTCACCATATACGTACCTTGAGATGTGGTGAACCCTCCAAAACTAGAAGCATTTGTAAAGGGATAATTCCATAAAACATGTAGGAAGGATGCTGTAAAATAGTCCTGATGCCTTGAAGTGGTTCAGACCATTGGGGGGGAACCAGTAATAGCACTGATTTTCTGTTTTCCCAGTCTTCCATGCACAGCAAAGTTTTAAATTGTTTCTAAGTGTGTGTGTGTGGGGGGGGTATTGAGTCAGGGCTTAGGTCAGGGATGTCGAATCTATGGCAGGCGTGCCAAAGGTGGCACGCAAAGAGCTTTCTCCTGGCACGCAACATGCTCCCTGCCTCCCCCCTACTTCCCCCTCCGCTGGACCAGCCATGAGGAATTTGCAGAGGGGGAAGTAGGGGGGCAGGGAGCATGTTGTGTGCCAGGCCAACCCTGCCGCCGCCATCCCATCACCATTCCCATCGCCGCCCTTGCTCCCACCCCCTGCTGCCCCCAACCTCGCCTCCGCCGACCCCGCCGCCATTACCGCCGCCATCCCTGCCCCTCCCTCCTCCGCCGCCAATAACTCTTGACTCGATGCCAAAAAGGTTCACCATCCCTAGCTTAGGTGCACACACATATGCCAATGTGAATATAACCATATTCATATACTCATGCAAAGACCTGATTAGGGCTTAGTTTGCTCCAACAATAACAGAAATTAAGACACTGTGTCTGAATTTAATATATATTAAATCCCTTTGCAGTGCCATTCTTCCTGATCTATGCAAGTGAAACACATGGGTGTCATTGCCTTGTTTTAATTCTTTGTTTTTGTTTTAGCATTATCCAGCAATGACGGCTTCATATTAAACGGAGACTATGTTGTCAGTATGTTTAAGAAGGAAATCAGAGTTGGAAATGCTGTAATAGAATACAGTGGGTCAGATGCTCCTGTTGAACGAATCAATTCTACGTACCGTATTGATCAAGAAATAATTCTACAGGTTAGAGATCTTTCTTCCAGCAAGCCTAATGGTGTGGGTGTCGATCTGTGTTGTTGATGAGGGGCCCACTGGCTCTCTTTTTAGTTGTTCTCACTAGCTTTGTGGCACAGTGATTAAACTGCAGTACTGCAGCAAATACTCTGCTCACAACCTGGGTTCATTCCCAACTAGCCAGCTCGCAAGGTTCAGTCATCATTCTGAGGTCAGTAATTTGAGTACACAACTTGCTGTTGTGTATGTGGAGGTGAAGGGAGGGAATGTGTACCCTCTATAATTAAATTGTAAACCACCCACAGAGTGCTTTAAGCTCTGTGGGATGGTATAGAAGCAGCACACTTTGCTTTTTGCTTTGCTTTTTTTTTTTTTTAAAAATGTGTTTTTAGCCGATTAGCATTTGTATTCTGTTTTTATCACAAGTTTGTTTTGATTTTGTATGTTAGTATTCGCTGTCTTGATCACTTTGGTGCAGAAAGATGTTGAACGGTTGAAAAGGGATAAATAATGGGTATAACTAAAGCTAAGCAAATCTCATTTTTAAAAGAAACGTCTACTAATGCTGTTTCTTTAGTGGCGGCAGGTGCCCTCGTGAAATAACCCTGCTCTTCTATTCATTTTGTGCTTTGGATATGTCTCCCTCTCAGATTCTATCTGTGGGTAATTTATATAACCCTGATGTTCGATACACATTCAATATCCCCATTGAAGATAAACCTCAGCAGTTTTATTGGAATATCTATGGTCCTTGGCAGCCCTGCAGTAAACTGTGCCAAGGTACGTGGCGTTAATGCTTTTCAAAACTATTTCAGTTCCTTACTGGTTTACCATAAATTCTGAGAGTGATGACAGGTGTCTTCTTATCATCTGCTTTTAGCTTCCAGTATACCGTAATTGAAACATTATATTTTTCAAGGCCTACCACAGAAGAAGGGTACACAGTATCTTTAAGAGGATAAATAAGGCTAGGCCACTTCTTAACATTTTAGGTTTTCAGATTGCTTTTTTTAAAGGAGTTGTTGACTAATCCATTTCAATTTAGCTTCTTCTCTTACCCTGTTTGTCCGTGGCAAAAGTGGTTGCATAAAAGGCTTAGCATGAAAGAACACTATGGCAACAAGTTATTTACAAGAAATAGTGTGTTGACGGACAGTGTAAACCAAGTTTTGAAAAAGGTAACTACATTATACTTTTTCAGCTATAAAAAGAACAATTTTTTAAAAAATACTACCTTCAAGTCAATAAACTGATAGCATTGTGAATTATGGCATTGTGTTCTCCATCCCCCATCACTATAATTTTGAGGAGTTAATTTACATTTCTTCATCACATGGTGGTGTATAAATTACTCTAATATGGGAAATTATAGCATTGAATGTAGAAATGCGATAAGTAAAATAAGAGCAGAGACCTGGAAGCATGGGTTACTGGGCCACCTGATCTTCTTATGCATCCAAAAGCAATTCCAGCATTAGCTTGAACTTGTAAGAAAGACCATATATGCATGTTAACATAAAAGGAATCCAGGGAGGTAATTTTTTTAAAAAATCCTTGATTAATTAAAGCAAACTAATTAAATTTTAAATCCTGTGTCTCAGGGGGGTCTGACAATAATAGTTGAAACCCCTTTTTACAACCAGCTACATGATGGCTTTGGTGCAGGGCAGGAAGGATTTGTGGAAGAAGGATTTTTACTGAGCGTACTGAGAATAAAAAGTCTAATGTGCCAAAAAAAAAACTAGATTCTACAAATAATGCAGTGAGAAAGGTGTGGAAAGGTCATTGTGCAATTCACGAATTATTTGTTAGAAACAATATTTCCCATTTCTACTACTGGATAGAAACATCAGAATCAACATGATCAAAGACACTTTGTTAAAGAAAGCTGGCTCCACAAAGAAGAAGTTCACATAACAAAGCTGCACCAGTCAGTGGTTTGAATCTTCTGCCTGTAGGTAGTTCAATAGCTATACATATACCAGTATATAATCAGGTGTCTAAAACTATTGATCAAAATCCTGTTATCATAACTCTATGTTGCGGAAGCTGATGATGTCATCAGCTTGCAGAATTATTTTAAATACATGTATCCTATTCTCCCACCCCACCCTATTTTAGGTTCCAGCACTTCCTAGGGCTGTTGGGGAACCTTTGGAAGCCTCGGAACGGGCAGGGGTTTTTTGAAATTTCTAATCGCCAAATATTACTGCTGATAGAACCAACCACAGCAGCAATAATCCAGAAATGCTTGTTAAGAAAATAAGAACATAAGAATTTAAGAAGAGCCATGCTGGATCAAGCCAAAGGCCCATCTACTCCAGTTTCTTGTATCTCACAGTGGCCCCACCAGATGCCTCAGGGAGTGCATGAGACTAGATATCTGTCTCCTGATACCACTCCCCTGCATCTGGTCCTTGAAGTACCCTGTTTTTTTAAGCTTGAAGATTATACATCCCCATCATGTCCAATCCCCTTTTGAAGGCATCCAGGCCAGATGTCATTATGGCATCATGTGGCAGGGAGTTCCACAGACTAACAACATATTGGGTAAATTTTTTTTTTTTTGTCTGTTCTCACTCTCCCAACCCTCAATTTGAGTGGATGTCCCCTAGTTCTGGTATTTTGTGAGAGGGAGAAGAGCATCCTTATATCCATTTTACTCATGCCCTGCATAAATTTGTACATCTCAATCCCCTCAGGTGCTCTTTTCCAGACTAAATAGCTTCAAAAGCTGTAGCCCAGGCATGTCCAAAGTCAGGCCCGGGGGCCAAATGCAGCCCATTTTCAAATTCTGAGCGGCCCACAGCCTCTTCTCCCTGCCGGCTCAGCCTGTCATGCATCCCCACCAGCTGGGTCCTCCCCATACTGGATGGAGATGTCACTTTACAGTTTTACAGTCCCTGCCTCCATCCATCTTCCCAGCCACCTGTCAAGCCTACCCACCCCCGGCTCCGTTGCTGCAGCGTCCTCCCCACCTCGTTGCATGTCCTACAGGCTTGTCCAAAGTCTGTCCCGGGGGCCAAATGTGGCTGAATGGACACCCCCACACACATTTTCACCTCACCAAATATGGCCCTCCTTGCAAAAAGTTTGGACACCCCTGCTGTAGCCTTTCCTCATAAAGGAGGTGTCCCGCCCGGTAATCATTTGAGTCACTTTCCACTGTACCATTTCCTGTTCTACTATGTCTTTTTTGAGATGTGGTGACCAGAACTGCACACAATACAGCCTTACTATCGTTTTGTACAATGGCATTATAATGTTGGCTGTTTTATTTTCAATCCCCTTTTTGATGTTCCCTAACATGGAACTGACGTTCTTCACCGCTGCCACACACTGGGTAGACACTTTCATTGAGCTGTCCACCAGCACACCATGATCTCTTTCTTGATCCGTCACGGATAGGTCAAAACACATAAGTTGATAGATATAGTTTAATTTTTGCCCAAATATGCATTACTTCACATTTTCCTACATTGTTGGTGGTGAAAACTCGCCCACCCTCTTCAGAGACTTCCAAAACCTTCCTTAGGGTAAAAGGAATTCCTAGGGAGTCTCAGAAATGAAACTTTGGGGATAGGAACGTTGCCTAATTTAAAATAGCAGTAGTATTGCTTATTAGTTGTTGTGAGGTTTTTCGGCTGTTTGGCTGTGCTCTGGAAGTTTTTCTTCCTGACCTTTCACCAGACTCTGTGGCCGGCATCTTCAGGGGGAAGGAGCTCGTGGAACAAGGAGTTTCTCTCTGTGGTCTGGGGTATTGTTTATTTGCATTAGCCATGTACCTTTGCAGGTAGTTAGTGGGATATAAAAAGAACATAAAAGCTACTGGGATATAAAATGGACATATTAAAATCAAAAGGAGAAAGATAACTATCATATAGATAGACAGATACCAAAAATAAACAGGTAAGTCTGCAAAGAATTATGATTTTGAAACTACATTTAAGATCATTTTAATTGCAGCTGCTAAAATTTTGCAGACTATGCCGCAAAAAATAATAGAATAGTCAAATTGGAAGGAGCCTGTAAGACTGTCAATACTAAGCCCCTGCTCCATGTAGGAATATGAAACTAAGGATATCTGCCAGCTGATTGTCCAAATTTCTCTTGAATGCCTCCCATGTTGGAGTGCTCATCCCCTCTCGAGGTAATTGATTCCACTGCAATCACCTGTTTAGTTCAGTCTGCAAGAAAAGATACATAAAATTCTACCTCAGAAAAGACAAATGGACACTTGGTGCACATCTCTGTAGACAGACCAAAACATGGACAAGTGTTTCAATATGGTCACTACATGGGGACGTATGAGTTTATAATGGAATTCTTCTGAAACAACCCTCAAGTAATGCAGAAATTGTTCACCAGAAAAGACCCTTCAGTATGTAGGAACCATTCATGCTTTCCATTGTACTTAAACAGCCACTTAAAAATCAGATATAACAAGGAAAAGACTTTTTTTTTAATTTTTTATTTTATTATTTTGCATACTATATACAAACAAAATTCAATAGTATTAAGGGTCACATTAGACTACTAATACAGACCAGAATCTAGAGTAGACAGCTCCTGTCCCCTTATCTATTACTAATACAGAGGTATTGGTGATTCCACCTTTGAACAGCCATCTGCAAGACTTCCAGACTTAGTGTCACTTTTTAACGTCTTTATGACTATTTTGCCCTTTATTCATTTAACTGCTTCTGGGCCCAGCTGTATATCATCTTCCAGCTCTCCTTTACATAATTCCTTGGGTGGTCTCGCAGCGCCTCTGAGAGCATATCCAGTTCTGCAATGTCCAGTAACTTTTTCAAGAGTTCAGCCTTTGTTGGTATTTCGGTTATTTTCCATTTCTGGGCCCAGAGCAGTCTAGCTCCCGTATATATGTACAAGAGAATATATTTTATTTTTTTTGTCAACAATCTCTGGCATTATATTCAACAGTAACGTTTCCGGTCTGAAATTTAATTTAATTTGTACAATTTCTTGTGCCACTTTCCAAGTCTGCCGCCAGAATATCTGAGCTTGATCACATGACCACCATGCATGATAGTAAGTCCCTGGATTCTTTCTACATTTCCAACAAACATTATTAGACCCTTTTGACATTTTGGCTAGTTTTACCGGAGTCAGATGCCACCTGTGAAACATTTTAAATATATTTTCTTTGAGACTAACAGGTTTAATTAATTTGTGACTGTCTTTCCACATTTTAGTCCAGTCATCAATATCAATATTATATTTAAAATTTTGAGCCCATTTAATCATTCCCTCCTTCACTCTTTCATCCTCCAGTTCATATTCTAATAAATATGTGTACATTTTTGATGATTCCCTCATTTGTATATATCCAGAGTTCATCCACCCGTGTTTTCCCTTCAAAAAACCCATACATTTATCTTTTTGTATCTTGATTCTAGTTTTGCCATAGACCACCAATCTGTTGCCAAGCCCAATTTCTCCAATTCTGTTTTCTCTTTCATCTCCTTCTCTTTAGTCAGCAATTCTTGATACGTAAGTAGTAAAGCCTTTTGGTTTATTGTTTTTAGAGTAAAGGCCTCTATAGGTGCAACCCATTCTGGAATTTTTTTATAGTTCTGTGTTTGAAATTTTTGCCAAACTAAGGAGAGTGCTTTCCTTATTATATGGTTTGAGAAGTGTGCCTGCTCCTTGATTCCCCCATACCACACATATGCGTGCCAGCCCATTCTTAAATCCTGGCCTTCTAATTTTAGTATTCTTTGGTTCCCAAGTGTTATCCACTCTTTTATCCAAACCAAGGCGCATGCTTTATAATATAGTAACCAGTTTGGTAGCCCCGTCCCTCCTCTTTCTCTTAGATCTTGTAATGTTTTGAGTTTTATTCTTGGTCTTTTCCCTTTCCAGATAAATTTTGAGATCAGTGTGTCTAGTTCTTTGAAATATTTAAAGTTTAGTATAATTGGTAGATTTTGGAAGAGGAATAGCAATTTTGGGAGGACTGACATCTTGATTGTTGCGATTCTTCCCATCATTGATATTTGCAACTTGTTCCAATCGTCCAAATCTCTCTTTATTTCTTTCTGCATTAAGAGATAGTTTTCCTTCATTAGATTGCTTGTTTTTTTGGTGATCATAATCCCCAAGTATCTTATTTTTTGGACTTCCTGAAATTTTGTTTTAAGGCTCAGTTCCTCCACATCTTTTTTGTGCATGTTTTTAGTCATGAATTTTGTTTTGCTGTAGTTTATTTTTAGGCCTGCCACTGCTCCAAATTCTGGCTGTGCTCTGGAAGTTTTTCTTCCTGACCTTTCACCAGACTCTGTGGCCGGCATCTTCAGGGGGAAGGAGCTCGTGGAACAAGGAGTTTCTCTCTGTGGTCTGGGGTATTGTTTATTTGCATTAGCCATGTACCTTTGCAGGTAGTTAGTGGGATATAAAAAGAACATAAAAGCTACTGGGATATAAAATGGACATATTAAAATCAAAAGGAGAAAGACAACTATCATATAGATAGACAGATACCAAAAATAAACAGGTAAGTCTGCAAAGAATTATGATTTTGAAACTACATTTAAGATCATTTTAATTGCAGCTGCTAAAATTTTGCAGACTATGCCGCAAAAAATAATAGAATAGTCAAATTGGAAGGAGCCTGTAAGACTGTCAATACTAAGCCCCTGCTCCATGTAGGAATATGAAACTAAGGATATCTGCCAGCTGATTGTCCAAATTTCTCTTGAATGCCTTCCATGTTGGAGCGCTCATCACCTCTCGAGGTAATTGATTCCACTGCAATCACCTGTTTAGTTCAGTCTGCAAGAAAAGATACATAAAATTCTACCTCAGAAAAGACAAATGGACACTTGGTGCACATCTCTGTAGACAGACCAAAACATGGACAAGTGTTTCAATATGGTCACTACATGGGGACGTATGAGTTTATAATGGAATTCTTCTGAAACAACCCTCAAGTAATTGTTCACGCAGAAATTGTTCACCAGAAAAGACCCTTCAGTATGTAGGAACCATTCATGCTTTCCATTGTACTTAAACAGCCACTTAAAAATCAGATATAACAAGGAAAAGACTTTTTTTTGATGGTATATAAATTAGTTTAATGTTTGATATGCAAGCTATTCTAATAAATTTATTGCCTTGCCATAGCCAATGGTTAATAGTTGGTGAAGTGATAGTTCGAAAGTAGGTATTTTGGACTTAGTATCTACCATTCATTTGCTGTTATGTTATTCTTGCATAACAAAAGGCAATGGACCTGAAGGAGCTAAATCCAGCTATAGCTAAAGTTTGGTTTAGTTCTTTGGTGGTGGAGCAAGAACCCAGGAGTTTGATTCGCCATTACATTAACTGTTTGAGATATCATTGCTTTTTTCCCTTGCTTTAATTCACCTCTAGATGTTCCTTTGAGCATTACTTCTCAGACCTGCTATACTTTGCGATAATAATACTGCATCATCTACATATAATAGAGCTGAAATCAGTTTCAGGAAAAGCTGGAGACATTAAGTGGTAAACAATATTGGGCCTAAAACACAGCCTTGCTTAAGCCCTTTGTGGATGACACAAAAGGTTTAAGCCCACTGGTAGTACTCCATGAATTACTATAAAGACATTTAATTTTGTCAGCCATAGTTGCAGGGGAGTAATTTCCCCCAAAGTCATGCAGAAGGTATAGAATCAAATGCAGCGTTCTGATAATAAATGCTACATAAAACTCCACCTGTTTTCCTTTTTTACATATTTATCAATAAAATGGGCAGTGATCACAGTGAACTAGAGTAGAGATGCTTAGCGCATAGAGCTTACCTATTACATACAGCAATCTGTTTGGGTGATAATTGGTAGGATCTCTTTTATATGCTTGTGTGTGTGTGTGTGTGTGTGTGTGTGTGTGTGTGTGTGTGTGTGTGTGAGAGAGAGAGAGAGAGAGAGAGAGAGAGAGAGAGAGAGAGAGAGAGAGAGATTATGGATGTGGCTCAACTTGTCCCATTTGCTCTATGAGGGAGAATAAAACTTCCAGCAAGAAAAGCCACCAGATGGTGTTGGCTTTTTTAAAGCTTTGGAAGCAAAACAACTCATTCCTGGTGCTTGATTGTTTTGCAGTTGAGGAAGTAGACTTTCAGTGGTTCAATTTACTGAAACTGATGGCCAACCGGGAAGATTTTCCATTAGTATTGTTGTTTGGTTTGGTACACTGAGGATTAGAATCAGAAAATAATATCTTAGCTATGCATTGGGACCAAGAGCTTACATTGGGAATGAGCAGGCATTAGCCATTAAACCTGTTATTGTGAGCCAAAAAAGACCAGTATCCCTATCACTAGAAGCCTTTATCAGAGTTTGCCAATCAGTTTTAATTGTGTGTTGCTTTTTTTCCTTAACCAATAATTTATTTGTCCACTAGCAACGTACTCATCTTACAAGGGTTGCAAGTGTCTAATTTCATAGAATTATTAGCAGCACAAGCTGATGGCGATCAGCTTCCACTGCATTAATTAGTGTAAACAAGATTTGGGCCACTGTGTTGTTCTATAACACTCAGAGTAAAGACCACCGAAGAAACGGAACATGATCCCTTGAGAATGGAAAAAAAGAACACAGGAGGAAACCAGCCTAGAGGAAGAGGATGAGCCTGTAAAGCAATATTAAGGATCCCATTTTGGACAAAAGCCTCCCTTGGAAATGTGGACATAAGTTGGTAGACGAGAAGTCTTGAAGTTGTGGGAAATACTTGGTGTGTCTTTTCTGTGCCTCATACCAATATGTTTGCCTTTCTTCTTTAGGAGAACGGAGAAGAAAACCTATTTGCACCAGAGAATCTGATCAACTCATGGTGTCTGACCAAAGATGTGACCAACTTCCCCAGCCGGATCCAATAACTGAGTTGTGTAATACAAATTGTGAATTAAGGTATCTACTGGACTGTTAAATACCTTGTATTTTAGGGCTGGTCATCTCCTCTGATAGGTGTTTTATGCCTGATTCCAGCAGATGCTAAAAACCAAAGTCAAAAGTTTTGCAGTTTCTGTTTAGTGTGTGAAGTATATCCGAGCCTTAACCTTTGTGTGTTTCTGCTAAGTAGACAGCCCATTTCATGGACAAATGGACCATATTACTCCATCAGCCTCTCCTTTACTTATATTAGTGCTTTAACCTTGCCTGCAGCCAAGAGGAGTAGCTTTCTGAGATGCAATAACTGTCTTTTTTGCCCAGATAGACTATAAAACTGAAGGCTGAGACTACCGCTCTATGTGTAACAAAATGCAACCTGCTTAGCCTGGGTATCCTTCAGTTACATGACTAGATGGCCCTTTTAGATCAACAAGGGCACAATGTTAGATGTACTCAATAAGTCTCCCCACAATTTATCTCCTGGACATGTTTTTTTACCGAGAAGAATTTATGGGATAAAGGAAGGATTACAGGAAGGTTAAGTGCTGGAGTCAGGAAGGGTTTGGCTGCCTCCCCCATAATCTCTAGTTTCTCCTTACCAGATACCATTTCCCCAATCGTTCCCAAAATGTAAACCCAGATCTACCCCAGTCACAAATTACACATTAGTGACCATTTTAAGCATTTCAGCTAAGCAATTTCCCTAGACATTCTCTTAGGAGATGCAAAAAGCTCCCAACAAAGAATGAATTTTGCAGATAAAAATCTGATTTTGCATGTACTGATTCCTAATACTTGTTCCTCAGTTTCACTGTGTTTGCCTCTGTTAGCAGCTCATCCATGTAATGAGACTCTGCGTGTGATCTTCCCGATGTTCTTAGGTTTCAACTCCCCTTGAACCTATTCACAGACATAGGCACATGTTGATTGGTGAGGAATTATAGGCGCTGTCTCTTCTATTTCTCCAGGGGCTTCTGGAAGGCTCACCTCTAGTTCCAGGTCCAGTGCTACTGCTGGCTCTGGACCTACTGAGAATGGATAAAGACTGATGCCTTCCTCACAAAGATATGAGTTCCCCCATTAGTGTTGTTTTCACTGAAATCTGTCTTCCTGCCTAGAAGGCTGGCGAAGCCTAGCAATTCCTCAAGACACCCATTGCTCAAGACGTCTTTGTTGTGGCCTTGCTACTATATTGGTGCCCCGTTTAGTGGAATTTCCTCCACCAGAAAGGCCTATTTGACACATACTGTGCTATTATCTGGTTCCACACAAAATGATTTCCATTCCCTAAGGTTTTAGTAGTTAAGCCATGGTGGTTTGTTGCTATCTTTAGTGCACCCCATCACCCAATGGGACAAATGCTAAGAAAAAGAAGGTTTTGTTGCTATCACTTTTTACAATCCTGTACTTTTAATTTTATCATTATCATGTCATGATAAGTGATATTATTTTTATTTCTTGAGGCATCTTGAAAATGTTCCACTTGTAGGGTAGCATGTGATGGATTAATGGATGGATAGATAGATAGATAGATAGATAGATAGATAGATAGATAGATAGATAGATAGATAGATAGATAGATAGATAGATGTTGTAAACCGCCCGGAGTTCCCCCCCAGGAAGATGGGTGGTATATAAGTGCCATAATAAATAAATAAATAAATGTGGAATCCAACATGGTGGTGCAATGAAAAACATGTGAAGGAAAAGAAACTTCCCACCTAGATCAATTCTTAAGGCTCACTTTTTTAACACTAGGTAAAATTTTCCACACATACTGAATGTTCAGAGACTGAACAGTTTGGAAATCAGTAGGAATTGCTGCTAAATACCTTTGCCTTCTTTTGTCTTCAGAACTTCGTACCTCCATAGAACATAAAGGACACTTTACATTTAAGAACTTAAACTCCACAACATCAATATCCACTGCTGTTCTCCACCATCTGTGAGGAAACAGAAATATTTTCTATCCTTGTCTTGAGTTTTGGCATCCAGCACCCTATATGGCCAAGTTCTCCCAAGGACAATCCTCCTCCCCTTTTCTCGTAGCAACTTGTCACAGGAAGACGTTTGAGGTTCAGATAATTTCCTGGTGTCAACATATGGGTGCTTGTCCCTTTTCGCTCTTTCCAACCACTTTCTGAGTCCACAATCATAGTTGTTCTTGTGGAATGAATTTTGGGTTACAGTTTCTGACAAATGCAACCAGCTGTGTGGTGACATTAAAATCCTGTTAAATACCCTTGGCCCTGCTTCAGAAAGTTACAAGGAAAATTAGGTTTGGATGCTGAGTGTCAAACAGCAGTAGTTACAGAAATGGGATCATTCCTGTGAATATATGGATTTCATAAGTATACAAATGCTCCTGTTTTACCTTAGAATTGTTGAAGGGATGTGGAACAGGGGCAGGAAAATTGTTTGAGTGGTGGTTTTCTTGTGGGGAGGGGTTGTTTGGTTTTTTGCAGTGTTTGTAGGTGAGAAGATGCACGGAGACATGGAAGTGTAATTTTGAGGAGAGGATATTTGATGCTAATAGTGGTGTAATTTCCAGTCATGCTAAAAATTTGCCTAGGGAACTTAGCTGAAGTGAAGTGGTTTCCCTCTTGCGTACTTCACTGTCATTACTGGCCATTATGTCAGCTGCCCATTATGGATCAGATGCTGTTTGAAGCCGCCTGCTCTGGATCAGACGCTTCGGGGTGGACACTGTCAGTCTGGTTTCTCCACTTTCAGACACATAACGTGCAAAAAGAAATACCATCCGCTGCAAGTTATCCTTCAAGGAAAAATAGACGGGGAGTCTGGCCCAGGGCATAGAATTTATTTATTTATTTATTTTAGAGTATTTTTACCCCACCTTTCTCCTTGGAAAAGGACCCAAGGCAGCTTACAGTAAATAAGGGACAATATACAGTTCAGTACATTTAAGACATGTTCAAGTATTGAGAACAGGGAATTGAGGGACATCTTATAGCATTAATAGACAACATTACATTAAAGCAACAAGAGAGCGCAGCAGATAAAAGGAGAGCAAAGTTTAATGTAAAGTTATGAGTGATGGAAACTAACATTGAAAACATAGTGTCAATGAAATCACATAAGTTATAAACACAAAGTCTATGCGATCCTATAGATTCTTATAAAAGACACATACAGTGGTACCTCGGATAACGACGGTAATTTGTTCTCCAAGGTTACTCATTATCCGAATCACGTCATTATCCGAAACACGGTTTCCCATAGGAATGAATGGGAAAACTATTAATCCGTTCTGGAGCCTAGGAAAAAGGCACATACACCTGGTTGTTTTGCTCAAAACTCTTTATAAAGTGTACTTTAAAGGTACAGATGCAGTGACACCCGGGATAACTCTTTTTTACGGATGCATGCTGGAAATTCGTTATCCAAGGCAGCCCATAGGAAAATCCATTATCTGAGGCAGCCCATAGGGAAAATTCGTTATCAGAGGCAGTCCTATACCCGGAAATGTGCAGTCGTTATCCAAAAAAATTGTTATCCGGGGCAGTTGTTATCTGAGGTACCACTGTAATAGGTAGTCCATCATTCAGGGAAAGCTTGCCTGAAGAGAAAGGTCTTTACCTGTTTCCGGAAAGACAGCAGAGATGGGGCAGTCCTGGCCTTCAGTGGGAGGGGGTTCCAGAGTCTGGGCACAGCACCTGAGAAGGCCCTTTCATGGGTTCCCACGTGACATACCCGTGAGGGTGGCAGGATGGAGAGAAGGGCCTCTCCTTATGACCTTAACACCAGAGTTGGTTCATACTGTGAGATTCTATCTTTGAGGTAGCTGGGACCCAGGTCATACAGTGCTTTGTAGGTCACGGTAAGCACCTTGAATTGTGCGCCATAGCTGCTTGGCAGCCAGTGGAGCTGTTTTAATAGGGCTTTAATATAATCTCTGTTCCCCACCCCAGTCAGCAGTCTGCCAGCTGCATTTTGGAATCATTGCAGTTTCCTGAGACTTATCAGCAGTAGCCCCACATAGAGCGCATTACAGTAGTCTAACTGGGATGTCACTAGGGCATGTGTCTCTGTGGCCAGAGCTGGTTTCTGAAGAAAGGGGCGTAACTTGCGTACTAGACTTAATTGTGCAAATGCACTCCTTGCCACAGCCATGACCCAGGCATCCAAACTCAAGGACGAGTCCAAGAGCACCCCCAAGCTGCATACCTATTTTTTTCAATTGGAGGGTGACCCTATCCAGTACAAGTTGTATCCCTATCCCTTGTTCCCCTTTCAACTGACCAGGAGCTCCTCTGTCTTATCTGGGTTTCGTTTCAATTTGTTCATCCTCATCCAGTTCATTACTGCAGCTAAACACTCATGTAAAGTTGAGATAGTAGCTCCCTTAGAATCCGGAGGTGATGAGAGGTAGAGCTGGGTATCATCGGCATACTTGTGGCACTTAACTCCAAAAGACCTGATACTGTAATCTCCCCCAGTGGTTTCATGTAGATGTTAAATAACATAGGAGACAGAACAGAACCCTGGGGAAGGACCTGAGCCACTTTAATGCAGTACCACCAATTCCCATTTCAGAGAGACGAGTCAGGAGGATGCCATGGTCTATAGCAGTGGTTCTCAACCTGTGGGTCCCCAGATGTTCCTGAACTGCAACTCCCAGAAGTCTTCACTAGCTGAGCTGGTCAGAATTGCACTGGTCTAGAGTGTCAAAAGCAGCTGAGAGGTCTAGTAAAACCAAAAGGGACACAGATCCCCTATCAATTTTTCTGCGCAAGTCATCTACCAATGCAACCAGTGCCATCTCAGTCCCATAGCCAGGCCTGAAACCAGATTGAAATGGATCCAGGTAGTTTATAACATCTAGAAACCTCTGGAGCTGCGAGGCACAACCTACTCTAGGACTTTCCCTAAGAATGGGATATTCTATACCTGTTGGTAATTGTTCAGTATCATTGGATGTAAGGAGGGCTTTTTAAACAGTGGCTTTACTATTGCCTCCTTTAAGCATGCTGGAATCCTGCCCTGTTGTAAGGAGGCATTCACTACTCTTCCTAACCAGTCTGCCATGCCTTCTCTCGAAGCTTTTATGATCCATGATGGGCAAGGACCCAACACACATATCGTGGCCCTCACCTCCCCAAGGGTCCTGACCACATCATCCAGCTGTAGGAGCTGAAAGTCATCCATTAATACAGGACAAGCAAGGTGGGGCATTTTATTGACAGCCTCTGCATCAACAGCAGCATCCAAGGTAGCCCAGACCGGTTCAATTTTGCCTGCAAAATGTTGTGCAAATTCTTCACAGTGAGATACAGAGTGATGTGGTTTAAGCTATTCCATGGTTTAAAATCTCAGGTGTAGGTCTCAAATAACCAATTTCCTAGATTCAAAATGTCTATTAACATTTCCCAAAACATGAGGTCTATAGTACTAAAGTGAAAGATACAGGTCCAAGGTAAAGCAGATGTCTTGCATACAGAAGATTACAGATTCATTACTTGACATTTCCAGTTTGCGAGTTGTAAAATAACTTTACCTGCGACCCTAGGAAGCTGCTTCCATTAGAGTAGGTGGCACTAGGTTAAATGGACAAACAACTTGGGATGGGTACATAATTTCTATGCTGTGTGGTGACATAAAAACTGGTTTGTGTTTTAAGATTAGGCAGCAACTATTCGTTCTGCTTCTGTTTTTCCTTTTCTGTTGTTAGCTTTTTCTTTCAGTGGCTGACCTTGCTAACCTGTGCTCTTGGCAATATACATAGGTGGCATGTTTCCAGAAAGAGTGAATGCACTGCACAGTGTGGACTGGGATACCAGATCTTGGAGCTCTCCTGCACAAAGTACAGCAAGATAGATGGGAAAATGGAGAAATACGATGACCGGTACTGCAGTGGCATTCCCAAACCAAGCTCTAGGGAAAAATGTTCAGCAGACTGTAGTGCGGGAGGATGGCGTTACTCAGCTTGGACAGAAGTAAGTTGGTGCTGTATAGAAAAGATGCAGCAAGGTCAGTGGGGTATCAAAAAGGGTTAATAAGGTCAGAGCCATTGATTGCAATGAGGAGCTTAAATTCTCCACCAATCGTGATTTCGAACTGAGGAAAACTCCCTTCTGCAACCAGCATGCCATCTTGAAATGTATTATTTTGCTTTGTTAACTGCACAGTTTGTTGTGGCTTTGCTTAAAACACAGAGAGGCAAGGCACTACGCAGAGGTGACCCCAGTCATCTTTCTGTGTGTGCGTGTGTGTGTGTGTGTGCGTGTGTGTGTGTTGTGTCATTATAGTCATGACTGACCCTTTGTGACCCCATGTCCATGGAGTTTTCTTGGCAGGAATACTGGAGTGGCTTGCCAGTTCCTACTCCAGGCACCTACAGCACCTGGTATTCCCTGCTGGTCCCCCATCCAAGTATTGACCAGGGCCGACCCTGCTTAGCTTCCGAAATCAGGCAAGATCAGATGTGGTTAGGGCATCTAGGCAGCTTTCTAGCTCCTCAGAGTTTACTAGGCCCATAAGGCATCCTCTGCCTCTAGACAGAAAATGGTTCCTTTAAAATTAAAAACCAAAAGCTGGGATTCTCAAAACATCAAATTTGGCCTTCCATACTACGCAGTAGCCTTTCTGCATTCCAGCCCCATCATTGCTTTCCAATTGAATTGTAGAGTTGGAGGAAGTCTTGCAGGCCATGTGGTTCAGATCCTTCCTTAGTTGAGGCAAGAAATCAAGAGGTAAAGGATCCCCAAGGATTAGAAGCAATTATGAGTATAATGTGCTTCAACTGATGTGGCTTGCAGATTGCTCCAGGAAGAACTCTGAAACTTAAGTTCAGCACTGGCAGGCAAGCCGCCCTGAATGACAGGTCTGTTGATCAAGGTGACTAACCTGCTTCGGCTTGCTGAGCATCCATTAAATTCTCTTTAAAATGCTGCAAAGGTCCTTAGTCTTCTGGGTGAAGAAGGTATACATTCTAGGTCACGCACCGGAACTGCCTGCAATTAGTGGTCAGTGTGGAGAGAATGTAGAGAGAGAACATTTTAAAAATAACTGGTCTAATGAGACTCATGGCCTTGTAACTACCATGCCTGAAATTCTTGCCCATCTCTACTTGTAATATTTTATTGTAATCTTGAACATCTTTTCCTACCTGTTTTCCTATCTAGAATTCTAATAGAATATTGTCTTAATATATCCATATCCATAAGAGTGACTAAAGGGATTGGCAGATGGGGCGGGAAGAGACTTCATCTGTATTAAATTTTGTACCCATGAGTTCTCTCTGCTCAACAGGTCTATTTTTAGTTGTCATAGTTTGTTTATTAGGGTATGGCAATAGATGGAAATGACTGCCATTTTCATGATCACAGAAAATGTAAGAAAATTGCATAGAAAAGGCCAGATAAAGCTGTCCATTTCCTAGATGGGAGAAAACTTTGTAGCAGCTGCCATTAGGAACTTCAGCTCCAATCCCAATTTTATCTCTAGAGTCTCTTTCAGGGCTCCAGGACCAATCCACAGTTGAAGGTAGATGTTCTGCTAGCCTCATCGTAGAGAAGAATTAACCTTCTGGCTGTGTGCTAACTCTTTAACTTTCCTTCTTCTTTAAAGTGCTCAAAGAGCTGTGGTGGAGGCACCAAGCGGCGCAGAGCGGTCTGCATGAACACCTTCAACGATGTTCTGGAGGACAGTAAGTGCAGTCAGCACGAGAAGGTGACGGTGCAGCCATGCAACGAGCTGTCGTGCCCACAGTGGGAAACCGGCGATTGGTCAGAAGTAAGAGGCTTCTTTCTGCTCCGGTTGTGGACGGGGGTAGTCGATGTCGGTCGCAGGTCAGCTGCAGTGGCCCTTAGCTCCTGGTTTAAGGTGCATCGCCCAAATGAGTCACGATCCAGTCCATTTTACCCAGTGCGTTGTTAGTCTGTGGAACTCCCTGCCACAGGAGGTGGTGATGGCGTCTGGCCTGGAGGCCTTCAAAAGGGGATTGGGCAGATTCCTGCAGGAAAAGTCCATCACAGGTTCCAAACCATGAAGGAGATGTGTAATCTCCAGGCTTAAAACCAGGGTACTTCAAGGGCCAGATGCAGGGGAGTGGCATCAGGAGACAGATATCTAGTCTCGTGCGCTCCCAGATGCATCTGGTGGGGCCACTGTGAGATACAGGAAGCTGCACTAGATGGACTTTTGTCCTGATCCAGCATGGCTCTTCTTATGTTGTTATTTTCTTAACTGGAATAAGTCACTCTGTAGCTCCTTTTACTTATAGTTAGCACATCTCATTCATTGATTTCAGTTAAGATGAAAACATGATTGATTTTCAGGGAGGTGTGTCTGGAACCAATCTAGTATGCTTCTTTCTGCTCGAGACTGAGGTGTGTGACATCCCCCCCCAAAACCCTAAAAAATAAACAGTTCTGTTTTATAAGGGGAGAAAACTATCGATCCAGCCACCCTCACTATCAGTCGATGATCCTTATCTATGAAATCTATTTGTATGACAGATTTATTTTCCTCCTTGACAGCTGAGTAAGATGAGCTGGCATACCGGCACTCCCTTCTGGCCTGTCTAAAGGCTTGTGCTCAGCAGGCACAGAAAGAACTTACTGAAATACATGTCCACAAAAGGAATGTCCTTCTTTTATATCCTTACCCAGCCTTTCTTTGTAGTCCAAACCTGTCCACGTAACATTTCTCTACATTGGCCGTATGGTTGGGCAGGCCACCCACTGGGCAGACCATCTGGCTCCAGCCACGGTCAGGGCTTTCAGAGGCCCGAGATGGTCCCTCCCATCCTTAAAATGTCCTCTTGGTCTTATGAATATTTTCCAGTTGCTCTGAATTTAGACAAGTCACCTACGTTGGTGTTTTCTTGCTACAGTGCCTGGTAACCTGTGGGAAAGGGCAAAAGCACCGGCAAATCTGGTGCCAGTTTGGAGGCGAGCGACGGAACGACAGGCTTTGCAGTGCTGAGACGAAACCAGAGTCCATCCAAACTTGTCAGCAGCAGGAATGTGCCGCGTGGCAGGTTGGACCATGGGGACAGGTATGGGAAGCCGTTCTGTTCCTTGCTTTTTGCTGCCACCATGATTTTAATGAGCTCTCATATATATATAAAACATTTTAGCACTATTTTTTAAAAAACGTGATTCTTTATTTATTTATTTATTTATTTATTTATTTATTTATTTATTTATTTATTTATTTATATGCTGCCAAGCTTAATTCAAAGAACAACTCCAGACAGTGTACAAGGAAAGTTAACGCAATGAAATAAAAAGAATTTTTTCATATATTAAATAAACGTAATAAACATACAGAGTAAGCAAATCTTAATAGGGAGTCATGTAGGTGTCGAGTAACCTGCAGCACTACCGAAAGCCTCACGGTAGAGCCAGGTCTTCAAAGACTTCCTAAACATTGCCCCAGATGGAGCCAAACAGATTTTAACTAGCAATCTGTTCCAAAGTGCCAAGGTGGCCACGGAGAAAGCCTGGTTTCTCGTAACAATTTTGGGGGCTTCCCTAGGGGTGGCCACTTTGAGTGCCAGAACTAAAGAAGATCTAGTTCAGTAGTGGCGAACCTTCAGCACTCCAGATGTTTTGGACCACAACTCCCAGAATTCCAAGCCTATAATTGCCAATGACAAGGGACTGTGGGAGTTGTGGTCCAAAACATCTGAAGGGCCGAAGTTTGGACATGCCTGATCTAAAGGATAGGCACTCTCTCATATATTCAGGTCACAAACCATGGAGGGTTTTATAAGTTAAAACCATCCCCTTGAACCTGATCTGGGATGCAACAGGTAGCCAGTGCAGGTGAGCCAGTATGGGAGTGATGCGGTCATATTTGCTTGCGCCAACTACCAGCCTGGCTAACACGTCCTGCACCCGCTTTAGTCTACGGATCAGATTCAAGGGTAACCTCATGTAGAGCATGTTGCAGTAGTCAGCCTGGGAAATCACCAATGCATACACAACTGCTCTCAGGGAGGTCTCATCAAGAAAGGGTCAAATCTTGTAGTAAACCTACAAGGTGAATAAAAGGAATGGAGCAAACTAAGACGCCAACAAGAACACGGCAGAAACAGAGCTTGGAAAAGTTACCTTTTTGTACTATGTCCCCAGATCCCTAGGTAACTCTTCAAAGTGATGGGTTGAAGAGATCATGAAATAGCAGTTCCAACAGCCCCATGTCCACACTAATCCATGTATGAGAGATGCTAATATAGCACTTCAATACCTTTTACAATTTGGTCTTCATTACTTGGACACTTTGAGCCTGAATTTAACATGGATGCAGTTGGGGAGCAAAGGGGCAGGCCTAGATGCACCCCACTCACTTCTAAGGTATCCTTGCTACTGCAAGTGTTGGTGCTAAAATATATAAATTTAGCAATGCCGTCCTATACAATAGATCAGTCTGGCCCAGACAAATGACAGGCCCTTTGGGGGAACTTGAACTTAGATTTCACAATTCCTGCTCAAACACAGTAACCACTTTACCATTTGTTTGTTTGTTTATTTATTTTATTTATTGGATTTTTATACAGCCCATCTGGCAGAGAGGTCACTCTGGGCTGTTAAATTATATATTCTTTTAGGCTGGTATTATTGGCCTTCCAGGTGTCAGTGACAACTTGAGGTGGTCTGAGACTGAGATCGTTCAAAGGTGTGCTATAGGACAAGAAACCTTTTCATGCTCTGCCAGGATGCTGTAGTCCCTTAAATAACTTAAAACAACTTTAAAATTCCCCACCCCTTACTGGAGAGCATGTGTTTTTGCATTAACCTCCTACTTCTAACCCATCTCTGGCCAACCAGGAGCTCTGCTTCGAAGAGCCAATAGAGAGTTGATGGTTATAAGCAAGAGGGAGGTGCCCATCCCATGGCGCTCTTTGTTTGAACTGTCAAGTCCAGCCCCTTTGGACCATGCTGCTTTGTGCCTCCCAAGAAGAAGCCTGGCATCCATCTTGCTAAGTGAACTTTTAAGAACTCTCTCCTGGCAAATTACATCCCTTGCCATGTTTGGACTGTTATACCTGCTTTGAAAAAGAGGGCTTGTGCTCTCGAAAGCTCAGCAACTTTTTTTTCTACTAGCAGCCTATGAAGGTATCACCCATATTCTAGTTTTGATTTTGTTCGTTTTTAGGGCTGCGCGGCTCCAAACTTCTTTTTCCCTTAAACAGGTAGCTTAATGAGAATAACCTCAGGAACAGGGCAGGTTTTGATTAAGGCGATTTACACGGAGCTATGAGTGACTTGAAAAAGAAAATTCATGTTGTCCTTTAAATGTTTAAAAACTACATACGGAGCGAGGCTTTACCACCGACACCCCCCCCCCATGATAGTCCTCATTCACAGTCTGATGCAGCCGTGGGCTGTGGTTTAGCAGTGCATTCAAAGCAAGTCAGTGGCTTAACCTGCCCAGACCACACAAACGTCTCCTCAGCAGGTCTCGCCTTCCTGTCCTGATCATGTTCCATTAAGATTGTTGCTGTTGTCGGTTTGGTGAGGAAATGTGACAGAGATTAAATGAGATTCATAACCCACAGAACGGTAAATGATTTAAACACTTGCACATGTATATTTGAAGGGAATAAATGAAGCATGCACGATTCCTGCGGAAGCAGCTGATTTTAACTGTTTGACCTAATTTGAAATGGAAGGGGCTGAAGTGGGAGAAAGAGGCCCATTTGTTTTAAACTGCCATAGATTGGGCACATGACATTTGGCACGCTGAACTTCCTTCCCTCTAAATAATGGATTTAGAATTAGTGCCGCTGGGCCACAAAGCCTGCTGCACAGGGTATAAACCCTACAGCCCACCCCTAAGAACATAAGAAGAGCCATGCTGGATCAGGCCAAAAGCCCATCTAGTGGCCCCACCAAATGCATCTGGGAGTGCAGGAGACTAGATATCTGTCTCCTGATATCACTCCCCTGCATCTGGCCCTTGAAGTACCCTGGTTTTAAGCATGGAGATTACACATCTCCGTCATGGTTTGTAACCTGTGATGGACTTTTCCTCCAGGATTCTGTCCAATCCTTTTTGAAGGCATCTAGGCCAGATGCCATCACCACATCCTGTGGCAGGGAGTTCCACAGACTAACAACATGCTAGGTAAAAAAAAAAATTTTATCTGTTCTCACTCTCCCAACCCTTAGTTTGAGTGGATGTCCCCTAGTTCTGGTATTTCGTGAGAGGGAGAAGAGTGTCTGTCCCTCTATCCAGTTTACTCATGCCCTGCATGATTTTTGTACATCTCAATCATATCCCCCCTCAGGCACCTTTTTTCCAGACTAAAGAGCCCCAAATGTTTTAGCCTTTCCTCATAAGGGAGATTCCCCAGCCCAGTAATCATTTTAGTCGCTCTCTTCTGCACCTTTTCCAGTTCCACTATGTCTTTTTTTTAGATGCAGTGACCAGAATTGTACATAATACACAATACTCAGATGCGGCCTTACTATTGTTTTGTACAATTGCATTAATATGTTGGCTGTTTTATTTTCAATCCCTTTTTTGATAATCCCTAGCATGGAATTGGCCTTCTTCACCGCTGCCACACACTGGGTGGACACCTTCATGGAGCTGTCCACCAACACGCCAAGATCTCTTTCCTGATCTGTCACGGATAGCTCAGAGCCCATGAGTTGATAGATAAATACTCCTTTAGATATAATTGTCCTTCCTTCTCCTCTTGGAATGGTAGGGTTTACTGCACCCCTTCTACACACGCATGCTCTCTTTCCACAGTGCACTGCAACCTGTGGTCCGGGCTACCAGATGAGAGCTGTGAAATGTGTGGTTGGCGCCTATGTGTCTGTGGTAGATGATAATGAATGCAACGCAGCCACCAAGCCAACAGATACACAGGTAGGTGGGCAAACGCAGGCATCTGCAGCAGTCTCCGTTCTTCTAAGAATGCCATAGAGGTCATGAAGCCCCATTACAAAGGTCAAGGTTGCAGGTGGAGCCCCTGAGGGTTTTTTTGTCAGCCCACAGGCAGGGCCACACAGCCATCTGTGGTGCATTGAGGGAAGGGGGAAGAAAGAGCACTTCTACTTAATCAAAGAACCCACGGGGAGGGATGGGTCTTACGAGGCGTACAGCTAAAGCCAAGGACGGAGGGGACGTGGTAAAGTTATATGTTGGGGACAAGAGTTTTAGCCTAGATTTATTGCTGACAATTTGGCTGTTCACAAGCAGTGTGGGTTGAGGATCCTTTACTTTTCTTAGGGTATTTGTACACAACCCCTAAACTCCGCAGCAAATGGCTGCCAGCTCCGGAGCTTACAATTGTTTCCCCACCAGCTCCGGAGTTTGCAGGAAATTAAGTGCGACCACGCCCACCTAAGCACGTCCCAGCGCACTTTTCTTGTACCTGCTCTCAGAGGGTGAAAATCCCCAGGTCCGGATTTAATCTGGTGAGTGCAGGGCTCTCCTCACTTCTGTTTTTTTTTTTTTGCCTCCTGCCCCTTTAAGAGAAGGGGCGGGAGGCAAAAAAAACAAACAGAAGAGAAGGAATCAGGACGGACAACGGGGCTCCGGGCGGCTTCGGAGGTGAGCCTGCATTTTTTCCTCTCTTTCTTCCTCCCTCCCCTCACGCAGACAGGAGCAAGGAAGTGTGGAGGGGTGGGGACGCAGGAAGAGCAACGAACCCCCAAGATCCCTGGTCCGAATTTAAGTGGCCAGCAGATCTTAGGGGTCGTGTGAAAAGGACCTTATTGAGCCCTTAGAGGCCACTTGGGGCAGTTCACATAATTAAGCAACCGCACAATGCTGGTTTTTTTTTTTTAAGCATAAGAGGGGAATTTCAAGTCTCATTCACCACCTACAGTATAAACGAAATAGTTGCAGCCTCCGTTAGTTTTTCCTCCTCTCTTCAACAAACATTTTCTAATGACTAGAGAATAGAGAATATGCTAATTAAATTTGCAGATGATACCAAATTGGGAGGGATTGCGAATTCCCTAGAGGATAGGATGAAAATGCAAAAAGATCTTGACAGATTAGAGTGCTGGGCCAAAGCTAACTGAATGGATTTCAACAGAGGGAAATATAGGGTGTTGCATCTAGGTAAAAAGAATGAATTGCACAGATATAGGATGGGAGATACCTGGCTGGAAAATAGTACCTGTGAAAGGGATCTGGGAGTCTTGGTGGACCACAAATTGAACAGGAGTCAGCAGTGTGATGCGGTGGCCAGGAAAGCCAATGTGATTCTTGGTTGCATCAACAGAACCATAGTGTCTAGATCAAGGGAGGTGATAGTACCACTCTGTTCTGCTCTGGTCAGACCCCACCTGGAGTACTGTGTCCAGTTCTGTGCGCCACAATTTAAAAAGGATGATGACAACCTCGAGTGGGTACAGAGGAGAGAGACCAGGATGGTTGAAAGACTGGAAGAAATGTCATATGACGAACGGCTTAGGAAGCTGGGAATGTTTAGCCTTTCAAAAAGAAGGCTGAGGGGGGATGTGATAGCTATGTTTAAATATTTGAAAGGATGTAATATTGAAGAGGGAAGATGTTTGTTTTCCATGGCTTCAGAGACTAGGACTCGGGGCAATGGTTTCAAACTACAGGAAAAGAGATTCCATTTGAACATTAGGAAGAACTTCATGACAGTTAGAGCTGTTCGGCAGTGGAATATGGTGCCACAAAGGGTGGTGGAGTCTCCTTCTTTGGAGGTTTTTAAGCGGAGGCTGGATGGCCATCTGTCAGAGGTATTGTGATGGGGTTCCTGCATGGCAGGGGGTTGGACTAGATGGTCCTTGAGGTCTCTTCCAACTCTGATTCTATGATTCTATGACTAAAATTTCCCCTGACAGGCCACCATACCGCCACTCTCAATGAATTGCCTGCCCTTGTTCCCCTTTTAGCTTTATTCTCATTCCCTCAGCTGGGATAATCTTTGCTTTGGATGGTATGTGGTATATTTTGGTATTGTAGAACTAATTCGTAGTAGCAAAATTGTCATGCAGCTGTTTGCTAGGGCTGGTGTTTTGAAGTGGGAAGGCAAAATATGACAAGTAGATGAAAACTGTTAGATGGTAGCCTTTGGGTATATTTATTTCACAGTTTGTCAAATGCACTGGGAATATCAGGCATTAAGATAAGATAAATCTTTGGAAAATGAACTTGTAAAAGGTGATGGAAGGTGGTGTCTGCACCTTCCGTAAATGTATTATTTTAATTCCTAATCTGTGTGGAAATGCCTGTGTGGCTTATTGATATTCCATGGCAACATTTTTTAATGTTCTTATTAACCAAACAGGACTGTGAAATAGCCCCGTGTCATCTTCACCCACGTAATCCTGAGGTTAAGCAGAACAGCCACCGAACCCAGTGGAGATATGGATCCTGGACTCCTGTACGTTAAACTGGTCAGCTTAAGTTGAAAGGAGACACTTTTGCTTCCCTTGCCTTCTTAGTGCGGTGAAGGTCTTGGGCAAAGGCTTAGGTTTTCCTATTAGCATTCTTGTCATTTCCCCCCCAGTGCTCGGCTACCTGCGGGAAGGGTACCAGGATGCGATACGTCAGCTGTCGTGATGATCAGGGCTCTGTGGCTGATGAAGCCGCCTGCTTCCAGCTCCCAAAGCCATTGGCGACAGAAGTGTGCATGGTTACTCCATGTGGGCGATGGAAAGCCATGGAATGGAGCTCGGTAAGCAACTTTTGGGTTGAGGAGCAGGAGAATCTAAGGGCCCATTCAGACAAGGCAAATCACTTGGATCAGTTTGCACTGTAGGCATGGTTCTCTCTCTTCCTCCCCCCCCCCCCATGATATGGATTTACTCACTGCATTTCTATGCTAGTAGTCAGTTTTCCTTCATTATATTCCAGATAGTTTCCAAACTGTATGCACTTCTTTCGAGGTATAGACCTCGTATAGACCTTAAAAATAAATTTAGATCAGCCTCCTTTATTCAGAGTAGGATCCCAGTTTCTAGGAGCAGTGGGAAACAGAGCCTAGCTGGATTACAGAAACTGTCATTGACAGAATTTGGCTGTGGGGCTAAAGCTCTGTGGTAGAGCACCAAATTGTGGTACAGCACTCATGATTTCTGACAGTTGGCCATGCAGAAAGCATTTATGGAGCCTGTAGTCCAAAACATAACAAGTAATGTTCTGAGAAAGGAGGAAATACAAGATGATAATTTTTTACCAGCTCTTAATTTTTTCATTTGTTTTTATTTTGAATTGCTAAATGGTTTTGATTTACAGTATTTGTGTTTATTTCTTCTTCTTCTTCTTCTTTTTCTTCTTTGTTGTTGTTGTTGTTGTTGTTGTCATGTTTTAATGATTTGTCTGTTTATTTACTATTTTAAGTTGTTTAATTTTTTTCTTGTGTTTTCCTTATGTTTCTAAACCACCCAGAGTAGCTTTTTGCTGGATGGTTGTGGTAAATAAATAAATAAATAAATAAATAAATAAATAAATAAATAAGATCTCTGTCTAGAACTCAGAATTGCTGTTTGGATAGCCAGAGAGCACTTGGAGTGGGCAAGTAAAAACCTTGGACTCAGAGGACTGCAACCCCTCCTGTAATCCAAACTACCCCCAATAAAATATTCATATTAAAAGAAGTGCATTTTTTAAACCGAGAGAGTCCCCATTCTGCCCTCTAGTGGCCACATTTAAACAAAATAAAAACAATTTGGGAATATGGTGACTGTAGCGGGATGCTAGGGTCTCTCAAAACAGGGCAGAATTGTCACAATGGCCCCCAGAAGCCACACAAGAGTTGTGAAGAATCATTTTCTTTCTTTATAAAATTGTTTAAAGTTTGGAGAAGTTGGGGACCCTTGAGGAGATACATTGCTCCCTCCTCGGGATCATGTCGACAAATGGGGTGAAGCAGCTTCTTATGGTTCTGATTTTGTGAAGCCAACAAATATGTGGATTTCACCCCAGTGAAAATACTTGTGCTTAACAAACTTTTACATATCCCAAAAACATGTCTCATTGCAGCTAAGCTTAACTGTTTCTTATTTCCTTCTCTCTTCATGCAGTGTTCTGTAACTTGTGGGCAAGGTAAGGTGACGCGGCAAGTCATCTGTATAGATTACAGTGACCAGATTGTAGACCGGAGCGAATGTGACGCTGAGGATTTCCCTGCAACAGAGCAAGATTGCTCCATGCCCTCGTGCCAGCAGATCAACCCTGACTATAACAGGCCCATCCATCCTTTCCCTTACCCGGACTATCGACAGAAGAACAACCAAGGTGGGAACCTGAACCGAAACCAAGGCCGTGGTCATGTGCATGGAGGCAGCCAATGGAGAACTGGCCCGTGGGGAGCAGTAAGTATCGGGTGGGGATTTAAAACAAAATTTTTGATTGTTAGGTTGAACAGTTCTGTCCTTTGTATCCTCACTCTTTCCCAAGATCCCAGTGGAACAAATGTTCAGCTGTCGGAATTAATTATGGCAATTAGATATGCATGGATATATTTGTTATTCTACTTGGAACCACAACTTTGTTTTTTGATATGTTTTGATTCTTTACATTTGGAAATAAAAGCAAAAAAAAAGCAAAGTGTTCTGCTTATATACCGCCCCATACCACTTTAAGTAGTCTCTGGGCGGTTTACAATTTTAATTACAGTGTGCAGGCTACACATTGCCCCCCCAGCAAGCTGGGTACTCATTTTACCGACCTCAGAAGGATGGAAGGCTGAGTGAACCTTGAGCCTGCTACCTGGGATTGAACCCCAGGTCGTGAGCACAGTTTTACCTGCAGTACAGGCATTTAACCACTGCGCCATGAGGCCAAACTAGGGGGCAAATGGGTGAGATAATGGAAATAACAGTTGGGGGCCCTAGTTTCAGAAGGTCATGGCATCAGGATGGGAGTATAAATCTCCATGCTCTTGCTGTTGAGACCGTGGGCACTGTCACCATCTCTGGGGCTCTGTAAGAGACTTGTCAAGCTTGGACTACCAACCTTGGGTGGGTGGGGGGTGGATTCTAGTGACTCCCTAATGTTGTGTAGACTGTAGTCCTCTTCCTCAGACCAAGGCCTTGGTTTAATTGGAGTCTCAGTGTTTGTTTGTTTTTCTGTCAGTGTTTGGGAGTCCACACTAAGACAGGAAAGGTTCAGGTTGAAACCCCTGTGAGGCCATGAAAGCTCCTCCAGTGACTTTGAGCCAATCCTTATGCCCTCTCTCCTGTTCTTTGGAAGGTTGTTGTGAGGGAAGCATTGGAGAATCATATTATTGCTCTGAGGTCCTTGGATGAAGGGGAAGATTTAAAAAAATGCACAAAGAAGGATTCTTACTTAGGGTGGTATTGCCTGAATTCTTAAGCTTCCTGGAGAGATTAGCAAGGAACAGCAAATGAAACCTGTGATAAAATACTCCAGTGACTGTATTCCAGAAAAATAAAAAGAGGTTCTCAGCCCCTTGCTAAGGGGGAGAGAGAGAGAGAGAGAGAGAGAGAGAGAGAGAGAGAATGGGAATTATTGCTGTTATTGCTGCTGCCATACAGTCAGAACATAGGGCGCTTTTACACGACCCCTAAGATCCGCTGGCCACTTAAATTCGGACCAGAGATCTTAGGGGCTTGTCGCTCTTCCTGTGTCCCCACCCTGGCTGCTGGCTGCGTGAGGGGAGGGAGAAAAAAAAGGAAGAAAAGATTGTGGCTCACCTCCGTTCTGCCTCCGCTCTTGCTGCGGCAACATTCCTGTCTCTGTAAAGTAGCTCTTAAAGGGGCGGGAGCCAAAACAACAACAAACAGAAGCGAGGAGAGCCCCGCACTCACTATTGTTACACCGCATCAAGCAATTTTCACCCCGGAAGAGCAGGTACTTGAAAGGTGCACTGGGATGCGCTAAAGGATGCGCTAAAGTGGGCGTGGGCGCACTTAATTTCCTGTAAACTCCGGAGCTGGTGGGGAAACATTTTTAAGCTCTGGAGCTGGGAGCCATTTGCCCCGGAGTTTAGGGGTCGTGTATAAACGCCCATAATAATGCTGGTGCGAAGGAGACAGAATTGGAAGTCTCCCTGCCCACAACAGACAGACAAGACATAGATGTCCCTGTGAAGGTGGGTTTTTTTCTAAAACAGGGATGTTGAGGATGGAACAAATCTAGAACAAGCCTCCTCAGCCTTTGATAACTGTGTTTTATAGTGTTCCAGTACCTGTGCTGGAGGATTCCAACGGCGGGTTGTGGTGTGCCAGGATGAAAATGGATACACTGCCAGCAATTGCGATACAAGAACAAAACCCGATGAGCAAAGATCGTGCGAATCAGGACCCTGCCCTCAGTGGGCCTATGGCAGCTGGGGTGAGGTAAGCCACACACTATAATTTGCTTTCAGATTAATAGAGAAAAAGCAACAATGCTAACTAAAAATAAGATACCATCTACTGCCGAAAAACTGGTTAATATGTCTGGATTTCAACATGTAACCAAGGTAAAATATTTAGGTATTACTGTGACTAATCGATGCAATGCTCTATTTGAAAATAATTATGTTACTGTGATAAAAGCAATCAAGGCGGATTAGAAAGCATGGCAAACGAGTCTCCCTCTCTTTGTCTTACTCACTGAATAAAAAACATTATCAATTATATAACTATGGCTGAATAAAATGCATTATTATTTATGAAACCATACCAGGAATTGTTATTTGAGTAGTAATTTGAGGTGGAAGAGAATTGTGTTCCCAGTATTGTGTTGAAGAGATCAGTTTACAAAATCTCCTCACTATCTCAAATGGTGATTCTAGGCAGTTGCAAAAGGTAACCCTAATACTCCCCAAGTCCATATATGGGAGTTTGCCACTTGATCCTACCACACAAGGGTTCCTTTCCTTGGGCCGAGCCCTGCAATTTTCTAAAGAACTGCTGGATAGTTCAGTGGCTTAGGTCTCTGGCCCAGAGGTCAAGAGTTCAATTCCGCACAATGCCTCCTTGACAGGGAATTGACTCAATAATCCATAGGGTCCCTTCCAGCTCTGCAGTTCAAAGGCCATTATTATCCTATGTGTTCCTTCGCCCTTTGGTCTCTACATGCATAGAGCCCACTTAACATGTGTCCCATCATTCCTTCTACTCTGTTGGGACAGCAAGAGCGATCACTAAACCGTTGTACTTTTTTTGAGGAATCTTCTGTCCCACTCTGAGGTAGACCGTCATTCAAGCCTGTTGCTGGAACTCAAACTAGTTGGTAACACTGCCAGCTCGGGTTCTTAAACTTACTGAAAACTGTTTTGTTCTCCTCTTCCCCCCACCCTGCCCTGAGCTGAGACCCAGGAACCAGTGGTGGTGGTGGTGGTGGGGGTTAGATGATATATATTTTTACTTTTATTTAAAAAATTAAATAATAAAGAATTGGAGTAAATATATTTAAAAAGCAGAATAAAGATGAGTAAAATGGTAAAAGGGGAAGTGTCCGGTATCTTTAGTATTATTTTGTATGACTCATTACCAACCTGTTCTCTTTGTGTGTAATGTTTACTTGAAGCCTTTTAGCTGGCATACAATTAAAATATTGTCTACCCTAAATATCCTAATCATCTTTCACTCAAGGTTTTGTCTAACCTAAACCTACACCTAACTTTTCAACCTATATCCAAATCTATCTAAACCTATGTCTAGTGATCTCTTCCTGCATGTCTCACTTTCTTAAACACTCACTCACTTTTACATATACTTATTATATATACTCTTGGGGCCTGGGGAGAGTAACCAGTAAAATAAGTTTCCATAAAGGTATTTTCTTCCCCCTCTTAACATCATGCCACAGCAAAGCTAGAAAGGAGAAATTTAATATATATTTACAAACCAGGACAAATATATGTGCTTCGTAGCCTGGTTTGTGAACAAAGACTGACCTGTAGCTTTCTGATCTGAGCACAACAGGGAATGCATCAAATATACAATGATAAATGTTCTCAAGCTGTGCTTAGGAAGGAGATGTGTGAATCTGGAATATATGGAGGCAATTTCCTTTAAACAACCACTAGGAGATCATTATAGCTGAAGCAGGCCTAAATAAAAAAAAAGTAGGAGTAGATGGAATCAGATTTTTATAATATCTTTTTATGTTTTCTGTGGAAGTGACTCTCCTAGGTGGACGAGCTTCAGGGACCACAAATGTACGTGTACATATCTCCTTATTGTATCACATCTCTGTTCCTCCTTCTTGCTCCTAATTTCAGGTTTATTCTGTATTTTCTTTGAAGGCACCACTCAATTTCTCATGGTTCTGAAAGCCAATTTAGATATTAATTCTTTCCCAGGTTTTACTGTTATAAGAGGCCACCATCCATCTAGAGGTGCAAACCCCCTGAAAAAAAAACCTGAAATGTGGAGCCCCCCGTCCTATTTTACTAGTTCTTTCTTGCTCTTTTCTTTTTTGTTTTATATTGTTGGTTTTATTTCAATTGTAAACCACCCAGAGTTCCATCCGGAAGATGGGCGGTATAGAAATACACCAAATAAATAAATAAATAAATAAATAAACATGGAAAAAGAGGAAACACAGCTGTCCACCCTAGTCAGACCAAAGCACTCTGTAATTTATTTTCTTAAACAAATAGAATCATACTGATCATTATTTTTCCAGCATCATCATCATCATCACCATCATCATCATCATCATCATCATCATCATTAACCACACAGCTAACTACACTGGATTTTGTAATACAAATCACTAGTCGAACGCTTCCCAAGCGTTTAGGACTACGTGTCGTGATGTATCTGCATATTATTATTATTATTATTATTATTATTATTATTATTATTATTATTATTATTATTATTATTATTATTATTATTATTATTATTATTATTATTTATTGGTACTTTTACTGAAGATGGAACTGACTATAAGTTAGGTCGTCATTTTTATTTTTGACTACATCAATAGTAACCTTACTCATTCATCCAGAATAATAACTTTCTTGACTCAAAATAAAACTACCATCCAGTGTGACTTTCTGCAAGATGAAAGAGGGAGGAGGAGAGAGGAGGAGAGTGGAATATAAACAAGTTGCGAATGTGATCTGCATCCGTTGCTTCCCCCCCCCCCCCAGTGTACAAAGCCGTGCAGTGGAGGAACCCGAACAAGGCTGGTTGTGTGCCAGCATCCCAATGGAGAGAGATTTACTGATCTGAGCTGTGAAATCCTTGACAAGCCACCAGACCGTGAGCAGTGCAATATGCAGGACTGCCCTGAAGATGCTGCTTGGAATACTGGCCCATGGAGCTCGGTACGAACATAGCGTGCTTCTTTTTTTCTCTCTTTTGTTATACTCCTTTGTCATATATGAATGAAACGAGTGTCCTTAAAGTCAAGGTGCTAATATTTGGCATGCATGTGTGTTTGGTTTTTGTTTTGTTTTTTTTTTTTTTAAAAAGGAACAAAAAGACTGCACTTAAGAAAAGCTTTTTTTTGGGGGGGGGGTGATACATTCAAAATAAAATAGGCATTCAGGAAGGGCTTCAGCTAGGAAACCTGCTTATTTCACAAGGCACCTTCTGCTTCATATTGGTTTATATACATTTCTTATCCCACTGTAAGTGCTGCACGTTACGGATCTCCTCTATCTGGAACCCTTTGCAAGAAAATGAAAGTAACTAGCGGTGTTACACTGAAACCTTTCCTTCCCATCTATGTGAGATTCTTTGACCTGTTTTAACACTTGTTCTACACCCTTTGCCAAGTGTCAGACTTGCAACCCATGACAATGCAAAGCAGCTGTCATCTTCTAGATAATTTATTCTGTATCCTTACTTTTGTGTTTTCAGTACAGTACAAATCTGTTTATCAATTATTATTATTATTATTACTATTATTATTACTCTGCAAACAAACAAAAGAGAAATAAATAGGTCTGGCATATGAATGAGTCTGCCTTGGGTGGCATCAAGTGTTAGCTTGGTGTCTGGAATCTGTCCAATCCCCTTTTGAAGGCATCCAGGTGAGACATCATCACCACATCCTGTGGCAAGGAGTTCCAACAACACACTGGGCCAAAAAAATAATAATAATTCTTTTGTCTGTTCTCGACCCTCAGTTTGAGTGGATTTTCCCTAGTTCTGGTATTTTGTGAGAGGAATAAGAGCATCCCTCTATCCACTTGACTCATGCTCTGCATTATTTGTGCATCTCAATCATATCCCCCCCCCCGGTGCCTTTTTTCCCCTAACTAAAGAGCCCCAAATTTTTTAGCCTTTCCTCTTAAGGGAGGTCCCCCAGCCCAGTAATCATTTTAGTTGCTCTCTTTTGCACCGTTTCCAGTTCCACTATGTCTTGAGAAGGCCAGGAACCGGCTATATAGTTTTATCTGGAAAATACCATTACTGTATGTATGCCACTTCCAACGTTACTTTAAGAGATCTGAATAGGCATTGCAAGAAATGTTGTCCAAGCCCATTGTTCAAGGGACAAAGGAAGAGGAACCTAGACCTAAAGATATGCCTGCAGCTTTTCCATCCAAGATCTTTTGAAAATCGAGTTGCCCCGGGAGCCAATCCTTCCTCCCTAGCAAATAAAAAGATCCATGGGGTAGTAGCTCCCCTTCACTCTTCACCTTGCATATACATTCACGGGAAAGCAGTCAGGATGTATGACTTTTTGTGTCCATTTTTTTCCAGTTTCCTCAAAGGGCTAAGCTGCCTCTGCCCATGCCAGAGATTCTGCTTATTAATCGCACCTTATTGTTGTCTTCCGTTGACACACCCTCCTTGTGAATAGTTTTAAATGCCCCCCTCCCAAACACACCAACACTCCATCCCACTCCATTCATCTGAAGGTGTGTGCTTGGACACACCCAAAACTTATGCAAAATAAAAACTAGTTGGCCTTAAAAGTGCTACAAAACATTTGTTTATTCTGCAAGCACTAATACGAAAGTAATTAGAGTATGTGAAAATATAAAATATGAATATTCCAAGAGCAATCCCGAGATAACTAGTCCTTCCTCATGGCAAAAGATAATACAGGGGTACCTCGACTTACAAATTTAATTCATTCCAAATGCATGCTCTGAAATATTTAAGCAGCTATCTAAAAATTGAAAAAATAAGAAAATATAAAATATGAATATTCCAAGATCTATGTAAGGCCGTTGGCTGGGGTCAGATTTTGGAAGTCATAGTCCTTCTCCTTTTCCACCTCTGCAGTGGCAAAAGATAATACGGAGGTTATGTTCTTTGGGGGCTAGTTTCCCTCCGGCCTGTGGAAAGGGCGCAGAATCTGGGAGTGGTCCTGGACCCGGCGCTGACCAAATTTAATTCATTCCAAATGCATGCCTGGACGGTGACTCTCTGAGAACAGTGGTGGCAACTCGAGGCTGGACTACTGCAACGCCCTCTAAGTTGCCCTTGACTCTTCTCCGGCGTAGCTATCTAAAAAATCACCCCAGTCCTGGCCCACTGAAAAAAGGTCTTGGTTTTAGTTAAAAATGTAAAACAAATGTAAGTCGAAGCCCGGACCACCCGAACCGGGCTATCTAAAATTTGTAAGGCAGCAAAAACCTATTTATTTCGTTAAAATCTTTAATGCCAACATTTATTGCCATGCACCGGGTTTTTAATGGTTTAGTTATTTGTTGCAAATTATAATTATTGTTTGTGTTTATTGGCTCTTAATTTTTCGTCTCTAAAGATAAGCTGCTATCTAAAATTTGTAAGGCAGCAGTTAAAATGCCAACATTTTTCCACTCTTAAGTTAAATTGCTCTTAATTTAAGCTGCTCTTAAATCATGGTACCACTGTATTAACATACCAGCAGCAACCCTTACTGAATGCCTGGGAACTTGTAACAGGGAACATCTGTCCCTTATGAGCTGCGTGAATTTAAACCATGGGACAACAGTGTCCAGACAGAAAGCCACCAATTTATCCATTTAAATATTGTTATAATGTAATTTGAAGGTTTCTTTAAAATCCTAATTTGACTCTAAAGCACTTTATATAAAGAGGGTCATTCCCAACCAAAATATGAACATCCTAGAACCTAGATAGACAGACATGGTTTCCCTGTGGTTGTGCCTTCTTTCGCGGTTATTTCTGTGGAGTGTTTTGTGACTGTTTTAGTCACCATACTGGGTGAGTAAAACAGTATATATACCTTGGTTTAAATGACATGTTCATGGTGCTTTATCATTTCAAGAAACAGTACTGTAAAGTATGTTCATCTGAGGTGCTAATGTTGCCATTTCATACCAAGAGGCAAAGTTGGTGCGGCATCTGGATACATTGGGTTTTCTCCCCAAACATAAGTACACTGCAATGTGTTAGTTTGGCTGTCCCTTTCTCTTAAGCAAGAGTGTGTGAGGTGGAAAGACCATTCTGGAGAAATCTGGTAGAGATCTCGTGGCATTTTCTTTGAGGTTTTCTAGAAGCACTCCTTGCTGGAACTCCTTGGCCCTTTGCGGATGGATGGCTTTTCACTACAGCAGAACTTTTCCAGGCCTTCTTTAACCAGACATTCCAATTAGATTCAATTTGTCCATGGGTAACCTTAGCAAGAGGTGAAGCAGGTTGCAGCCCATGAACACAGATGGCAATTACAACAGCTACTCTTTAAGACTTTTTGTGACTAGCAGCCCAGAACTTTTCAAGGAAACCTTTAAAGGCTGCAAATATATCACAGCATCTTAAAATTTGTGCATTTTTTGTACATCCTTGAAAACTAGAAATCCCAAATTTTAGTTCCAAACAGGGCTAAATGGACCTATTTTTCCAAATGTTATCTAAGGCTGGAAAAAAAATACCTGGAGTCAGGCCATTAAGTAGATGCTTATGCCTAATAAATAGTGTACATAATTTGCTTGAGCTGCCTAGATGCCCTAAGCATATCCGATCTTGCCTGATTTCGGAAGCTAAGCAGGGTCGGCCCTGGTTAGTACTTGGATGGGAGACCACCAGGGAATACCAGGTGCTGTCGACGCCTGGAGTAGGAACTGTCAAGCCACTCCAATATTCCTGCCAAGAAAACTCCATGGACATGGAGTCACGAAGAGTCGGTCACGACTGTAACGACACAACACAAACAGAGAGAGAATTTGCTTTGATGTGGTTAAATTTAAACATACCAGACCTGGGATGGACACCACAACAGAGTGTGGTGCAAAAGTGCATGTACCTTGTATTGCATTTATGTATACTCCTTCCCTCTGTGCAATAAAAACAGGAGTATTTCTGACCACCCCTTGCTTCTTGCCAGGGACTGGTGGTGGAAAGGGCAGGCAGATAAGCTGCCCAATGCCAAAATTCCTCTCATTCTGAACCTTGATAAAGAAGCTGAGTCCTTCCGAGCAAAGATTGTGCATTGCTCTTTAGGGAGGTGTATGGAGCTGTAAAATGTGTTTCTTTTCTTGCATGAATGACCGGTGCTGCTTTCATTGAGAATCTCGTGACCCAAAGTATTGAGAGCTCTTGGCTAAATTCCACAAGTCCTTCCATGTGAAAAATATCCCTCTCCTACCCCAGAGAAACGTCTGCCAGGCTGAGCCACTGATTTGCCAGCCATGATAAAAACGCCAGTGATCTAAATGGCACGCAAACATAATTTAAGTAGTCTACAGAGTTTGAAAAGTATGAGTAATCCAAAGGGTGCCGAGTTAGATACAGACGTCCCCCCATTATTAAGTCATCTTAAAGCCGTATTTCTGGCTTCACCTGAAATATACAACTAATAATGTTTGTCTACCTCGTTTCCATGCCACACACTAGTACAGTAGCTAATAGGAGACAATTGTCTTTTAGCATTCCCTCGCTTTCACCTGGCTGTGACGCCTGCCACCCCCTTTCTGCTGTAAATGTTTAGGCTTCATCTGGACCAGATGGAGTGTTGCTTCCATGTGTTTGGACACTTTCGAAGCAAGAAAATAGTATTGGCTGAAGCTTTTTTTTTCAGCAGAATGGATTTCTTTATGTATTTATGTTTATGAAGTGTATTTATTTTTCAACTATTGTTATTTAATTTTATATAAATGTTGCATTACCTTTGTGATGTTTGAATGCCCATCTGAGGAGTGAAAAGATTAAAGTAGAACATAATAATGAATATGCTTTGAAGAATGGTGTTTTCTTTGGCTTTGATGCCATGCAGTGATGATGCAGAGTTATTTCACACGATGTAAGAGAGACAGGTTTTCTCAACAAAAGATCTTTAAGCTTTACTACATGTCCCTTCTGCAGTGGAGCAGGTTAACTGCTTATGGCCACACTATCAACATCTTCAAGATGTGTGATTTCACCCGATGCAGATCACAACAGCTCCATATATTTATTGTGTCCATAGCTGTTATTGCCAGTCCTTCACTTGGTGGCACATCTTTTGGCGATAAGCTTCTCTGTACTTAGTCTTTTACTCAGCAAGCATACAATCTACTGAAGGTTCACAGACTGGGACTTTGTAGAAGGGTCTATCAGTTTTTCCATATGTCTGTCTATATCTCTGTCTAGAAAGACTGATAAACAATTATTTTCCTCTTTGTTCTCAAAAGATAAGTATATTGTGTAGTGTGTATGTCACACACACTAATTTTACCTCATGGAAAGTGCAGTCAAGCTAACAAGATACATGGTTGTTATAGGGAGTAGTTTGATGATGAAAGCTACAATTTGCAGTATTTCCCCATCTATAAGATTATATTTTTTGTCTAAAATTGTTAGACTAAAAATTGAGGGACATCTTAAACACGGAAGTAAGCTGAAGAGAGAACCGTGTGGTTGTAAAACTGTAATTTTGGACTAGAAAAGTGGAGGTTGTCTTTATACATGGCGGGATCTTATAGATGGGAAAATACAATATATGTTGCATCAAGACATAATGGTTGTATCATAACTAAGAGGCTGAAATATGGACTAGGAGGTCCCATTTAAAATCCTGCCATTTTTCTTAGATAACCTGTCATGAATCACAGGGCAGCTTTTTCTTTCCATTCACATTACTCAGAGAGCATCCATAATGCCAAGAGGTTGTTGAGAAAATGCATGTGATAATGTGAAAGCCTATGAATCATCTAAAATACTGCCCTAGCACCGTGGAACATTGTCCGTTTCTTCCTATCACTAGAAATAATTTGCATGGGAATGCTTGCAACATTTTTTTATTGATTTTAGGAGATGTAACATTCAAAATAGTCCTGTTGCAATAAGGTGAGATTCATTAGGCTGAATGTAGCCTCAGGATTATTTGCACTGCAGATCTAACACTGAGCAGCTGTTTTGATTCAATCACAGACCCCTCCTCTAACTCATGATTCTATCATCTGATCCGTGGTTCAGATGTTTTCAATTGTAACTTCCTTGTGTATTGCTCAAAAGCTTGGGTTTTCTAAGAGGACGGCAGGTTCCAAGGTGGGTTATACATGATGATGATGATGATGATGATGATGATGATGATGATGATAACTTCATTTGTGAATGTTGCATTCAGTACTCTCTCTCTCTTTTGGCCTCTCGGTATTTCCAGTTGAAGCAAAACAAGTTCAAGAGCCATGTAGCCATCACAAAAACTACCGTATATACTCGAATATAAGTCGACCCGAGTATAAGTCGAGGCCCCTAATTTAACCCCCCAAAACTGGGGAAACGTATTGACTCGAGTACAAGTCTAGGGTGGGAAATGCAGCAGGGCCTGGCAGCTCCTCCTTTGTGAGCTGGGGGAGTGGTGTGTGATGTTTAAAATGACTTTTAGGCACTGAGGCAAGTGCTTGGGTCAGTGGCTAAAAGTCATTTTAAACATCGCGCGCCGCTCCCCTGTGATGCAGAGGGGGGTCATGAGAAGCAGCACACAATGTTTAAAATGACTTTTAGCCACCGACCCAAGCACTTGCCTCAGTGGCTAAATGTATTGACCCGCATATAAGTCAAGGGCCCCTTTTTTCAGCCCAAAATTAGGGCTGAAAAACTAGGCTTATATTCGAGTATATACAGTAAATGCAAAAATAGACCAGGTGATACCTTGAGGCTACTGCACCAGTAAAATAACTGAAAAGTTGCTAATATTTCGAGGGCACCACCATCTTCCTCAGAGCTGTACCAAAGTTTAAACATGACAAAAGGTGGAGCTGTCAGGAGTATGTTCTTAGATGTAAAGGTCTTGGCCAGATCTCTTTTGGCCTGTGATTCTAATCCTGTACAGTACAGAAATGGACTGCTGTTTTAACATGTGTGTCATGTTTGAAGCAGTCCGTCACTGAGAAGTTTGCTGCAGCATGAATGAATGTCAATATTTAGGTGATTTTAAAAGATGTATCACTAGTATAGGTTAAATTTGTAATATGAATAGGCAACTTATTCATCTGTGTTGCATCATAAATTTAGCACTGAGGTGATTGACATACGTATATGGTATATTGTTCACACTTCCCAGCGGTTACCAAACCATCGGATGTGTCTAGTGAACCTCTTGGGTAATATTTTCCTTTGGAAGTTATTCATATACAAATATCAAAAGGCCAGTTTTGATTCTGATCATGTCAATGGAAGAGTAGCTGCTTCAGACACATATGCATGTCTAGTTTTTTTCTGCATGGAGGAGAAGGTTTCGAAAATATGCTTTCAACTTATGAAATGTAATTCATGCATCAGGCTTACATCCTGATTCTTCGAGTCTTAAGAATTATAACAGATAGAAAAGACAGGATGAATTGGATTATACTTGCCAGCCTCTTTCTTATGAATAACATAGATAACTATCTCATATATAAATTGTTTATTTTTTATTATTTTTAAGCACAGATTTCCTGATTGATTAAGTATATTTACACTGTAATCTTGTCATTTGTCTACAATATTGGTTCCCAACCTTGGGTCCTGAGATGTTCTTGGATTAATACTCCCAGAATCCTCCGCCACTACCTGTGTTGGCCAAGATTTCTGGGACTTGTAGTCCTAGAATATCTGTACTGTACAACAAAAGTGAGAAACACACAGTCCACTGATGTGTGTGTATTGCAATTCCCATGACTCACAGTCAGTTTAGCTAATTGTAAGAAATGGCAGGAGCTGAAATTCAGCCATCTCTGAGGAGGTACACATTCCCCATCTCTGTTCTACTGCAACAAGTTGCTAGAATGACTTTCCTGTTAGAAAATTTCTGACAAGTTTACAAATAGAGAAACAAATGAAAGAGATTCATATTGAACTCCAAAATACCGTGTTTCCCCGAAAATAAGACACTGTATTATATTTATTTTTTCTCAAGAAGACACACTAGGGTTTATTTTCAGGGGAAGTATAATATGCTTGAATGTCAGCCCTGTGCACAACCGAAGCCTTTGCTCTCCTGTCAGCAATCCATTCACAGATTATGTTTTCCAGCTCAGGAAATAAAGGTTGCAGACATGAACCACACTAGCACTTCTTAGCATTTCCTTTATCAACATGTAGACGGAGGTTATTGTATTCTGCCCACCATTTTCGGACCATTCGGATATCCAACTTCTTCTCTTTGGAGAAAGCTGTAAGATTCTTGCCCTGAGGGTCCGTGACAATTCCTTTCTTGTACTCAACAGAATAGCTCTTTCTTTTTCCACTCACCTTGTCTGGGGCTACAGATACTCAGGAAAAGCAGGCCCACAGACTGTTGCTGGTCGGTGGGGATGTCACTAGTGATGTGTAAACTCCTTTCCCCTAGCTGTTCGCACGTATGCAATAGGATGCCTGAGACCAGGTTACCTCATGCGCATGCGCAAATGGCTAGGAGAAAGGAGTGATGCAGTTGCCACCCGCACAAGTGTGAATGGCTCGGAGAAAGGAGCTGTGGCAGATAAAAGGTATTCCAATCTTCCTTTCTGCTCTGTGCCGAAATGCATGGCGTGACTATGCAGCGTATCTGCATAGCCACACCCATCACTAGGTCTTATTATCGGGGTAGGGCTTATATTTAACAAATGCATATAAATCCTGCTAGGGCTTATTTTTTGGGAGTCTTATTTTCGGGGAAACAGGGTATATAGCCTTGCATAGACAGTGTCTGCCTTTCTGTCCCACCCCAGTTAGGTTTGATGCACATTCAAAGAGATCCTTTCCATTAACATTCAGAGAGCTACAATGCCACCGAGGATCAGCTGCCGATCATCTTTTTTTCATGGCATTTTATCTCTAGGCATGGCACAGGTTGTGGGAGGGGGAAGCACTAAGGTGAGGAGACGTTTCACATTACATGTAGATAAAAGCTTGGACTTAATGCACCATAAGTGAAGTCTTTACCTGCATCTTATTTGGGGGGGGGGTCACCAGAGTGTAATGGTTTCACAAAGGAATGAGTATCAACTTTGCTATTTTTGCATGAGAAATGATAACCTGTTCTAGTTACTAGATTTATAAGTTTTACTATACTTCCTACAAATAACTTTCAAAGCTCTGACTGACACATCAGTACAAACAATGGACATGTCAACAGCCTACTTTGAACCACTGGAAAAGAGGAGGCAAAAATTTTAACAGTTGTGTGGCATGAACATAATGAACCTTTGTTCAAGGAGCCTCGTGGTGCAGTGGTTAAACTGCTGCGCTGCAGCCAAAACTGTGCTCACAACCCAGGGTTCAATCCCAGGTAGCCGACTCATGGCTGACTCAGCTTTCTATCCTGCTGAGGTTGGTAAAATGAGTATCTAACCTGCCTAATTAAATTTATTTATTTATTTATTTATTTATTTATTTATTTATTTATTTATTTATTTTTATTTATTTATTTTTACAACTTATATGCCGCCCACTACCCAAAGGTCTCTGGGCGGCTTACAATCAAAGAATTAGAACAGTTAAAACATCAAATATCAATAAATAATTAAAACAATAATAAAAACCTTACACTAAAATCATTACACTAAAATGCCATCAGAGGACCCACAGTCTATATTGTATCAATTAAAAACTTGTGGAACAGGAAGGTTTTTTCCTTGTCACCAAAATGTCATCAATGTTGGCGCCAGGCGGATCTCACTCGGGAGGGCATTCCATAGCTTAGGGGCAGCTGCCGAGAAGGCCCTGTGTCTACAAGCCATCCCTCTCACCTCCTTGAAGGATGGCTCTTTCAAGAGGGCCCCCTGGCTCGATCTTAATTGCCGTGTAGGTTCGTATGGAACGAGGCGGTCCTTCATGTATCTGGTGTAAACCACCAGAGAGTGCTTTAAGCACAATATAAGCAACCTGCTTTGTTTTTTATCAGTCAGATCTATAATACTGATCCAGTCCTTTGCAGGGGCCAACCATATGCCACAATAAAATGTATATGAGGGTTCCTGCAGTCCTGTATAGTTGGGACAAACTCAGTGGGTGTTCCATGTCCCTTGCCATCACTGAGGCCCCAGCCCTAGTGCTCATTGGGACTTTTCTTTCCAGCACTTGATCTGGGGACCTTTCTTTTCCCTTCTTGCCTGTTCTTCTGTGCTAGTACAGGATGAAAGAGAGATCCATATCTCCTTTTTTCTATGCATTCTTTCCTCTATAGACACCATAGGTTGTTGTACTAGTTGCACTGTATCTGTCAACTACCCCTCATTTCTTCTTATAATTCTTGCACATATGAAGCTGACTTGTATTAAGCCATGAGACCATCTGATCAAGAATTCTCTCCTGTGGTTCTTTCAGTCCAAAGCATTCTCAGCCCAGCCAACGAATGTGTCTGGAAATGGCAGTTGCTTTTTAAAAACAGTTTGCAATAATGACCCATAAGTCTTAGGATTTAGCCTAAAATATTTGCATTGGAAGATAATTGTTACTTACTACTGTATTGCTTTTCTGCTTTTCTTGGACATCTTGCTTAAACTTTTCCTTGGTACTATAAACCAAAAACTTGATATCAATATGGAGACTATTGTGATTACAGGCCTTGGACGGGATAAGAGCTGCCCAGAATAAAGGGTTCTGGAACAGTGGAACAGACACAGAACAAATAGTGTTTGGGCAGATATGGAGGGGGCCCCTCCAACAGTTTCCCCCTTCCTGGTGGCCCACTAAAGTAGCAGGAGCAGAATTATATGCTACCAGTATCTTCTGAAAACTATTCCATTGTTGTCTAGGTGGTTTTTGCTATTATACAACATCACCACTGTCTTGAGGCATCAGCTACACATTCTTTTCCTACTGCTCTTGTTCTTTCTTTATTTTCATTCCTATATGGGTTTCCTGCACTGAAAATCCCATGGGAACTAAGCAATTTTCTCTTCCCTTCTTTCAGAGAATGCCTGAGTCTGCAATCTGGACTCCCCACCACCCCGTGTCTAGTCATTTGCTGTATAATCATCCTGTTTCCTCTTCTCCTTTCAAATGCATTTGGGAACCAACCATTAGGCAAAGAAGGCATAATTTCCAAATGCCTTTAAATCTGGTTAACTTATAAAAGTGAATGCTTTACTGATGCTTTTTTTTTCAAATTCTTTTCTTCCCAAGAAAGATATTATGGATAACCCCCAAATTAGACATTTCTTAGCCTATCTTTTACAAAGCTCATCAGTTGCTAGTGCATATTCGCAAAACATTAAGCAGTATATCGTACACTTTAGCTCAAATGTCATCAGGTATGCTAGGAGATCTGAAGACCACCTAAGTAGCATTGCAGCTTACTGAAAAGGAGAAGGGAAGATGGCAAATATAAATTGTAACACGGCCATAGTGGGGAAAATAATACCAAGCAGCTTTCCCTGATCTGGTGGCTTCCAAATGTGCTAGAAAGCCCCATTGTTTCCAGCCAGCTTGGCCATGCTGGCTTGAGTACTGGATGCCACAGTCTAGTATCTAGAGCAGTGTTGGCGAACCTATGGCACGGGTGCCAAGGGTGGCACGCGTAGCCCTTTCTGTGGGCACCTGACATCACCCCTTCACAGCCACCTGTATTCAGGTTAAATGGCTGTATTGGCACTTTGCAAATAATTAGTGGGCTTTGAATCGCAGTTTGGGCACTTGCTCTCTAAAAGGTTCACCATCACTGATCTAAAGGCTGTCCGTTTGAAGAGATATGGCTTACGTAATTATATTATCGCAGTTTACTGTGTTGGATCAAGAATTGCCCTTTCGTGAATGGAAAGGCCAGTTCTGGTAATGGAAGAGAACTGAGATTCAATTAGGATTTTCCCTGAGAAGAAGTGGGTGTGGGCCCAGCTCTGCAGAACAAACTTTTAAGAAAAATGGCGGCAACAGGGAGGAGGGTAAATACTGCAACCTCGCCACACCTTCTTTTAATACTGTAGGAAGGTCCTGTTCAGGACGTCCTGCTCTATCAAACATTGAATCCACTTTTGTTTTGGTTTTGTGTTACATGTTGAATTGGGTTTATACATCTTGATTCCATAAACATCAAGATGCACCAAACCTCCTGCTGAAGGAAGCAATGGGACATCAATACAGCAAAGTTGCCCAGATGTTGCCAATTTATTGGTATTCCGGATGCAAACACTGTAAGGAGCCATGGCTTTTCAGTTTGTCAGAGGCACTCTGACAGCCATGGCAAGGAGTTAACGAAGGCCTGTGGCCTTACTGTAGCCATTCACTTGAAGAAAACATTGGTCCAAAGTGTAGAATCCATATGCACGTTCAAAGGTTATTGAAACATCTTTGAGCTGAACAATTGCTACAAGTTTTAGAACTATTCTATACAGTATTATACCCACAATAAATACCAAAAGGGCATATTAAGCTTAATACCTTCCATATGCACTGTCTTAGGTGAATATTCAACATTACCTGGCATGACAAAGTTCCAAATAGCATAGTCCTGAATCGAGCTGGAATCCCTAGCATGTACACTTTATTGAAACAGCGACGCCTACGCTGGCTTGGACACGTTGTGAGAATGGATGACGGTCGGATCCCAAAAGATCTTCTATATGGAGAACTAATGAAGGGAAAGCGCCCCAGAGGGAGACCACAGATGTGGTATAAGGATATCTGTAAGAGGGACTTGAAGGCCTTGGGAATGGACCTCAACAGCTGGGAAACCCTGACCTCCGATCGCACTGTCTGGAGGCAAGAGATACAGCATGGTCTACATAAATTCGAAAAGACATTTGTCCAACAGGCAGAGGAAAAGAGGCAGGCACGGAAAGAACGAAACTCAAGGACCAGGCAGGAAACAGAATACATCTGCCCCCAGTGCGGTAGAGACTGCCATTCCCGAATTGGTCTATTTAGTCACACTAGGTGCTGTTTTTAGGATCTCTACTCCAGGCATGATACCATAGTCTTTCGAGACTGAAGCATGCCAATGATGATGATGATATTAAAGCCCTGAAGGTGTCTTAATAGTCATGGCAGTGGGAAACCCAACAGCCCCCAATTAGGATTCATTGGAGAAAGGAGGAAGAGGACTTAAAAAGAGGAAGACCCTTTTCTCTTTGAATCATGACACGTCCCACAGATCAGCTGCACCTCAGCTTGGCTCCCCAAACACCCAAAGCCACAGATTATCCGCACAGCTACGGCAGAAGTGGCCATGTTATGGAAGAGGGCAATGTGGAACGATCTCTACTGCACATGTAATGGAGAGTTATGCCTGCAGACTGAACAAATAGGATACTGACCAAAAGGAAAAGGACTCTGTAGTACAAAAGTACCTGGGCCACAAGCTCACACAGCTGGGAAGAAAACTACCAGGAATAGTCTTTTTCTGTGACTGCCTGCTAGGATGTCCTTGTCAGGCCTCAGTGATCTTTATGGCCACAACTATAGTCCATACTTGTCATGCCTAGAATCACTCTTAAAGAAGTCTTAGCTTCCACTGTTAAAACCATCATCATCCTGGGTTTAACAGTGATTTTCTGCTGCAGTTCACATTCCACCTTGTCAATAGCAGAGTGGCCAGCTGTGGAACACTGTAACTCTAAAAAAACATCAAAACATCTTCCCCAGCTGCTTGTTTTACACACTCCTTCCAAAGCACACTGAAAGGCCAGAAGAGAGCAAGCCTTCTCGGTGCTGGCCCCTCCTGTGTGGAATAAACTTCCATTTGAGTTGTGCCAAGCTCCATCCCTCCTGCCTTTCAGGAAACCATTAAAGACAGAACTTTATAAAGCAGCCTTCAGGGTTGCGTGCTCTGCTGTCATCAGCTTTTAATTTTAAAATTTAGACTTGTTGAGTTTGTGGGTGGTGGTGGGATGGAGTACGTTGGTCTGTTTTGTAAACCATCCAGAGTAGTGGCATCACTAAGTGAAGCAGTATGAAAGTGAGTGAGTGAGTGAGTGAGTGAGAGAGAGAGAGAGAGAGAGAGAGAGAGAGAGAGAGAGAGAGAGAGAGAGAGAGAGAGGTGGACTGAAGTGTCCATGAAATGTAAAAAGGTAAAAAGATAAGTCCCTCCCTCTGCACATACATGCCAGTCGTGTCCGACTCTAGGGGCGGTACTCATCTCCATTTTCAAGCCCAAGAGCCAGTGTTGTGCAAATCCGTGGCCATGTGGCTGGCATGGCTAAATGCATTCTGCACACTGAACACTGTTTACCTTCCTGCTTTTTTTTAATGATAGTACCTATTTATCTACTTGCATTTACTTGCTTTCGAACTGCTAGGTTGGGAGCTGGGGTTAACGGCAGGAGCTCACTCTGCTGTGTGGGACCTGGGATTCGAACCACTGAGTTGCCGACTTTGCAGCTGACAGTTTTCAGTGCTCTAGTCCATGATACGTACTGTATGTCAAATAAAACATGTTAGAGTCATAAAACACCAGAAGACTCTTTGTAGTTTCTAATGCAATAGATGAACATGGCTCCCCCTCTAGACACTTGATAATGCTGAAATGTAGGGTATTTACAGTATTACAATTAACACTTATATTGTACATTTCTTTTTCTGTGTCGGACACTTGTTCTCCACTTCTGGCATACTGTGATCTGGCGTAAATGGGAGGAAGTGACTCACTTTGTGTAAAATGCTTCAGCTCTGTCAATGTGAACTGAATTTGGTCCAAGATCTGATGTGTCCTATTTGATTTATTAAATAAAACTAAATATTTGTGAGGCTTGCTTGCTTTATTCTGCTCCCAGAGCACTTAATAGAATTTGGCTTATTCATTGCAGAAGAGCAGGGAGGTTTCTGGCTGTCCTTCCATCGCGATCAGCTGCCAGAAGATGTAGCTGTTCTGTGATCTCTGGAAGCCGTTTCTGTTTTGATAAAAGCACAGCATATAATGACCCAAATAAGTAAATGAGGTGCTATGGAAGATGTGGAGTCTGGCTCCCTCAGCAGCAGTTCAAGTTAGTTTCAGATAAAATTGACTTGCTTTGTATTTAGTAATAATGAAAAGACAAAACAGTTGGTTTCATAGTAAGACTGATTGTTATATTCCAATAAATTCTCCCTTTCTACAAGTTGACTTTTTTTTTCATCATGAGATTCATCCCAGCCTCATTTCTGGTTCCGTGTATGTTCAATGTTCAGGTCAACTTTGTTCAGAGATCTTTTAAAGCCAAGATCAAAATGTAGCTTTCCATCCAAGGTCAATGCTTCTATATAACCCAGTGGTGTCCAAACTTTGGACCTCCAGATGTTCTGTACCACAACTCCCACAGTCCTCTGCCATTGGCAATACAGGCTTGGAATTCTGGGAGTTGTGGTCCAAAACATCTGGAGGGCTGAAGTTTGGACACCCCTGATCTAACCTATTTCTAAAGCTGCACTGGATGCAGATATCTTCCATCATATGGGGAAAGGATTTGGGGGGGGGAGTACGGGGGACCAGATGCAGGTAACAGGTGGTGAAGTGCCCCAAAAACTGATACTGCATGAATTGTCCTGATCTATGGAAACAATTAATGAGCTGCTTACAAAGTCTGTGATTAGTGAGAAAAGAAATGTAACAAGGGGAGTGAAAATAACAAACAGACCACATTGTGGCTTCTGTTCATTGATTGTTCCTGCACTAGCACAGAACCTCTTGTGTGAATGGTTGCACATTCTCAAAGCTAGATGTGTTCCACACCGGTCTGTGCAGCAGTTGTGAGAACTGCCTGCATTGCTTTCATAGCAGCATGATCTGGCAAGCGTTAGTGGAGATTTTCACTCCATAGTACAGTACTGTATTACATTTAGGGCCATGGCTAACTGGCTGGCTTATTGTAGTATGTTCAAAGTCTAGATGCCCTGATGTAAAGAATCACTCTTTCTGGCATCTGCTAAAATGTGGACATAATTGGAATAATAGTAAAGCGTCAGTTAGCGTAGGCATGGGGAATAGAGGCGTCTAAAGCTATTTTTCTTTAAGTTATGAATCCTTTAAACTTTTGATATTTAACTGTGAGGAAATTCACCACCAGCACTCCCCAAAAAGGCACACGTACCTTCTTCATCCTGAAGGTGCCATGTAAATTGATTTAGAAATTATGTCTCCACCAGTCAGTGCCAGGATGATCCAGGATTAGTATAAACTAAACAACGGCAGCAAAGGTCTGGCCAGGCATGTCCAAACTTCGGCCCTCCAGATGTTATGGACCACAAGTCCCACAGTCCTTTGCCATTGGAAATACAGGCTTAGAATTCTGGGAGTTGTGGTCCAAAACATCAGGAGGGCCGAAGTTTGGACATGCCTGCTCTAGGCCATCTGTGTTCTCAAAGGCTTTCATGGCCATGATCTGATAGCTGTTTATCACCCCTTCAACTTCAGGGGCCAGCGGTCATTTCAAAGGCAATCATTTTAGCACTGGAGAAATTGCCAAAGAGAGCAGCAGAGATTAGGAATAAATGAAGCTATCCAGCAATGAGCCAGGAAGTTATTTGAAATGGGAAAATAATGATATAGCTTCAGAAAACCAGGTAGATGTTGAAAACAAATGGACGGAGAAATGGTATAACATTAAGACTTAAATTGGCATTACTTGCAATTATTTCCTTGCTTTAGAAGGTTATGGAAGTGGTGATCTAATGGGATTCGCTGGGGTAGAGTGAGGGAATAGGATTCACTCGGGAAATATCAATTCACTTAACAGCAAGCAGAACCTGATATTCAGTATAGCAGAACAGGTTGAAGGCATGGGAAGGTAGAGCTAAATTAAACATTAAGAAATCCTTCCGAATCATAAAGCCCTTCTGCAGTGTAGCAAGCTGACCTATAGAACTGTTAAGTAACCTGGTTTGGAGGTATTTGAGAACCATTTTAACCAATGGATTTTGGTCCTTTAATAGAGGTATTCCTTCTTACATTCAACAGCTGGAATTCCTTGACAGGATTCCTTGACAGGATTCCAGAACTGACTTGGAATTCAGTCCTGCAAGGGCAAAAATGCATTTTTATAATCACCCCAATAATCTGGCCAAATCTTACCTCAAGAGTTGCAAAGAGTAGCCCTACCAATATTATTTAATTAGATATCTCATCACCCCAGCCAGCATAACAAGTGCTGAGGCAGATTGGGGACTTGTAGTCTATCACCATCTGGAGAAGGAATGACTTTTTCCCCATTTGTACTAGAGGTTGAAGACAGCATGTCTAGCAAAGCAAAGTGTACTGCTTATATATCACCCCTTAGTGCAGTGGTTCCCCACCTGGGGGTCGGGATCCCTTTGGGGGTCGAACAACCATTTCACAGGGGTCGCCATGAGCCAGCGAAGAGAAAGGCACAAACGGCTTGGGTCTGGAGGGAGAGGGGGAGGAAGTGAGGAAAGAGCGGAGTTACAGTGATAGGCTGGAGGGGATGTCTGTCAATGGCACTGGAGACTGCGATTGGCTGAAGGTGCCTGTAGAGGGAAGTTCTCTGTGGCACCTGAGGCAGTGGCCTGCCAAAGGGGGCTTGTGGCCTGTTCCAAGCAGAGCAAGGGGTCACCACAGCATGAGGAACTGTATTAAAGGGTTGCAGCATTAGGAAGGTTGGGAACCACTGCCTTAGTGCTTACAGCTCTCTCTTGGCGGTTTACAATTTAATTTTGCAGACTACACATTGCTCCCCCTCCCCCAACACAAGCAAGCTGGGTATTCATTTTACCAACCTCAGAACGATGGAAGGCTGAGTCAACCATGAGCGGGCTACCTGGGTTTGAACCCCAGGTCATGAGCACAGTTTTAGCTGCAGTACAAGCATTTAACCACTGCGCCACGAGGCTCCTACGCTGCACTTCTGAGGCCTCTGTATTTAGGACATCCTGGAAGGGGTCACCATATGTTGGAATAGACTTGGCAGCACATTATTATGTATTATTGCTGTTAACAATAACAATTCTGTAGATGAGAGAGAGAGAGAGAGAATTGTCACACTAGTGCTCCAGCATTATAGACTTCAGACACAATTCAAGGTCATATTTTGACCTATAAATCTTTATAACAGCTTGTTCCAACAGATATGCTCAGAGCAGTAGTTTTTACTCCATTACAATGTTTGTTTTAGGCTGTAGCTCTATGTACACCTACCTGACAGAAGCTCCAATTGATCTGAATGGAGCCTACTTTTAAAGAGGCATACTTATGATTATACAGTTAATTAGCTAAAACGTATCATGCAACTTTCACATGATATGAATATTAATAAGTTTGATAAGATTATATTTTCAACATGTCTTTGCATCATAAACCAAATTAGTAATTTGAGTACACATCCAGAAGTGATGATGGTGGTATTTATTACTTCCAAAGTATCTACAATGTCTAAAGTACGTTGTCATGCTTATCTGTTTATCTGTGTGTACATCTTGGAATATAAATTAATCAGTAGTTATATCATTCATGGTAAGGACCAGAATGAATAAATCAGTACATTTTTACGACCTGAGACCTGAGGATTATTTTTGCCCTGTGTGCATACATTAAAGCAAATGTTTGCTAGGTCCATACTTAAAAGTCATCTGTCTATCAGGCCATACTGGCTGTAGCAACTCTTGTCTTAATTAACTGCAGTGATAAGAATATATAACCTTTTAAGAGTACCAGTAAAAGAGGAAGGAGTGTGTGTGCTAACAAATGATTTGAAGGACCCTACTGGTTTTAGTTGCTTTCGTAGCTCATGAAGAGACGTTTGCCAATTTTATTCTGAGGCTGAAAAAGTAGAAAAAGTAGCCTTGCATTTTCAGCATAGTTTCTGGTGCCTTTCCATGTGCATTGGTGGTTTGCATCCTTCTGCCTCTCTGTATACATTTGAGATGTTCTCCTTGCCCAATCTGTGAGAGAAAGGAAGCAATAGTATAACTGTTACCTCCCAAAAAAAAAAAATAATGGAAACAAAATGCATGCAAATTAATTCAGTGTAAACATATATGCTTTAGTTGGCACTTTTAAATGGATATATTGTTAAGTAGAAGCTGGAGGTTCTGCTTGGTTAGCTCAGATTTTTCAACACTGCTGCTGTGAGGTTTGGAGAGAGGCCATCTTGATATCCCACTTCTTTGTGGTCAGTCAGTATATCTAGAACACGAATGTCACAGAATAGATAGAGTTCCCACATCAACAAGGACTTCCTATCCACCATGCTAATACCTTATATAAAGTGTAATGTAACTTAAACTAAAGCAAGCGGCAGAGTTATGGCCTTCCTTAGTTCACTGGTTCCCAAACTTCCTAATCCTGTGACCTTTTAATACAGTTCCTCGTGCTGTGGTCACCCCTTGCCCTGCTTGGAAGAGGCCACAAGCCCCTTTTGGCAGGCCACTGATACAGGTGCCATAGAGAACTTCCCTCTACAACAGGTACCCTCAGCCAATCACAGCCTCCGGTGCCACTGACTGACATCCCCTCCAGCCTATCAATCTGTAACTCACTCTTTCCCCCTCTTCCTGCCCCTCCTCCTCCAGACCCAAGCCATTTGTGCCTTTTTCTTCACTGGCTCATGGCGACCCCTGTGAAATGGTCAAAAGACCCCCAAAGGGGTCCCGACCCCCAGGATGGGAACCACTGCCTTAGTTCATGGTGTGATTACACTCTAGCAACCAGTCTGAAACAAGTTGTTTACTCCAAATGTAAAAGTAGCTCTCGTTGCTGTACATAAATTAATCTGTGTGTTTCAATCTGAGTTCTTTTAGTTTTCAAATCCAAGACATTTTCTTTTCTCAGGATTTGGAACATTTATGTTTTATTTGAACTGGCAAAACCTGTAGCATTTGGCAACTTATTTGCCTCTGTCTGGCAAGTACAGTATAATGTAAGTCGATATCAGGTGATTTTTAAAGTTGATATCAAGTGCTCTGCAGTTGTTCTGGGCTGATAATAAAGGGATAAATATTGTGGGGTTTTTTTTTTTCGTATTGCCATTGTGTGAGCTTTATGATTTTGTAGAGATTTAAACTGGAGGTGGGAAGATTTGTGTTAGGAGGATAACTAGGCAAGAGAAAACATTCAAATAGAGATATTCAGGCTTGCGTTGACATAACGAGTTCCATTCTGTGAATGGGTCTAGCTTAACTGAAGCTAACAATTGGACATAGCCCTCTTGTATCTCACAAAGAAACTGTAAGATTTTCAGTTTGGGAGTATTTCAAACGGATATAACCATAAAGGCATTTTGTTCTGTGCTCTATGTGTATTCAGGAAGCCCAAGGTCACAGCTTTTCTCGCTATGAAATAGTTACTGATAGAAATTACAAACAGGAGGATACACGGCTTGCAGCTGTCAAAACAGTTCCTGGAATTGGCCAGGGACATTTGAGATATTCATTAAAGAAAAAGTGTCAGACAAAGAATGAATGGCCTCAATAGATGAATGATTAAGAGAGTGTTCAGTAACTGTGAGGTTTACTAGTTGGTTGGCTTGTATATATTCTTTTGGGTCTGAATTTAATGTATGCCTGTGCACTTGAATGAAATACAACGAAAACTGGTTACTCTGGGCTTTATTAAAAAGTTAAAAAGCCATGTTAATAAAGGAAATAGTAGATTAATTTTGAAGTGCTTTGGGGCAAAATGGATATAAGCATAAATGAAGTCAGACTGCGATGGATGCCAGTGGACTGAAAAATAATGGGCAGCATTAGAATAAATATTTTCAAAAAGAAATATATAAGCTTATATGAGGTCCCATCTGGAGTATTGTGTACAGTTCTGGTCACCATACAGTGAGGGAAATAAGTATTCGCCCCCTGCTGATTTTGACCATTTACCCTTTGACAAATATGCAAAATACAATGCGATTCCATATCTGACTTTTGGGCACTGGGTTTTTGAGGTGTTATTATTGTTGTTATGCTGTCTCTCACAATTACAATAAACCTACAATTAAAGTTATAGCCTGGTCATTTCTTTGTCAGAGGGCAAACGGCCAAAATCAGCATGGGATTGAATACTTATTTCTCTCACTGTACCTCTAGAAGGATATTATGGAAATGGGAACAGTGCAGAGGAGGGCAACCAGAATGTTTAGGGGATTGGAACACCTTCCTTACCATCTGAGTCTGCAACGGCTGGGCCTCTTCACTCTTGAACGACAGCGCCTAAGATGTGAAGTGATTAAAGTTTATAAAATCATACTTGGTATGGACAAAGTAGATAAGGAAAAGCTGTTTTTCCTATCACACAGCACTAGACTAGGGAGCATTCCATGAAACTTTTGGGTGCTAGATCTCAAACAAATAAGAGAAAGTACTTTTTCACCCAGAGGATCACTGGTCTGTGAAACTCCCTGCTGGAAGAAGTGGTGACAGCTGTCAGCCTTGACAGCTTTAAGAAAGGATTAGACAAGTTCATGAGGAACAAGGGTTATCAATGGCTATCATTATGGATGCCTAAGGACAACCTCCAGGTTGGAGAGATAGGCAGGATATCTCTTAATGCCATTTGCATGGAATCGTAAGCAGGTGAAGACATCTGCTTGGGAATGCCCTGAAGCAAATGGTGAACCACTGTGTGAGATATACAGTAATGCTGGACTGGATGGGCTGCGGCCTGTTCAGCAAGGCTCTTCTTCTGTTCTTCTGTTCTTCTGTTTTAAACAGTATATGTATGTGGACATGGCTTAGCTTATTAGAAAGAACTGTTCAAAAGCTACAACAGTAGCATATGTTACTGCTTCTGTCTGTTTAGTAACTATTTTAAAGAGTCATTCCAGATACACATCCTTCACTTTTTTATTATCTACTTGAAATTTCTCATTCTTGATCTGATCAACTGTTGGCTACTGGAGAGAGATTAAGCCATTAGTTCTTATCCCTTTCTAGAAAACACGCCCTGATTACTTATTGCAGTCTCCTGCTATGCCTGGAAAAGGAAACTGGTATACAGTCTCTTTTCTGGTTTTGGCCAGAATCCATAAACTTAAAAAAAATTGATCACAGTTTCTTATTTCAGAGATCATATAAAATTAGTTTCACCCTCATGCAGCAATTTGGCATTTTTATTTCCCTGGATTCCGTTTTCTTATGGAATCCACATAGAACTAGAAGATGAACTAGCAAATTAAAAAAACACAGCTAGAATAAAAGAAAAAATCCATGACTACTCTATTACCATTGGGGTACATTTTAAAAAAATAACACATAACCCATGTAACTGTAGGGACAGTAAATATTCCATGCCATTTTTCTGCAAACCATCAGTTGCCAAAATGGAAATGTTCAATGTTCTAGTTATTTGGTTGGTTGGCCACCTGAGAGGGTGGAGTGCTCATTAAGGTTACAATATCCATAACCCTGATACTAAACCCAATGTTGATCTCAATTCTAGAGTTCAGACTGAACTTTAAAAGGGCTGCCCAGGGATCTGAATCTCTTTTGAGAACAGGATTCAGCACTTTGGGTCACTCCAGTTAGATCAGCTTGAAACCAAGGTGGACCAACCACCACTACAAAATCAGAGTCTTCAATCTCTGCTGAGTGTAAGTGGTTTTGTATGGGCACACAAGGGCTAAGAAGTACACTGAAGGTGGACGTTTGAGTGGAAAACATTGAAATAGAATGAAAATAGTAAATATTGGTCCAAGGTGCATACTCTCAATCCAATGAACCACAATTCATGGCTTATGTTATAATTTAGTCTTGAATGCCCGCTTATCTAAATCTTGTATTTGCACATTTTATTTTGTATTTTGTCCTTGTATAAATGGAAAGTTATCAAAGTGTACAAATGTTTCATAAATAAATATCTACTTGTGGCAGAAACCTGAATGGAATCGAACCTGGGTTGTTTACAATGTGGTTATCTAAATACTCAGGTCAATGACCGTATAATAAAATTTGATTTGATATGATTTGGTTATCTAAATATTGTCTCTAGCTAACTAATTCCATTCTCACTATTCATTTCTCATGCCAATGTAGTGGAAAAGTGGCAATTCTTTTGCCACTTTTCCACTACATTGGCATGAGAAATGAATAGTGAGAATGGTTGTTGATCTGCTTGTTGAACAAAATATCATGCTGTCTACGTGCCAAACATTTTCACCACATTTTGCATGTGGAATATAACCCTTTATCAATTTTGTCCCAGTTCTCACATTTTTATGATTTCATCTGAAAGTTTCTGAGATTACACCTGCCAAATAGGCAGTTGCAGAATAGTAATTTCATAGCAAGTAAAAATTGGACTAGGAGCAAGGGCAAGGGCACTCATTGTCTACCTTCACTCTACCAGTTCCAACCAGAGTGCAGAGAGAACTGGTTCCCTGAGCTCCTTGCCCTCTGAAGATAACGGCCACAGAGTCAGGCGAAACGTCAGGAAGAAAAACTTCCAGAACACGGCCAAACAGCCCAAAAAACTCACAACAACAGCCATGACACCATTTTGTCCTACATTTTGGCAGAGTTCCCTTTAGAATGTTTAGATCTCTGGCATTTAAACAAAGCTTCCTCCCCCCCCCCCCCACACACACACCATGAAATGATTCATTTAAAGGCAATAATGCCATTGCAATTATGAAAGGGAATGATTCACTTAATAATGATTAAAAACTGGATTGCCTGACCATCTTCAAGCTAAACAATGGATGTCTCCAGGTCCTACCGCCTCCTGTTTATGGTTTCCCATGATCAAATTTTATTTATTTCCGTTTAAAGCCCCTCGCACAGTAGGATCTTTGTGACTCAAAGGAGGAGCGGAGGAGTGGAATTCACTCTAAAAAGAAAACAGGAAAATATTACTTGGAATGATCACAGCAAAATGTGTTTGTGCTAAAGGATTAAGCTGACACTACATGTGATGTAATCTGTAATGACTTGTTTAACATGTAATGAAGAAATTGAAATTGAATCTCAACTTGCATCATGCTGAGTAAAAGGCCCATTTGGCAAGAAACTGTCATATTAAATTTTTGTTGGGCTCCCAGACCCCTTTTGATTCTTAAATCTTTTGGTGGAGACTAATCTAAAATCAAAATGGTTCAGGGGCCTTCATGCCAGGAGTGGTCACATTTGTAAAAGCTCAATGAACCTGCAGAAGGAGGTTGAATGTTACTGCCTTGCTACAAAGCTTGTGGTCTACGTACCTGCTGGTTTGCTTTTTGCTTGGGCTCAAAATGTCATATTGTACCTCCTTCGCTTTGTGCAGAACTGACTATAAAAAGTGTAACAAAAATTACAAACCTCTTCTGATTGAGTACAGCTGTCACTAACAAGTAAGAACAAGCAAACTAACACCCAGTTTTATAAGGCAGTACTGATACGAGCGTTTTGGAAACTGTGATCATGCAACACATTCTCTGTTCTGATGATGTTCCCTAGAAGGCCAAAAGACAAAACTATATGATCAAAATCCCACTCGTTACGCAGCAAGTTTTGTGGCTTAACATTTCATGTTCATCTGGCCCTCTAGCAAATGTTTCCAGCATTATAAAAAGGTAAAACCCCCCCCCCGCACATGCGTGCTAGTCGTGTCCGACTCATCTCCGTATTCAAGCCGAAGAGCCAGTGTTGTGCAAGTCCATGGCCACACGACTGACATGGCTGCAAGGAAACACTGGTTTACCTTCCCGGTTTTTATGGCGGTACCTATTTATCTTCTTGCATTTACATGCTTTCAAACTGCTAGGTTGGCAGGAGCTGGGGTTAACAGCAGGAGCTCGCTCCACTGCGTGGCACCCAGGATTCGAACCGTGGAGCTGCCAACTTTGCAGCCAACAGTTTTTGGAGCCTTATAATTTAGAACCTTTGAATTGCCACTGCTGGAGATCATCAGTCTCCACAGTTAATTCTGGCCACTTACATAATGAAATATTATTCTTATTTATATAACAGAGAGGCACAATTGGCTTAGGTTTTGTTGTGTTAAAGCAACTAATAAACCTGATCTGGCTGAAAACCAGTCCTGCACCACCATATTTTTAGTTTGATTTTGCTTTTGTCCCTCTATTTCCTCATCGCTACTGGGAGGTGTAGCTGCCAACTAGTGGATGATAGGCATTTGCAGAATACTGGTTATGCCTGTCCCTGTTCTCCTGACAACAGAGGAAAGACTTTCATCTCTGCTTTGTTTGAGATACCAAGAAAAGCATCTCCCTGGCATCTGCTGACCAGTCCTTTTCTTCCCCAGTGACCAACATCATCCAGTAAAGGAAATTTTGGTGCAGAATCTCTTGCTTTTCAATTGGATATGATCAGATATTGGGGGAAATTTCTTTTTTTAAACTGCATCTCCCCAAATCCTCTGGTCAACTTATCTATAGGGAGTTGTGATCCAAAAAGGTAGCCTTTTCAAGGTTTGCGTACAATTAATAACTGTTCTACTCAACAGTGCAATAGGTGGGGGGGGGGCACAGCATCCCATACATGTGTGATATTATTTATCCAGGAGCAGGAGTAAGGTGCTGTTCCAGGAACAGGATTTTCAAAAGGTATTCAACTACAAATTTCATAATTCTATTTTCTGGGAGTTCTATCTGACTGAGAGACACCTTGCAGATGCATTACCTAAAGGAGGTTCACCGGGGGGGGGGGGAGAAAAGCCTGATCTAGAAAGCTTTAAGGCTTCGTTAGGCATGGGTCTGTCTAGGTTCCTGATCAGAAAAGGATCCTGGAAAGCCTAGAATAGATGGTAAAACTAACAAATTGTAAAGCTTACTCCTTTTCTCTTCTTGTAGTGCTTTTCAAAGAGGCAGCTCTGTTAAGCAGTGTAAGGAACACTGTCACAAATCCCACAAAAGAACTAGGGCACTTGAGAGATGAAACAAATCTGTAAAGATGTATTAGACTTTAAGGTGCCTAGGTACATCTTGTTTTTTCTTTTCTTTTATAGGTTCAATGTCCGCTTTTGTTATCATTGTATATGCTGCAAAGTTTTTATTTTTTATTTTTTATCTCTTTCTTCCTGCAGTATAGTGTTTAAGAGTCTAGATTTTAGGTATCTTGGAACTTGAAACATATTATGTGTTTAATTGTTTCTTTAAATGTGATACTTATACCATATTTTAAATCTGTTGTTCTGTCTGCTTGGGCTCTCTGTGGGAAGAAAGTTGGCATATAAATTATATATCTCTAAGGTGTTAATAGTTAAACCATGATGTGTTTCTTGTTGCCAGCTTTCAACCTTTTACAATCCAGTACTTTTTACTTCTATTGTTTTCATGTCATGATATGATAGTATTTTTATTTCTTGAGGCATCTTGAAAATGTTCAACTTTTGGTAACTTTTATAATAGATAGATTTAGATAGATTCATTTTTCTTTTTGTCTTGTTTTGTTTGTTTCCTGACTATTTATAATGTGCATTTCCTCAGATTCTCTCATGTTTGCTTCTGCTAATCATGATAATAAAATGAAAGTTAAATTTGTAAATACTGCAAGAAAAAAATCTATGTAACCACTGGTTTTAATACTAGTATTAAATGTTGACCTTGACAGCCATGATTTTGGTCAAAACAAAATACCTAAAACAGACCTAATAGCATTTTATAAGACATTTATTCTACTTTGTATAACACAGTGAACTGTGTTATATTTATGTCAGTGTTGAGGGGAGACACTGAATGCAGTTAAGGTTGGGATACAGCTGTTGCTTTACTGGTAGTAATACAGTTATTACTATTATTGTTATCATTCAGAGGTGCATTTTATCTCTTCTATAACAGAAACATTGGCTGAAATCCTATTGTGCAATTATACAAACAATGTAACATTTGAAAAATAATTGCCTCAAGTTAAGAAATCTCTGTAGACTTTAAATGTTGCTTACTGAGACTTGCAACTTGGCATGCAACAAATAAAGTACAGTGGTACCTTGTATAAAGGAATTAATTCATTCCAAGTGAAATTATGTTAAGCAAATTTTCCTTTATACAAATTTCCCATAGGAATGCATTGAAAATGGAGTAATCCCATTTTTATGTTGTACGGATTTGTCCCATAGGCGATTATGTTAAGCAAATTTCCCCTATCTCTGGAATTTTTTATGTTGTACAGATTTTATGTTACACAAACTGTTATACAAGAGTCCACTGTATATGGAGATTTCAATACTTACGAGAGCAGTTCACCTCTAAACGTTACACCATTTTTGTAACTGTGGAATAGGATTCCAGCCATAGTTTAATGGTACTTATCAGGATTTGCTCTTCCTGGGGCCTTCAGGTATTCTGAGCTACAAGTCCTGTCATTTCCAGATCAAAGAGGAAAAAGGGCCATGGTCCAGAATATTTAGAAGCCACCACATTGGGGGAAATTGGTATATGATTTAACCTTTCGCACGTAAATAACACTTTCCACCTTTTCTTGTGAAGTATGTATATGGACATAGACCTAGATGTGTAAGATATATTTGTCTTTACCTTTTTATTTCAGTGCTCTGTCTCTTGCGGGCGAGGACAGAAGTACCGAGAAGTGTATTGCTTGTCGAAAGATGGGAAACGTTTAGAAAACAATCTTTGTAAACAGCTGGCCAGACCAAATGTGCAAAAAAAGTGTAGAGGTGGCAGATGCCCAAAGTGGAAAGCAGGGGACTGGGGACAGGTAAGGCATGACATCCCAACGTTTTCACCAACAGCTGCCACCATTAATGGACATATATATGTTAGAAAGGTCATCGTGGTAGACCACATGCTTTATATGCAGCAGGTATCCAATTCAGGTATGGTGAGTTTCACTTAAAGGACACAGACAGAGGAGCTAAAATTGACATCTGTAGGGAGGACATGGCGGCTCATCAGAAAAGGAAACGGAGCTATGAGGTTCAATGGGATAATTTGCTATAAGGTGGCAACATACTGTCAGTTTGTTTATTATAATCAGGATTTCATCCATCCATTCATTCAGACATTGTGTTAGTGTTGTATTTGTGTGACTCTGAATAGAAATGTAGACTCACCCAACACGTCTGCACTGAACCCATGGAGAAGATGGGGCCAAGCCTTCTACTTCAACTGGCAGCTCATGGGCTGAATGTGCTATGCTCCCAAACTGCTAGAGGGCAGGGTCCTTCCCTCTCTTAGTCCACAAACTGCCCATCCTTCCTAGTTCAAGGCAAAGCTCAGAACAGTTTATTTGGGGGGAGTGGTATAACCATCCTTGCTGTGTAGTTCTTGGAATTGTAGTTGTGCACAAGTAACCCCTGTTTACACAAGTATTGAATATATGGGAGCTGAACATTGGGACAGTAAACCAATTTTCATTTCTCTCCCCATAAATTCATTATGTGACATCAGCATATCCACCATATCACAAGTCATGGAAGTTGGATCTAATGCTGGCTACAGTCTTCCTCTGCTGTAGCCTATGAAATTTTATGTTTTAACCCATCTCCATAACTTGACATGACACTACTGACTCTTATGTCAAGCATGTGGGGCTGGCCTTGAGTGAACAGTAAATGGTGTCTATAGCACCCATGTCAGGTTACTTAATACCCCAGGCTCCCTTGGGTCCTTTTTGGAAAAAAGGTGGGATAGAAATATTTTAATTAAAAAAATACAGTGGTACCTCGACTTACGAAATTAATTCATTCCGAATGCATCTTCGGAAGTTGAATTTTTTGTAAGTAGAACATAGGAATGCATTGAAAATCAGTTAATCTGTTCCTGAGATTGGAAAAAAAGGCCAAAAAGGGAACAGATTAATTAGTTTTCAGTGCATTTCCATGGAAATGCTGTCCCAACCCCCATCAATCAAGGGCAGCTGAAGGCTGATCTCCGCAGCTTCGCCAGACAGCTGATTTTGACAGGTCTGACCTTTCAAAATCAGCTGTCTGGCAGGGCTGTGGAGAGCAGATTTGGCCGCCCTTGATTGAGGGAGATAGCCCTTTGATCTTTTGCCAGCCCAGACACCTTACAACGGAAGCACTTACCTTCACTTACCTCCAGGCTGGCCCAATCGATCTTTGGCCAGCCCGGAGGTAAGCAAAGGAAAGTGCTTCCCCAGAAGGGGCCCGGACTGGCTGAAGAGCCATAAGTCCCTGCCCTGCCCACCAATTTGTTGGTGCAGAGAGCTCAGCAGCAAATGCTGCTCTCCGCAGCCCCTCCAGAGACCCGATTTTGACAGGTCGGACCTGTCAAAGTCAGTTGACTTGCAGTGCTGCAGAGAGCATTCATAAGTCAAATTGTTCAGTTGTCGAAGCAATCGTACATCGAGGTACCACTGTGTTCTTGCACACATGAGAGAATAAGCAATCAAGTAAGAAAACACAATAAGAATTCAAATAACAGTAACAACAGTAACAATCTGATGCCTTTTCATGACACCATCAACCTGATGCCTAAGGCAACCAACTCACTCTGTTTCACTGTGTCTCTACTCAGAAGCACATTCATATTGAGTTCAGTGGGACTTGTTCTCAAGTAAGTTAATATGCAACTGTGCTATTAATACCTTCTCCCTCGGACAGTCCTTAGTGCAGAAAGCCCCATAAGCGTTTCATTCGAGCAATGATTCCTGACCTTAGTTCCCCAAATGTTTTTGGACTACAGTTCCCAGTGGTCCTGGCTACCACAGCTGGTGGTGAAACCTTCTGGGAGTTTCAGTCCAAGAACATCTGGGATCTGGGGCTGGAAACCACTGTATTAGAGGGAAGTGAATGTTGGCTCACCTTCTCAAGTGTGGTAATAGGGAATTACACGAGAAACAGCATTCTTGCCACCCTGGCCCTGTCATTTTCTTATACTTAGTCCTCTTGTTATTAGAGATGGGCACAAATTGGAAAAACACAATTCATCCCAATTCTATAAATCCATATTTGGTGACTTGGCTTTCAGAAGTCTGAGTTATACATGCCCCAAAAGGGCATCCCCAGGGAATATGGAACAGAGGCTACAGATATTAAGGGGACCCAATAAGGGGTTGTCAATTCAAAACATTGCTAAAAATTAATCAATTTGTATTCATCAGAGGGCATTGTGTTTGATTAATACTAACAGACAAATTAGCAATGTTGAAGGAATTTTGCAATTTGTTTTTGAAATTGTGTCAATCTCCACTGGTTATATCTTTGTATTTAAATAAAGGACCATTCCAGTCAGTCTGGTATCCTTTTTTAATCAACACAGTGGCATGAAAGAAAAGGGCTTATGGTTGCTAAGCAACTGTAGTTTGCAAGAAGGTGCTGCATCAAGGGCATTGTGAAGCAAACAAAATATCTGGGCTTTTTATAAGTGGAGGTGTAGGCTAGGAGAAATGTGAGAGAAGAATATGGGATCACACAAAGAGAAAGCATAGGTGAAGGACAAGCAACAGGTAATGGGTTAGATGAGTGTTTGGGAGGCCACAACAATAATTCAGGCAGTCCTGGAAAATCTGTCTGGTACCTATAAGCCTTTAACATGGTTTTGCTCAGTTCTTTTGGCTTTTTAGCAGATATGGGAATTTAACATATTACAGTATTTCTAGTCTATATCTTTTGACCATATTTTGGTCAAAGACGTGTGTTTGTTAGTAGAGATGGGAACTTCTTATTTCTATCCAGTGGACGGCAATACAAAGCATGCCAGCAGAGGTGTACCTGGCAGTACATTCCCCATCACACCCAGAACTAGCCTGATCCACTCACTGCGTGCACGTGCACGTGCACGTCGCACCCAACATCACACCAATCATGGAAGTAGCTTGTTCCATTTTTCCCAGATTCTTTCTACAGCTTACTGGGGAAACTCGTCATCCCATGTCCCCATCAGAACCATCAGCTGCAGGGAAAGGCAAGGATGAGCCAATCGGGATACTTCCATGATTGGTGTGATATCATGAGATATCCCACATGTGTATGTCCCATGAGAAGCCCATTGAGTGGACTGGTCTGGTTCTGAGGTGGGCGGGGAATTGAACACGGGGACACCAGTGCTGACATGCTTTGTATTTGTATACAAATACAAAGCACCCATCTCTACTTATTTAAAACCACATCACATCCTGAAAACTATTTTGGAGCTAATGGAAACATGCTGCACAATGTGTAATAGTCTGACAGATGTTGGAACGGATATAAAAATGGACGTTCTTAAATTTCTAAGTATTGGCCCAGATGATTGGGCACAGTTGAAAAATGAAGCACAAACTGGGTAATTTATATCCTGTGATAATCTCTTGTGACTTGACAATTAAAGGCTATGATTACTAAGCTGTGTCTGATGTGTACGTTCTCCCCAGTGATGGCAATCAGTGGGATAAGCACGCCTAACTGAGTACAGGATTGGATCTAATCTGTATGCTAATATTTAGTCATTGCAGGATGATCAGGCCTAGCGTAATGGCTTTAATGTTCAGAGGATGTATACTAAAAAGTCTGTCACCTTTATATTATGAGTGATAAGCAGTTTAAGTCATCTGGTGGTCTAGCCATCAAGCTTTAGCACTGTTGCATCCCCCCCCCTTTCATTTACACAAATAAATCTAGTGACACTCACTGGGAACTTTTAAATATCTGACATCATTGTTCAACGGTGGTTCCTTATATAGTCTTTTCTAGAAAGAGGCATCATCATTAATCAAGGCACGGTGCAGTTGCACATTTCCTCTAGCATTGCCATAGGAGAATAGAAGGTTTGGATAATGTTTTAGTGGAATGTCATGTCTCTTTGTGCTGGTTGACAACAATGTTGTGGAACTCTTTCCTGGTATTGCAACATACCTCTCACATTCTTGATCATTTCAGTGGAAGGCCTTGCTAACTCGTACTCTGTGGTCACTTGAGTAAGGCGACATTAAAGGCCTGTTAGTGAGACCCAGAAAATCCTAACCTTTGGTATAAACCAGGCTTCCTTCTGAAAACAGACTACTATCGCCATGTTCCCCAACACACACATACCCATTGTTTTATATTTTACTTCATTAATGCTTCTCTGAATGTTCTGGACTCATTGCCATTTGTCAGGCCTTCTGTTTCATCCCAGAGGTCACAGGGCTGAAGAGCCTTAGATCTGGACAGATTTCTGAAGGGAAAGCCAAGGACCCCTTCACCATCTCCTAACCCACAGAGGCCCATGACCTGCCACCACTGTCCTCCAAAAAGAGAAGGGAGCTTTAAAACAGGATGAACACCTTACTTTGGAGCCTTATAGGCACACTTACTCTTGTCTTATTTTAAAGGGTGTTTGTGTTAGTTTTAAAAGGAGAACTGCTGCTGCAATACTGCTGAACTTCCACGGAATGTTAGCAAATTTGCTAGTTGGAAAAATATAATCAAAACAGGTGGGAGACCTGTGCAGCTTGCTGGGCATGTGTTACCTCCTTATGATTTATAGCCTCTTCCAAATTTATAGATCCTTCCTTGTATTTGGGGATGTTCAAAATATGTCCATATATTCTCCCACCGTCAAATTACCCAGAGTAAAATGGTGGTGTTACTGGCCCTTCATGTTCTTTTTTCTGAACAGTGAGCCAATCCTTCTGCTCTTCCTCTTATAATACCTTCTCCTTCTCATGCTCTAATGGGAAGTATTTAGGCAAGTCTGAGGGAAGACAGGGATTCATTTTCACAGACTACATTTGCAATGCATGATAACATCTGTCTCTAAGCAGCATTTGTTTTACTAATTGGGATAATCTCTCTAATTTCAGCTTTGCTTTTACATAATATCTGTTTTATGTGCATTAAATGAAAACTTTAAATTATACAAGCAAGTACAGATCAAGTGAGCTATTTTGTGTCTGTTTCTCTGACTATGGTTCTAGTATCCCACCATTCCATGAGGAATGCAGAGTACAACAGTGCTATTAGTCACAACAGAAAATACCACACTGTGTAGGATCCATTTGCATCAACCAGAGTGGAAATGAAGCTGCACCATGTGCTACTTTTCAAGTTGCAAAACTGTCCTTTCATAAATAGTTGTAACACAAAAAAGAGTATCCAGAGTCAACTTCTTGTTTGGGTTTATTTATTTTGCTGTATTAAACTTTCACTTTGGTACTGTAATTGACAACACATTGTAAATGTTTTGATCATGGAAATGATCAAAACTGTAATTGGCAGGATAAGAATTATGGAAATATACTTTGTCTTTCTAGATGTGATGCTATTAAATTTCACAAACTTCTTTTTAATAACTCTCGTATTAAAGAGCCCAGTAAGTAGCACTTGCAAATATCTACATATTATGTGGGATCTGTTTTTCATCAGTTCAAGAAGGCTTGCTGATATTACATTAATAGATTAAAAATATAGCTCAGTGGTTCTCCCAATATTAGCAAAGTCTATGAAACTCTTACTTTCAAAAATGTTAAATGTCAGAAATAATATCCATGTTCTAACTAGAAACATCCTTGACTTTTAAATATTTTCTGTCTACATTCAATTAGCCTCTTCTAAATATACTCAACTGCCTTTCAGGATGTACTAAATGAACAGTATGCCACCCATTAAACCATTCAATCAGTAATTCTATGAGTATTTGCAAGGAACTTATTTATTTAAAATATTTCTATCCTGCCTTCCTTCCCCAAAGGACCCAAGGCAGCTGTTAGTTATTAACTTGTGGAACTTACTTTGGTGTAAACAGGCATAAGGTTCTGCTCAGTCTATACTTTCAACATACCCATAGCAACACTGCACACTGTTACCAGAGTTAGACAGGAATGGCTTTTATCTAAGAGTGACGAAAGGATGCTATCTTTCTATTCTCAATTTTTGCATAATTATTTTAACGAAGTGATTTTTTTTTAAAAAAAAGCCTTACAATCAAATTGTTACATGCATGCATTTAGTATAAAACGAATTGCTCTCTGGCTTGTGCATGGCTTTTGATTAAAATAAAATCAAAGAGAAATAAATGAAAAAAGAAATAAAGCATGTAGATCATTTGCAGTGGAATTTAATGGACACTTACTTGGTTAGAATAGATGTGAGAAGTTACTTAGCAACCCACCCACCCCCCAGTAATGTGAGAGATCCCATTGTATTAAAGGAGACTGAAGGGAGATAGGATAACTCTTTTCAAATACTTGAAAAGCTGTCATACAGAGGAGGGGCAGGATCTGTCCTCGATCAGCCCATAATGCAGGACACAATAATGGGCTCAAGTTATAGGAAGCCAGATTTTGGTTGAAATATGTCCCAACTCTTAGAGAAGGACAGAAGTGGAACCAGTTACCTCAAGAGGTGGCGAATGCTCCCAACACTTGGAGGCATTCAAAACAAATTTAGACAACAACATGGCAGATACACCTTTGATTTATATACCTGTCTTAAGTGGGTGTTGGATTCAATGCCCTTGTAGCCCCCTTTCAACTTCATGACTCTACGATTCTACATTGTCATCATGTTTTCACAATGACAGCCAGTCTGTGACTGTCTGCATTCTGTTTTTTGTTGATCTTTTCCATTCTAATTCTTACAGCTGGAGAAAAGTTCTGTGGCATTTGGGGAGATGTAATTTATGAGCTGCCATTAACCTCACAGCAATATGTGTTTGTATAAGAAATTATGTACATGTAACTGTGTTCTGAACAAATTGCTCGACTTAAATTGCTGGAAATGGGTTTTATTCCATGTAAAAATATTGTTGCTCTGTCATATGGTTTTCACACAAAAAAAGAAAATCTTTATGTTTTTGAATCTAAAGACATCTTTATCATAATGCGGGTTGACACCTGTGCCTCTATTAATGGGTTCTAGCCAGCAGTGAAATGTAGCTTATTTTCACTAAGGGTTGTTGGAGCTCAGTGATAAATGTGAGCTATCAGGCAAAATCCAAAGGAACAAAACAAAACCAAAGAAAATAAAAGGCAAAAACATTTGGAACCTTGAAGACTAACTATTATATTTTAATATAAGCTTTCATGGATCAAGTGCATTTTTGAATATTAAATACTGAGGTGAGAGAAGGGAATGTAGGGAACAGTTTCCCCTTTGAACCTTGTGGTGACTGATGGGCTTGGTGGTACTGAAGAAAATAACACTGGCAATACTTAAGTACTACATTTGGCAATGACTTAAGAAACCTTGACCTATATTTAATCCATGTTTATGGGTGTCCATCATGCATATGAATTTTATCTTGGCTCTTTCCCTCTGTATTCTTGATTCTGTCCTTCAGATCTTTCTGCTGCCACACAATTTCAAGCAGTGTAATAATTAGTGGCAATGAAACTGCTTTTGAGTGGGCTAACCTGAATGAATTGTGCTTCATCATTCAAAATGACTGCAGAGGGCTTTGTCAGAATAGCTTACAAGTTTACCTGCTGCACAGTTGGGTGAGAAGCAAATTGCGCTCCACATGAAAGACTGAGGTGGAGAAAGCAGTGCCCACAATCCTGGCCTGAGGCATTTCTGAACTTCCTGCCAAGCAGCAAATGGCAATCCTTAGAAGTTCCTGCCTCAAAACTGCCTTTAAAACATCAAATGAATTTAAGCCCCCCCCCTTGCCCTACTGAAGAGAGTTTGACGAATATATAGGCAAGGCAGTTGACACTTATTTTTTATACCTTGTCAGTGTTCTGTGTCCTGTGGGAGAGGAGTCCAGCAGAGAAGTGTCTTCTGTTACCTCAGTACTCAGAAAACAGAGAGAGAGACCGAATGCAGCCCATCAAACAGACCAGCTTCTGAGCAGGAATGCCAAATTGCCGAATGTGCCGTCTACCATTGGAAAGCAGAGGAGTGGCAAGATGTAAGTAGACAAAGAATATAATGGAGAGCATGGATTGTACGAAAAATTGATCCCAGTGCAAGTGCCCTGAATAGTCTCCCCTGTTGTGTTACTATGCAGGGAGTTAGTGTAGGGAGAGTGAGTGAGTCATACCTGTCAAGTGCCCCGTATTGGCCGGGAAAATCCCATTTTCACCCATCATTTCCTGCTGTCTTCCCAGAGTAGATATTTTCCCATAAATATCCCTTATTTTATAAAAACCTGGTACCTGCCAGGCAGGCTCTGACAAGCCCTGTGCTGGGAGGGTTGAGTCACTCTGGTCAGTCACCATGCTAGCCAGTAGGACTCTATCAACTGGCAGGAGCATGGCCAGCTGCGCCGAGCTGAGGGACACGGCAAGGGAAAGACGGACCCGATACTTGACAGGTATGGAGTGAGTGAGTGCATTTATATGACACAAGCCTCTAGTGTGAACTGGACTGAATAAAAATTAACTGGTCCAACCTATTTTGCTCCCAGGTGACCAGATTTTATGGCATATCTCAAACCTCAGTTATTAAGCTATTTCACAATTTCTAAAAGGTGTGTGTGTGTGTGTGTGTGTGTGTGTGTGTGTGTGTGTGTGTGTGTGTGTGTGTGTGTGTGTGTGTGTGTGTATGTGTGTGTCTGTGTGTTGTATTCTGCGCTGACCTCTCTGGAGAAAAATTGAGGTGAAGTAGTCATAAATAGCCCTAGATAAGGTAACCATAGCAGAAAATGTAATAACATTTCCCTGTTCCAGGATTTCCATCTCTTGAACCCATCCTTGTGTTTGCTAATGACAAAATTTGATCTGCAAGAAAGTGTCTTGCCTTTCAATTGTTTACCTGGTAATAATCAGTGTTATAAGCTAAAAATAGTACAACAGATGTAAATGCAGCATATGCCTGACAGAGACAGTGACATAGCTGTTGGACTCATTAAGGAGGAATGAGTCATGTTTTGTTGGCTAAATCCTGCATAATAAGAACATAAGGACAGCCTTGCTGGACAGGCCACAGCCCATCCAGTCCAGCATTCTGTCCCACACAGTGGCTCACCTTTTGCTTCAGGGTATTCCCAAGCAGATGTCTTCAACTGCTTTTGATTCCCAGCAAATGGTATTGAGAGATATCCTGCCTATCTCTCCAAACCGGAGGTTGTCCTTAGTAATCCATAATGTCAAGACTGACAGCTGTCACCACTTCTGGCAGGGAGTTCCACAGACCAGTGATCCTGTGGGTGAAAAAGTACTTTCTCTTACTTGTTTGAGACCTAGCACCCAAAAGGTTCATGCAGTGCCCCCTAGTTCTAGTGTTGTGCAATAGGGAAAACAGTTTTTCCTTATCTACTTTGTCCATACCGTGCATGAGTTTATAAATTTCAATCAGGTCACCTCTTATATGCCATCGTTCAAGAGTGAAGAGGCCCAGCCATTGCAGCCTCAGATGGTAAGGAAGGTATTCCAGTCCCTGAATCATTCTGGTTGCCCTCCTCTGCACTTTTTCCATTTCCATAATCTCCTTCTGGAGGTATGGTGACCAGAACTGTACGTACACCATATGGGCCTCATCATAGACTTTTAAAGAGACAAAATGTCACTTGCTGACTATTTTTATATCCTCCCTAATGATTCCTAGCATTGAGTTTGCTTTTTTCACAGCTGCGGCACACTGGGTTGACACCTTCATTGAGCTGTCCACCAGGACACCAAGGTCCCTTTCCTGGTTTGTTGCAGAGAGATCAGACCCCATCAGTTTATAAATGTAAATGGATTTTTTTGCCCCAACGTGCTGCACTTATTAATGTTGAAGCTCATTTGCCACCGGTTTGACCACTCCCCCAGTGTCAAGAGATCCCTCTGGAACTCCTTACAATCTCTCTCAGTTTTTACTACCCTGTATAATTTCAAGTCTGCAAATCTGGCTACCTTGCTATTTACTCCTACTTCTAGATCATTTATGAAGAGGTTGAAAAGCAGGTGTCCCAGTACTGAACCTCGGGGGGGGGGCACTCTTTACCTCCCTCCACTTAGAGGTGTCCATTTAGTGCTACCCTCTGTTTCCAGTCCTTTAGCCAGTTGCTGATTCAGGACAAGACCTGTCCCTTGATTCCATGACTGGCAAGTTTATTCAAGAGCCTTCTGAAAGTCCAGATAAACAATGTCAGCTGAAATTCCCTTATCCACATGTTTGTTGACACGCTCAAAATTTTCCAACAGATTAGTGAGGCATGATTTGCCCTTGCAAAAACCATGTTGGCTGTCCTTCAGCAGCGCCTTCTCTTCTATGAGCCTATTAATTTTATCTTTTAGGATGGTTTCCATCACTTTACCTGGGACACATGCCAACTGATCATTCAGTAATTTCCTGGCTCACCTCTGGATCCTTTTTTTGAAGATTGGTGTTACATTGCTACCTTCCAGTCATCAGGCACAACGCCTGATTTGAGGGAAAGATTATATATTTTGGTTAGGACCTCAGGAATTTCATCTTCAAGTTCCTTGGTGGATGGATGCCATCTGCTCCTGGTGATTTGTTAGCATTTAGTTTAACAAGACATGCAAGGACCTCCTCCCTGGTTATTTCTATCTGGCTTAATTCTTTGGTTTCCCTCCCTATGAAGATAGGCTCTGTTTGGGTCATGTGGTCTCTGTGTTCGTCAGTGAATACTGAAGCAAAGAATTCATTGAGTTTCTCTGCAATCTCTGTTTCCTCTTTAATAACCCCTTGCCTTCCATTATCATCTAATGGTCCAATGGCCTTCCTAGTTGGGTTCTTACTTCTAATGTAATTAAAAATTCCTTGTTATTTCTTTGAGTGTTTTTAGCTAAACACTCCTCCAAGTCTTGCTTTGTTTTACTTATTGTTGCCTTAAATTTGTTCTGCGAGAATTTATGTTCCTGCTTGTTGTCCTCGTTTGGACTAGCCTTCTATCTTCTCAATGTTTTGTATTGTTTTGACAAGAGGGTATGCAGCCTAGATATGGTTGCTGAGACAAGTATCAGAATGTTAGCTCAAGCAAATGCTGAGCATTTATGTTCTTCTGGAAACAGCAGGAAATGTTCAAAACTGGGGACTTGGTTTGTTTATTAAAACAGGAAGCTTATTTTTCTAGAAAGCAAAATGCTCCCTTTTTAAAAAAAAAATAGGATACATTTGGTCTAGACTGAGTAACAAGTGTGGCAGGATACGCAGTAACTTTAGCTACTGCCATATATGGCAAATGATTGCGTACTTCTTTCCTTAGTATATAATACATGGTGCTGATACAAGATAAGTGGTAAGAGAACATCTGTCCTCTTGTACAAAGAGAAAAAGTTTCCTTGTAAAACTGATTACTGTTAGATTACAATTTTCAGATACAATTCATGTTTTTTTAAAATTTTGTCTCCTTGTCAAGTAAATTGGTGACCTGTCAGTCCTTGAGATGCTTAATAATGAATAACCATTGTGATACATATATTATGGAAAAACATGGGACACATCTGGAAGACTTTGGGTAAAATCTAGAAATGGAAACAATGGTTGAGTGTACAGTGCCCTGACATTGAAAACAGTAGGCCCAGGCATTGCCTTAGTCAAATCTGTGATGTGTTTACTAAAGCAGCTCTAGAACCAATTTGTCAAATCTCTCAACCATTTGCGATGGGTTGGCCATTTTTTCCATTTGTTGGAATTATTGGTCAGTTCACAAGTTAAGGTTTTACTTGTGGAATAGGGAGAGGGTGCAGCTCATTGGTTGATCACATAATTTGTGCCCAGAATATTCCAGGTTCAAGCCTTAAACCCTCTAGGCAGGACTAAGAAAACAACAAGAGCTAACTGTAAACAGAATACAGCATAACAAGGATGTAGTTATATTTAAAAAGTAGTGTAGGCTAGGTTTGCCAAAACCTAGTGTCTTGTACATAATTTGTGTTGCACCTCCCATCAACCCTAATTAGACCATTTAGTGGTGGACTCTTGGAGATGTGGTCCAAAGCATGCATCATTTTGAAGTTACATATTGATAAAAAAGAACTAATAAACAAAATCCAGTTTAAAAGCAAGTAGGCCCACGTTAGTTTATTTTCATACCTTAGAGCGGGGTCTCGAAAACCTGCTAAAAACGTTTCCGGTTTCAATTGCATCATAAAATGGGTTAGCTCATGTGAGATCAGAGAGAAGGAAGCAGAGATTAGAATAGTGTCTCATTGTTTGGAAGCAAAAAACAAAACAAAACAGGATTTCACAGAAACTTTTCACTAGTGTTTGTAGTTTGCATAGAGCTTTGGGTTTATTTATGTTGATCTGTACAGACTTCACAACCAAGTAAAGTCAAACTATGCATTATATTAAATATGGAGCATGGGGCACTATTTCCAGTACAGCTTTACTACGGACTACCTATTATGTTTCTTTTATATGAATCTATATGATCACATAGACTTCGTGTTTATAATCACTTATAACCTTGTGTGATTGCATTGACACAATGTTTTCAGTGTTATTTTCCATCACTCATAACTTTTACATGGAATTTTACTTTCTCTTTAACTGCTGCGTTCTCTTGTCACTTTAATGTAATGTTGTCTTTTAATGCTGCAAGATGTCCCTCAATTCCCTGTTCTCAATACCTGAACATGTCTTAATTATACTGGACTGTATATCGTCCCTCATTACTCTAAGCCACCTTGGGTCCTTTGCCATGGAGAAAGGTGGGGTAAAATACTCTAAAATAAGTAACATTAATAAATATGGGAAAATACTGAGTGATGGAGAGCCAGATGGGGACTCCAGAGCAGGAGCAGGGAGTTTTTCATCCTTGTCTACCCAACCATGACCTCTCTCGTGCAAACCAAAGCTGCTCTTCCCCAGCAGCAGGCAAACGAAAGATAGCCCCATCCCCACCATCCCCTGGGAAACAAAAGAAAACACCTACCTTCCTTACTGTGTGGTTCCAGTCCAGATGGGGAGCCATGCATATGTGAATAAAATAAAATAAAAAACAGAGAAGAAACCACATGCTACGGATATTATGTTACATTCTCTTTGGTCCTTTTTCAAAAATCTGTCCATTGTGAAAGGTGCAGGGAAAGAGCACCCCCGTTCTTACAATGGTACTACTGCTTTCCCAGTCTTTTGTTTTCTACTCCCCCCCCCCTGACTTCTAAGAAAGGTCAGATCTTAAGGTAGGTAGGAGATAAGGGGGAGCAGATTGAGTTCCTCCCTGTTGAGTGTATACTGCCTGTTTGTTTCATGTATCTCACAATACATGAACAGCATATTTCTTTTATATATGTTCATCCAACAGTTAGCATTTTGACCAGAATTTCTACAGTCCTTTAACTTGCCCCCAACCCTGGTAGCACAGGAAGACAATTTTGCATTATGTGTTAATGGAAAAATTCTGTTCAGGTTTGTGCAAGGAGCAGAATTGCATCCTTCACACACTGTTCCTCCTTGCATATACTCTAAGTTGTGTATAGCAAATTGTTGCAGAAAACTCTTTTAACTCTACCTTTTACTTTCGTCTTAGAGGATAAGAAAGTAATATGTAAACTAAATAAAGCTTCTAATTCTCTAAAATCCAAGGGATCAAACATTTCTTGAGGGCAGAAAAAATAATTCAAGACTAAGACAGCAACTCCATTCCATTATTATGGGACTGTGGACCCCAGGGTAATTTTTCAAAGAAAATACATGTTGCAACTTCTATGTTAGCTTGAGATCCAGTGATGCTACTGTTCCATTTAGTGGCAATTGTCTATTAATAGTTTTTAAGATAGATAGCTAGATAGATATACAGATGGAAATTGTCACCAATTCAGAAGTGCTCCACTAACATTCAACAGCTCAGATTTAGCCCTTTCTGTCAGTAGGAGCTAAGCAAGGAACAAAGAAAGACCCAACCATGTATTGTTGGTCTCCCGCAAAACCCCTTGTAAAACGAGTCTGGGGCATTAAGGGAAGCACAGTGTAAGTTTAACACATATAAACTAATATAGGTTAATACATTTACAAGTACGTAAACATTTGGTCACCCAATAGCATGCATTTGCTATACTTACCAAATTGGAGTAATTAGCATTCAAAGTAACTGTTCCTGTCCTGCCTTTCTCTCTAGCTGCTTCTCACCATTTTTGTTATTACTTTCCACAACTGGAAAGCATTAGGTACCCCCCTCCCTCTAACACACATTGCCCACCCTTTTTGTGGGAGGCGAGTGTTTGATGGGCCGTGCTGGTTTTTGTAAAGCTTTCCAGGCTCCCCCTGTGCTGTTTTTTGTGTGAGTTTATGTGTCAGTGCCCGTGCTCTGTAAATCTCAAACATGTGACCAAACAGACGCCAAGGCTTTTTTAAAAAAAGACTGTTAAAACCCTAGCATCATTTTCCTTATCAAAAACATCAAATGACAAGCCAAACATTGCACTTTTTAAAACTTCCATCTTGTATATGAGTTTAACAGTTGGTCTGCTCCCCCCCCCACCCCGGCATAGAGTTGGGTTTGTGTGATGAACCGCCAGCACAAGGGGCCGGGGGAACGACACCTTGCATGCAATCAAAATAGTTTGCAAGTTATTTTTTTGAGAAAGATGAGGTACCAGCTGAATTAAGCCAGCTGGTAGTAAATCTAATTGACAGAAAAGTATGTTGGAAATGATGTTACAACATCATTAATATATCTAAGCTTGAACACTTCCAGACCCTGCCCACGTTCTTGTAGATATTTGAAAGGTTTTTTTTTCCTGCTGCACTCAAGCTTTTTAGTGATGGAACAGAGTAACTTTCTGATGGGGATAGAATCCTCACAAACGTACCCATGCTACTTCTTAAAGGGAGGTGGAAAAACACAAAGTCCTCACCTAATACCCTGTTAGGAGGGACAGCCAAGTAAAGGCATTGTCAAAATATAGACTTGGGGTAGTTTCCCCCCCACTCCATAGGCCTGTTTTACAAAACACCTAGAAACCCCAGCAGGTAGACCATGCAGTGGCCTGATTTTAAACAAGCTGATTGAATAGCGCACTGAGTTGTGATTCTTGAGAAGATAGCCAGCATGATTAACCTTGGGCCATTTGCTCAAAGGACTAGACAGTTACTTTGGAGTACTTATTATACCCCTCAAAACCCGGAACGCGTCTCCAAAGATTGGAATCAGCTTGATGATACATGGATATTTTTATTATGAGTTGTACTCAGATCAGATTTTTGTCAGTAGAATATACATGAATAGGAAGCTGCCTTATAAATATATCAGACAGTTCAGCAGTGGAATATGCTGCCACAGAGAGTGGTGGAGTCGCCTTCTTTGGAGGTTTTTAAGCAGAGGCTGGATGGACATCTGTCGGAAATACTGTGATGAGGGTTGGACTGGATGGACCTTGAGGTTTCTTCCAACTTTGTGATTCTATGATTCTCTAACCCTTGCTCCATCAAGCTCAGTATTGTCAGCTCCAGGGCTTCAGGCAGGACATTTTGGTTGCTCTACCTGGAGGTGAGCTAAAGACACAGAGCCCCTTCAGCAGTGATGGCGAACCTTTTAGAGACCGAGTGCCCAAACTGCAATTCAAAACCCACTAATTTTTTTGTAAAGTGCCAATACAGTAATTTAACCTGTATGCAGGTGGCTATGAAGGGGTGATGTCAGGTGCCCACAGAAAGGGCTCCAAGTGCCACCTTTGGCACCCGTGCCATAGGTTCGCCATCACTGCCCTACAGCATCACATATTCTTGGGTGGTCTCCAATCTAGGCAGTAGTGGACTCAATCCTATTTAGTTTCTGACACAAGACAGGATTGGGCCTGTTTTTGGTGGGGTGATATAGAAGAACTAAAAGTATTTCAATGTCTATCAGTTCCCAGAGGACTTATGGCAGTGGAGGTCACTCTGGGCTGTTTACAACAAAATACAAATATACTTTAAAAACATTTAATAAAATAAGAATAAATATAAAACAACATCAACATATTAAATAACTATCAACAAGATATTTAAAATCAATGTCACAATATTTAAAATTATAGGGTAAAATGCAAGATGTTAACTTAGTGGGCATAAGCACTATAGTTATGTTTCATTCTGGGGAAATGCCTGCTTAAGTAACCAAGTTTTTAAGGATCATTTAAAGGTATCAAGCACATCCGATCTCGCCCGATTTAGGAAGCTAAGCAGGGTCTGCCCTGGTTAGTACTTGGATGGGCGCCCACCAGGAAATACCAGGTGCTGTAGGCGCCTGGAGTAGGAACTGGCAAACCACTCCAGTATTCCTGCCAAGAAAACTCCATGGACATGGAGTCATGAAAGGTCGATCACGACTGTAACGACACAACACACAAACACAAGGAGGGAACCAGGCATATCTCAGGTGGAAGATTATTCCACACATATGGGGCCATTGCAGAGAAGGGCTTGTTTCTTGTTTTATGTGTGTGGGCCTCTCGCAGCATTAACAGCCTCAAATGCATGGCCTGGGAGGATCGCGTATTGTGACCAGTTTTCATTGGATGTAGATGCTCTGACAAGTAATGAGGTCCTAAACTGTTTAGGGCTTTGTATGTTATTGTTAAAACCTTGAAGTAAATGTGGAAATTAACTGGAAGTCTGTACAAGGAGGCCAGGCTAGGTTTTTTCTAATCCCCATCAGAAGTCTGGCCACCATTCTGGACCAGTTGAAGTCTCTGCATCAGCCTGAAGGGCAGCCCCACATAAAAAGTACCACAATACAATAGGACCCCCGTATCCACTGATTCAGTTATCCACAGTTGCTAGAGGAAAAAAATTAAAAAATTCAGCAGCCACAAAGCAAGCTATTGTCACAAACAGCAGCTGTAAAGCAAGCTATTGTCACAAACAGCATCTGTAAACCAAGCTACTGTCACAAACAGCAGCCATAAAGCAAGCTACTGTCTCAAAACAGCAGTCATAAAGCAAGCTACTCCCAGGAAACTCTTATCCACAGTTTTCATTATCCACAGAAGGCCTGGAACCAATCCCCAGCGGATACCGGGGTCCTACTGTAGTCCATTCTCAATACTACCAATGCACAGACCAGCATGGTAAGGGTCCCACTGTCCAGATAGGGATGCAGCTGGGTGATTTGCTGCAGATGGAAATGGGTAGAACGGATGACCAATGCCACCTGGAAACTCAGTCTGAGCAGAAAGAGTCCAATAAGTGTGTCTGTTAGAACAAATTTAGCAGAGTTATTAAAAAATAACAAGCTTGCTATGGCATAAGGTTTGAGGGCATGCGCCTGTAGCCCATTTTTGTTATTTTTCCCATAGTAAATGCCTTCATTTTAAGCCACCGTATAATTCTGTTGTCTTTACTATTGTTCAAGTGGTCTTCTGTGAGATCTAAAATGTTATTTTTGGCTTTTGGCCACCTGAATTAGTACAGTCCCCCTTGTCCTGAATAGAAGTCAACACCACTAAGATAGATGCTGTCCTCCCTTCCTAGTAAATAATAAACAAAAGTGGCTCAGTATTAAGAAAACAAGAAAGCAGCATAGTAAGGAAGCTTATGCAAAGGATGATACCTTCAGAAAGTCTTTACGGGCCTCCAGAAAGATATTGAAGAACATATACTGTAGCTACTCATTTCCTTGTGAAGGAAGACTAGACTAGCCTCCACTCAAGATGGAATCTGGAGCATGTTCTCTTCAGATTTTAATTGCTAGCTTGGGGAAGAGCTTATATAGGAGAACATATTTCTGGCATGTCATCGCTCCCACCAGAGGTTGAAGGGTTGAATTTGTGATTGGCCATAGCCTTCTATGATGCAGCTCTGAACAAAATGCCTTTCTCCATAGTGAGATTACTACCAGGCAGGGTAGCTTTTCTATATGGAGACCATCACCAGGTTGGGGAGTGAGCAAGCAGCAGCAGCACATAAAGGGTGAAGACCATAGGCTGACTGGTCCTGATAGGAGTAAACTGGATGGAGCTACAACTGCCATTTTATTTCCTCACAGTATCTACGCATTCTACCTCTGAGATTAGAAGAATTCAGAGCATATTGAGATGATAGCTGTGAATTTGTACAGTATTGTAAAAAAATATATCAATGGGCCAGGCTCTGATGTATAAAATAAAAATAATAAATATAGCAAATACCCGGGCTATCGCCTCTGAGCTCTGCAGGATTCCTAGGTCCACCCGTCTCTAATCTACCTTGCTCATGGGTTTTGTGCACAATTTATTATAATGCAGAGGGCGCTCTTGAAATTTGCATTCGGCGAGGTTTCAGTTCATTCTTACATTTCATGTATCTGAAGATCAAATGAAAAGGATGGAACACTAATGAAATGCTACATCCCATCTTCCAGGCAGCTAGCATTTCCTGCCCTATAGGAGAGCCAGGCCTGTACGGAGCCACACTTCCTCTCTCCTGATTGTTCCCCTTTTGGGCCCCCTGTTCCTGATGTATAAGCATATTCAGGATAGGAGCTGAGTACCACTTCCAGTTTTCTGCAGTGCATTTCAGAATAAAATAAAAGGCTGTGACATTGGTTTTGAAGCCTTTGGGTCACAAAAAATCTTTTAGGGTCCAATTTTGCTTATATTCAATTCAAGGTTCCCTCTGCCCCCCCCCCCCTCAGTACAGGTCTTTTCTGAGCCCACACATCCATCATGACCATTTTTTCCTTCCAGTTGCAACGGAACCCACATGGAGGAGCGGTGCTCACGCACATACACGGAACAGAGCCCCACGTAGCACAGACAAAAAAAAATAGAAGATACATTGACTCAGATGGCTTTCTGATTGATATCTGCTTTCACTAAGCTCTCGAGAGAAAAAAATATAGATTTGATTGTAACATTTAATTTAACACAATATATATGGATAATGCTGTGTTGAAGCAGTACATGCACGTAGTAATTCTCACACGCTATTAAACGATAGAATAATTTCATGATCATTTAAAGACAGGTAAAGTGAAGAAATGTTTGCTATTACAAATTGCTGCATCTGTCTTAAAGGAGGAAGCGTTTTGGCACATCTTTCTTTTGAACAAATTGTGAAGATTCATGTTAGTTAAGTGTGAAATAAACTCTTTTCTTTGACTTGTAATATCTTCTGTGAATCACAGTTAAATACTAACTTCTCAGGTGCGTTAGTTGCACAGAAATTACACTAGATAGGGGGAAATGGAGGATTTTAAATCTCCTACAGAAAATGTCATATCTGCTGAGGAAGATCCAGTTGTTTTGAGAATCCCTAGGCTTGGTTATTCTGTCCAGGGCAAAATTCCTCATTGGTAATCTTGTTACTAAGCAGAAGTGATCAGAAATAACCTTCTTGGTCCATCATAAAATCCTTTGAACCAGTAGCATTAGTAGCAGTAACCCCACTGGTAACATGAAACAGTTCTTCTGCTTTTCTGTTCTTTGGTAGCAGCAGGTGCAAACTAGGATAAATCAGCTAGTCATTAAAATCGCTGATGGGTGGACTTGCATGAGAGCATTTGTCTTTAAACACTCCTTAGTCACTTCCACACTTCACAATTTAAGACCCTGTATCTTGTGTCAGCTTTAGCCAGAATCCAGGATATGACACAGCAATTGCTCTCATGATATTTACTGGAAATCATTTTCAGTAGGGTTGGGTGACCAAAGTGCACCCTGGCACCTCATCAATTAGCCACAATTAGTTGCAGCAAGATATACAAACAGCACAGAAACACCACTATGACTCTGGACTGTGGCTTTACAATTGTTTTAATACAAGTTTTTTTAAACTAAATTTTAAAATATTTCAAAGATATCAGTACTAAAATTCCCTGAAGAAATGTTACTATAAAGCTCATTCCCTGCAGTTCTTTTTCAGAAGAGTCATAAAGATACCAGCCAGGTATTGCAGGGAGCACTTCTCTTTCTTGAATCTGCATCTGATTTTCTTTGATATTCTTCATGCCCAGAAAATATAAATGCCATCCTGTGGGCATACCCAGTTTTCAAAGCACGTTAGACATGTAAATAGCTTATTGTGGTCAAGGCAGCACAATGGGACATGTGGTTCCTCAGTCACTCTTTTTTGCAAGTGGGAGTGGCTAAACAAATGACAGACTTATCATCTGTAGTGTGTATGTTGCTCATGTCTGAACTAACAGGAGCAGACATTTGATTTGGATCTCCCCCCAAAAGCAGAGGAATAACCTATGGTATGTTCAGCTTTCCAGGGCTGAATCAGATCAGAGTTCTGGACTCCTGCCAAGGTGTTAATATTTCAGAGAAAAATCAGATCACCGTGCTGGATCCTTTTAGGTTCAGATATCAGATGAAACAATCCACACCCAAAAAGTTCATGGGTTGCTTACCTATATCTGCTTGTAAGAAGACAAGGAGTCCAGTGTGGTTCAACATACTGCAATGCTCCTGATGAGCCAGAATTGTACATTATTCTGGCTTGTCATTCCATGTCAACGAGCAGTACATTTATTCCAGCACATCTTCCTGAACCTGATTTCTAGGGATGGAATTACAAGAGACTAGCATGGGGAGCACACCCCTTTGAATCCAATGGAAATTATGGGAGAGATAATTCATTGTTGTTGTTAATTCATCAGCCTCTCAGTCGTTTCCGACTCTATGCAGTGAGTGTGCACATGGACCAGAGCTGTCAAGGCCTTCCTATCTCCACTGCCTCCCAGAGTTTTGTCAAATTCCTTTTTGGTTGCATCGATGACACCGTCCAACCATCTCATTCTCTGTCGGGCTTTTCCAATTTCCTTGATTTTTCCCAGCATCAGGGAATAAAAACAAGGGAGTCCTTTCTTCTCAATGAGGTTTGTGCCTACTGGAGCCTCAGCTTCAAAATCTGTCCTTCCAGTGAACATTCTGTTCTTTTCTTTCAGAATGGATAGGTTTGATCTCCTTGCAGTCAGGGGACTCAAACTCTCCTCCAGCACCACAGCGGCAAAAGCATCGATTCTGTTGGCTCAGCCTTCTTTATAGTCCAGCTGTTACTTAACAACATCACTACTGGAAAATCATAGCTTTAACCATCCTGACCTTAGTTGGAAAGTTATGTCTCTGCTCTTTAGGATGCTATCTAGGTTTGCCATTGCTTATGTCCCAAGAAGCAGGCATCTTTTTATTTCTGTTGCAGTTTCCCATCTGCAGTGATCAAGGAGCCCAAGAAAATAAACTCTGTCATTGCCTCCATTTCTTCCCCTTTCTGTTTGCCAGGAGGTGATGGGACCAGTGGCCATGATCTTAGTTTTTTGATGTTGAGCTTCAGCCCATTTTTTCACTCTCCTCTTTCACCCTCATTAACAGTTTCTTTAATTCTTCCTCACTCTCTGCTATTAGAGTAGTATCATCTGCGTATCTGAGGTTGTTGATATTTCTTCCGGCAATCTTAATTCCCTCTTGATGATTCATCCAAACCGGCCTTTCTCATGATGTACTCTGCATATAAATTAAATAGGCAAGGTGACAGTATACAGCCTTGTCACATTAAGTCTTTCCCAATTCTAAACCAGTCAGTTGTTCCATATCCAGTTCTGACCTGCTTATCCCACAGATAGATTTCTTAGGAGACAGATAAGATGGTCAGACACTCCCATTCCTTTACCATTGCCAAAGTTTGTTGTGGTCTAGAAAGTGAAGACTTTGGCATAGTCAATGAAAGCAGAAGTAGATGTTTTCTGGAACTCTCTGGCTTTCTCCATAATCCAGCGAAAATGGTGGCTCCCCATCTGGTCTCTAGTTCCTCTGCCCCTTTGAAATCCAGCTTGTTGTTTTGGAAGTTCTCTTTCCAGTCATACTGCTGAAGCCTGCCTTGTAGAATTTTGAGCATAACTTTTGTCTAGCAAATGTGAAATGAGTGCAATTGCTCCACTTAGTTGGAGCATTCTTTGGCACCCAGACAAACTTTGGGATTGGGATGTCAGAGTCTGTCTTTTCCAGTCTCTGGCCACTGCTGGGTTTTCCAAATTTGCTGGCATATCTTATGCAGCACCTTTACAGCATCCTCTTCTAAGATTCATTAAATTCATTAAATCCCCATTAATTCATTGGGCCTCTGTGGGTGTGTTTCTGAAGGGTATGCAGTGAGTGCGCACATGCTCCTGGTGTCGAACATATATGGAAAGGAAGTGACCTTCTATTTCCCCTGACCTTTTTGCTTAGAGGCAGGGGCAAGGGGCACCTGTCCCTTATCCAAGCTATTATTTCTGTAAGGGCTCCAATGTCTTGCTAGTAAACATTGGTAAGAGAATAAAAACAGAGTCTTTCTGAGAGGAATGCAGCAGTTTGTGCCTGCGTGCCTTCTCTGCAGGCTGGAAAAGGTATTTGTCCATGTCTGTCTGTTCTTTGTTCTGTGGCCAAGGTCAGCCTGGCCTCAGGCTCAAACTTCTCCAGCGACTCCCCGCAGGCCTCCTCAAGTGCAGTTGGCTAAGCCCAGCAAGGGGATAGTGGCCTATGTGTTAGTGTAACAATATCCAACAGTGGTATATCAATTGTAATCACATCTGTTTAGTAAGACAGTTAAATGTATGCTTCAGTGTTGACTTCATACATTTGAATCTTATGTAGAGACGTTGACTCCTGAGCTGAGTTCTGTTCCTCTTTCCCAACTCCAGCATTGAGGTTTACACTTAAAAAAAACAAGCATCCCTACAAAACAAGGAGATTTCTGTAATGTGCTTGCAATTAGCTCTTTCCTATCCCTTGCCCCAACTGTGTTGACAATGATGCGTGGCCGCTTATCTCTCTGTGTCTGATCTCTCTTTCTGTAGTGTAGCAAAACGTGCGGTGAAGGGTCCAGGTACCGCAGAGTGATCTGCATGGATCGACATAGGCAAGAGGCTGACCGTCTGCACTGTGATCCAAGTAAGAGGCCTCCTGATGTTGAGCCCTGCAACTTGCCACCATGCGAATACATTTGGATTACGGGGGACTGGTCAGAGGTAGGCACGTTAAGTCTGGCCGGAGGAAAACGAGGCCTGTGTTGTTGTATATGTTTCTACCTAAATATCCACTCAGGGTGACAAGAATAAGAGACCAAAATTAGGCAGCTGCTTCATAGTCATAAGTTGACCATGTCAAAAGAATGGACTTTTGAAATAGAAATGAGGAGTTTGGGGTGAAATCGAGAAAGAAGTAGATAAGATCTAGCACAGTATACTTTCACCTAATGCATGACAGAAAAAGAAAATGGTGGCTCCCCATCTGTTAACCGAAATCACTCTTGGGTTTTTCGACATGAAGACCCGTTGTTTTCTTTCTGTTCCAGCAGTCATTACTGGCGTAAATGAATACCTGAGCACCCAACTGTGCATACTTTTGTCTGCTTAAATGGTGAGCCATATGGCTAAAACAGCTCCACTTAAATTGTGAGCCACATGGCTTAAACACCCAGACAAACGTTTGGCCTTTTGCACCCTCAGAGTCTGTTTTGTACATTATCTAGCCTGATGCAGAGTACTGAAGAACTGAGGTGTCCATATTCTGTGCTCTTCTGGTTTTCTCAGCACCTATGCAGGAGCTCTATAGAATTCAAATCCTGGAGTGGCGCCAGCTCACTCAACAAACCATAAAAAAAAAAACTCACCACTTCATGGAAGTCCTGCTCATATCCAACATAGCAAGACAGCAAAAGGCTAACCATGATCCCATTGGTTTTCATCAGCAACAGCATCCACAGTTTGAGGGAGGACCTCTCCACCCTGGAAGCATCAGCCAAAGTCTCATTACTTCCAGTCCACAGTGGAACCAATTTACCCTCTGGGTTACAATGTGTAAAGTATGCTGCATATATACCTTCCCAATAGCACTTAAAGCACTTTCTGGGTGGTTTTCAATATAATTTATTCAGGCTACACATTGCCCCCCCTTCAATGAGTTTGGTACTTAATTTACTGACCTCAGAAGGATCAAAAGCTGACTCAACCTTGAGCCAGCTACCTGACTGAACTCAAGTCATGAGTCATGTCTTAAATGCAGGATGACCACTGGGCCACAAGGCTCTGCTACCACCTTGGCACCATGCCACATTACTTTCACAGCCCAGGGTGCCGTTTTCCACCACTGCCACCATTTCTGGACTACCAGAGAGAGGTAATTTCTGGCCCTCCCATAGCATGCCCATTCTCCAATACCAACTTATAGTACTCCTGTAAAGCATGGAGCACAAAGGGGTTGACAGAGATCCCTAGAACTGAGGCACTGACTACTACACAGAATCGTGTCTTTACCACAGACAGTTGCTCAGGAAGCACCACAAATCAGCAGGAGTTTGAAAACACTTTAGAAAAGTAACACAATTGCTCATTTTCCATAATCCTTATCACCTTTTCTCTTTCTTCCATTCCCTTTTAAATACAGTATTTTAATTTTCTCTTGATGGAACTCCACTGTACTTCAGTGGGTCCTCAAGTGGAGACATGTGTACATATGGGTCAGGAATGAAAGATTACAATTCACAGCATACACTCTGTATCCAGTAGATGTACCCATAATTGGTCCGGTTGTTGGTAGAAAGGAAAAATCGATAACCTGATTTTGGGAAAGGGAAAAAGATTAAGAAAGTAGCTGACAACTAAAAATAACTGTTTCTTCTCCTAAACATGAAGATTGGATTCATACTTTTTGAACAAATTTAAGCTGGGAGTTCTGTCCCACAACACTGATCATACCTGTCAAGACAAATCAACTGCTTTCTATTGTCACCAGAATGTAGCACTGAAGAAAGCAGACTAATCCCAGCCTCTTCCTTCTGCATCATAGGAAGGAGCATTTCACACCTGGAGGAGGTAGAGAAATCACAGAGCTGTTGTTGCTGACCCAGCAGCAAAAGGGAAATTGGAGAAGAGATTGGAGCTGAATCAGAAAAAAAGAAAATTTAGGCAGATGTGTGGGGTGTGGGAGGCTTCAAGTACCCAGCTATCCATGAAGAATTTGGGTGGATTCACTGGCTTCCCCTAGATCCAATGTCTGGATTATTACAAATGTACAGTTTAGGACCAGTTGGTCAAAATTCCGTACTACACAGATAAAAGAATTTCCAAAATTCCCAGGAAAATTGTTTTGAAAAATAATACAAGATGTGTTTTATAAAATGTAGTCTCTTTTTCCTAAATAGCTGCAAATTCTGGAGAGATGGACAGAACCAAGCAGTAAGAAAAATGGAATAGAGAATGACATAAATGAAGAACTTGTAAAGAGAATAGAAATGTAGCTAGTCGATACTTTATTCCTTGGCCATTGTTAATTTCTTTCTTTCTTTCTTTCTTTCAATATGTTTGTCCTTTGCTTTCTACCTTTTTCTTCCTTCCTTCCTTCCTTCCTTCCTTCCTTCCTTCCTTCCTTCCTTCCTTCCTTCCTTCCTTCCTTCCATCTTTCTTTTTGGACATGTTCCAGCAATGTCCCCTCCCCTCTTGACATCAAAGCCAGTATCATAATCTGTGCCACAGTCCCCCCCCCTTGAAAAATGGAATAGAGAATGACATAAATGAAGAACTTGTAAAGAGAATAGAAATGTAGCTAGTCGATACTTTATTCCTTGGCCATTGTTAATTTCTTTCTTTCTTTCTTTCTTTCAATATGTTTGTCCTTTGCTTTCTACCTTTTTCTTCCTTCCTTCCTTCCTTCCTTCCTTCCTTCCTTCCTTCCTTCCTTCCTTCCTTCCTTCCATCTTTCTTTTTGGACATGTTCCAGCAATGTCCCCTCCCCTCTTGACATCAAAGCCAGTATCATAATCTGTGCCACAGTCCCCCCCCCTTGAAATTAAACCCTACAAACATAGCCACGCTTTAATTTAGTTCCATGAAATCTTACCATCCTTATGAATTTGGATGATATGACTCAAGCTGCTTCATGGAAATGGTACTGAAAGAGGGGAATGTGTGTGTGTTGTGAAATAATGTTCTCTTTTTCTTTGTAGGGAAATTATTGGTTGTGCTTTTTTGCAACTACTTTATTTTTTTATTGGTTTGTTATACCTTGGAGGCATCTCTTGTGAAGGCTTTTTAGATTATGGTCCATGTTTCATGTATTCCTAAGATTTATGCTGTTGTGAAATCATAGGATGTCTACTCTATCAGTAACTTGGAATATTTAGAGTGTAAGGTATGAGTGGATAAAAGCAGGAAAGGAGTAACGGGAGGCAAAGGAACAACAACATAAGAACATAAGAACATAAGAAGAGCCATGCTGGATCAGGCCAAAGGCCCATCTAGTCCAGCTTCCTGTATCTCACAGCGGCCCCACCAGATGTGTTTGGGAGCGCATGAGACTAGATATCTGTCTCCTGATACCACTCCCCTGCATCTGGCCCTTGAAGTACCCTGGTTTAAAGCCTAGAGATTACACATCTCCATCATGGTTTGTAACCCGTGATGGACTTTTCCTCTAGGAATCTGTCCAATCCCCTTTTGAAGGCATCCAGGCCAGATGCCATCACCACATCCTGTGGCAGGGAGTTCCATAGACTTACAACGTGCTGGGTGAAAAAATATTTTCTTTTGTCAGTTCTTACTCTCCCAGCACTCAATTTGAGTGTTCCCCTAGTTCTGGTATTTTGAGAGAGGGAGAAGAGCTTCCCTCTATCCACTTTACTCATACCCTGCATTATTTTGTATGTCTCAATCATATCCCCCTCAAGCGCCTTTTTTTCCAGACTGAAGAGGCCCAATTGTTTTAGCCTTTCTTCATAAGGGAGGTGCCCCAGCCCAGTAATCATTTTAGTCGCTCTCTTCTGCACCTTTCCCAGTTCCACTATGTCTTTCTTGAGATGCGGTGACCAGAATTGTACACAATACTCCAGGTGGGGCCTTACTATTGTTTTGTATAACGGCATTATAATGTTGGCTGTTTTATTTTCAATCCCCTTTTGATAATCCCTAGCATGGAATTGGCCTTCTTCACTGCTGCCACACATTGGGGAGACACCTTCATGGAGCTGTCCACCAACACACCAAGATCTCTTTCCTGATCCGTCACGGATAACTCAGAGCCCATGAGTTGATAGATGAAGTTTGGATTTTTTGCCCCAATATGCATTACTTTACATTTGGTTACATTAAAACGCATTTGCCATTTCTCAGCCCACACCCCCAGTTTGGAGAGATCCTTCTGGAGCTCTTCACAATCTTCTCTGGTTTTTACCACATGGAAAAGTTTTGTGTCATCTGCAAACTTGGCCACCACACTGTTTATCCCTGTCTCCAGGTCATTTATGAACAGATTGAAAAGCACCGGTCCCAGGACCGAGCCCTGGGGCACACCGCTTTTCACTTCTCTCCATTGTGAAAATTTCCCATTGACACCTACTCTTTGTTTCCGGGATCTCAACCAGTTCTCAATCCATAAGAGGACCTGCCCTCTTATCCCCTGACTATGCAATTTTCTCAGCAGCCTTTGGTGAGGGACTGTGTCAAAAGCCTTTTGAAAATCCAGATAGACTATATCCACCGGTTCACCCAAATCCACATGCCTGTTGACCTTTTCAAAAAATTCTAAAAGGTTTGTAAGACAAGATTTACCCTTACAGAAGCCATGCTGATTTTCTCTCAGCAGGGTTTGTTCTTTTATGTGTTTTAAGATTTTCTCTTGGATGAGGCCTTCCACCATCTTCCCTGGGACAGATGTAAGGCTAACTGCCTGTAGTTTCCTGGGTCCCCCTCCTTCCTTTTTTAAAAATTGGTGTGACATCCGCTATCCTCCAGTCCTCCGGCACTGTGGCCGTTTGAAGAGACAAGTTGCATATTACCGTTAAGAGATCTGCAATTTCATTTCTCAGTTCCCTAATAACTCTTGGGTGGATGCCATCTGGGCCCGGTGACTTGTTAATCCTCAATTTATCAATTAGTCCTAAAACCTCCTCTCTTTTAACCTGTATTTGATTTAATTCTTTAGTCAAGAGGGGCGGCTCAGGCAGCGGAATCCGCTCAAGGTCCTCTGTCGTGAAGACAGACGCAAGAACTCGTTCAATTTCTCTGCAATGTCCAAGTCCTCCTTAACCTCCCCTTTTCCTCTCTCACCATCCAGAGGCCCAATTGGTTCTCTGGCAGGTTTTCTACTTCTAACATATTTAAAGAAGCTTTTATTATTACCCTTTATATTGCTAGCCATGCGTTCTTCAAAGTCTTTCTTTGCCTCCCTTATCATCTTTTTACATTTCTTTTGCCAGAGTTTGTGTTCCTTTTTATTTTCCTCATTTGGGGAGGATTTCCATTTACAGAAGGACCTTTCCTTGTGCTTTAGAGCCTCTCTAACTCCACTCGTTAACCATGCCGGTGTCCTCTTGGACTTAAATGAGCTCTTCTTTCTTTGTGGTATGCACTTGTGCTGGGCCTCTATTATTGTTGTTTTAAACAGGCTCCATGCACTCTGAAGAGATTGGATTCTTCTAACCCTCCCCTTCAGTTTCTCTCTACCTTTTTGTATCCATTACACTAGTCTTCCCTGATGCAGGTTCTGCTGGATGTTCTCATAGAATCATGAAGAATCATGAATTATTGGTTGTATTTTTATTGTTATTGTTATATTGCTTTGTTATCTCACCTTATTTAATTGTATTGTTTCTTATTGTTTTTGTGCTTCCTTTGTTTTTTGTTTTTTTTCCCCTGGTCGCCATGCTGGCAGGGGCTATTATTCCTGTGGTGTCTGGTCATGGGAGGTACGCTTGGAGCAGGGGGATTAGTCGGGTAAGAAGAACTGATGCCTGTCCCCCGTTCTGATCCCCCTGCTCACTGCCATGCTCCTGGGTGACCCTCTGCCAGCGCCTCCGGCCTGTCTTGCCTCCTGGTTAATGCCAGGTCGGTTCACAACAAGATCCTGAGAATCTGAGAATCATAATCCAAAAAAAGTGATTTCCCCCATGCCCTTGTTATTAACTCATATAAGTTCTGTCATAATTATTAAACTGTTACAACCTAGTAGTGGGGCGGCTAAAAAAAAAGCTTGTAAATAAATAAATAAATAAATTATGGCTAGAGGTTGAGTGCATCGTTGCACACGTGGCAATCAGGGAGTACTGCAATAAGAAGCTCTCATGTCCATCTTATTTCTTCTTTGTGGCTATTATTTCTGCATACAATGCTCATAAGCTGATTGTGCTCATCCTGAGAGCTGGGAAGAAGGAAAGATTCAGTATGGCTATAACTGGGAAAACTGACGTTAGAAAGGTTGTGGGTGACTGCAGGACTCCTATCCTCATGATGTTTCACAGCTGGTAAAGAAGGAGAAAATGATGTGAGGGGGAATGTTCTCCTTTCACAAAAACTTTCTTTAAGGGTCTGTCGCATTACTCAATTTCAGTGGTGTGTGTTTTTTCCCCCCTGCAGTGCTCAGTGACATGTGGCAAAGGCTACAAGCAAAGGCTGGTCTCCTGTAGTGAAATTTACACAGGAAAAGATCATTACGAGTACGGCTATCAGAACACTCTCAACTGTCCAGGCACCCAACCACCAAATGTCCAGCCATGTTATCTCGATGAGTGTCCAGTTTTGGCATCGTGGAGAGTTGGAAATTGGGGAAGTGTACGTTTCTTCTTCTTCTTCTTCTTCTTCTTCTTCTTCTTCTTCTTCTTCTTCTTCTTCTTCTTCTTCTTCTTCAATTGCATTTTAATTATATTGTTTTTAAATTATTTTGATTATTATATTAACCAGTTTAATCCTAAGGATCAGAATACAAAAATATAGTAATACAAAAAAATAGTTTTTTTTTCTTTTTCTCTCTCTCTCCTTTCTTCTCGCCATCGATTCCTCTATAACGAGTGTACTGACCTAGCAGCGAGGTTAGACCAAAACAAGGGCGCCTAACTCTATGCTGCGTTTTTAATTATATGTTTATGATTATCTTGTTGTCTGTCTTACATTTTGATAGTTGTGTATTTGCTGACCTGTTTCAGCTCTGTAAGCTGCCCAGAGTTCCCGTGGGAAGATGGGCGGGGTACAAATTCAAAAATAAATAAATAAAATAAATAAATAAATAGTAGAGGAGTACAGGAAAAAAGTGGGCTGGGGAGAAGGACAGCGTATACACTGGATGGATATAACAGCTGGTTGACTGTTTAAAGAAATCAAACTTGTCCAGGCTTTAAAAATATATGAAATAAAACAGCAGCCACTGTCATTGCAGAGGTTGAGTTGAAGGGAAGAGTTGATCAGAGAAGACCTTAGACTGCTATTTGGTCCACTGCATGGGTTGGTTCACTTCTTTTTCAGCGACCACACTTTATGGTTGAAAACCACATTGTCCCTAGAGTATTACTATGCACACATTTCTGAGCATCTGTCAGGACTTTCTTCTTTTTTTCATGCACACAGGATATTCTCATTTGGTCCATTTGCATTATCATGGGGAGCACATCAAATACAAGCCTTCTGACAGTCAAGGCTCTTTCCAGTTTGATTATCCAATATTGTGAAGTGGCTAAACAAGCTAGTCATTTGGGATATCAGCAAATTAAACAATACCGAACTTTTTAAGGTTGTAGTGGACATCATTGATGAGTTGCATCTCTTATAAAAATTTTACCTTGCTTTGTCTTAAAGGACCAGCTTCTCATTCTGTCCTTCAGACAAGGCAAAGAAAAATAAAGGAAATGTTCAATTTGCCAATATTCTAAAGTAGCTCATTTATTGGGCCACTTCAGGATGTTGTAAATTCAGACTGGAAGGAGGTGGACCAAATAGTGTCACTTCAGTTTTGATATGCCATTTGGATGCAAGAATTCCAACAAATGGCATATCACACCTCTTACTGACCCCAAGTCTGCACCAACCTACTCCAAAAAGACCCATGTAGACAGACCCGAAATCTCCCCTAATTTGTGGGGGTGGGGGGAACTTCCCTTCACCCATCAGTGCCACAAAATGTCTGGCTCCCACTAGGTGGAAATAACAGTTCCATGATTCTTCTTCCTCACATGTGAGGACAAGACAAATGAAGATTTATGCCGTAATTGCCATAAGCAGGAATTATTAATCAAGGGAACAATATCTGCTACAGATCCAGGTTTTGCCAGAAAAATTCTTCTTCCCTCTTCCAGCTGTTTTCTTTTTGACAATAATTCTTCATCCATAAGGAAGGACACTGAAAGCCCAAGCAATCTGTGAAGAAGGAAGATAAGGGAGGGCAGCCTAAATAAATTACCATTGAGAAAGCATATTCAGTCCAAAATGATCTCATTGTGTGGCTCTTCGGAGATAATTGCTCTGCTGAAGCAAAGGAAGAAGAAGAAGAACACTAATTCCACTTAGAAGGTCATATACAACATTTTCTTTTCCTTTTAACACCCAGTTCTAACAAATTGGTGAAGAGTCTTCCTGACAAAGTCCGGATTTGATTCACGCTTGCAAAATGGATTTCCACTGAGCGTCACACATTTTGAAGTGTGTAGCTTCTCGTACATCTTGACTGATGGAAAGATAAAGTTAGTCCTCTGTATACACTATCCCTAAACTCCGCAGCAAATGGCTGCCAGCTCCGGAGCTTACAATTGTTTCCCCACCAGCTCCGGAGTTTGCAGGAAATTAAGTGCGACCACGCCCACCTAAGCACGTCCCAGCACACTTTTCTTGTACCTGCTTTAGAAGGGTGAAAATCCCCAGGTCCGGATTTAATCTGGTGAGTGCTGGGCTCTCCTCGCTTCTGTTTGTTTGTTTTTTTGCCTCCCGCCCCTTTAAGAGAAGGGGAGGGAGGCAAAAAAACAAAAAACAGAAGAGAAGGAATCAGGACGATGGGGCTTCGACAGGCTTCGGAGGTGAGCCTGCATTTTTTCCTCTCTTTCTTCCTCCCTCCCCTCACGCAGACAGGATCAAGGAAGTGCGGAGGGGTGGGGACGCAGGAAGAGCAACGAACCCCCAAGATCCCTGGTCCGATTTTAAGTGGCCAGCGGATCTTAGGGGTCCTGTGAAAAGGCCCTTGGTCTGAGAAAACTCCAAAAAGAGCTACCATAAGTTAGAATGAACTCAACATAAAGTAATTATTATATGTTATTATATTGGTCAGTTTGCACTGCAGTTCTAATTAGCACTGAATTAGCTTCCAAGTCCTGGTTGGAAAATGCACTTGCTCCACTTTTCATTGAAAATGTTTAATATTTCGGCCCTTGAGAGGCACAGGTCTGTCTGCAAGCATAGTCATCCCTAGTTTATTATAGAATAGTATCCTTATATTCACATCCTTGTATAGGTCAATGCAGGAAGAACAAGAAGAACAAACAAAATGCAAATAATGAATATTGGATATGGTCATTTATTTTTGTTAAGCCTTCTCTCTATTCGTGTGACCCCCTCATTCCTCCTGCTAAAAGTGAGTTTTGTTTCCTTTGTTTTTCAGTGTTCAGTGAGTTGTGGAATTGGGATAATGCACCGGTCAGTTCAGTGCCTTACAAACAGTGACCAAGCAAGTAATTTGTGCCCTGAGGATTTGAAACCAGAAGAAAGGCGAGCGTGTCATAATATTCATGATTGTAAGCCTCTTTGAAAATGATGTGCTTTCCCTTCTTAATGCTCTACCATCACCAGTACCAATCTGTCCCATTGCTCTGCTCCCCATTGCAGGGATGCCATACAGCCTGTGACGGGCCGATTGCCCTATCTTCTTATTAAGGGCTGCTATCATTTCTGGGCATTCAACCAGAAGAGTTCTCTCCTGCAGTCCAATGGAATGCACACATTTCAAAGTTGTGAATATTTTTAAAATAAGTTGAACAGAGTTAAAGAGATCTGGCTGCAGAGCTTGAAGCTGAGCATTTTGGGAAGACGAGCCAGTCTGTGTGGCCTTTGGCCAAGCTCTCCAATCCCAGGGTGCCCCGAGAAGAAGGGCATTGGTTCAAAAAGTATCATTGATCAGTATGCATTCCACTGGTTATGTATGGCTCAATCCAAATTTTGTTGATTCACTGGGTCTGTGCTTGTTGTATTCAGTTCTCCACCTCCAAAATACCAAAAGAGGAGAGTCTTGCTAATGTTCAACATTCTCTCCAGTCTCTTCCAAGCTGTATTCATGTTGGTCTGCTTGAGTGGCTTCATCAGGAGGCTATTCAACGTCTTTTTAAAAGGTCTAGAAAGATAAAGCTTTCAAAACGAAATTCAAGTCACAAAGTCAGTAGTTCTAATAATAATCAAGACACCCTCTCCATCAGTGATCACTGATTTTTCAGGACTCATCTATACAGCATGTGAAGTGTCTTCTAACATTTTACAGTACTGGTTGCCAGGGATTTTGCTGCAATGCAGCTTCTATCTACACAATTATAATCAGGCCAGAAGCCTATCATACAGCTTTGTTCTGTGTCAAGATCATATTCCCAGGGACTGGGATCAATGCTGGTTGGAGAAGGAACCACATCTGGTCTTCTCCCAAGTGATTTGAAGATTACTTTTCCAGTATGTGTATGAGATGTAGCACCAAAGAGGACAGGGATATATTATGAGGGAGTGTCAGATTTAGCTGCCTTGCTCAATCTAAGCTCTCAACTGGTATCTGAAGGGAAGACCACTAGAGATGAGCATGAACCACCATTTCTTCAGTTCATGCCAGTTTGGCCAGTGGCCACACAGTTCCACGGTTTGGTACCCCACCACCTCAGGCAAGTGTCCACTCAGAGGCAGCAGTTCAGCTGTCCTGCCCCAACTTTTCCAAGTGCTACCTCCGAGTAGGTGCCCAATAGACGGGGCAGGGTCCTGAACTGCAGAATACCTGTGTGTCTGTCAGCTGAACACAGAATGTGCCCATCTCTACAGACTACCATGTATATCATCTGGAAATGGACTCCATGTACAGTAAATAAACACAGATATATAAATGGATATATAATACTAACCACCAGGCTGTTTTAGCAGAAGATACAGTGTTGCCATAACTAACAAACAAACAAAAGGTACCTCTTTTTTAAAAAGTCTGAATTCCCTGCAGTAAATGACCAACAGTCTGGTAGTCTCCAGAGAGAAATAGAATCATAGAGTTGGAAGAGACCTCAAGGGCCATCTAGTCCAACACCCTGCCATGCAGCAACCCACCATCACTGGACTCCCGACAGATGGCCATCCAGCCTCTGATTAAAAACCTCCAAAGAAGGAGACTCCCCCACCCTCCATGGCACCATATTCCATTGCCGAACAGCAAGAACATTCCACAGAAGTTTTGCAAAAAATGTGTAGTTGTTTTCCCATCAACCTACGTTTTATAATCCTTGGTGCTGAAAAAGAAAGCAATGGATAGTAATGGTGTAAACAAAAAAGCTATTTATACTTGAAATAGAGAGCAGCTTGGAGCTGGCCTTTGGAGTCCAGATGGACGTAAAGGTCAACTCCAATTTGACCTCAAATATTTGACATTATATCCTCTTGGAGTGTCTGATGTTGAGGGCTGTGGAACAAATGTTGTATCTGTTGTCCTTCTTTTGATGACACTGTAAGGTTCAGTATCCCAAAATGTAGGGAGCCTACTCAGTATTCTCCATAGGATAACCAAGACGTTTGTTTATTAGATATTTAACAGTATTATATGTTTTATTGAACTTATCCATTGTAAAGAGAAATCTTTATTTGTTTACTTGCAAAAATACTTGTTGCCCATCGTGATCCCCATTACTTTCTGTGCTACTTAGTTTCTTACATGTCTGCATTTTAGGTGAATTGCCGACAAGCTGCAAAGAAGTAAAAAGTCTCAAAGCCATCAATGAAGATGGAGAGTATTACCTTAAAGTTACAGGAAGGCTCCTAAAGGTGTGGTTCAGAGACTTCCTGTGTCTTTCCCTGTACACTATGCAGCATTGCAAAGCAGCATGAAATCTTAAGCGTCCTGTGAATTTAGATTCATCTGCCGTGCATTTCCACAAAAATCTTTGTCATGTTATTCTTGCTTGTGATGTCAACTTCCCATCTTCATTTGTGTCTGCCTAAGAAACAGGATGTTCCATATTAAGTAACTTAATTATTCAGACTTCCCGGGTTGGGCTTTCACATCTTGGATTTGAAGGAATAAGTGCAAGTACACCCAGTATGTGTGCTTGTGCACATGAGAGGGGGGAAAGAGAAATTAACCCTTTGAATTTTAATTATGTGCCTTGACTTGGAGATCTATTTGCATTGCTCAGCTTTTTGAAAAATTATTAATCATAATTAATTCTGTTCTCTTGTGACCTGCCTTTGTAGTTTCCTTTTTTTGTTATTTCTTAGCCATGTACTTAACTGCCAGTGATATATGTTTGATAGATGCTTTTTTCTTTTAGATCTATTGTGCTGGAATGGAATCTGACAGACCGAAAGAATATGTGACTCTGGCAAATGGCGAAGCAGAGAATTTCTCAGAAGTGTACAGTTACAGGTACGTGCAGCCAGCTCTTCTGCACTTGGTGTAATTTTGGTTCTCCATCATGGCCTTCGTGAAGCCACACAGATGGGTTTCCCAGGCGCCCCTGCGCCAGAGGTCAGAACTTCCCTAGCAATAGGAAAGTTCGTTAGTCTCTGCCCCCGCACCCTGCGCATGTGTGAGGGTGTTCCCGCCCAAACGCCTCAGTTCCTCTTAACCGCCAACAGCTAGAGGTTCTTGTCCGTTAGTCTCCGTGCTTCTTTTTCCAAAAGAAATTCTTCTCGGCTCATTTTCTTGGATTTTTGACTGGGATCGTCTCTTAGCTAATGTTTTTCGCACCTCCCTTCAAACGTTCTTCTCGTTGCCGGGCTAAGATTCCTCACACAGACGGGCACGACCTTTGTCTTTTTTGCCTCGGTGAAAACCACACACCGCCTCCTGCCCGATCTGTAGAGGTTTCTGTTCTCAGACCCTGAAAAATCACCACAACTGCTTGGCGAATGTTCTCTTGGAACGCTCCTTTGCCCACAACCGATGGAGCAGAAGACCGTCAAGAGTCGGAAGCTTCGGGGCGGGTGGAGAAGGTGAAAAAGGTCCCCGTCCTTCAGGGCGTGGGGACTTCAAAACCAAGTCCTCCACGAACCCTTCGCTAGCTTCCACCTCGAAGTCCTCTTGGAAGACTTTAAAACACCCAAAATCTGCTTAACGACCTCCAAGCATCCCTCGACTTCGTGCCTTCGTCAAATTCGACTTCCACCATGGCTAAGGTTCCTCCGACGCTTGCTTCCCCTTCGGTTTTCATCAAAACCGAATACTCCGGTTCGGCGGTCGCCGTTCCTCCGCAAGCTCCAGGCCTCAGCTATGACCCTCTTCTCCATCAGATCCGTTGGAGTCATCACCCGATGATGACGGAACCCCTCCAAATATCACTTTGGTGGGTTAGACTCCCATAATGGATCCTGGGACCCGTTGGTCCAATTCGGAGAGGACCCTTTGGTCCATTTCGGAGGGGACCTGTCGGTCCGTGGAACCTCCTGGACGTAATGGATCCTGGGACCCGTCGGTCCATTCCGGAGGGGACCTGTCGGTCCGTTGAACCTCCTGGACATTCTCCCTCTCTGGTTTCCAGAGCGGCTTCTTCCCCAGTTCCAACAAGGGAAGTCGAAACCGAGGAGCGCGCTTCATCTCTGCCTCCAACCTTTCTGGCTGCTCCTCCGTTGAAGCCGGAAAAACTTCGGAAGTGCAAGCAGGTGCAGCTTCAGCCTTCCATTTCAAGAACCGCGCTCGGTTCTGCCCAGCAAGCCGAATCCGTCGCGGTGGCTGTCTCCCAGGCTTTGACTCCACCAAAGGTGACTGAAGCGTCGGATGCGACGGCCCCTCCGACGAAAAGACGGAGGAAGGAGCACCACACTCAACCTCCTTCAGTGGCGGTGCCTCCCATCCCTGCATTTTCTCTCCGCTTCGACGGAAGACAGTGGTCCATTCACACAGCGGTGTGCGTCGAATCCGACCAGATGGCGCTTGTCCCATCCTCCTCAGGCTCCAACAGAGAGTACGACGAGGCTTCGGATTCGATGTCAGTCCAATTCGTCACCTCCCCAGACTCTGAGGTTGACGAAAAATCTCCACCTTCCACATCAATTTCAATGAGGAATTACTGCAGCTTTCTACTCAGAATTCCAAAACCATCGACTTGCCTGTACATCGACCTCAACCAAAAAAAGTTTGCCATATCTTTGGAATGATTTCAAGTGACGAGACATCACCTGTTCACTTGACTCTGATTCCCTCTTTCCTCACTATGTTGAGGAATCCTTCCAAGCTCTTTCATCCACATCGATCCCACACAAGTGAGAGGCTCTCTATAGGGTGCATGATGACAAGGCACCCTATTTCAGTAAGCATCTGCCTCCAAATTCTGTGCTGGTAGCCTCTTCACAGGTACAATCTCGTACCAAACAAACTCCCATTCCACCTTCTAATGAAGGTCGCAAGTTGGACACCTTGGGACGCAATTTTTATTCTTTTGCTATCTTATAACATAAGATAGCCAATTACCAAGGTGCCATGTGGGCCTACCAGAGAGACCTTCTCACTCATCTGCACCCCTTTTTGGAGCTTATTCCTGAGGAGAAGCGTGCTGAGGCATCTGCGCTTTATGAAGAATCAATGGCTCTAGCAGCCCAACAGATGAGAGCCTCAAAACATTCATTTGATGCTGCCTCCAAAGTACTTACTTCGGCTATCACCCTACGCAGGCACGCATGGCTCCGCACAACTGGCCTTTCCGACTATCATAAGGCCCAAATCGAATTCCTCCCCTGCGGCGGCTCGGGCCTATTCAATACTACCACAGATGACCTGATGGAGGACAGGCACAAAAAGCAGGACACTGCTAAAAACTGAATGTCATCCCAACTCGCCCGAAGTCGTCCTTTCGATACCAACCAAGAAAGCACTTCTGGCCCCCTCCGCCCAGTCTTCCACCAAACACCAGCAGCGGGACAGGCCTACCAGACCATCTGCCTTGTCCTCCTTCACCTCCAAATCTAAGAAGGCTAAATCTGCTACACTCTCCTCCAAGCCTGGAGAGCGTAGGCCGAGAGATGACCACCGACTCTCTTCCCATTCGTCTCGGTTCTTTTCTACCAAGTTGGCAAGCCATCACCACGGACCAGTGGGTCCTTTCTCTTGTTCAGCAAGGTTACCTTTTGGAGTTAACTTCGTTTCCCCCGCTGGGGACTATAGTTCATACCTCAACCCTCACCCTGCCTTCTAGAAGAGGTTGCTTCCCTACTTCAGAAGCAAGCCATCGAACCAGTACCATTTTGCCAAGCCCATCACAGCTTCTTCTCCCATTTTTTCATGGTCCCAAAGAAGGATGGAGGCCTTCGACCCATTCTGATTCTCCGATGCCTAACAAGTTCCTGGTCTACAAAAAATTCCGAATGGTCACCTTAGAAAAAATCATCCCCTTGCTTCGCAGAGGAGATTGATTTGGAGTTGTGGATCTCAAAGATGCATACTTCCACATATCAATCCATCCCGCTCATCGTCACCTGCTTCGCTTCACCGTAGGGGAAGACATCTATCAATTTTCCGCTCTGCCATTTGGTTTGGCTACAGCACCAAGAGTTTTCTCCAAGTGTATGGCACCAGTGGCAGCCTACCTCCGCACTCTTGGAATAGTTGTCTTCCCCTATCTAGACGACTGGCTTGTAGTCGCAGACTCCCAGTAAAAGGCCCGTCGGTACATTGCCACTTTCCCCGACGTCTTAACATAGTTAGGCTTCCAAATCAATCACAAAAAATCTCATCTCGACCCCTCTCCTGTGGTGAATTTCATAGGTGCCATTCTGGACTCCACCAGGGCCATGGTGTCCCCTCCAAGGACCAGGCTTGTGGACATGTTGCATCTTCTTCAACTCTTCCAAACTCATCAAACCATCCCTGCAGTAGAGGTCCAAAGACTTCTAGGCTTCATGGCCTCCATGACCTCTGTTCTGGTTCATGCGAGGCTGCGACTCAGACCTCTCCAGGCCTGGTTCCTGCAACAATTCGATCCTCTCCAGGACACCTGGACCCCTCAGGAGCGGATGCTCCATATCAACGAGCTAGAGCTGCTGGTAATCTTCAAGGCGTTCCGGGCCTTCATCCGGCACCTACCCGGCAATGTAGTACTGGCGGTGATCGACAACACAACCGCCATGTACTACATCTACAAACAGGGCGGAACCCACTCACAGCGTCTTCTGCAGCTCACGGTCCGCTTCTGGGACTGGTGCATCTCCAACAACATCCATCCGATCGCGATGCACTTACCAGGAGAGGAGAATCTCGACGCCGACGACCTCAGCCGTCAACTTCAAGCGACCCACGAATGGGAACTGCATCCAAGGACCTTCAGCCTCCTTTGCGTCAAGTGGGGTTCTCCTCGGGTGGACCTGTTTGCCGCCCCAACCAACACCAAGTGTCAGGAGTACTGCTCCAGAGCGGGGAAGGGTCTACATTCCTTGGGAGATGCTCTCCTCCTCCCATAGTCGGGGGACCTCCTCTATGCCTTCCCTCCCATTCCTCTGCTACACAGGGTGGTCATAAAGACTCTTCAGGAGAGGGCCAACCTCATCCTGATCTCACCTTGGTGGCCTCGACTACCCTGGTTTGCATCCCTTCTGCAGATGTCCTCAGAAAATCTACGCCTGGCCCAGTTTCCGGAGCTTCTCTCTCTGGACAACGGCCAGGTCCTTCACCCGGACCTGAATCGCCTTCATCTAACAGCCTGGAGGATTCTGCCTTGATTCAAACTATCATTGACTCTTGCCGCAAGCCTTCCATTAAGAAACAATACTCTTATAAGTGGAAGAGATTTTCCGTATTTGCGGCTGACAAAGGGTTTGACCCTGTCAATCCCTCACTCACCTGGGTCTTGCAATACCTCCTGCACTTGAAACGTTCAAGGCTGACTTCTGCGTCTCTTCGAGTCCACCTGTCAGTGATTGTGGCCCACCAGCCACAATTCTCAGAGGCAGCTGCATTCTTCAGGCACCCTAGAATGAAGCGCTTCCTCAAGGGCCTCAATACATCTTCCCTGACAGGAAGCCAATTCCACCTCAGTGGTCCCTATCCTTGGTCCTCCGGGCTTTGCAACGCCCACCCTTTGAACCTATGGCCTCTGCAGACTTTAGGCTGCTCACTTTAAAAACTGCCTTTTTGGTGGCAATCACTTCGGCTAGGAGGTCCAGTGAACTTTGTGCCCTTCGATGTGACCCTCCGTATCCATATTTACGCTTCCACCCTGTTAGGGTGGTGGCTTATCCTGATGTTACTTTCCTTCCGAAAGTTGTTTCCTCCTTTCATGTCTCCCAACCTGTTCTGTTGCCAAACTTCTTTCCCAATCCAACCACCAGGATTGAAAAGGTCATGCACACACTTGATGTCAGGAGGGCCCTAGCTTTCTATGTCTCTAGGACCGAATCCATCAGAAACACTAATAAACTGTTTGTGTGCCATGATCCTGCGGTTCTGGGTAATCCTGTCTCTTCCCAACGGTTTGCCCACTGGGTTGTTCAGACTATTAAGCTCTCCTATGAGCTGGCCAAGGTACCCTTGCCAGTGGGTATCCGAGCTCACTCCACAAGAGCTTTGGCCTCCTCAGCGGCTTTTCTGAAGGGTGTACCCCTGGACGACATCTGCCAGGCGGCCACCTGGTCTACACCTGATACCTTCGTGACCCACTACAGGGTGGATGCCCGCGTGAGGTCGGCGACTTCCTTCGGGAGGACAGTGCTTTCTTTCGTGACGGCGTGACTACCCTCCTGCCTGTGAGTACTGCTTGCAATCACCCATCTGTGTGGCTTCACGAAGGGCACGATGGAGAAGAACCAGTTACTTACCTGTAAAGGTGGTTCTTCAAGTGGACCTTCGTGAAGCCACACAGCACCCACCTGCCTCCCCTCGGACCATCACGCCCTGACTGGTACATCCATTACCTGTCATCCTGGCGGTCAAGACGAACTGAGGCGTTTGGGCAGGAACACCCTCGCACATGCGCAGGGTGCGGGGGCGGAGACTAATGAACTTTCCTATTGCTAGGGAAGTTCTGACCTCTGGCGCAGGGGCGCCTGGGAAACCCATCTGTGTGGCTTCACGAAGGTCCACTCGAAGAACCACCTTTACGGGTAAGTAACTGGTTCTTTCTATTCCTAGTATTACTATTTCTTTTCTTGAGTAGAAAAGGGGATTTTTTTTCAAATTCAGATTACATAACCCGACAGAATGCCCATACAATGGAAGCAGACGAGAAGACTGCCAATGTCGGAAAGATTACACAGCCGCTGGGTTTTCTGCCTTCAGCAAAGTAAGGCTGGACCTGAATGCTATGCAAATAATAAGTGAGTAACAACAAGATTCTTCCATCAGAATGCTTGCGGGAGAAGGGGGAGATGGAATGCATGTATTAATTTAGAAGTAGGCCAATCTAGTGGATAATGTCCTTGCACTGCCTGTGTTAAAAATTTATATCACTCAACCCTGCAGTTGAAGAGTCGCAAACCTTGCAGCCTCTGAGAATTGGTTCCAACTAGGAAAAAATAGTGCCTCTTTGGGTGCTTTTGTTCTGAACACTTTCACCCCACTGCACAGTCAGGATGCTGCATCTTCGGGGGTGGGGGGCTGTTATTTGTCTTATTTTCTCCAGCTAAACTGAGAAACAAAATTATAATCACAAGCATTGCTGTGCAAACACAGCTTTGTTGTTAGGCCCAGTTTATCTACACTGTTGGCCCTAAGCCCAACCAGAGCAGATCCACTGCAACTATTGTTGAATTGGTGAACTGGAAATCCCATTGACTCAAGGGATCTTTTCTAAGGGCCTTTTCACATGACCCCTAAGATCCGCTGGCCACTTAAATTCGGACCAGAGATCTTAGGGGTTTGTTGCTGTTCCTGCGTTCCCACCCCCTCCGTTCTGCTGTCCCGGCACTGCATTCAGACCTCTTAAAGGGGCGGGGGGCAAAAAAAGAACAAACAGAAGCAAGGAGAGCCGGGCAGTCACTACGTTATATCCGCATCAGGAATTTTCACCTCCAGAGAGCAGAGAGCAGAGAGCAAAGTGCACTGGGACCCGCTTAGGTGGGCATGGTCGCACTTAATTATCTGTAAACTCCGGAGCTGGTGGGGAAACAATTTTAAGCTCCGGAGCTGGGAGCCATTTGCGGCGGAGTTTAGGGGTTGTGTACAAAGGGCCTAACTGGGCTTACCACCAGTAACTTTGTCTTGGCATTGACAATGAGTAGTCTCCCCAGAACTCCTTTTGGGCCTCTGAAACCCAGAGATGATTGTGTAGCAGCAAGAGGGCTTGGTAGGTTGGGCAACCATGTGATAGGTTATCTTTCTCCAGAATTTAGCCCAGGAACCATCTTTCCTGAAAGATGGACTGTCTTCCTGAACTATGAAACTAGGGAGTGAATTAGGCTGCAAGTATATGTCAAGGCTTTTTCGGGCCTACAGCAAAAGAACTGGAAAAGAAGCGCTTTTGAATTTAACCATCTGCTCTAGGATCAGAATTCTGTTCAGGCTTAAAATTAGGCATGGAACAAAAAAAGCAAAGGCACAGATGAGAGAAAGGTCCTTTGTGGCTTCACACTTTGTGGATCACACTGTTGCCTTACATGCAGACTTGAGTGCACACCTGTCGGAATGCTCGGGCGAGCTGCACATTTACCGGTAATAGTCGGCATTATTTTTTCGGCAAGAATCCCAGTCGACTCGCAAGATTAATGCATGAAGACAGGTGTGTTGTACTAAACAAGGATCAAACGGTGCACATGTTTTCTCTTTGTTCCACAGCAACCGATTTGCAGTTCGCACAAACACTTGATGGACGACCTGTTCCTTTTGCCACTGCTGGGGATTGCTACAGTGCAGCCAAGTGCCCGCAGGTATTTTGGCAATAATATTTGTCAAGGTGCAGGTCCGTTTGCTGCATTCCAGCAGTATATGAATTATTCTTGATCAAAGGAATCACATTCCAACTCAGATTCCATGCCCAGCCTTTCCTGGTCTAATAGTTCCTTTCTCTCATACATACTTTCTCTTTTTCCTAACAAGTAGAGCATTGGAGCAATGGTTAGGTACTATTTAAAACACCTTTTCTTCATTTAATTAATTTATTTCATGTTTATATCCCATCCTTCAGTCAGAGAGTATGCTCAGAGTAAAGGTATAATGAATAGTCAAGTGTTTCCCTTGATTTTTTTAAAGGTTGTTTCTGATATCTTGAAACACAGTGTTGAAAAAAAGTTGTGAACTGCAGTGAGAGTTATTTCCTCCTGCATGAGAATGAAAAGGCCAGTGTTTTTGTTTTCATCCACAGTATCATTAGTGATTTAGGTGCAAAAATCACTTTTGTCCCCAAACCAATGCATTATTTTTCTGAAATTCTTTTGTTTCATGCAAAAAACATTTGTTCATTTGTTTTGCAAAACGCACTTTGCAAATTTTCACCTAAGAAAGGTTCAGAATGCAAAAGCTCACTAAAATTCTTGTAATTTCTAATAGTAGGGAGAAAATTTGAAAGTGCTTTGTTCTTGCCTGTAAATCAGTGCATGGTTTACATCCTGGTTACCACAGGTAGCAAACAATGTATTGAAATGAAAATAATTTAACATGGTGTTGTGGAACAGGAGAACATTAAGAAGAGAGAGAGTCCTTCGAACCTTATGAGCTTAGATTCATCCACCCAGAATAGCTTTCTGCTAGATGGTTGCAGTATATAAATCAAATAAATAAATACATAATTAAATAAACCATTTAACAACATCAGCTAAAAGATGTCAGCAAATGAGAAACACCAGCACCTTTCAGGAAGCCATGGGAAAATTCCACATGTGAGGCACAACCGCGGAGAAAGCCCCATCTCAGGTCATTTTGGATAGCAGAGGGAGTTGAAGAAGGCTTTCTAAAGGAGCTCTGAAGAACTTGTTGTCCTTGAGAGATATACCAAAGTCATTCCAAGTGCTTGTGTGCTTCGAAGATGCCAGAGGGCACTGCCTCAAGGGCCTGCCCTTATAAAACCATGAAAATCAAACCTTCGGGCTTTGGTTTAGCAAACAAAAGCGTAGCATGTAATTATAATATAAAAAAATACTAATTCCCCATTCAGGTAAAGAAGGGAGGGAAAATATGTCCCCTCAGTTTGTCAAATATTATGAGTCTCCCCCCACCTTTTCTCCTGAGTTGAACACCTGCATAACATTAAGCGCTGGAGATTATTAGGCAAAGGGCAAGCATGCCCTCAGCTGGCAGTCTACAGCAAAACAACCTTTTCTTCGGAAAGCTCCAAATGAGAAGAAATGCTTAATCTCATTCCTGCTGTGATTTGTACAATATGTGCTAATCGGTATGAGGGCTTGGAACAATTGAAAACATTGCCGGGGAGATCTTGTTAGAATAATGACACTGGCTTGTTATTATTATTTCTGAGGTGGGGGCGGGAGGGGGACTGTGGCCATTGAGAATAACACTGAACAGAATTGGATTTTTCTCTCAAGTTTGTTCCTTTTTTTGTAGAGTTGTTCTTATTTAGCAGTCATTTCAGAAAACATTCATGATCTAACACATGCCCTGTTTTCCTTTTTTTTCCCCCCTTAAAGGGTCGCTTTAGTATCAACCTCTCTGGAACGGGTCTAGCAGTAACGCAGACTTCAAAATGGCTTTCCCAAGGGAATTACGCTGTTTCTGAAATTATAAAATCACCAGTAAGGAAACCCTGAAACATTCAAGCCTTATGCGGCACTGTACCTGTTAACCCATCATTGTTAACTGCAATGTACTTATTCTTCCGTCTTGTAAATATAGGGCAAGGAGGTGGGGGATTTAAAATAACCTCTCAAAGTGTAACATAAGGATTTGAACACCAAAGCACGGTCTGTAATTGGTAGATTTGGAGCCACAGATTGGAGTAAATTCAACTTGATCTGTATTATTGCAATTAATTAGTGAGTCTGCTTAACCGTGAAGCTAAAAACACTTGAGCACAGTGGTTCAGACACTTCTTTAATTAGTTGTCTGAATCCTCAGGAAATTTGCAGTCGGGAACCTACTCTCGCAGTGCTGCAGAGCATAATCAAGCACTACGACGATTCCTTTTCCGAGGCCTGTGGTTCTTGAGTTTAAATGCTGCCTTCTCCCTGACTTCTTTCTTTTAGAATCTAGAAGGTCTCGCTCCATTCAGGCCTTGTACTTTTAAACTAGGCAAGGCTTGGAGATTGATAGTGATGTGGGGTCACCAGCAACCAGTATCTCCACCCCACCCAGGAATCAGGCACACTCTGCAGGACCACAACAAAGATCTACACAGACTTTTGCTTTGAACAAACCTGGGAATGCCTGGCTTCCAGATTGCAGGCAAGGGGCATCCCCACCACACTTCAGTTCCTTTCCAGTGTTAACTGCTGAACTGGGCTGTTGCAAGAATGCAGAGCCGCTTTTGTTTACCACCGTTTAGTTTGACTCTTTCCGTAGTACTTTCCAGGACGCTCAGGGCAATATTTGTAAAGAATCATTTCCCCTTCTGACACCTACTAGCTCAGACAAAGTGGAAAGAGTGTGGCCTCCTCAAAGCCAACCAGTGACAAGCAGGAAATGGAGGCAGCTCAAAGAGAGTAAAAAGCAGGGTTGAAATCCTTCAAAAATTAAAATTCCACAGAGCATCTACTCCAATATTCTAACAAGGGCCATTCCAAATAAACAACCTCCTTTATTTATTTATTTATTTATTTATTTATTTATTTATTTATTTATTTATTTATTTATTTATTTATTTCCTCCTTTTTTTCCCCTCCCCACCATCTTCTTATGACCAAGCGACCAATGTTTGTGCTTAGTTGATTATTTGCCTAGTGCTGTTTTTTTATTCTCGCTTGATCTTTAGTTTTTATGATGCCAATTTGGCCCGCTGGGGGCTCTTGGGTTTTTAACTGCTTATTCTATGTTCTGTTGTTTTACATTTGATTGCAATTTTCTGTCTATTGGCGCATGTCGCTCACTGTAAGCCGCTTAGAGTTCCGCAAGGAAGATAAGCGGGGTATAAATATAATAAATAAATAATAAATAAATAAATAAACCTGGCTTTGGCACCAAGTTACAAGAGCCATTTTTAGCATATCAAAGAGATGAAAATGAAAACTGGCTGTAATATTTTCAAGAACTGAAATTATGTCTTTATTCAGAATTCTAAGCATGCAGAAACACTGCAGAGGCATGCTCTAGAGCAGTGGTGCTAAACCTTTGGCACTCCAGATGTTTTGGACCACAACTCCCAGAATTCCAAGCCTATATTGCCAATGACAAAGGACTATGGGAGTTGTGGTCCAAAACATCTGGAGTGCCAAAGGTTCACCACCACTGGTCTAGAGACTCCAAACTGTTGGCCTTGCAAGTTTCCAGTTTACTGCATCTCACAGAGCCTTCAGAGAAGACAGCTGCTGCTTTGCTTGAGCTGGTCAGGATGTCAGCTGTCTGGATTAAAACATTAAATAGACAGTGCAGATGGGAACTTTCCTCCAGTAAACCTGAGGCAATTGCAAGGGATCAGCGCTGAGTACAAAGACCAAGGCAGTATCTAAACTGATGGAATAAAAATTGAAGTAAAGAGGCATTAGACAAAGGGAAGTCCACCTGACAGTCACCTCTCAGGCACACAGTTCTTGAAGTTAAGATGCCAAGAGAATAAGCAGCAAGAATGCTCACAATGGGTAGAAGGAGCATCCCAGGTGGGGAATATCTAACAAGATGGTTGATATTCATGCTGTGGCTCAGTTTTAACAAAAACTAGTATAAAGGCTGGCATTCCATCGGTTCCAGTTTGAGAATATCCTCCTCTGCCTGAGAAATATTTGTACATTAAACACATTCAAAAGCAGGTTACTATAATACATGAACCCTAAATGGTGTGGGCTAAGGTGACTCTCCATATGCTACCATAGATACAGAAACGTGCTGTTTCCTGCGATATGGAAAGGGAGAGAATACAGTGTATAAAAATTTATATATTTCAGAATTTCATTTCTATTGACAGTGTTTTAAAAGTCATGTGGGGACCAATTTCAGATGAATGCATTTTGTTTGCATTTTCCAGAATCAGATAGCTGCGCTGCTCTTCCTTCCTTCCTTCCTTCCTTCCTTCCTTCCTTCCTTCCTTCCTTCCTTCCTTCCTTCCTTCCTTTTTCTTTCTTTCTTTTTAAAGCCCCTTTAAGGTGACAAATTTTCCACAATATAGGCCTGTGCATGTTTTTCAAAAGTTCCAATGGTTCCAACAGGGCTTACTGTTTAGTAAGTGGTACTAAACTGCAGACTCTTTCTTATCCCATCATTTGAAAAGATAGAAGGAGAGAGACAAAGAGGGAGAGAGCAAAAGACTGTATTTATCACCTCTTTCTGTCTCTGAATTTTATCTCTAGGATGGTACCAAAGTAATAGGGAAATGTGGCGGTTACTGTGGGAAATGTACACCATCATCTGGAACTGGTCTCAATGTCCAAGTGTTATAGCAATGGTAAGTTCTAACCCATGTCTTTTACTACTAGAGGAGCATTGCATTTAACTATTGATATCAAGAGTCTGGAGCCCAGTCAGGGATCAATTTACGCGCAACAAAGTGGTATTTATATCAGTGGAGGTTTTGCATCACAATCTTCCAGCACTGCTCAATGGAGGCGTCACAGTGTGAAAAGCTCAGTGAGGAAGCAGCCACCAGTATTCTAGCCCTCACAATGTATCAGAAAGAAATGTGACTGGCTCTGAAGCATTCAAAAAAAAAATGCTCTGAAACAAACTGAAGCCATCCAAGCTTCTGTGCTTATACGCGCAAACCCGGTGCAGCTCCAGAAGCTGCTTTTAAGGGCCCTACAGAACCTTTTAATCTTTCCTGCCCACCACTTCAGTAGCAATGATGATGATGATGATGATGATGATGATGATGATGATGATGATGATGATGATGATGATGATGATGATGATGGGTCTATATAGTCTGTAAGTTGTGCATCAGTTGCTTAGTAATAATAATGATACAAGTTATTGTTCTTAGTATTTAGGACCCAGTCATGCAGGGATAGCAGCAGTCTTGTCAGTTCAGAGTCAGTAATACCTGTGGCAAACAGAAATGGGTGCCGCTTTGTGGGATTGTAGCCATGCCCAACATCTTGGTGGCTTTTCAACTTTCCAGCAAAAGTAAAGAGTAACCCCTCCTAATTCTCTGAGTAGGCATGGGACCAGCGGATGCAGGACATCAGTAGGTTGCATGCAAAGCCAAAGGGGGATGGTGTGGATGTCATTTGGTGATACCAGGACATTTTGGGACACTGATGTCCCAGCAGAAAATAAAAGCATCTGGCTAGGATACAGGAGGGGGGAGGGAACCAGTGCTGCTTAGAATCCTATATATATTTCCTGACTAGGCATGGGCACTTTGTACAGTGTTTGTATCCTTAGGATATGAATCTGAACTGTGGTGTGGAGGTGGCCCAATAATCCCCTGAACTCGACTGGCCACTTACTGGTCTCCACCTGGTGGGAAGCTCTGATGTCATGTTTGCCGTATCCATGGCGGAAGAAGCCCGACAAGCTCTTTCCTGCCTCCTCGCGTAGCCAACCACTTCACTGCAGGGGCGGGATAGAGAGTCTCAGCCAACCAGAGGTTGGCTTTGCTAGGAGGCAGGGAAGAGTTGGCTAGGCAGCTTCCGCCACTGGCACAACAAAGACACGAGCCCACTGAGTCTGGCTCAAGGGGGAAGGGTCCTGGGCTGTCGTGGCACCTGTGGACGTGAATATTGAATGCCCGTGTCTGTTCCCGACATGTACATGGCTGACTCCAGAAAGGGCCCACTTTTCTCTTAATGCATCCATGGTGCTGGAATCAAGATGTGATGCTATGTCATCTTCTTAATTCCTAGGATTTCTGAATGCCGGGCGCTGAAGCAAGATGGATGAAGGATAATGAAGCAATACCTCTGCCTTCCACTTTTGTACTTCTTTCTCTGTATGTGTATCTGAATGTGCCTGTGTGTGGGTGTGGGTGTATGCGCGCGCGTGCTTTTGTATGTGTACATATCTATTGTATATTCCCAATGTTGTAAAGTAAAATATTTATGTTGAATTATTTATTTTTGATTTAATATTTTTGTACGTAAAATGTTATATTAAGGCTGCTTATCCTGTAAATTTATTTTGTTCTGAATCTTGCAGTCACACCACTGCATTTTACGTACTCTACATTATATGTAGCATTATGACAAAGGTGATACTTTTATTGTCACTGTATTCAATTGTTTACTTTCAATCCATCAATTCTTTTGTTACAGGCTGCACTGATCTTTATAAGGTGCTAAACAGTTGGCATTGGGTATTTTTGGCATTTTAAGATCTTTTCTTAGGAGAGAAAGAAAAGAAGACAATGATGGCCAGAAGCCTGCTGGCAGTTTATATCCATGTAATTGTAATTGTTTCAGTTGTGGCCGCCAATTGCCACCAATTAGCAAGCTCACATTCCTCTTCACAGTAGTAAGCACCAGAAGGATTCTGGGTGATGAGTTCTAAACTTATAAAGCTATGCAGGGCCTCTGTGGGCATGCATTAAGAGGCTACGGCCTTATCAAGCAGCTATTCCTTAATGTTTTTGATGACAAACAACATTTTTTTAAAAATTTGGCCAGTGCTATAAAAGGCACTGGTTTGGTGCTAACCTGATAATATTTATTAATATTATGTAGGCTTTAAAAGCTCAATATTGTACATGACTACATAGCAACGATGGATGAATAAATAAATTTGGGTAAACTGGCCTTGGATTTAAATCTTTGGTGTAAGGCAGCAAAGTCTGATTATTCTCCAGAAGTTTAGGAAGGGCTCATTTCTCAAAGGAAAAAAATACCTGTGCCTGCTGCCCCCCCCCATCGCCTGACCCAAGTCCTTTCACTTAAACAGACTTTGCTAGAGAGTTAAAAATGCATGACAGAATCCTTGTAGACACTCCTTGCTGACACAGGAGGCTATGTAAACAATTCCTCAATATCCCTTCTCTTGCAAAAAGGAATGTTGACCCAAAGGAACAAAGGTTGCCCTAGAAACCTCTAGAGGTTGTAGCTCATCATTTAAAATCTATCTAAGAGGTCCTGTTTTAAACCAAAAGAGGCCTTTTTCACTTTTGATCTCTTGCAGAATCCAGAGATTACACCAGTATAAATGAGAAGAATTGTATTAGCAGTGGCAGTGAATTGTTACTAATTAACAAGTTGCTGTTCACATTTTCACAATTATAAACTCCCAAAGGATTCTGGCTGATGATCATTTGGCAATCAGTGCTATGTGGAGACTCACTGAAGGTGCATTATTTCATTAGGGCTTTATCAGTAGCTGCCTAGATATTTTTAATGCTCACCAATTTGTTTTGGCTAGTGTTTTACTGGTTGGGTGCTAATTTGATAATATTTATTAATATTATGTAGCCTTTAAAAGCTCGATACTGTGCAGTACTACAGCCAATGAAGGATAAGTGAGTAAGTTTGGTTAAACTGGGCCTGGGTTCAAACTTACATTAAAGGGCTTGTTTCTCAAAGGGAAAAAAATCATGTGATAACAATCACTCAACAAAATCATTTGGCCTCAGCCTCCATAGAAACAGTCTATGGCAGTGGTGGTGAACCTTTGGCACTCCAGATATTTTGGACCACAACTTCCAGAATTCCAAGCCTGTATTGCCAGTGACAAAGGAATATGGGAGTTGTGGTCCAAAACATCTGGAGTGCCAAAGTTGGCCACCACTCGTCTATAGAGTTGAAAATATGTGTCAAAATTACAGATGACTGAGGTCCTTCCATACTGGTGACATACTAATCAGATAAGAGCCCTTCCCCGCCTCTTCAAGGCACTGGCCAGTCTGAAGAGGAGGTGAGATGGGGAGAATCCCTACTCATGCGATGACTGGCTGGCGGCCTGAGGAGGCAGGGAAGGGCATCCCCAGCTCCTTATCCAACTTGTAGACCACCAGCCTAGGAGAACCACAGAGTGGTGCTGAGAACAATGAGTAGGCCTCCAAGCCATGGAGGAGCGGGGGAGCTGTTATGGGTGGCACCTGTGATGCCATGGTTTGGATTCAGCACAAAGTGCTACGAGGCACTTCATGCCCATCTCTATTCAGAGTCCTTGTAAGATTCTGAGATTGTGTAGAAGGCAAGAAGCTATAGAAATGAGCACCACCACCACCACCCAAGCCCCATCATCATCCTGCAGATTGTACTTGCAAAGAAGAAATGTTGGCCTAAAATGGCCAGCTGTGCCCTACAGTCCGCCAGATATTGCAGGTGTCCATTTATATTATGTGTGAGAGGACCTCTTTTAAGACTAAAGAGGCCTTTTTTCCTTCATTTTAGTTGCTTTCCATTTTGAATAAGAGAGAGGCTCATATGGAAAAAAAAACAATGGGTTTAGCTGGGGCCTTCAATCAGCACCTGTGCACTCGTGGCTCGGGATACATTCGGTACTTTAGAGCAGCCAACGGCCAGCCCATGCTCAATCTCTGACCCTACAATTGGTTCCAAAAGCTCAGTCTGATGTGTTTATTTATTTATTTATTAAGGTATAGGGAACATATGTCATATTTTAAAATTACACTGATTTGCAAGAACCCTCGTAGTCTCTCGCCCTTTCCGTAACTGCACCCCATGATTATTCAAGAAGAAACAGGACACAAAGAGGGAACTAAAACAAGTGCTGGCCCAGACATCGCCCACATTTCAAATCTGTACACAGAAATATAGGGCAGAAAGAATCCTAGAGATTAGATGTATATGTGCCAGGAAGTTTGAGCATGTGCACCTGATGCGTTACGGCAACATGCTTAGTCTGGTTAGCTTGTGTCAGTCAGAGTAGACCAGGCATGTCCAAACTTTGGCCCTCCAGATGTTTTGGACCGCAACTCTCACAGTCCTTTGCCATTGGAAATACAGGCTTGGAATTCTGGGAGTTGTGGTCCAAAACATCAGGAGGGCCGAAGTTTGGTCATGCCTGGAGTAGACAAATAAACAGATGGTCTGAGGGTCAGGCAGCGTCCTATGGCTCCAGACAAAGGTCTCAATAGTAAAGCTTATGCTCGAAGGGGTACAATATCTCATGTGTCCTGTCAAGTAGATCCAGGGGATCATGGATGCACAATTGTTCTCTTTGCGTGTTGTTCCAGATAATGCATGACTAAGGGCGTTTATGCATGACCCCTAAACCCTGAGGCAAATGGCTCCCAGCTCCAGAGCTTAAAAATGTTTCCCCACCAGCTCCGGAGTTTACAGGAAATTAAGTGCGGCCATGCCCACTTTAGCGCGTCCCAGCGCACCTTTCAAGTACCTGCTCTTCCGGGGTGAAAATTGCTTGATGCGGTGTAACAATAGTGAGTGCAGGGCTCTCCTCACTTCTGTTTGTTGTTTTTTTGGCTCCCGCCCCTTTAAGAGCTACTTTACAGAGACAGGAATGTTGCCGCGGCAAGAGCGGAGGCAGAACGGAGGTGAGCCACGATCTTTTCTTCCTTTTTTTTTTCCCCCCTCCAGCCAGCCAGCAGCCAGCAGCCAGCATGGGGACACAGGAAGAGCGACAAACCCCTAAGATCTCTGGTCCGAATTTAAGTGGCCAGCGGATCTTAGGGGTCGTGTAAAAGCGCCCTAAGTGGGCACATGCAATCCAAGGCAACTTCATAGGCTCACTTCCATTATCCAACCTTCCAGTTATCTAAAACAGGTTGTTTGCTGACATTCCAGTTTGTCAGATTTTCTGTCATTTGGTTTCACAGGTAGTAATAAAAATGTCTGCATGTTTTCGTAGCCCAGATCTCAAAATATCTCCTATCTCAGGCAGTCCAAAATGCTTGGATACATTTTTTCAATGTGCAGTAAAACATTGTGTAGAAAATGCCAAAAATACCATTTCAAAGTATAGTCTATGAAAACCATGGGTAGTTTAAAAAATCATGGATTACAAAATGTCAAAAAGCAATTGCCTCTCATCTTTAGAAATCCTCTGTGGGGAAAGGGGGAAATTGCACTATAAGCAGTCAGACGAAAACAATGGTGCTTAGCTGATGCTTCAAAAATTGCAATCTGCTTCCCCTCCCCCAATTAATGAAGTATTTATGCAAAGAAATATTATTTTTTAAAACAGTGATGCCTTCTTTGTACCAAGAAGTATCATAACGGTCAGCAACAGTGCAGAAAAGGAGCCTAAAAATTATGAAATGAAATGGATTTTTGTAGATGCTGATTTTCAGTGTGACTGATGTTCTTTTAATTTTGTATTTTGTTTTGCAAAATGAAGACTGCTGAATGATTACACAGTTCTTATAAAGTATATATATTGTTCTTTTGTACCAGTGCCATTATTTTTATGAAACTCAGTAACTATTGCAAGCACTTTTGTTATTTTGCTTTCTGTTTCCGTTATTATTATTATTTTTTAAACTTCTGTTTGGAAATAAGAATAAAAAGGAAAACAAAGTGTTTAAAGGTTTCTGAGGTCTTCCTTTTTTTTTTTACAAACATGGCATTTTATCACCTGTGTGCTGGGGCAATGCACAAAGTACACCTGGAATCAACAAAATTGATTTTTGAAAATCACGGGGTGGGGGTGGGGGGAATAAGCATGGGAAAATAGAAATCATCTTAGAAGTAATAATAATAGATGGAATCCAAAAAACATTGGCCCTTGAGTAAAGAGTACTCTAGCCAAGGGATGTTCCAGCTCTGTTTATAGGTTACCTTCTTTTTAATTGCTTCAATTCTAGTGTTCGTAGTGTTTGCAGAGCTTACTGATTTGTTATTTTCCTTGAAAGGCAGTTACTGTTTTCCTGATTTTTTTTTTTTTTTGGAATAGGGTTGCCATCACCTGATCCCAGGATCTCCCCAATAAAATAACTCACAGCTGAACATGGAGATGTAGCTTGATCCATCTATGACTCTCCTACTCTTCTTAACTCTTATTGTTTCAGTTACTTAAGATCTGGTTTCTTCCAAACCGCTCCTGCTGGCAGAAGGCTTGTTTGTGCAACATATAGTTTCAGAATTGTTATTCTCTCTCTCTCTCTCTCTCTCTCTCTCTCTCTCTCTCTCTCTCTCTCTCTCTCTCATACACCAAGTATATAGGAATTGATATGGATTCACATTAGGGATGGGCAGGAAACGAAAAATGAAATGCTGTTTCATCGTTTCATTACATAACGAAATGAAACGAAGGAGCATTTCGTTTATAGACTAAACGAAACTGTTGTTTTTACATAGAAATAAACTCTTTTGTTCCATCGGTTTCAGAGGGCTCCTGCCAACCTGTCAATGGCTGGACCCCTTTAGACTTGGCCCAGTCAATACCAGAGGCTCCCCTGGTGCCATCTGGGCCAGATTTAAAGGGGTCCAGCCATTGATAGCTCGGCAGGAACTCTCAGAAAACGGTCGAGAGGGCAGTTCCGGCAATCATGCTGCCTACCCAACCGTTTTCTGAGGGCTGCTGTCGAGCTGTCAATGGCTGGACCCCTTTAAACCTGGTGCAGCCAGTAAATATTATGCCTATTTCTTGTTTCTTTAGTCTAAACATCCTTAATCTGTGGGCCATTCTCATTGCTTTCCACAAGTCTTGTGTGTGTGTGTGTGTGTGTGTGTGTGTGTGTGTGTGTGTGTGTGTGTGTGTGTGTGTGTGAGAGAGAGAGAGAGAGAGAGAGAGAGAGACTTGTCTACCTTCCTTTAAAGGAATTATTTAATGGGATAATAGTGCAACCATTTCACAAACTTGGTAGAATATCAGTACAAAAATGTACCTTTACACTCAGCCCTTCATTGTTACCATTGTCTTACTTGCCTATCTACTCGGCTACCTCTTTCTTCACATTGGCTCATCCTGTTTCTGAACAAAGGTTATACACATTATAGGCAGTCGTTTGACGAGGGGGGAAATCCAGCTGGCTTTGTAGTAAAAAGTTTTTTTAAAAACTGGGCACAATCTCATGAGTAGAAGGGAAATATTCGAGAAGGGAGTTCAACTTGAGATTGCTTTTCTTATTGAACAAAATCATACAGACATAAAAAATATCCAGTGGCACATAACAAAAAATAAAGTGTATAGGAAATGCTTCTTCCAAATGGGACCATTTGGGGGCTAACACAACCCCCCTCCCCACTTCCATGGAACTTCATTCCCCTTCCAAAAAATGCAAGCACTAACAAATTTCTTGCCAAGAAGCTAAGGGTGAGAAAGTGATCTTGGCCAGAAAGAATGCCAAGAGACATATTGCTGGAGGGAAGTTGTATTGCAGCTGCTGTGGTGAGTCTGCCAAAAATATAAAACCTGGTTTGCGTTTGGGGAGAAATAAGTTTTTCTTCTATGATTCCGAATGGCCTCCTCCTTCCCCTCAAAACCTTAGTTTGACTGTATCTCTGACTCTTCACAAGGCACACCTGCTGTTCATCAGACTCCCACATATTTGATAGAGAAATACATGGGGACATCCAAGTCCAGGCAGAGTGGATACAGAACAGGTACATTTGTGTAATAATTTTTATTTATTTATTTGATTTATTTGATTTATATACTGCCCATGTGACACAAAGCCACTCTGGGCAGTTTACAGCATAAATGAGACCATATACAATGTACAGTAAATAATAATAATAATAATAATAATAATAATAATGATGATGATGATGATGATGATGATGATGAATGATGATGATGATGATGATGATGATGATGATGATGATAATAATAATAATAATATAAAATCAGGAATAGGTAAGATAAGCTAAGGGCAGATGAAGACAGATCATGAAATCAATAGCCAAAAAGAAAAGAAAAGCAGCAACCGCAGCAACAGCAACATAGTTTGTGTTTGTATAAACAAACTGGGCTGGGACAACATTTCTGCACTTCAGACAACTCTCCTTTAATTCATGCTGAATTGTGATTTATGAAGACCGGAACAAGCATTAGGCTTATGCAACACACTACATCCAGGCATAATCCTAGTTAGTGAAACTCATTTAACCACATCCTCTAAACCAGTGGTTCTCAACCTGTGGGTCCCCAGATGTTCCTGGACTGCAGCTCTCAGAAGTCTTCATCAATAGCTGAGGTGGCCAGGATTTCTGGGAGTTTATTTATTTATTTATTTATTTGATACAACATATACTGCCCACTACCCAACGGTCCGAAATTGAGTTGCAGTCCAGGAACATCTAGGGACCCACAGGTTGAGAACCACAGCTCTAAACCAATCTACATAATGAGACAGAATGAGCAAACAAATACTGGTGAACCCTGTCCATTTCCAAATTTTGGAACTCATACTGTAGTTTCTATATGGTGCACATTTTTCATATATCTACTTTTTCATATGGAGAACAATCAGATTTCTAAAGTAGCAATGGGTTTGATCCACCCCACCCCACCCCACCCCGGTGACAACAGTGAGGGTGCCGTTGAATAACAGGGAAAAGAACACTGAATCAAAACCTGAAGGTGCTATTCCCTTTATTATTCATTGTTCCCTTCAAGAGTTGTGTGTGGCTTGTTTCATAAGAAACACAAGAGACATCCGGTTGTAACCTCTGTCTGAGCTTCCATTTTGGTTTCCTGGCAGTATGATTGTCTGAGTAACAGCCATCATGGCTGGCCCACTTTTAGGGTATCTTCTTGAGCCCCACATTTTATATCATCTTTGCTTAATGACAAGTTCTCTAGAACACAAAAGCTTATCTTATTTGTAACTTGCTAGTGATTCAATAAAGGCATTGTCTTGGGCTTGGTCTCACAGCCCTTTAAAAGCAGTTTAAATTACTAGGAAAAACCTGTGTTAAAAATGCCATCCCCATGGCCACTGGAATTTTTGAAAAAAAAGAAAAAAGAAAACCCGGTAATGCCCCTTTAAGCGAGGTTTCTGTGACTCACCCAGGAGATAAGAAATTTTTTGCATCGCTTTGATAATCCACCTTTTAAGGAAGCAGACGCCCGGGGACCACGCAGATGATCCGGGTTTCTTCTTTTTTTTTTTAACTCATAGCACCGACCGGCTGTTCCTGGGGCGATTGGCACTGTTTTTTAAATTGCTTTTCACCTTCAGAGAAACAGGAAGCTCCATGTGGTGCCCTAAGCCTTAATTTCCTCCAGCCAAGTGGTCCGTTTTTTTTCAAATGCTAACACCACCTGCTGGCCAAGGGGGCTGAACTGCACTTTTAAATTAAAAACCAGCTTTGGACGTGTGAACTCCTGTCCCACTTATTCAATCACCTGATGGGACAAAGAGGAAAAGCCGGATCTTCAGAAGATCAGGATCAAAACCCAGGTGAGATAGCAGCCTTTGAATGGATCTTGTTTGGTTGGTTTTTTGTAACTGCTATTTGTACAAAAGATCAGTGCATCTTGATTTCACCATGTATTTGTAATTTTACAAGCAGACTGGTAAATTATGTATTATACAGTGCAGTTGTGTGGCAGTGCAGCTGCTTGGGGGACTATACCTGATAAATGCTCACCAGCTCTTGTCACCATGGAGGGTTAGTTTCAGGATTTACACTATTTCCTTATAAATAATTTGGAGGAACAAGCAGAGTGGATGGTCCTCATATTTCAGATGGCAGTAGACTGGATGGGGCCACATTATCTAACAGGACAAAAAAAGTGTTGATTATTATCTTGACAGGATGGAGGACAGTGCCAATATAAACTTCAACAGAAATTGTCAAATTTGCATTTAGGAAAGGGTCAGTTGTATAACATAGCAGCTTAAAAATGCATACAGTTCTAAGTAGTAACAAGTGCATAATACCAGATGAGTATCACTTGGCTTGAATGAAGACCAAGAAGAAACAATCTGGGGCCTAAGCAAGCCAGAAGCTGAGCGTAGGTTAGCCGTGTAATGTAGTAGTTCACAAGGAAATGTAGCTCAAAGTTGTCTAAAGAAAGCTATATTATTCAGCATGTGATGAACAAAGTGTATGTTCTATTCTATTCTAATCAAGACTTATCCAGAGTAGGGTGCTCAGTTCTGGACAACACAGGATAATTTAACTGCCCAGAGTGGCCTCGGTGCCAGATGTGCAGTATAAAAATTCAATTAATTGATTAATTAATCACAAGTTGGAATTTATTGACGGACAATGATCTACATAAGAACATAAGAACATAAGAAGAGCCATGCTGGATCAGGCCAAAGGCCCATCTAGTCCAGCTTCCTGTATCTCACAGCGGCCCCACCAGATGTGATTGGGAGCGCATGAGACTAGATATCTGTCTCCTGATACCACTCTCCTGCATCTGGCCCTTGAAGTACCCTGGTTTAAACCCTGGAGGTTACACATCTCCATCATGGTTTGTAACCTGTGATGGACTTTTCCTCCAGGAATCTGTCCAATCCCCCTTTGAAGGCATCCAGGTCAGATGCCATCACCACATCCTGTGGCAGGGAGTTCCATAGACTTACAACGCGCTGGGTGAAAAAATATTTTCTTTTGTCAGTTCTTACTCTCCCAGCCCTCAATTTGAGTGTATGTCCCCTAGTTCTGGTATTTTGGGAGAGGGAGAAGAGCTTCCCTCTATCCACTTTACTCATACCCTGCATTATTTTGTATGTCTCAATCATATCCCCCCTCAATCGCCTTTTTTCCAGACTAAAAAGGCCCAAGTGTTTTAGCCTTTCTTCAAAGAGCCCAGTAATCATTTTAGTCGCTTCTTCTGCACCTTTTCCAGTTCCACTATGTCTTTCTTGAGATGCGGTGACCAGAATTGTACACAATACTCCAGGTGGGGCCTTACTATTGTTTTGTATAATGGCATTATAATGTTGGCTGTTTTATTTTCAATCCCCTTTTTGATAATCCCTAGCATGGAATTGGCCTTCTTCACCGCTGCCACACATTGGGGAGACACCTTCATGGAGCTGTCCACCAACACACCAAGATCTCTTTCCTGATCCGTCACGGATAACTCAGAGCCCATGAGTTGATAGATGAAGTTTGGATTTTTTGCCCCAATATGCATTACTTTACATTTGGTTACATTAAAACGCATTTGTCATTTCTCAGCCCATTCCCCCAGTTTGGAGAGATCCTTCTGGAGCTCTTCACAATCTTCTCTGGTTTTTACCACACAGAAAAGTTTTGTGTCATCGGCAAACTTGGCCACCTCATTGTTTATCCCTGTCTCCAGGTCATTTATGAACAGATTGAAAATCCCAGGACAGAGCCCTGGGGCACACCGCTTTCACTTCTCTCCATTGTGAAAATTTCCCATTGACACCTACTCTTTGTTTCTGGGATCTCAACCAGTTCTCAATCCATAAGAGGACCTGCCCTCTTATCCCCTGACTGTGCAATTTTCTCAGCAGCCTTTGGTGAGGGACTGTGTCAAAAGCCTTTTGAAAATCCAGATAGACTATATCAACCGGTTCACCCAAATCCACGTGCCTGTTGACCTTTTCAAAAAATTCTAAGAGGTTTGTCAGACAAGATTTACCCTTACAGAAGCCATGCTGATTTTCTCTCAGCAAGGTTTGTTCTTTTATGTGTTTTAAGATTTTCTCTTGGATGAGGCTTTCCACCATCTTCCCTGGGACAGGTATGAGGGGCATGGAAACCAAATCCTATGAAAAAAAGTAACTAGATCTCATTGGTCTGGAGAAGAAACAATTAACAGATACTACAATAATTATCTCACAACATTTGAAGGGTGAACACATAGATGACAGAATGATTTTTTAAAAAAATTATGGAGCCAGAGGTGGGCACCAGAACCAATAGGAGCAGATAATAAGAACAAACTAATGACTAAATATTAAGAATTGTTTATTACAAGTGGTTCAGCAATAGAATGTAAATCCTTGGGAGGAGGGAGGCTCTCCCTGATTGGACCCTTTTCATTTGATGTGAAATGGCTACTTACAAAAGTGGCTGGGAGTGGATTCTCTGTCCTAAGAATGCCATGCTCAATGAAGTTCATTCAATTAAATGATTCAGTGACTAATGTAGAGTTGGAATCATTGGATTCCTCTCAGCACCAGAGATAGGTATGAATTTAAAAACAAACTGCAAAATCCATTCAAAAATTGCAAATTCATCCATTCATATTTGAAAACTGATGCCTTCAATGAATTCAAATTAACAAATTTCAGCAGTTGTTTGGTTTATCATTTCATTGGGCTACAAAATGGCCTCCAAGGCACCTAGCAACACTAAATGTGCAGGGGAGCTCCCACTGACTCTTCTCCACAATCCCCCCACGTTTGATGATGTCTGATGCCTGGGTTATGCACCCCCAACCCCCCCCCCCGGCACCTAGAGACACCAACCTTGCAGAGAAGCTTCCCCGGACTCCTTCAGGTTTGGCAAAGATTAGGTTTTCCCCACCCTATTCATATCCCACCCATCAAATTTACAGTTTGACCCATTGATTCATCAGGAAAAAAACATACATTCACTTTTGTGATTTGTTCACCTTGTTCATGAATCAAAATTGTTCGCGAATCAAAATTCATCTCCAATTTTCTAATTTGTCTACTCATTTTTCTAATTTCTCTACTCAGCACCAACCAAAGCAAGATGAATTGTCTACCCCATACCTTGGGTATTCCTCCCTCTTTACTTGGCATTGCCCTGGTATAATGAAGGGCAAAAAGGTGACCCAATGTAATAGCAACCAACGTTAGCTTCCACAGAGCAGAGAATGATGATGAGTGCAGCTTTTCATAAAGAGAAGCAATGTTGAGCATGCCAAAAGTCTATCTTCTACAGAATTATTAAAGGCACTGTCATCCAGATTCCTTTCACTTCTCCTAACTACCTACCCTCCAGAACTTATTTCAAAGCAAACTGAGAGTTCTCTAGTTAATAAAATATGTGACTGGGGTTTGATAGAGCCGCGAGATAGTTTGAAAAGCATAGGAAGATCCAAGTGCACACGTTCTCCAAAAGAGCAAACATCAAGAAAAACAGTTTGCAGATAGCGTAATTGGCAGGAATTTGTTTTCCAGGGCTGGAGGCAAAGCTACATTGTGGTATGTTGCCATAATTTGTGTGCAAACCATGTACTGCTACAACACAGAAAACATAAAATAAGAGCTATGTTTAGGACTTTGGGACATGAAAAGTTTCCTCCCGGTGGTTCCATAGGTGCAGAGCATGGAAACCACCAGCTCATCTGCCCTGCAAAAAAACTGCCCTGGGAAAACCCTGTCTTCTTGCCCTTAACTAAAAGTTCTTCATCATGTGTTGAACAGGTAGTACAGTACACAATTGTACTATCCTACAAATATTAGGGGCAGGATCCATGGGTATTATCCAGCTGGGAAAATGACTAGCTATCCTTCCTTCAAACTGCCACACACACAAATCAATGAAAACCTGCAAAACTCATAACAAGGACTGAAGAAATGTTAGAGGTTGAAAAAATAATGATTAGAAGACTCCCAAACTCTGACAGCATTTCAGACTTTCCAGTTAGACTGAATAGATCATCCATGTACAGATTTATAACGGAAGTTAATAGCTGTTGCCTGTGTCTTTCTTTCTGTCTTTCTTTCTTTCTTTCTTTCTTTCTTTCTTTCTTTCTTTCTTTCTTTCTTTCTTTCTTTCTTTCCTGTAACAGAATACTGTATAGTCTTTCTGGTATACATATATAAAATCTAGTATCTATTGGCTAGGCTAAATATATTCAGGGATACATAATTTCATTGTAAAGCTGTATGAGGTATGCAAAGTAACTGTAATCAAAAGTCCCGGAAAGTTTGTGAAGCTCTTTCTGACTCCTGGATAACCTCTATGACTGCTTCCCTCAGCACGCTGCCCTGATTTCACTATCTTCCAAGTTAGGGATTCTGCTAACCTTTTCTGATGTATTCCTTCTGAGATAGTGAGCATCTGGAGGCGTATGATGTATTGTCAATGCAGCCAAATGTCTGAACTAGGTGTTCTGCAAATTGCTTAAATGCATACCTTATTCCCATTCAAAGCATTAAACACATGCCTTATAGGACCTCCAGGATTAAATCAAAGGAAAATTATACCTACCTTACCGGCAGAAAGCATAAGTTATTTTAAGCCCCCTTGGGTTTCCTTCTCAAGGGACATAAAAGGCAATGTGCATGCATTATGCATCACTTTTTCTCTCTCTCTGTATCTTTTTCTGACCCAAACTTTAGTTTTTTTATTTACATATTTCACTGGTTCACCTTAAGGCCATGGATACTATTGTCTCCCTAACGAGTCTGTTCAGGCCATTGTTCATCTTATGAGCCTATTTCAGACCAGGGTGAAAGAGGTCAAAGCTGACTATAAGATGGAGGACTCACACTAGCTGTATTCAGACTGAGGAAGCTGTTTGGATGAGCAGCGAAACGTTTCTATCTCTCAGGAAAAAAGAAGTCCAGTAGCCATGACTCAACTTCCAGATAAACTCACCTGGATGACTGAGAATCTTCACAGACATCTTCCTACCACAACTACAGTAAGCCTAAGTAAGGGCCTTTTTACACGACCCCTAAACTCCGCCGCAAATGGCTCCCAGCTCCGGAGCTTAACATTGTTTACCCACCAGCTCCGGAGTTTACTGAAAATGAAGTGCGACCAAGCCCACCTAAGCGGGTCCCAGCACACTTTTCTTGTACCTGCTCTCCAAGAGTGAAAAATCTTGATGCGGATGTGCTGGGCTCTCCTCGCTTCTTTTTGTTGTTGTTTTTTGCCTCCTGCCCCTTTAAGAGAAGGAACCTGGAAGTGACGGGGCTCCCGGAGGTAAGCCTTTATTCTTTTGTCCCTTTTTTTCTCCCTCCCCTCAGGCAGCCAGCAGCCAGGAAGTGCGGAGGGGTGAGTATGCACGAAGAGCGACAAACCCCTAAGATCTCTGGTCTGAATTTAAGTGACCAGAGGATCTTAGTGGTCGTGTAAAAGCATCCTTAGTGGGCCTAAAATCATCACACTGTCTGCCCTTGTTCACCCATGTGTCTGCTTCTCCACTGCTTGACTTCTGCCTGCAGCTTCTCCTGTCAAGGTTCAGAAAAACTCTGAGGGTTGCCTCCATAACTGCAAAGACGAACTCTCTCTTTGCATATGTCATAGCTATATGCCAATGTGGACAGCCCAATATGGACAGCCTCAATGTTTTGGCATCTAGTATTATGCAACTGGTTTTCAATGACTTTTGTGGAATACAGGGGAGGGATAGGGTAAAGGAGTTCCCAGCTGAGACACTGGGGAAAAACTGGAAGGAAGGAAGGAAGGAAGGAAGGAAGGAAAGAAAGAAAGAAAGAAAGAAAGAAAGAAAGAAAGAAAGAAAGAAAGAAAGAAAGAAAGAAAGAAAGAAAGAAAGAAAGAAAGAAAAAGGTAGAAAGCAAAGGACAAACATATTTTGGCATTTTAATGTGCCTCAAGTGTCTGAGGGAGTGAATTTGTTCAATGAATCAAGTCACAAGAACACAATCTGTTAGTCCTATAGATACCACAACTTTCTGCCCTTTGCCTTAGTCTCTTTCTCAATCTCTCTCTCTCTCCCTCCCTCCCTCCCTCCCTCCCTCTCTTGTTCATATTGTTCACCTTTTATGAGCCTGCCGAGATAGACTAACAGCTACTTCTTTCAAAACTGTCGTTTTCAGACATTGATTAAAGGCATTCCTTTAATGTCTTTGGTTACTCTGGATTATTTCTAGACAAGATTGGAGGAGGAGGAGGAGGTCTCTGGAGTTTAAGAGTTCATGTGGCACTGTTGGAAGAACTGATTATTTATTAACTGCACAAAACACAACCCATTTAAACATTTGAAAGTGGTGCTATAAGCATGTTAATTGCTGATAGAGACAAAGAAGCTCAATAGGTGAAGTTTAATCCCCGCCTGCAAAGCTTGTGTAAGGTTTGCTGAATGCATTCTTCTCTTTCACCCAAAAGTGATTAGGAGAGTTCATTCATATGCTGATGATTTGCCATCCTCTCTATTTCCTGTTCTTAACCATCCTCCTCCAGAACAATTCAATTAATCAGTTCTTTGTGACAGTGGCACTGAGTAAATCCACTCCTGCCAGCTCTCCCCTAACCCTTCCCTTCTGACACTTTTCTTGTATGTGGTAGCTTTTTTCTTCCATAACCCTGGAAAAATGATCTTCTTAAGTAAAATTCTTCAGCTGTTCTTCCTCTTTGTAGCAGACAAACAATGTTGGGGTTCAAGTTAATAGCAACAACCTTGACTTTCGAGATCATGTAGCTATAAGATAAAAACAATAATGCACACATACATATTCTACCACATATTTTATTGTGTGTAGTTCTTATCTGTTTTTTCCTGTTTCCTATGAAGATTCTATGTTTTATTGTTCATGTGGTACAACAGCCTGATCAACGGCTCAATGTGGTTACTCACAGCCAAATCAATGAATATTACATGCATTTGTATTAATAACACCCCACTTTCCAAAAGCACCTCATGACCTTCACTTGTTTATTTATTTGTAGAGTGTATAGGGGGCAAGCAGAATGTTTTATAATCTTTAATAATGTAAATAGGAAAAAAATAGTTGAGTTTGGAAGGTATTGGGTTGGCCTGCCTGTTCTCCTCCATCAGTAACTCCCTCACACCCAGCCAAATGGATTGTCTAAATCCCCAATAGCTAGGCATGGCAAGACACTGAAAATAGTACTGTACCTAGATTTCATCTGCCTTCAAAACTCAACCAACACCTTATGCGATTTATTTTTTTTAAAATGGTTATAAAAATGTGAAAGTTACTCCAAAGATTTTTGGTAAATCAGAACAAGGTTATAACAAGTTACAAAACAAGTCATCTCAAATAAGGAGCACACTTAGAAAGACAAAGCTCTAGCTGACCTTGTTCTTTTACTTATCCCTGACCCATATTATTGCCTCGAACAGAGTGTCCTTGAGCACAGGCAGACCTATTCTGCAGAGATGAAGTTTCCCCTTACAGGAGGATGCTAGGTTCTCTCTTATTCTTAAACCACCCAGGCTTACTTTATTCATAACAATCAATAATGATTGATGTTACAGATGCCTTAACTGCACATTCATCATTGCTGTTAATCCCTTTCAAGCATCTCCAGCTAATAAATTCCTTCCTTAACGGGGCTTCATCCCTCAGCCCATATTACTATATCTCCAGGCAGGAAGAAACTTCCCCATTGGATCCTAACACAGATATCAAGACTTATTTTAAACCACTACTGTATATATACAGAGGATCTTTGTATAACAAATGGTTTGTATAACAAAAAATCTGTACAACATAAAAAAATTCTGGAGATAGGGTGAAATTGTATGAATCCGTACAATGTAGAAATGGCTGCGATTAGGGATTACTCTGTTTTCAATGCATTCCTATGGGAAATTTGTATAAAGGAAAATTTGCTTAACAGAATTTCATTTGGAACAAATTAATTCCTTTATACAACGTACCGCTGTATATATATCAGGAGAGGCCTTTCTCTCCATCCTGCCACCTTCACAGGGGGGCCTCAAAAGAACACATGAAAGGGCCTTCTCTGCTGCTGCTCCCAGACTTTGGAACTTCCTCCCACTGGAGGTCAGGACCACCCCATCACTACTGTCTTTCCGGAAACAGGCAAAGACCTTCCTTTTCAAGCAAGCTTTCCCTGAATGATGGACTACCTATTATGTGACTTTATATGGATTACCATGCCGGAACACCAGTGTTTTCCATGTTAGTTTCCACCCCTCATGATGGAATTTTTTTTTCTTTTCACGAACTCTTTGTAGCTTTAATGTTACCTTTGAATTTGTAAGGTGCCACTTCTAATGCTCTGTTCCTAAGTATGCCTTAAAATGTTCTGGGCTGTATATCGTCTCTCATTATTGTAAGCCACCCTGGGTCCTTTTTGAAGGAGAAAGGTGGGATAAAAATATTCAAAATGAATAAATAAATATCAGATTAACAAGAGGACCATAGATAAGCCCCTTTGAAATGCATCCTGGCCATTTCTTCCTGGCTATCACAGTTAACAGAGGTGTGAAAAGGTTTCTTCAAATGTTTGATTCTCTCCAGTTGGTCCTCACATCACACACGTGTTCCAAGGTTAATATAATGTTCACACTTTATAATTTCATGTTGCCAATTTATCCACAATTCATCCATACATTTTTTTCCATTAATTTTCAAGAATGGATGCAGGACTCTAAAGAAGGGCAACCCACTTCAGATTCCTCTTTTGTTTAACATTGACACCGACCATCAGATTCATTGTCAAGGAATCAAAATTCTACTTTATGCTGGTGGGCCTGCACATGCTGCTCAGTCAGACAGTTTTCAGCTGGGAGAACATCCCTTAGCTGATGTGTTAGGAAAATGTGATGGCACAAACAAACTTAAAGCCAACCCCACTAAGAAGGAAACCAGGTTGATTAAAAATGTGGGGAATGCTGCATGACTGGGATGGGATGATTTATACACCCATATTTTTTGCCCTATAAGACACACTTTTCCCACCCCCAAAAGTAAGGGGAAATGTCTGTGCATCTTATAGAGTGAATACAGTTGTCCCTGCTACATATATCTCACAGATTTTCATTTAGAGATAAGATACCTGCATGGAGCCTCTCCCATCTCATGCTGCAGCTGGGATTATCCAGTTTGCAAAGAGGCTTCCTCCAGGGAGCCTCTCCCCACCCCTCCCCTTCTGCAGCCAAGATTCCCCAGCCAAAAATCACCTTGTTTGCAAAGAGGTCTCCACGGAGCCTCTGCCCTTCCCTTCTGAAGCCTGGATTCAACAGCCCCAATTACCTGGTTTGCAAGCCTCCCCTTATGCAACTTGGATCCCACAGCTCCAATTACCTCGTTTGCAAGCCTCCCTTTTTGCAGCTTGGATTCCACAACTAGTTACCTCGTTTGCAAGCTCCCCTTTCCCCACCATAAAACCTTAGGCTAAATATTTTTCTTGTTTTTCTCCTCTAAAAACTAGATGCATCTTATGGCACAGTACATCTTATAGGGCAAAAAATATAGTTTTTTCCCCTTTGGCCACATGATGCAAAAGGAAATGGGAATCAGCCTGTATCCTTCACAATTCATAGTTTTTGCCTTCGTTGTGTGGGCTTTGGTTCAAGTGTGAATTTGATTCAACCAATGCAGAAAAGCCACCACACCACCATGCATGCATAGAAAGCCTCCATCTGTGGGTAAGTCTTCTTCTCCTCTTCCTCCTCCTTCTCCTCTTTCCATGGGCAAGAGTCCCATTTTTTTACATCTGAAAAGGGGGGGTAAAGATTCTCTCTATGAGCAAGAGTTTTCTTTTAAAAGAGAGAGAGAAGGATATGAGGAAGGAAGCTCTTGTCTACAGCTTATTAAATAGGTCCTTCATACTGATGATGGTAAATTTGCATTTCATACACTGTACAGCTGCATATTCCAATTCAAATATGTGTAGAGGTGGGCACGAAACAGAAAACCGATGGTTCTGTTCATTCTGTTTCAGGGGGCCCCTCAGTTGTATGAACCAAACCGAACCGAACTGGTTTGGTTTACATTGATGGTGGTGGAAGCGGTGATTCTGGTGGTTGCGATCCCAGCTGCGGTCCAGAAGGCCCTGGCAGTGGTCATATCAGATCGTGGGAGGCCTAATCCAGGCAATGATAGGCCTCACTGCAGCAGCCACGCCGGGTGCTGGGAGGCCTCACTGAGCAGCAGTAGGCCTCAACCACTGCCTCTGGAGGCCCGGGAGCAGCCACGCCGGGTGGCAGTGGACTGCCCCACTGCTGCCTCTGGAGGCCTAGCAATGGCTGCGCTGGGCAGCAGGAGGCCTCACCACCACCTCTGTAGCCCTGGCAGTGGCCACGCCGGATGATGGTGGACCGCACCACCACCAGCTCTGGAGCCCCAGCAGCTCCTCACCGCCACCTTTGTCCCTGACCTGGACATCAGATAAGAGATGCAGTGAGGTGGTAGAAACAAAAAATGAATGGAACAAAATGGAAATTTCCATTTCATTTCGTTTCATTTTCCTTAGAGGGTGCTGTTCGCTATTCATTTCCTTACCTAACAAAATGAATAACAAATAACAAAATGAACTTTTTTATTCATTTTGTGCCCATCTCAAAATATGTGCCTTTTGTCTGGAAAAAAAGCAACCATCTCAGAAACTTCAAGTTACCTAAAAGTATACTCAATTAGATAATTGTTTTGCCACCAAATAGCTAGGTTTGGATCATATGCTGACCTACCAGAAACACTGTCAAAATACACAGAAAAAAGTTTCTGCCAGGAACAATATGCTTTGAAAGCTATTGGGAACCAGATGGACCACACAGCCACAAACACCAAGAACCAGACCCCGCTTAGGAACCAAATTGGAGAAAAGAATATTTGATGCAGACTGTATAGATTGCTTAGGCCGTTGCATTTCTTTGATTGGAGTGGAACTAGCTCCTTCCAAAGTAGAGATCCTGGCAACCCCCAAGAAATTCTGAAGGATGTCCAGAGATTACCAGGATGTGTCAATGAATATCAATAATATATCACAAATGTCATAGGCTTCAATGCCCAGCCTACTCAACGTTCTCAAGCCATTCCACTGGGACAAGGCCAAAGAATAAGCCTTCCAGCAGGTGAACAGCTTTTGTTTTTGGTCCAGCTGGATCCTGCAGTAATTGCCGCATCATTTGTTACGGAGATGAAAATGGACAGGATCTAAAGGCCCCGCCCTGTCCTATGCATCCTATTCCTATAAACTTATCTTGTCAAAGCAGTATTATATCTAATAGGACAAAGAAATCTGGGACATTTAGGGAGATTTTATGATGTGGCAACATGTGTTAGACCAGTGGCTCCCAACATTGGGTTCAAGATGTTTTTGTATTACAACTCCCAGAAATCATTGCTAGCACCGCTAGTGATAAAGGCTTCTGGGAGTGTTACTCCAAGAACATCTGAGGACACAAGACTGCTAGAAAAAGTCCAGTGTTGCCTCCATGTGCCCCTAGTCCACTGCCAAACAAATATTGTACATCTGTATCAGCTGGCAGGCTACATGGGGTTCTGCAGTACACTCCCACCAAGTCATCCCAAATATTTGGTGCCCCTATATTCATGTCAACGCAAAACTGTTGTATAGCACATGCTGGCAATATTGGGAGAAGCAAGGGGAAGTAATAAAGTGACCTATTGCTGGCATGGCGCGTGGACAGTACTTCCAATTACTGCTGGGGGGAACCCTATTTGCAGTTGAATAACTAGGCCCCCGAAACCCCATATCTCTGCAAATTTGGGGGCTTATAGGGAAGAACTTGAGGAAGCTCCACCCATTTTATTTCCGAATCAACAAAAGCGGTTCATTTTGTTTCATCATGAAACAGTTTCTATCCTTTGTTATGTCATGAAACAATTTGTTACATAATGAAATGATGAAAAAGCATTTCATTTTTTGTTTGGTGCCCATCTCTACTCATGAAAAGGTTAATTCCAGTTTGAACCAGATGACCTTGTCTGACCCTATCAGTGTTCATACGGGTATCTTAGTAATTCCAGGTAAATCGGCTTGTATAACTCTGCATGTTTTCTTTATTTATGCTACTTCTATACTACACTAAGTATCCAAGAAAACACCTTTTTGAGAAGTAATGAGCAGATTTCAGTTAGACAGAAATCACTTTTACAGCTACAAAACAACTTGGAGGTGCAAGTAACTTAAACAGAGGTCCATTCTTGCAACTTGTGAAAAGCTACAGCGTGATTGGCATCAAAAGTCTTAAAACTATAAGGAGTTACAAACAGAAATCCAGTTTAGAGGCACCCCCTTTGCAAAAGACCTGTTTGAATTCTTCTTATCTGTCAGATGGCTATGAAGGCTACCACAATAAGCACTTCCCAGTTTATCATTACACACTGGTTTTAGTTGTCAATAATAATCAGTTGTTCCCTTAAAGTTCACAAGAAAAATACATACAGTATATATATTTTTAAAAGGAGATTTCAAAGTGAGGTACAGAAATATTTCCATGCAGTTCTTCTGCCATCTTTCCTCCTCATATCTCAAAATGGCTAAACAAATGTCAAAAAAAATTAAAGGATGCTTTCATCTGATACCATCATTGTATAGACTTTTCTCCTAGACGCAGCCAATTCTGGAAGCAGCAACTGTCTGGCTTTTGAGCAAGGGGATTAATAACCACTCTGACATGCAAGCTTTGAACCTGCAGCTGGAACATCGAGTCCTGTCATTTGTTTGAGAGATCAAGAAATGAGTCCAAGACTGAGCATACGATACTGCCTGCACTCCACACTGTGAAGATCTGCATGAGCAGTGATTATGCTTACCTGTCACAGCTCAAACAGCAGAGTCTCGTGGAACCTTGACGCCTAACAGATCCATAATGGTAAACACAACCACGAACTAGCCTCTGGAAGCTTAGGCCATAATAATTTGTTACCCTTCAGCTTCCACAAACCATTGCTGTGATTTGGAAGGAGAATATTGTCAGAGAACTGCATATATAAGCCATTATCTTAAAGTGACACCAGAGGACGCTAAAGAACTATTTTTAAAAAGCAAAATGAACTTAAAAAACAAAACTAAACTAAAACCTGAACATTTTCTTCTACGAGTACGCTAGTTTCTCAAATTTAGCATACATTTTGCTTCTGTACCTATTCTAGAATGAGTTTTAGGGCATTTTCCCCATCAGAATGAAACTGAGTAGGAGGTTATATCGCATACCTAGAGTCACATCCCTTCCTAAACACTAATTTCTTTCTTTCTTTCTTTTACAACCCAGAGACTGCCTTTTCAAATTAACAATAGAAGACCATAAATCTTACTCAGTTCCCTAGCAACTCACACAATAAAAACCCAAAGGTTAGAAGGAGGGAGCTTATTTAGCAATAGCCTGGTGTGTACATGTTGTCTGCTTTCTCATCAGGGCTAAAGACACCAAGAGAGGCAAGTGGGCAGGAGAGGCAGTGGTGGTAGCGGAAGAGAAGGAAAGGGTTGATGGTGAATGAATGCAACATTCCAGTTAAGAGAATATTGCCTTGAGTGAGGACTGTAGCATGGCAAAACACTGGGTGTAGTATGGCAGTCAGGGGCTTGGCTTAACTAGTTTGCAGCAAGTAGAATAGAATAGAATACAATAGAATAGAATAGTGGAATGGAAATTTATTGTCATTGTATAAAAATACAACGAGAAGTAGGGAAGGGCATTCACACCAACATATGCAATGTGGTGATCACATGATTCATTGACTGGGCAGCTTCGTTTGGAGTGTCTCAACCAGACAACAAGTAAATCCATCACACACAAACCAAACTTAATAAACCGACTCCACATAAAGATGATGGCAGGGGATGGGGTGACAACAGCCTGTCCAAAAGAAAAATGAAGTATGACTCCCAGGCTTCCTTTATTCTACCCCAAGCAGAACGCTTCCTTGTCTGCTTTGTCGCAGACTGACTGTCATATTGCCACAAACAGAGATATGATATTGCCTTTTTCCTCATAAAAGGCCTGGTCGAGAGATAAAAATTCCGTAATAAAAAAAAGTCCATAAAAAGTCCATAGAGGGACTTGATGTATAACCAGAGAGAGGGAGAGAGAGGGAGGGAGAAATAAAACAACACAAGGCTGCAAATGCTTCCCTTTTATTGGCTTTCTTCTTCAACGGAAGACGTCCTTGCTGACATTTGTTTGGTACTGTATGCTAGATTTTCCTTCGCCACTGGCATTGAGTCTTAAAAGAGAACATATGGGACTAACAATAAAATTATTGCTGAGTGGAGGGTCTCTTTTTGGAAGATTTCAGACACTCGATACCACCGTCTCCCTACCCCCTACCCCCTTCCATTTTCCACCCCCCCCCAAATAATCTCCAGCCAAATCCAGCCTTTGCTGTCTCATTTGAGGACTTCTGACCCTCAAAACTTTCTGCGGGGCTAGTCTTTTTGATGTCCGAGGCCGAGCTGTGAATGGAACATTGTCCACTAAAGCAAAGCAAAGTGCCCTGCTTATATACCGCCTCATTGTGCTTAAAGCACTCTCTTGGTGGTTTACAATTTAATTATGCAGGCTACACGTTGCCCCTCCACCAGATCCCCCCCCCACCGCATGGCATGGTGAGACGACGAGGATGACCCCCCCCCCAGCCTGGTGCAAGCAGCCCAGGACAGGAGAAGAGGGGGGAAAGGCTGGGGACCCCCCAGAAACCACCCCTCTGGTAGGTGGCAAAGCCTCAGGCAGGCATATTTTTGCCTGCTTTTTTGGCCAGGAGTCGGGTTTTTTTAAAAAAAAAGCTTTTAAAAACTTTTTCTTTGCTTCGCATTGCGCGATCGCCGCAATGCCACAAACGGAAACGAAAAACCCGACCAAATTTTTCTTTTTTCGGTTCGAGTTCGAGTTCTGATAGCTTAATTATCATTACCGTTTCCATTACGTAACAGAAACGATAACCGAAAACGGAAACGACAATTTCGCCGAGTCGTGCCCATGTCTAATATACTGCATAAATATTTCGTATTTTAATGTCAATTATTCAAGCCTTTCTAAATGGCTACTCTTAAATTCTTAATGAAAAATAAGCATACACATACAAACTACACATCAGACAAACATAACAAATGGAAAAGCAAAAGAATAATAAAGAATAAAACACGTGGCACTTCAGACAGCTATATCTTAATGTGAGCTTTGTGGATCAAGTTCACTTCCTCTGACATAAGAGTGAAATTAAATGGCAAACATTTATTCATGGCTCCAAGATGAAGAGGAAGTGGTTGGTTAGTAGGTACTAGTTGCAAATTGTGTGGCCCCATGTAGCTTTTATACCTAGTGAAGTGTGCTGCTTATATACTGCCCCACCACCCTTTAAGAATTATCTGGGTGTCTGTGAGTCATGGTGACTGAACTTATTTTATTGTGAGACTGAAACATTTCACTGCTCATCCAAACAGCTTTGTCAGTCTGATGAAAGTTAGTGGCAAGGCTATCAACTTTATAATTCACCTTGATTTCATATCACCCTGGTTTGAATATGCACATTAGGTGAACGACGGCCTGAATAAACTCGTTGCTGAATAGGGTTCATAGATATACAATGGCCTGGAGTGCATGAAAGTTCCAGCTATGCGACCCTTCTCAACACGCATTAAGTATCGGTTGTTAGCTGTTCTCTTCCCAGTGGAGGTGTGAAGTGCTTCTGATTTGTCTGGGCCTATTCAGGCCACTGTCCACCTAACAAGCTTATTCACAGCAGGGTGAAATCAAAGTGAACTATAAATTGGAGGGCTTGCCACCAGACTGACGAAGCTGCTTGGATAAGTAGCGAAAAGTTTCAATCTCATAAGAAGTCCGGCTACCATAACTTAACTTCCAGATAACCTCACCTGGATGACTAAGAATCTTCACAGATATTCTCTGGGTAGTTTACAATGTAATTATGCAGGCAATAGATTGCCCCAGCCCAGCAAGCTAGGAACTCAATTTACCAATCTTAGAAGGATGGAAGGCTGAGCCAACCTAGGACTGGTTACCTGAACTCATTGGGATCGAACTCAGGTCATGAGCAGTAACCGCTGTTTAAAGTGTAATAATATTTTGTGGGTAAAAGACTCCAGCCTATAGATAACAACAGCAGGAACAACATCACTGTTGCTGCACTGCTCATGTGGTAATAAGTCAAAGATCTCTAACTGTACCTTTGAAGCTTGTTCTGTTAAACTAGATACAGGTTAGTTGGGAAGGAATGTGGGCAATGGAAAATAACAACAGATAATTATTGCAGCATTTTACATTTGGAAACAGCTTGAAAATTCTTGATTAATATTTAATCTGTTAAGGTAGGTATTGAGCCTATGTGGATCCTCGTGGCACAGTGGTTAAATTCAGGTAAAACTGTGCTCATGACCTGGGGTTCAATCCCAGGTAGCAGGCTCATGGTTGACTCAGCCTTCCATCCTTCTGAGGTTGGTAAAATGAGCACCCAGCTTGCTGGGGGAAGTGTGTAGCCTGCATTACTGTAATTAAAAACTGTAAACCAGCCCAGAGACTACTTGAAGTGGTATGGGGTGGTATATAAGCAGAACACTTTGCTTTTCTATGTATACACCTTACCTCTGCTGTGTTTCTCTGGATTCTGTGCAATTTTTCTCCAGGATAGCTTCATTAAAATCCCATGAAGAGTGCCTGGATGGATTGAAATGATTTTAAATAGGTTTCTGTCCATTGCTGTTCCTGATGTTTGATCTATGTCCATTAATTCTTTTCCACAGAGATTGTCCCATTTATCCTATGTTGGGTGCAAAGGGGAATTGTTGACAAAACATAACAGTAGTGAATTCTGATATTGAGTGCAGCATGGTCAGGTCCTGTAATTGTGTTGCCAGAGTAAATGTAGGGGGAAATCTGCCATGTAGACTTGTAGCAGGGCATAGTTGCCATCACTGAATCAGCCTTATATAAATTGTTGTTTGTCAATAGTTCATTTATTTATTGTCGGGTTGTGAGCATCTATAGAGCTGCAATGAAGGGCTTTGGAGAGTGCGGTGTTCTTGTTAAGGATAGGTTGGAAATTACTTATGATGAGTGTGAGTGAGCTCCACTGTGGGCTGAAAATGACAACTATCATACTTTGAGACCTCACCGCTCATGCCTGGACCCAGGCAAGGTAGAAAGGTTTGCCTTCATAAGGTTTAACCTGACTATGTTGGGAGTCCCCTCCTTCAAGACATAGTCCTCCTGCCTGCCTGCCTGCCTGCCTCACAGTGTTCCCAGGTCCATGTTTTTCTAAGTCATGGTCCAGTTTTTCTAAGGCCTTCCCTGGCCATACCAGGGAGGTCCACTCTTGCAGTGTTTCCTCTGCAATACCTGGGGGTTCTACTCTTGCAGTGTTTAAGATGGTCTCAAAGGGCCCATTTACTGTAAGGCCTTCCCTGGCCATGCCTGTGGGTTCCACTCACTCTCACAGTTTTTCATGGTCTCAATGGGCCCATTTGCTTTAAGGCCCTCCCTGGCCATACCTGGGGGTTCCACTCATTCTCACAGTGTTTCAGGGACTTAAAGGTCCCATTTGTTCTAAGCCCTTCCCTGGCTGCACCTGGGGGTTCTACTCACTCTCACTCTCCCTGGCCGTTCCTGGGGGTTCCACTCTCGCAGTGTTTAAGAGGGTCTCAAAGGGACCTGTTCAAGTAAGGGGACAAAGAAAAAGAACAAACTCACACAACTGAGCTGTCAGTAGCTGAATCACAAAGTGCAGTAACCAGCGCTTCTTGGACTGCGTCAGCATCAGCTTGGGACAGGACTCTGTTGACTGTGATAGGCGTCAGCCATGGTCCATGTTTTCCTCCAGAAACATGGCTCCAGTCTCAAAACTTTTCCGCTGACATCATGGCTCCCCAAAGCTTTCCACAGACATAATGGCTCCCCATGTTTTCCTGCAGCGCCTCATCTCCACCGCTGCACAGGTTCTGAATTGCCTCAAAATCAATTAAGTTGCAGCTTTGCTTGCAACCAAAGGGTCCAGTTTACCGTATGCTGCATGGCGGTTAATGGGAGTAACCTCCTGGATTGCAAGTCGGCATTGTTGCTATTCAGAACTATGATCAACAGGTCCTAGATGGATTCCTGTTTTGTTATTTTTCCTCAATACCTCATCGAGGAGAAGGAAAGGGAGAGAGGAACTTCATTCTCTGCTGCATCCTGGCTTACTAGTGTGGGGCTCATGGAAGTGTTTAATTTTCATGCCTGCTGCCTGCCTACCTTGGATGTGTGGATGGTGGTAGGAGCTTAGCTGTATTTATCAGGGAGTAGGGCCCTTTACGGAATCAAACACTTATTCCCCGTTGCCATGGTGTTGCAAGGCACAGAAAGTAAAGCAAAGCACAGAAAAACATGTGTGTGATGGTGTGTGTGCATGCCTCCCTGTGCTGAGACTGAGAGAGAAGACACACACAACAAAACAGCACAACTTCTGTTTGGGAGTGGGAAGGTTTTTAGAAGGCATGTTGGGAAGGGTTTTATATTCTTTCCCCCCTCTTACCACCTTTGAAGTACAACATTCCTTCCCACCCACACGCATTGTGATTCCCACCACCAACCAGTACCAGTTCCCCCATTCTCATTGTTGCTGTTCAGAACTATGATCAATATGAGTGCGCCTGGCCATCACTCTTAATCATGGCCCCATTTAAAAAAACCTGCAAAATAGAACCGGAGTCCTCCTGTTCCATTATTCCTAGCTGGAGTATTCTGGGCTGGCAAATGCCTGCCTTCCTCCTCAGCCTGAGGGCCTGCCTGCATGTTATGGGATATGAAAGACCCATGTATTTCTAAGACCTGCCTGGCTGCCTTGGTGTACTTAAAGCAGGCATGTCCAAACTTTGGCCCTCCTGATGTTTTGGACCACAGTTCCCAGAATTCTAAGCTTAGATGGCCAATGGCAAAGGACTGTGGGAGTTGCGGTCCCAAACATCTGGAGAGCCAAAGTTTGGACATGCCTGGCTTAAAATATTGCCTGCCTGCCTGGTGGAGTGAAATTCAGCCCTTTGTGCCTTGGTGGGCTTCAAGGGGAGAGTCAGAGGATGCTCCGAGTCCACACACACACCACAGCGAATCCGATTTCCATTCCTGACTGTGCTAGGTGCCTGGATGGAATATTTTTCAGTACTTTAAAATTACCAGTTTTTCTACTGTGGACACCCCATTTGGAGTTGAATAACTTGGCCCCCCATTCCCCAAAGCTCTCCAAATTTGGGGTAGTTAAAGGGGAGCTTGAGGGAGGTCCAGATCAATTTTCATGCTGCTAGCTGCCCAGTAACAGTATTTCCAAGCACAGAAAATGGCTCTTAGAAATATTTTTTCCAGGGGGCACCCCCTTTGAAATTTAATAACTCGGTTCCCCAAACCCCAATTCTCTCTAAATTTAGAAGGCTTAAAGGGGAGAATCCAAGGAAGGTACACATCAATTTTGGTGCAACTAGGACCCTGCATAACAGAGAAACAAATTGGTTCATTACCGTTTCATTCTGTACAAAAAATTTTAAAACATTCAGCACCAACAAAATGAAACGAAGCGAGGGGGCAATTAAATGAAATGAAACAAAATGCATTTTTTTCCATTTCATGCCCATCCCTGTTCAGTACTCTTAGATGCAGTGTATCTGGCCCTGGAGATTTGAACTCATTCAAGGTGGTAAGGTATCCCTTGACCCTATTTATTTATTAATCTCGAGCTACAATCCTGTTCCCTCCACTTGCACTTTTACTTATGTTTGGTGGTTCTCAGTCTGTCTTATGGGAAAATATTGAGCCAAAATAGGAATTGAGCACCTCTGCCTTTCTAACTGTTATCTGTTACAGTTTTGAACACAATTGAGGATCTGTGCCAAATCATTTCTTTTCTTTGTCTTTTACTTCCCACTTATCCGAAGCATGATTTTTTAAATTGCTTTAAATGTTTTTTTTTAATTGCTCAGGTCATTCTCTGTTTTTGGTCTCATGATATCATCCCTGCATTTCCTTGCTACTTGTCTGCACTCTTCCTTGATGGACTGGCCTTCTTTCCGCTTCTTATATGCCTTCTTTTGTTTTCAGGTCTCCCCTGAGCTTTTTGTGTGGCCCTACTGACTAGGCATGGGCCTTTCATTTCAGAATGGGTCCGGTTCCAAAACTAATCATGGCAGCACCACTGCTGTTCAGAACGTGGAACCACCCTTCGAAATGAAAAGACCCATTGACTTACTTTGCCTTACCTCACATGGGGCTAAACTCCAGCCAGGAAGTAGCCTCTGAGTCATTGTTCTTTTTCCCTGGCACTAGCCAATCAGACAGGGAGGCAGGATGGTGCATGTCCCTGCACAGCTCCTGATTGGCCAGTGCCAGGGAGAAGGAACAATGACGCGTTGGAGGCTACTTCCTGGATGTAGGTATAAGGCAGGTCAATGGGTGATTTTGTTTCGGTGGGTGGGTATAAGATTCGAATAGCACCTGTGCTGCCATGATTCATTCCAGAACTGGACCCCTTCTGAAATGAAAGGCCCATGCTACTGGCACCCCCTTTTTTGCTGCTTCCCACTTTTTTTTTTCTTATTGGAACTGACTGTAGTTTTTTGAATTTTTTTTTCAATACCCCCACCGTTGTTGGGTTAGGATCTTGCTATTGGACCTTACTCATCTTTGTTCTGAGGTTATTAAAACTGGCTTTTTAAAATCGAGCATAAGTGTGTGGCTACACTCTGCTTTGGGTTCCTTTGAAATCAGGAATTCTAGCAGAATGTGGTCACTCTCACCCAGAGTTCCTCTTGCTGCCACTTCCTTCACCAAGTCATCTCTATTGGCTAGAATTAAGTTGAGGATAGCTAGTCCTCTAGTTTCCTTCTCCACTTTTGGTAGGAGAAAATGATCAGCCATATATGCCAGGGATTTGTTGGAAAGGTCATACCTGGCTGAATTTGTCTCCCATCATAAATCAGGATAACTGAAATCTCTCATCACTGCTACAACATACTTTTGAAATCCTTGCAACTTGCTTTTCCGAATTTTCATCCGCATCCTCTCTCTGACTGGGTGGTCCATAATAGACTCCAACTGCCATGTTCCTTGTGTTTTTCAACCCCAGGTGGAGACTATTATGAACCACTCCAACTACATTGATCCAGATGCTCTCAGTGGGAGAGCCCATCTCCTCCTCCAGTATTTCTGTGCAGGAATGCATATTTTTGACATATACTGCAGTTCCACCACCACCCCCTTTTTTTCTATTCTCTCTGTTCTTTTAGAACAATTTATATCCTTCAATTGCTTTATTCCAGTAATGGGAGATAAAATAATAATATTATATATATTCTTATATTAATATTATGGTAATATTTTATTATCATAAATTATGTAATAATTGCTTTCGCCGCCTTTTTTCAGCACTGGAATGTGCAGCAGCTGGCAATGAGGTACAAAGGCCTCCAGATGGCATTGCAAAGGTCTGACACACAGTCTCATTCCACCTACAGTATTATGTTTTATTTGTATGCATCATTTTAGGTGGACGAGTGGGGAAGTGAGAGTGCATCAGTGTGGGTGTGGATGACTGTGGAGGTGGAGGTGGTGAAGGCAACAAAATGGTAAGTGAATGGTAAGAGTGGCATTGTGTGCTGCTGGATGAGGGATGGTGAGGAGCTCCTGGAGATGGTACCATTCAGGGTGCAGTAATCCTGCTCATGTGGATGGGTGGGGGTGGGGCATTTCATAAGGAGAATATGCATAGGGGCAGCACAGGCACATATGTGCGCCTGAGAAGAAAGGTCTTGTTTAGAAGTGGGACTCAGCAAATTGGTGACTCTCCCGATGGGCAGCCCAGGGGTTGAGCTCTTTCTCGGGATGTGGAGCCAGAGGTAGGGGGCTCAATTCCCAACGGTGCTGCCTTGACATGAGCTGGACTCAATGGTCCACAGGGTCCTTTGCAGTTCTTTAACTCTAAGATTAGACAGACTGTATGGTTTGGACTGCAACTAAATGTTCCATCGTGCCCAGCCCTTGTAGAGCCAAGGGCAACAGGCAGAGGTAGTGAAAGTGAATGGATCTGGAAATGAGATACAAGTCTCCTGGAGCTCTCAACAAACCAAAGGGCCATCATGGCTGCTCTGTGGCCTTGTTAGTAGGAGTCCCGTAGTGCAGTGGTTAAATTTCTGTACTGCAGCTGCAACTGTGCTCAGGACCTGGGTTCATTCAGGACCTGGGCTCATGGTCGACTCAGTCTTCCATCCTTCCGAGGTCGGTAAAAAGAGTACCCAGCTTGCTGGAGGGGGGCATACTGCATACTGTTATTAAAAACTGTAAACCACCCAGAGACTACTTGAAGTGAATGGGGCGGTATATAAGCAGAAGCAGAACACTTTGGTTCACTTTTTCTTAAGCCTCCTCTGACTTTTGGTGACTCCATAAATTAGTGACCTCCAACATGCCTTGTTCTGAGCACCTGGGTGAGCAATAGCAAAGCGGTGGTCTCCTTTATTGAATGAATCCCTCTCACATTCTGTCTTTCTCCCAGCTCTCTGCCTTCAACTTTATCATCTTTCCCAGTGAATCTTGCCTGCTCACCAGACGCTCCAAGCCTGGAAACGAATGGAGGCGAGAGGCATGTGGGAATGCTGTGTATAGGAGGGGAGGCGCAAAGGCGGCGTGAAGCGGCTCCAGGTCCCCTTACATGACACACCTGAGCGGCTCGTCCCACGCACGCGACGTGACCTGATCACCCCGGAGTGGGAACGTGGAGACACGCGACAGCAAACAGCAGAGAAGGCAGCGCGGCAAGTGGACACGGACGCGTTAAGGCGCTAGAGCCCATTGAGGCGGTGGCAGCGGCGGCGGCGGCGGCGCGCGCACCCAGCTCTCTTCAGGGCAGAAGACGCCCGTGAGGCGAAAGAGCCGCGAGGACGAGGAGCCCGCCCGGCTGGGGTCGAGAAGGGGGGCCGGGCGAGGTGAGAACAGCCCGCCCGAGGCGGGGGCCGAGGCGGGGGGAGCAGCGCCAGAGCTCTCGCCGAGTCCGCGCCAGCAGCGCCGAGGAGCCGCCTCGTCTTCCGCGGCCCCTTGGCGGCTTTTACGCACGGCGGCGGCGGCGGCGGCGGCGGCTGTGCGGGGCCGGCTCTGCAGAACCGCCAACCAGCCAGCCAGGCGCAAAGCTTGCTCGCCGCTCGGCGCCGGTGGGCAGACGCTGCCATGTTCAGCCGGAGCGCTCGGAAGCGCCTCTCCAGCCCGTCGGTGAGTGAACCGGTGCCCTTCGCCGCCCGGGCGAGATACCCTCCTGGCCTCAGGCGGAAAGCCGGGGGGGGGCGGGCGGGCGGAGGGTCTGGAGGAGGAAAGAGAGGGTGGTCTCGGCCACCCTCCCCAAGAAGGTGCGGGGAGCAGGGGGTCCCGGTTACTAAGGCGCCACCACCGTTATTTCAACCATGAAGGCTGGTAGCTGACCGTGCTCGCAAACCGCCGCCCCCATCTCGCTATTGAGGGTCATGCTGTGGCAATAGGTGTGTGTGTGGGGGGGGGAGACTCCTCGACTGGCAGATCTCATTGTCCAAACCAAAGGGAGAAACCCCCCGCTTCTCATCAGATGGACACCTTCAGACCTTAAGGGTCTCCCACCATTTCGTCCCTAACTCTGCATATTAATAAAGCCTATCTATCTATCTATCTATCTATCTATCTATCTATCTATCTATCTATCTATCTATCTATCTATCCCGTTTGGTAGATAGCTAGAAAATTTAAATACAGTCTATAAAATTGTGGTCCAACTCCAGATTTTTCTCCATGGGCGAGCAGGCATCAGCTGCTTTGGCTTTCTGAGGGCTGGGTTTCCTCCTGGCAGAAGCAGCCCAGTGCACACTGTTTGTTATAATCATGAGCTTTCTCCTTCTTTCCTTCAATGAAGTTGACTGCCTTGGGAAAGCTGGAAAGAGAGCGGCCTTGCAACACGTGTGGTGACCATTGCCCCGGCTTTGCGCTTCACAAATGGAGGTAAGGAGATGGACGTTCTCCGCCCAGCCGACCACCCATTCACCCCTCAAAGGGTTGGAAAAACAGTGAAAAGCAGGGAGGGAGCGAACTGAGTGGGAGGGGTTAGGGTGAACTGGTGGGAGGGGCTTCCCACAGGTCCCGGCTCCCTGCCGCCTTGCAGTGCTGCTCTGCTAGTTTGTTAAGAGTTATTTCCTGCCTGTGACCACCCAGCTGTATCCTAGTTTACCTTCCCAAACTCTTTTCTCCACCCCCTTCCCTATGACATCTGTTTTCTAAGCATCCATACGATCCCACAGAATCCCTGTTTTACGTCCCTCAGGTTGGACATACAAGGTTCAGGGGTATATATGTATATATATTTGCATGTTTAGCTTTTGTTGGCGGGCCACCAGCCGCCTGTGGGTCCAGATGCCTTTGGTTTTACCTATTATGCCTAGTGTATATATTTCTCAGATGGATTCCTTACTCTCTCACACTAGCACTGCCATTTTCTTCCCAGAACTGTATAGGCAGAAAAGGACAAGGGACTACAAAGGAGCCAAAAATCACTAATAGCAAGATCAGGAATAGATGGTCACTTGGTCACTTGAGATTAAAACTGGATCCTGAGATGTTTTGTCATGTATCTTTCGGGATATTTTCTTCTCCCTCTTTCCCTCTTGAATTTGCGCAAGCAGCTGGTTCCCCTGAAGCCCCGCCATGGAAGTGTGCAGTGTTGACGTGTGCTAAAAACCTCTGGAGTGACAAGCAACATTGCTTTGGATGCATTCTGGCACTCCGGTTGGGTCAAATTGCCCTCAGGCTAACTCTTGCCTGCCAGGTGACGACCACCCCCCACAGCTGCTGTTGGGACAGGCAGGCCATCACTTTCCCCAGGGAAGTGCACATTCCCAGCAGGACCAGAGAACATTAATTCTGAGAGGGACTTCAAAACCCCCCATCCTAGCTAGAGGCATCTAGGCTCTGTATCCCAAAAATGGGAGACTCCCCAAAATGTGACCGTTCAAAAACAATGGGCACTTTCTTCCCTCCGCCATCTACTTTCATCAAACAAAACAAGCAGCAGCCTTTGGGTTCCTCTCTTAGATAGTCTCCATGTCAAGTGGAAATGGTTTCCTAAGGTTTGTGAATCCCACTTTTCATGAGAGTTGGATTTTTTTTTGTTTTTGATTCAGGTTTTTTTTTGTTCTATTGTTTTTAGACATTCACGCCACACGGAGGACATTTTTAGGTGTTCTCTTTCAAGATCCTAGACACATGTTTGACAAACAGAAGGCACGGACGCCACAAAGGGTTGCAGCATGCTAGGAGGCTGAACCTTGGGGAGCCACCTTTCGCTGCTGGGCACTATTTCCTTGGAAAGGACAATGTCTGTCTCAAGAGGATGTGTGAAAATGCACCCAGCTTGCTCTTTGAAGTATCTGAACAAGATGACTCAGGCTTGCAGGATTTGGGTGAAGGGGGAAAGAAAACACCATTTGATCATAGGACTATAGTCTGTGACCCATGTACTGCAACTGCATGAAAACCAAAACTGAACAGAGTGGGACTTATTTCTGTATCGATGTATAAAGTCATATTGATGTTCAAAATTTTGTTGCATTCTGAGTTTTCCTGTACGTTGTTGATGCTCTTTTTAATATCCCGAGCCATATCCAAAGCTGCTGGGGTTAGAATTGATAATATATTCTGTGTTTTCCCCCTGTGGTTCAGAGTTTAGAAGAATAACTTTGAGGACTACAAGCCATAGAATCCTCTGTTGCCGCCATTGTTTTTAATATGCTGCCAGGTCACCTTGAAATTGTGACCACCCTATGAAGGAATGATATCCTGTCACTAATAGCCCTGCTCACTTCTTACAAACTCAAGTCTGTGGCTTTCCTTATGGAGTCCATCCATCTCATATTTGGGCTTTCCCCCCTCCTGCTGCCTTCAGTTTTTCCTAGCATTACTGTATTGTCTTTTCCAGGAAGTCCCGTTTCACAGTTTGCATGGATTCCTTATAGTTGTCGTCTTTCATTTTCTTGAGCCCTCAGATCCTTGGTTTCCTTGTAGCAGCTGCCAGCAGCTCATCCCATATTCATTTGCTTAGTCTTCTCCCGGTCGGTGTGTGTGTGTGTGTGTGTGTGTGTGTGTGTGTGTGTGTGTGTGTGTGTGTGTGTGTGTGTGTGTGTGTGAGAGAGAGAGAGAGAGAGAGAGAGAGAGAGAGAGAGTGTTTGCCCGCGCATGTACTTCAGCTTGGAGTGGGTATAAGGTGAGGGTGGATTCCAGCCCCAGTGCACAGCCCGCTTCGTCATTCATCATGCTTTGTGTAGGTGTGCGGTTGCAGTTGCTGAAACAGAACACTCTTTACCTCCTGGCTCCTGGCCTCTCCTGTGACAGGGCTCCATTATGTGGGATGATACTGAGAGTCCCAGAGCGGGGGAATCAGGGGGGAGAGAAGCTATTGTGCAACCACTCTTGGGTCCTTATCCTTTCCATTGTCCATCTGCCGACCAATCATCTCTTTCCTTCACCACCGTACAAACTGTAATGCCAAGACATTGGACACTTTTGTATTTTTATTCCCTGGAGGTACCGATGCAAAGCACAGAACTGCAGGTGGCAGGGAAGTCCATTCCCTCCCCCCACCTAGAACCAGCTGGCTCACTCACAGCATGAATGTTGGTCTTCACTAACATCACACCAATCACGGATGGAGCCCAGACAGTGCTTCCCTGCACAGCTGACCGAGGAGGCAGGATGAAGAGTCTCCTTGCTCAGCCATTGAATGGCCACTGGCCAGCTGTTCAGGGAGGTGAGGAAACAACAGCTGGGCTACCTTTGCAGTTGGCACGGTGTCAGTGATGACAGATGTGCACGCTCTGTGGTGCAGCTACCTGTGAATGGACCAGCCACTTCTTGGGGGAGGGAATGGACCTCCTTGGTACCTGCGGTGCCATGCTTCATATTTGTATCACCAGGAGACAAAATACTCATAGTGATAACTCTTGACTCCTTAATATACCAGAAACATTTCTGCTTACCTATATTAAAATATGTAGTCCTGAAATTAAAAGTTCTAAAATGAAGAACTGCAAAAACTGGCAAAAGTTACCTTTTGGCGGGGGTGTGGCACAAGTCCATGGCCATGGGGCCAGCATGACTGCATGGAGCACTGTTTTACCTTCTTGCTTTTTACAGCAGTACTTATCTATAGTACTTGAATTTACATGTTTTCGAACTGCTAGGTTGGCAGGAGCTGGGGTTAACAGCGGGAGCTTACTCCGCTGCATGGCACCCGGGATTCAAACTGCCGAGCTGCCCACTTTGCAGCTGACCATTTCAGTGCTCTAACCCGCTGAGCCACCACACCAACTTAGTAACATCGTTACTTAGGGCGTTTATACATGACCCCTAAACTCCGGGGCAAATGGCTCCCAGCTCCGGAGCTTAAAAATGTTTCCCCACCAGCTCCGGAGTTTTCAGGAAATTAAGTGCGGCCACACCCACTTTAGCACGTCCCAGCGCACCTTTCAAGTAGCTGCTCTTCCGGAGTGAAAATTGCTTGATGCGGTGTAACGATAGTGAGTGCGGGGCTCTCCTCGCTTCTGTTTGTTGTTTTTTTGGCTCCCGCCCCTTTAAGAGCTACTTTACAGAGACAGGAATGTTGCCGCAGCAAGAACGGAGGCAGAATGGAGGTGAGCGGCATGCTTTTCTTTCTCTTTTTCTCCCTCCCCTCACGCAGCCAGCAGCCAGGAAGTGCGGAGGGGTGGGGACACAGGAAGAGCGACGAACCCGTAAGATCTCTGGTCCGAATTTAAGTGGCCAGCGGATCTTAGGGGTCGTGTGAAAAGGCCCTTAGTAGACTATTAAAATATCATTTAGAAGTGAGCTTTCACATTCCACAAGGTACTTCATCAAGCTAGGCATTGCACAGTTTGGATCACGAAGGGGACAGTGGAACAAAAAGCTCCGAGATCATGTTGAAGCGGCAAGATCTGTATTTATCATTCTGAAATGGAGATCTGCATGCTGTTGTGATGAAGGAGGGTCTTTGAAACAAATGACTTTTCCAAACTCTACATGTTAGGCATGATTGTCTTTAATGAGGGGGATAGTTTGTACTCATAAGATAAAATAGCTGCATTGGTGGTGAGTGCAAGTTCCATTGATTCAAATGGGCCTACTCTAACTGTGACTGACTTTAGCATAGTAACTTGTAGAGTCAGCCCACTTGAAACAGTGGAACTTATGGAGAAGTTAATTCATTAAATCTCCATTGATTCAATCCCTTTAGTGGGATTTACTACATCAAGCAACAGGATTGGCTACCATGCAGCTCCATTCCCCAGAAACTTCATACGCACGCCTTCATGCATATATTATGCTTTTAATGCAATTTTTCTTATCTCTTAATGGGCCCTGACAACACAAAAGCATATGAATTAGGTTTATGTTATGTGACAAAAGCTACAGACTCTTTTATGCTATATGAAAATGCTTGATAAAGCTAAAAGAAAACAATAGCTTTCAAGGGAATATACAGCTTAAGGAAACAAGACTACATCAATTATCCGCTGTGGGCTCTTAAGCGTCCCCCCCCCCCCTCAAATAATCTTTTAACTGTACAGTTTTGCTGCTAAATGTAAATTGGTCTCGGGGCTTCAGAGATGGGAATTTACAAGATACCTTGGGAGGCGGGAGTTTCTAAGCCTGCCTTATATTGAAGGAGCACATCACCCCATTTGCTGATGCAAGCATTTGTACATTTATTATCATCATGTGGAACGTTATGTTTCCTAATTAGCTGTGATTTCATTTTGGGCATGATCTGTACAGCCAATTTATTAACCCAGCAAAATTTGCTTTGGGTAAAAGATCAAAGTGGACATTCAAAAGTCTTCTTCCAGAAGTGTAGAGGTTCTTTCACTGATGATTGAAATGTGTTTCTGATTCCACACTGGCTTGTGTTTGTTGTTTAATTGTTTTCCTTCACTAAGGGATTAACATCTTAAAGAAAGATACATTTTTTTATTAAAAAGGATGACATTTGCATATTTTTTAAAAAGTGGGCAAATTTGGAACTTTTTTGCATATATTATGCAACAGGAACTTGGCCAATGCTGATAGCAGTATCTCTGTGTTGAAATGTTGACATTCTGATCCCTCCCCATTTCCGAGTTCTATACTTGGACTCAATTTAAATGAAAACATATAACAAGACATATTTACACTTTTTTTCAAACCACTAAATAAAATGGATACCATAATGAAAAAATTAATAGATGCCATATACTATTTGTTGAACATGGGTTATTTTCTTTATTACTGCTGCATTACTTCTGCAAAAAAAAAAAAAAAATTAAATCCTTTTGGAAAGTCTTTGGAGATACTCAGCAGAGGTGGGCTTTTTGTTTAGGAAGTGGTCAGCTACCAAAATGAAACATGGCAGCCCTGCTGACATTCAGAACAAGAGGAATGAAATCAACCAATCCCTTACCTTGTGCTGGGCTCACGCGGGGCGCAACTCCAACAAGTCCCTGCCCGCCTTTAAAAAGGCATTGAAAATGCACCTTTTAAGGAGGCTTTTGGCAACCTTCTTATTTAAGTTTCTTTTATCTCTCTCTCTCTCTCTTTTTGCCGCCTGTGCCACCTTTTCTGGAGGGTATTGTCCCTCCCCATTTTACTGGGATTTTACTGGGATTTTTCTTTTGACTTTTGTTTTTCCCTTTTGTTGGTTTGTTCTATTGTTAGCTGCCCAGAGTTCCGTTCCGGAAGATGGGCGGGGTATAAGTGCAACAAATAAATAAATACATAATAAATAAATAAATAGGAAGCCTCCGGCATGTCATCTTTCCTTCTCCCTGTGAATGCTCAAGTAGAACTGAAAGGCTTCACCTTTGAGCCCCTCCACTTTGGTGGGCACGTGCAGGGCTGCCACCTTCCACTGCTCCACCAGCACCAGCTCTGCCGGCAGCTCTGCCGTTTCCTCTTGGCAGGAACTGAAGAGGACCCGGATTCCCACCTGGTTGAATGTGGAGGGGAGGCTGTCGTAGCACTTGCTCCTGTGGAACACTCGCCATGCCTCTCCTGCTTTGGGCCTCTCCTTCTCCACGATGACGCAGATCCGATTGAATGTCCTCTTCAGCTGCTGGCCAATCAGGAGCTGTGCAGGGAAATGAATCATCCCGCCTCTCTGTCTGATTGGCCAGCACCAGGTAGAAGGAAAGATGAGGCATCGGAGACTTCTTCCTCATTGGAGTTTCATCCCACATGAACCCAGTGCAAGGTAAGGGTTTGGTTGATTTCATTTGTGCAGTTCTGAACATCTGGGCTCCTGTGTTTCATTTCGGAAGCTGAACACTTCCAAAACGAAAAGCCCATCTCTGATAGTCATCCAGGTGAAGTTATCTGAAAGTTGAGTCATGGCAACTGGACGTCTATCCTTGAGACAGAGAAACATTTCACTACTCATCCAAGCAGCTTCGTCAGTCTGGTGGCAAGGCCTCCAATTTATAGTTCACCTTTAAGGGTCTCAGAAAGTTTGTTTGTGGCCTCTGCAAAGTGTAGGGGCAATTCCCTGTGTTTTGAGGGCCCTTCCGAAACCTAGGTTCCCTTTCTCATATTAAAACAAAAGTTTAAAAGTTTGAGCATTAGAGGGGGCAATCTCCAAATTCTTGTAAGAAGATCAAGGGCTGGTCATGGGCAGCCCTGGTGACTCTGGAGATTGCACAGCTGTGCTTGACAGCTGCTTGGTTTTTGCATCACCCTGACTGTGAAGAACCTCCATACTAGTTCTAAACTTGTCCTCGTCAGTGGCACTTTGTTGGGAAATACATCAAGCTGGCCTACACCATTTCTTCATTGAGCCCAGAACGGCTCTGTCTAAGTTGTTGACTTCAAAAGTCTTGGGCACAGCTGTTTTCTAGCTTTGACACCTGAGATCCCCCAAAGATCCTGCTAACTGAAGCTGGAGGACATTGTTAATGCAAAGCAGATTAGAAGTGGTAGAATCTGTCCAGTTGCTTTCCTCCCACAATGAAATTTTCCAAATCTCAATTTTCTTTCCCCTCATTTTTATTTCAAACTTTTTTTTGGCAAATTGTTCAAAAGCTACCCAAAAGAAATTTCCATTCCATTAAATTGAATAAAACTGTACAGCTGCCATTAGTTCAGTTCTACATGACAGCTCTACAAAGGTGAAAGCTGAGGAGCCTTTAAAAAAAAAAAGAGAGTGAAATGGGAACCCTAGTTCAGCCATTGAATTTGCCACAATTGAATGCACAGGGATAGTGGCAGACCCAAATTTTGGGCTTCATGAAACTTGAACTGTTATGGGAGGGGGGCTTCAGAACCAACTACAAGGTCTGGATTACCACATTTATCTTCCTTAATGGGGTTGTTCCATTATTTTGTAGTGAATTACACTAGAAATCATATCATTTATCTTCTACTACTACAAACCTATTTTCATACAATAGTCTCAGTGTGGGCTAAAGGTTGCTTCTAGAGTCCCTCTGGGCTTTTGGGTCCTGAAGAGAGATGGGCATGAACTTGAAAAACAGTAGTTCGTGGTTGGCTATGAACCACCGTGAACCAAATAGAACACTGAACTGCAAACCAGTTTGGGGGGAGCGCTTCCTTTTTTCAGTTATGCTGCTGCCACACCACTGCTGGCCCACTGCCACTGCTGCTGTACTGATAGGCCAGTGGATGTTTATTTATTTATTTATTTTTATATTTATATACCGCACCAATTTCCCAAGAGGGAACTCTGGGCGGTTCACATAAAAAATGTACCAACTTAACCTGTGAGTAAACCCTAATGATGCATAACATAGAGTATTTGCAATCAAGATTTTCCACACCCACTGTAAACCATTTAGTGCCATCTACAGGGGACAAGGAAAACCTTGAGAATGATCATGACTGCGAAGGGAATGATCCAGAAGGGAAGTTGGGCCACTCTCTCTGAAGATGGAAATGGCAGAGAAGGAAGAGGAGGAGGCGGCCGGAGCAGGTAGGGGAAAAAAGGGGGGCAGTGGGAAACATCTGTTTTGCCAAAACAAAGTGCCAGAGAGAGAGAAACTGGCATTTCATTCAATTTCAGCCCAGTTTGTGGGTTTTTCAGTTTGTACAGTGATTCCCCCACCTATTGCGGGGGTTAGGGACCCGACCCGACCTGCGATAACTGAAAATCTGTGATATGCGGATGCAGGTCAGGTTGGGCCTGGGGCGCCTAGCAGGGGGCTCTTGTACTTACCAGAGGCCTCAGAAATGATTTTCAGCGATCCGGAAGTCACTTCTGGTTCGCAGGGAGGCCCTTTTGGGGCCTACAGAAGGCCTGGGAAGGCCCTTGCAGGCCCTTTCGGGACTGTGCCAGGTTGGGGGTAAGTATATGGGAGGCCTGAAACAGGCCTTTCCCCCTTAACCCAGGGGGCTTTTTTTCATATACTGCGGTCCTGAGATATAGCGGGACCACAGTATATGAACCGCGAAAGGGCGGGGGACCACTGTAGTTTGATCTGTTCCCATCTTTTGTCCTGAAGCTTAAGCTTCACTGCTTTTATAGTAGATCCACCCCTGCTCTTTTTAAGAGGTCAAGCTCACAAAGTCTGGGACCTGGTTTGGTTTTTCACATATTAAATAAAGTCATTTTCCTCCCATTTACAATGGGGGGGGGAAGTCATGTCACAAATTAAGAGAAACAAATTCTCCTTGTCTCCAGAGCAGATGTTCTGTTGCTGAGTGATCAACTGGGATGGTTTTACTAAAGCCCAGATTGCTGTTTGCACTAGTTTAGTGAGCACATGGTGAGGGTTGCTTAAATTTCTGCTTGGCGTGTTAGTGTTGGGTATATAGAATCAGTATTCTGAGAAGTTGAAAAGAAATAGAGGAAGAAAAGATCATCTGGAAGTACTCCAGGTTTTTCATTCTGTGTTGCCAAGTTTCTCATTTTGTGCAGCTAATAATAATTTTAAAAAGTACTTAACACTCTGGCCTGCAAATCTGGAGATGTTGCTGATTTTTCGGTGTATTGAGATCCGCTTCATGTCAGTATGTTTCAGGATTTTTGAATGCATGCCTGCAGTGTGGCAGTTCCGCCATCCCACTGAGAGTTTGGGTCATTCTGTGTGATCTCTGCATCTTAAATTCCTGTGATTTATTTCTTTTGGGGAAAAATGAACAAACACAGACTGATCCAGAAAGTGTGGAAATGTTTGCCTGTGGACATGTCCTTAGTGGCAAAGGGAGAGGCATCTTCTGTACAAATGTGACCTGATCAGGAGCTGTTGGTTCATCTTTAGGAGCCTGCACTTGGAGAAGGTAGTGTTGCGGATGGCCTGCTAACTCCTCAGGAATCCAGTGGTTGTTTTCTTCTAATTAGATCCGCTTTGCATTAAACTGCTTGCTGTTCAGCTTCTTAGCCAGCTTGGGATCTTCTGTAAAAGCTGTCACTGGGGCTGGGTGACTGAGTGACTATTAGGAGTGCCTTTTGCATAACACCCTCCTCTCCACATATAAAAAGTAGCCGAAGGAGCAAGTGGAGAAGGGATTTTACAGCCTGTCTCTAATGTAATTAGGATAACTATCTGAACCTTTAAAGGAGACAAAGGGTTGCACATGGGTAGGATGTGGCAAGCTGTGCTTGCCATGATGATTTAATTCGCTTTGATTATGTCCTTTAAAAGCCTTTTCTAATGGAGATGGTTTAGAGTTACATGGGCAACAATTTGTGGCATAGACTCCAAATAGTCTAAGGAACTGAACCATGTTGTGAGATATTCTCTGAGCAGTCACTATGCATTTACATCACAAGTCCTCCCATTGCACTTCTGCATGGCTGTTGCTTAACTTTCCCACTGGAAATGTATGGTTTCCCTTTTAACAGTATGTTAGGTTGACAGTGAAGAAGAGTCTTGAGTAGCATGTACAGAAGAAGAAGAAGAAGAAGAAGAAGAAGAAGAAGAAGAAGAAGAAGAAGAAGAAGAAGAAGAAGATGACAATGACAATGATGACGACTTTTTGTTGCCTCAGTCCATGGCCCACTTTACCTACCCACCCTCCTCACTCTGCACTGGAAACTTCACATTGTCTATTTTTAACATAGAAGGTTGGCCAAGTTTAGGGGGTTCCAAGGGCCAGTGTTGCTCCCTTCTCCCCCTGTCCATTCTCAAATCTTCCAACAGTTTAGTGGTTCCCAACCTGGGGGTCAGATGACCATTTCACAGGCGTCACCTTGAGCCAGTGAAGAAAAGGGCACCAATGGCTTGGGTCTGTAGGAGGAGTGGGAGGAAGGGGGGGGAAGAGTGTATTATAGCTTGATAGGTCGGAGGGGATGTCAGTCAATGACACTGGAGGCTGTGATTGGCTGAGGGTGCCTGTAGAGAGGGGAGTTCTCTATGGCAAGAGCGTTAGTGGCCTACCAAAGGGGCCTTGTGTCCTTTTCGAAGCAGGGCAAGGGGTCACTACAACATGAGGAACTGTATTAAAGGGTCCCAGCATTAGGAAGGTTGAGAACCAATGGAATATAACTTCTCCATGCCCTCCCACCACCACCACCCCAACTTGAAAGGACTGGAAGTTCATTTCTGGTTTTAAAATTGCGAGCAGATCCACTCACCTCCCGCACCCCAACCTCTCTGAAGCACAAGGCCTTGATTTAGAGGAGAATTTCCACTCCTGGAGGCGTCCAGGGATGGCAATTCTCCATGGCGGACGGAGCACAGCCTTGAATGCCGGAAAAACAGGAGCCGGGAGGGCCCTGTGAGGCCAGCAAGCCACGTGGTCCCCTCCTCTGCCTTAAGAAGTGTGGTTCCTGCTTCTGAAATGTCATTAAAATACCCAGTCAGGACAAATCAATTCAGAGAATGTGATACACATGACTGTATTTGCCACACTTGTAAATGCTTGGAGTCTAATTACAATCTCGCTCCATTTTTGCACATCTTTTTAAAGCTTGTAAGTTGTCGGTGGTTTTTTTTTTTTTAAATTAAATCTCTCCCCTGTTTTAATTATTTTGTAAACTGCCTTAGTTCACTTCCCTAGGAGAAAGGCGGCCTAGGAATGAAAGAGACAAGGCAACCCGATTACAGGAGCATTGACGCATGCTAACCTTCTTCACCCAGTTTTGCTACGTTCCAATTAGTTCCCTTTGATGTTATATATTATAAGGGATGTTCTGTGAGCAATACAACTCTTTTAATTGCCTTTGCATCTGAAGGACATGGAGTAGTGCCGTTTTGAAGCTGGAGGCTGCAATTACAGAGCGTTCCTTTCAGCATAGCATCATTCTTTGCCTTATGCAAAATCTGGCGAAAGTCTTCAAAGGGCAGACATTTAACCTCCTCCCCCAGTCTCTCCCTTCTTCTCCCCACCCCCCCCCCACCCCGGTTAATGGTTGCTTGAAACAGCAAAAGAATGAATCACAGTGAGTGATGGAGCATTTGTATCTAGCTTTGAAGGGGGAGGGGGAGAAGGTATAATTTGAATTATTGCTCCCATATGCATCAGGTACTCTTGTAATTATGTTTCGCACCCACATTTACACATTCATGAATAGAATGCTTTGGAACAGTCTGCCTGTGGTGCCTTGATTTTGTTGAATTTGATTTATGCAGCAGTTTTTAATGTAAGGGGGTGGCCCGAGTAGTAAAGCAATGTATTTCTGTTCCAAATTGTAAATTTCCACTGCAACAGACTATCTTGGAGCCCATGTGGTTGCTTACGCTGTGTTATAGCAAATTGTGTAGCACTTGAGATGAGGTCTGGCTAGTATGCAAGAGATCAAAACTGTTGCTTCCCAAAGGTCAAACTCGAAGATACTCTTGTCTGATTTTTGCAGAGGTACTCCCCCTAGTGATGAAAAATGTTTCTCATGGCATTTTGCAGTAAGCAGCATCACCTAATGTTGCAGTAAGCTTACTTTGTTTTGTGATTGGTCATTAGATGCTGAATACCAACCAGTCACAATCTGTGTTCCTCTGCAAGTTTGATTGCCAAGGAACATGTGCTTAAGGGTATACCCTTTATAGGAGGAGAAATCATGGGGAACTTTCCATTTAATCTTAAATTGAACCCTGTGATGGTGCAGAGTAGATCTTTGCCGGATTCAGGAATTTGTCTTCTGCTTTTGAGACTTGCAGAGTATCCACTTGTTTGTTAAAAATGGCTACAGTACCTGTGATTTTAGACCCAATTTTTCTCAGTTGCCAGCTTGGTCCAAGTATAGGAAAGTGGTTTTCATGTTGTTGTGGGGTGTATTAAGCCAACATAGCTTTGGCTGGCCCTTCGGTTGTAATGAAGGTCCTTCTGTGCTAGTATGTGCTAGTGTGTTGGTGTCAGCATGCAGGACGTGGCTGTACCATTGTAGTTGGGCTTCTCATCTTGATGGCAATTGAAGCAATGTCATTGTTGTGGATGTAGTCAGAGTGAGTGTTACTGCTGATCCTGCACAGCATCTTTGCTTCCATGGTACCAAAGCGATGCTCAGTTTCTTTTGGTGGCCAGCATTTGGTACCATAAATTGTGACTGGTCAAGCAACTCTTAAGTAACCTCTTTCCATCTGGAAATGGAATTTGCATGTATTTGTTTGTTTGTTTGTTTGTGTGTGTTTGTTGAAAGCAGCTGGTGAACTTGAGTTAAAGTTATTCACTTTCTGTGGCCATTTTAAAGTCAAAAACCCCATTTGTTTTATGCATTGCAATATTTCCGGCAAAAAGGTGAGAAGAATGGTCTTTTCTGTGTGAGAGACAATGAAACAGGTGTAGTGTATACTTTGTGCCTGGCAAACACAAGGAGACTTCTGTTTAACTAAAATATTTGACTCCTTACAAGTTACTCTGGATTACATTTCAGGGATTTAAAGGGCTTTGAAAAGCTGCCTGATTGAATTACTTTTCAGATCAATTGTGCAAATCTGCAGCTGGCGTAAGGCATTGGCGTTGGGAACCTTATGTTGAAAGCCGCCAGTAAACATTTGGTGCCTTGGGTTTTGCCTGGTACTTAAATTAGGAAACAGAATTCTAGGCCCGTATTGGATGTCAGTGGGTGTTCTGTCATTTGTACATGCTCTGTGTCTGGAGGGGGGAGGATGTGGTTTTTTTAAAAAAATAAATGATACTTTCAGGAAACAGGAGCATACCTTGCATGTGTTAAAAACTGACTAGTGTGGAATGACTCCCTTACCCCAACTCCAAATATCTGATTAGTTGTGATGTCATCTCCTATCCCTTCCTTGCTAGACTAAACAAAATATTCCCCCCCACCACCACACATTTCCTTCTTAGAGGAAACAGGCCCGTTTTCCTACCATATATGATCAGTCAGATAAGAGTGTCAGGTTGTCTGCACTGCATGCAAGTATCTGAAGCAGAACAGCCTTTAATAGTCCCTCATAGATGTGAAGGGCTGTAAAGGATTCCCGAGTGTCATTGAGATCATCTTCCTGAGAAAAATCGGCTGCTAAAGCAGTCCTGACAGGTGGCCATTCTGTCTCCACTTGGAAACCTCCAGTGGAAGAGAATCCACCATCTCCCAAGGCAGCCTGTTCCCCTGTCAATCAGTTCATTCCGACAGAAGTTCTTTCTAATATTTAGTCATTAGAATGTTGATCCATCTTGCAAAAGAGATGGCCATCTTTTATACCAGGAATGTGTCTAGAATATCTACTGCACCAGGTCTCTTGATGATAGGGTAGCCAGTTCAATAGTTCCCTGTTCCTTAAGATTTCAAGGCCAAAGACTGAGATCTGAAACAAGCCTTTGTGATGTCACAGAGGTGGGCAGGCAAGAGTTGGAGCAGGGCAGGAACAGCCTCGGGTCCAGCTCATTGTATAAATGGATGTAGGTTGTTCCAGCAACAGTGCATGAGGCTTCCAACTGCATGCAGCCCCTGGGTTGTGTCCTCAGACCCATCCTCTTACTCCTGACTTTCTGATATACTGATTTTGTGTGAGCAAAACACAAAGCCAGATATCTGCAGGCATCATCTTGGAGTGGGTGGAGAGCGCTGTCTTAAGTTTTGAATCCACCCTAGACATTCTCATTTTCCAATGCTGCTTGACTTTACATTTTAGCCACTGTTCTGAGACCTAGCAGCTCTTTCTGGAGGATGGTGGAATCAGATGTTATTTCTCCCCATCAGACATTTCAACCTGGTATTGTCTCTGATGGAAAAGGATGGCTGAGATTCCGGGAGGATCTAAGGGACAAAACAGTCTCTGTTTGTGCATGTGTGTGTGCCCTGATAAATGTGCATATACAGTAGCTCCCCTGTATCCACTGATTCACCAACTATGGATTAAGTTGCGTTTTAATGTAGCCAAATGTAAAGTAATGCATATTGGGGAAAAAAATCAAAACTTTATCTATCAATTCATGGGCTCTGAGTTATCTGTGACAGATCAGGAAAGAGATCTTGGTGTGTTGGTGGACAGCTCCATGAAGGTGTCTCCCCAATGTGTGGCAGCGGTGAAGAAGGCCAATTCCATGCTAGGAATTATCAAAAAGGGGATTGAAAATAAAACAGTCAACATTATAATGCCATTATACAAAACAATAGTAAGGCCACACCTGGAGTATTGTGTACAATTATGGTCACCGCATCTCAAGAAAGACATAGTGGAACTGGAAAAGGTGCAAAAGAGAGCGACTAAAATGATTACTGGGCTGGGGCACCTCCCTTATGAGGAAAGGCTAAAACACTTGGGGCTCTTTAGTCTGGAAAAAAGGTGCCTGAGGGGGATATGATTGAGACGTACAAAATAATGCAGGGCATGAGTAAAGTGGATAGAGTGAAGCTCTTCTCCCTCTCCCAAAATACCAGAACTAGGGGACATCCACTCAAATTGAGGGCTGGGAGAGTAAGAACAGACAAAAGAAAATATTTTTTTCACCCAGCACATTGTTAGTCTGTGGAACTCCCTGCCACAGGATGTGGTGATGGCATCTGGCCTGGATGCCTTCAAAAGGGGATTGGACAGATTCCTGGAGGAAAAGTCCATCACAGGTTACAAACCATGATGGAGACGTGTAATCTCCAGGCCTAAAACCGGGGTACTTCAAGGGCCAGATGCAGGAGAGTGGTATCAGGAGACAGATATCTAGTCTCATGCGCTCCCAAACGCATCTGGTGGGGCCACTGTGAGATACAGGAAGCTGGACTAGATGGGCCTTTGGCCTGATCCCGCATGGCCCTTCTTATGTTCTTTTATGTTCTACTCTGCTAAACAAAACCTGAAGGGATAACTTGACATATTATCTGAACCCAGGATCTTAGCTCCCTATTTTCTTTCTTACTTGATAGGGGAAAAAGGTTTGAAGATTAATACAGTATGGGGAAACTATAAAGCTTCATAAAAGCAAAATGTTAGGTCATGCTTGTTTTCTAGCCACATTATCTGTTTGAGGTATATATTCATTAATACCTGGTGCAATGTATTCCTACACAATGCCTTACCCAGTGGGGTCTCAAATCCTCAATGCTGCTCTTTGCTTCCGTCTTGGCGCTTTCTGAGTTAACAGGATAGAAATCCAATAAATGGTTTCTGAGCTAACCCAAGACCCAGTGATGAAACATGCTTAACAGCGCTAAGCACGGCTATAAATGGTCGATCCATATCATTGCTCACAGATTTTGAGAGTTCTTGCTGTGTACCAGGAAGGAAGCCCGCTAGGAGTAGCAGAAACAGGAAGATAAAAAGGGTACCCGTTCCTATTCCTTTCCTTCCTCAACATATGGGCTCCAGATTATCTGAAGGCGTTGGTAATTTGCTGCAGAAGGACATGGGAATGCAAAACAGTGTTTGATCCTGTACGGATCTGTTGTCAGGAGTATCAAAACGCTTGGCTCTCTCACTTGCCTTCCAGCTTGAGAACCGGTTCTGCATTTTCTATAAGTCCTTGATGTATGTGGGAAGAGTACCCGCCCAAGTGTTCCTCTCCATACATGCCTGAAAAATGAACCTAAAATTGGCATTTGTGCTTGTTGACCCCAATTGTTATCTGTTTGTATGTGACAGTGTTTTCAAAGGCAACCCCCTTTGTGGTCTTCAGTTTGAACATGTGTCCTGGGGGCAGCCAAGAAGGGCAGACCAGTAGAACTGATCTGGAAAGCTCTCAACCAATCCGCAGCCCCATAGGATGGGGTGAGCAAGTGTCGCCCTTCCAGCTGTTGGTGAACTGCCACAGCAGCCGGCGTTGGCTGTGCTGGGTAGCCCTGATGGGAGTTGTAGTCCAACAGTATTTTTAAAAAGCAAAGTGTTCTGCTCCATTGCACTTCAAGCAGTCTCTGGGCGGTTTAAAATTTTACATGTTGCCCCCCCCCCAGCAGGCTGGGTAATCATTTTACTGACCTCAGAAAGATAGAAGGCTGAATCAACATGAATTGGCTACCTGGGATTGAATCCCAGGTCGTGAGCACAGTTTTAGCTGCAGTACATTATCTGAAGGATTGTGTATTCTCCACTACACTACAAAGTTTAATTTAAAATCATCTGTAAAAATCCATAGTTACAAACTTGGAAAAAACAGGGGAGCAAGTGTTTTTACCACATGCACAGCTGGCTCACAGAACCTAACTCACCCAGAAGGATTTGTCTAAGGCCTTTGCACATTTAGGACATTATGCATTCCTGATAAACCATTTTATATGCTAATAGCAGCAAACAGTACTTCATGGACTCTCATATGGCAATTATTTCTTTGTTGACAGCTACTGCTTCTTTCAGCTACTTAGGCTTTCCATGGATGGACACAATCATTCATTTCTATGAACCTAATTATAGATTTTCCTAATGATGGACAAAGAGCAAGTTGGTCCAGAGTGTCAGGAAATGCAATCCATACTTCCAAAAGTCTTTGCTAAATGATTTATTTATTTGTCTTCTAAATTTAACTTTGTAGTACACTTTGTGGTTTTCCACCCCCATTCTTAACCCCTAACCCACAACCATCCTTCACTGTATTTTCATCATTTCCAAAAGATCTGCAAACAGGTTTAACTCAACTTTGACAGCCCTTTCTTCTATGTCCTCTCCAACTAATTTTAACTCTTTATTGCTTGTAATAGGAACATGCTATAACAATGGATTAAAGATCTCAACCCCAGCCAACAGCAGGCTAGTAATAAAAAGAGTGCTTCTGCCTGCACAGTCTCTCTTAATGGTCAGTGGTGGTAAATCCAACCTATATTCCCTTCCCAAACATTTCACTTTCCAGGACTGCTTTCAGGGTAGCTGCAACATGCCCAGTTTTCTTTCTTTCTTTCTTTCTTTCTTTCTTTCTTTCTTTCTTTCTTTCTTTCTTTCTTTCTTTCTTTCTTTCTTTCTTTCTTTCTTTCATGATATGATATATTATTTATATACTGCTGCCATTTGGCCCAAAGCCACTCTGGATGGTGTTTCATCCCCCTCAGTTAAGTCTTCTAATTCCCGGGTCTCTGTGGTCAGATTGTGCTTTCCATGGGGTGTAGGGAAGAGACAGCCCACCACTCATCAACTCCTGCTCAGGTCTTGTTCATTGTATAACACAGTATGTAACATGAAATACAGTATAAATCAGGCATGTCCAAACTTTGGACCTCCAGATGTTTTGGACCGCAACTCCCACAGTCCTTTGCCATTGCTGATCTAGGCTTAGAATTCTGGGAGTTGTGGTCCAAAACATCAGGAGGGCCAAAGTTTGGACATGCCTGGTATAAGTCAATGGAACTTTTATCACCTGGGAGAAAATGCTTTTATGCAGGACATAGTGAAAGATATACAGTACTTGTGTTGTATATCCCATCTTTGCACCAAAACAGTGAAGACTCAGCATTTGTTCCCTTTCCTATGATATTTTTGTGTTATAAAATGACTCTGAATATTATAACAGCAGGTTTTTCTTCTTCTCTTAGTCTCGGGTTGGGCCAATAACTCTGATGTCACTTTATAACCCCCACCCTTCCACACCAAGCCATCATTCATCTGTGCTTCATCCCTTACAGCAAGCATGTCCAAACCTCAGCCCTCCCACAGTCCTTTGCCATTGGCAATCTAAGCTTAGAATTCTGGGAGTTGTGGTCGAAAACATCAGGAGGGCTGAAGTTTGGACATGCCTGCCTTACAGGAAACAGAGCTTTCCCAAAGTCTAAATACTCTTTTTGGGGACTAGGTTTGGTCAGGGGACGATGTACATCCCTACATGGACTTAGGTGTACTTCAGTTTTTTGACAATTTATAGTTGACTAGGTACTTCCAGTAGGGCCAAAACCTCATGGGACCTCTCTGAACACAGACTCTCTTTCTCTCATTTTCTTTCTCCCTCACACACTCACTAACAGTTGTCACACGCTTCTAGAGAAAGATGTGTGTCTCTTCTCTGCTGCACGTACACTGTCTTTGGCAAGAGTGCAGAAGTGGAATAAATAACATCTATTCACTGGAAAATCTGCAGTCCTTTGACAACAAAGGAGAGATGAGACCTTTCTGGTTGCGGAACGACACCCCTTCTTTCCTGTACATCTCCATGGTACAATGACACAAGGGTCCCTTTCAGCCTAGCAGAGGTATGAGAGACCATCTTCTCTGCTTAGCTACCTCCTTCCAAGAGAGGTTCCAGCTGGTAATCTCTCTCTCTCTCTCTCTCTCTCTCTCTCTCCCCCCCCAGTGTGTGTGTGTGAGAGAGAGTTGTGTTAGTCACAGCTGTTAGCAATTAGCTGAAGTCAAGCACTCAATCCTCCCCTCCCTTGACATTTACGCAATTTTTGAAAGGGATCAAACAGAGCTCCTCGCAACTCCAGGGGTCAGATTAAAGTGTTCCAGCTGAGCTACAAGCAAGTGACTTTACTCAGTCTGCTTTGCTCAGTTCTCTAAATGCAGGAATTGCTCTCAGCCTTGATAGGACGTGTTGAGAGCATCCTGGGCTGTAGTTGTCACGTTGCAAAATGGAGATCCTGTAGATGCTTTGAAAGAGAGGATATGCAGTCTGATGTCCTCCCATTGTTCCTGACTGTTAAGTCAATTGTAGCCTAGATGCCCTAAGCACATCCAATCTTGCCTCATTTCATAAGCTAAGCAGGGTCGGCCCTGGTTAGTACTTGGATGGGAGACCTCCAGGGAATACCAGGTGCTGTAGGTGCCTGGAGTAGGAACTGGCATGCCACTCCAGTATTCCTGCCAAGAAAACTCCATGCAAATGGAGTCACGAAGAGTCAGTCACGACTGTAACGACACAACACACACACACACACAGGAACACAAGGAATTGCCTGAATCACCCTGAAGGCAAACAACAGCTGTACTGGTCCAGTACAGTCATATATGAGGGACAGCAGGGGCTCTTCCAGATTTCGAGTAAGATTCTCTCCAAGCCCTTTGTGTGGAAATTCATGTTATTCTCTGCTGCCCTGTTTTTAGTGGTATGTACTTCTTGTCTGTCATTCTGGAACCCTGCTGATGTGGAGGCAGGTGGCCAAGTGCCCATAGGAACAGAGTTCCTGAATCTTAATAGTGTATAGGAAGAGGAGTTTTAGTAGGTGTGGTTTGTGTGATAAAACAACTATGAAATTTGAAGTGGTCCCGTATATCTTTAGAATCTGTTTCACCTAGTATTCTGGGTCCCTTCGGGGAGAAAGGCAGCATAGAAATAAAGTTGTTTATCATCATCATCATCATCATCATCATCATCATCATCATCATCATCATCATCATCATCATCATCACCACCACCACCACCACCACCACCACCACCACCACCACCACCACCACCACACAGCAGACAATATAACTACGCTGGATTTTGCATTATAAATCACTAGTCAAACACTTCCCAAGCGTTTAGGACTCAGTGATATATTGGCGAATTATGCGAACAGATCCCAGTAAGGCGGCTTTCTGCAGCTGACTGATGGTGACCTTGTCCACTCCAGTTTCTTCTAAATACTTGCTTAGCTCTTTAGGCACCGCACCCAGTGTGCCGATCACCACTGGGACCACTTGTACCGGTTTATGCCAGAGTCTCTGAAGTTCAATTTTCAGATCCTGATATCTGGTAATTTTTTCAAGATGTTTCTCAGTGACTCTACTATCACCTTGTTTCCCCTGCTTGCCGGGGGCCATCTGTGCATATGAAGGGAGAGAGAAAAAGGTTAATATCACTTCATGTTCATTGGGATTTCCAGACTTGACAAATACCAAACGATGAATATTAAATGAACCAGTGATTTCTGACTAATACGGTGATTTTTGTTTTTGTTTTTTATTTTTATTTGTTCCCATCCCTAGTCATGATCAATGTGACTACCGGGTGCAGAGTGATGGGATGGATCAAACCAGTTGCCAAGGTGCTTCTGTATTTCCATGTGGAATACCTTTCCTGGAGTTCAGAGATGCGTGGGGCAGAGTATAATGCATGGGAGGTTGACCAGTGGAGAAAATGATTGTGTTCTACCTAGAGATGCAGATGGTAGCCTGTGAAGTGTAAGAGGAACAGGGCAGTCCTTAGACATCATCTCCTTCCTGCTGGACATTACAAGTTTGATGTTGACCCTTTCTAGTTACTACCAGCACATTGGGTTAGAGTAGCAGTTTCTAACATTTTGTATCTCAGGGACCAGTAGTGGGTCCTGCTGGTTGCATGGACAGGAGCCAACTTGACTGGCTGTTGTATCTTACTTGAGAACTGGCAGTGGGAGAGTGTATCCTATCATACCTGAAGACAGGAAGCCAGTCTAAAAGTTGCAAGACAGACCGTGTGATACATCCAGCTCTGACCACAACACAGAGAAATGGGCCAGTCCCAGAAACACTTTAGGATTACAATGGCTGCAGCTTTGGCTTTGTTTTAACTGTTGCATGTAAAAGGAGGTGTAGACAAGTTAGGTTTGCCAGCTGCTTACTTAGATGATCTTATAGGAAACATTGTGTAAGCCATCTCCCCCCCCCCCAATTTTTCTGTAGTAGATGTCTATTTCGATGAGATATTCTAGAATGAGCAGGAAGTAGTTTAAAATGAGAAAGCTGATGTAATGCTTGCTTTAATTCTTTTTTATTTCAAGGAAAAAGGGAACTCTCTTAAAATAATATGCATTCATACTGGGGTTATCTTGCCTTTTTGACAGCTCTAAGGTACATGAATATTTAACTCCCTTTGCAGTCAGTAACATCTCTCCATATCTCAGCCTTGCAGCCATTGTTTTAAATATATTTTCCTTCTTCCTCTCCCCAAATTTCTATAAATATTAATATTTCACACACAAGAAATAAACTTTCATGGCAACATACACCAGATGGCAGCCTGTGATGCTTAACTGAACTTTGGAATGTTCCTGGTCCTGCAGACAGATAAAATATACGGATTTTGGTCATATAATTGTTTCCTTCGCTGTCTCCATGGGACAACCAAGGATTAAAAATCATTTTTGTAGCTGTCTTAGTGACCTTTTAGGTTTGTTGCTGTTTACCTTTTTGCTGATAGGAATGGTGTGACATACAAATGACTGGGTTTTAAGAGCTGAGTGTAAATAGCTTAGAATCTTGTAGGTGGAGGAACCTTACACTTATTTGCTAGGATTGTTCATGCACCCACTCTAGAACAAATTAACATATGGAATCAGCAGAATCATGTTCTCCATAGAGCTTCCAGTGGCACAGATAGATCCATTCTGGTGACTTACATAAGGGAGTGACATGATATACCAGAAGACAGGGCAAAAATGCATATACTCATAGAAGATGCCACAATATTAAGATGCCACAATATTGGTCAGATCTGAGAAAGATTCCAACTACTGAGGTGTTGACCCATATGCTTGACAGCCTATTGATCAGTTATTAGATGAGGGGAATGGTGGCTGATTTGATTTGATTTGTGAATTTGCATCCAAATTTTCAACCAGTCACAAAAACATCTAATTTTAAAAATATATAATGAAAGCATTAAAAAGTGGGCTCATAAAAAAAACCCATTCACCTAAAAGCAAATGCCTGGTTGTGATTTTCACTTCTGTTCATTTTTTGTCCCAGTTTCTTTTTGTCATCTTTCTGTCCAGGTTATTGGTCCTCAAACCGGGGTGGTGGTGGTGGTGGTGGTGGTGGTGGTGGTGCAGGAAGAAATGTATCCTTAGCAGGTAGGGCTTCCAGTTCTGTGAAATTTTGATAAAGAACATTTGATAAAGAGCATTTTAACATCATCTTTGACCAGATTTTTGCAATGGGCTTTGTTTTTGGGATGAAATATTCCCCAAGAAAAACAGTTCAGGGTTATTTGCAATTTAAAATGGTGCTTGTGTGCGCATCATTAACTTTAAATGACTATGTATGTGTGCATGCATGTTAAAAGATTATTATTATTTATTTATTTATTTATTTATTATATTTATACCCCGCTTATTATCATCAAGATCTCTAAGCGGCTTACAGAGCCAAAATTGGCACACATAAACACAGTTAGAAGACACACGATACACACACCAACTAATTCAATTAAAACCTGATAGCGTTCCTGAAGCTATCCGATAAAATTATAATTCAAAACATGGCGATGGCGGGGTGAGTTAAAAAAAAAAAGCCGAAGGCCTCCCGGAAAAGGTAGGTTTTTAAAGCCTTCCGGAAGGCCTGCAGGGACTCTGCAGAGCGCACTTCAGAAGGGATGGAATTCCAAAGGCTAGGGGCCGCCACTGAGAATGCCCGGGTCCGAGTACTCGACTTCCGGGCTTCTCGGGGAGTGGCGACCCGCAGCAAGTGCGCTCGCGCCTGCCGAACGGGACGGGCCGAGGTGGATCGCTGAGCGATACGCTCTGTCAGGTAATCCGGTCCCAAGCCATGGAGGGTTTTATAAACTAAAACCGTGTGCATGCATGTTAAAAGATTGTTCAATGACAGTAAAGGAAGGGCCTGGTGACATGAAGATTTCTCAGAAATCAAAAGGGGAGTTGTTACTGTAATTGCTGTTGTTATGTGCTGTGGACCTATGGCAACCTACTGAATGAGGGACCTCCAAAATGAACTCTCCTTAACAGCCCAGCTCAGCTGCTGCATACTCATGCCTGTGGTTTCCCTTCATCTTGTATCTGAAAAGCCCGGGGGCATCCTTACTAGCATGAGAGTCAGGATCGGGGCTGCTTGACTCTGCCTCTTTGTAGAATCAGGTTCCACTCAGCCTGAGGCAATCAGGGAGTGCAGCTGGTGGGCCTGCTATTGGCATAAAGCTTGCAGAAATTCCACTGAGCACAAGGAGGTTTGCCTGTATCTTAATATTGCCAGCAGTTTTACTTTAAAACAAAGGAATTGAATGTTGTTTCTTTGCAGGATTTAAAAAGGCTAGGTGGGGGAGGAGTTTCTCAAACTGCTTGCAGAATTCCTAATGAGCACAAGGAGGTTTGCACAACTGTATCTTAATATTGCCAGCAGTTTTACTTTAAAACAAAGGAATGGACTGTTGTTTTTTTGCAGGATTTAAAAAGGCTAGGTGGGGGAGGAGTTTCTCAAACTGCTTGCAGAATTTCTAGTGAGCACAAGGAGGTTTGCCTGTATCTTAATATAAGATTTTAAAAATATAAATAAAAAAAACCAGAGGAGGTTCCTATTATCTTTTTCCTTTCTGTCTTCCATTTTCAAGTAACTGACCAATTAGTCAGGATGGAGGGGCAGTGGGAAGATGTAGTTACTTGCAACACCTGTGGCATGTTTGTTTTTCTGCCAAACCAGGTACCGGGATACCTTCGCTCAAAGTGCAAGCTGGTGGCCCTATTGGAGGACAAGGTCAGGCAGCTGGAGGCCTGTGTTTTCAATCTTCGCAACCTTAGGAACCAGGAGGGGGTGTGGCAGGAAGCAGAGAAAAACTTTGTCAAAACTAGTAACAGGGAGAATCTAAATCGGGGTGAGGGCATTTCACAAATACAAGAGACAGATACTTGGAGGAATGTCACAGTCAGAAAAGGAAGAACTAGGAAACAGACAGGCAGCTTGCAACTGCACAATAGATTCCAACCTCTCTCATTTATCAGCCAGGAACAGGAACTGCACCTAGAACAGCAAGGGCAGCTTGAAGACCCTGCACAGAGAAATCCAACAGTACAACAAAGGGCACCTACCAAGCCTCGAACGAGGAGAGTGGTGGTGATTGGAGACTCCTTGCTTAGAGGAACAGAAGCGGTCATCTGCAGGCCTGACAAAATGAATCGAGAGGTCGGCTGTCTCCCTGGAGTCAAGATTCGGGATGTAACAGAGAGTCTGATGAGACTCATCAGGCCCACTGATTCTAACCCATTTCTTTTGGTCCATGTAGGAACTAACGATACTTCAAAGTGCAGATTTCAAGATATCACAAAGGCATATGAAGAGATGGATAGGAAGCTGAAGGACCTGGGTGGACAGGTGGTAATATCATCTCTCCTCCCTGTAGAAGGACGTGGTCCACGAAGGGAAAGAACAATAGTGGAGGTGAACAATTGGCTTCGGAGATGGTGCTGGCAGGAACGATTTGGATTCTTGGACCATGGTTTGCTTTTTCATTCAGACGGGATATTGGGCCAGGATGGGGTGCACCTCACCACTGCTGGTAGGAATCTTTTTGCCAAGAGGATTGCAGATTTAATAAGGAGAGCTTTAAACTGAGTTTGCAGGGGGAGGGAGAAAATTCTCTTAACGGTAGAGATCCAGAAGGGGTTGTGGAGACGAGCCCAAATGTTGAAATAGGAGCAGGACAAAAAGTAGTGCAGACCATCAGTGCAAGGAAAAACAGGTTAAGCAAAGGACATGTAAGAAGTGCACACAGCCTAAAATGTCTCTACACCAATGCACAGAGCATGGTGAACAAACAAGAAGAGCTGCAACTCCTAATACAGCAAAATAAATATGACATAATTGGCATCACTGAAACATGGTGGGACGAGACGTATGATTGGAATGTAGTCATTAGTGGGTATAACTTGTTTCAAAGGAACAGGCCGAGTAAGAAAGGAGGAGGTGTAGCTTTATATATTAAGGACATTTACACTGCTGAAGTAATACAAGATAAACAGCAGGGGAAGCATGTTGAGAGTATTTGGGTTAAAATCAGGGGTGAAAAAACTAGGAGGGATGTCACTGTGGGAGTATATTATAGACCCCCAAGCCAGCCGGAGGAGTGGGATGATGCCTTCTGTGAGCAGATGGCCACACAGTCAAAAGGGAGAGATGTAGTAGTAATGGGAGATTTTAACTGTCCTGATATATGCTGGCAGTCCTACTCAGCTAGGAATGCAAGGTCTAACAAATTCCTTACTGCCCTTGCAGACAATTTCATGGTCCAGAAGGTAGAAGAGGCAACAAGAGGCAAAACCATTTTAGATCTGGTCTTAACCAATGAGGACCTTGTAAATGGGGTCGAAGTGGTGGGATCATTAGGTAAAAGTGACCATGCCCTCTTGGAATTTGTTATACAGTTGGAAGGTGAAGCTAAGCATAGTCAGACAAGAATCCTGGACTTTAAGAAAGCCAATTTTTGTAAACTTAGGGATGGCTGTGATTCCATGGACTGAAACACTGAAAGAGAAGGGAGTCCAAGATGGATGGGAGTTCCTGAAAAGTGAGATATTAAAGGCACAATTTAAAACTGTTCCAACAAGAAGAAAAAATGGGAGAGGTCTAAAGAAACCACAGTGGTTTACTAAAGAACTTTCAACTCAGCTAACTATAAAGAAAAACAAGTACAAGGAATGGAAAAATGGGAAATGCACCAAAGAGGAATATAAACAAACAGCTAATATATGCAGGGGGATGGGAAAAAAAGCTAAAGCGCAAAACAAACTTAGACTTGCCAGAAAGATTAAAGATAGTAAAAAGGGTTTCTTTAGTTATGTCCGCAGCAAAAGGAAAAATAAGGAAATGATAGGCTCTCTGCGTGGCAAAGATAACCAGTTACTAACAGGAGACAAGGAAAAGGCAGAACTACTCAACACCTTTTTTGCCTCTGTTTTCTCCAAAAAGGAAGAAAGAGATCCGCTGGGACAAAGAGTAGATGAGGTAGGATGGGAATTGCAACATAGAATAGGTAGGGAGGTAGTACAGGAACATCTGGAAACATTAAATGAATTTAAGTCTCCTGGGCCAGATGAATTACACCCAAGGATATTAAAAGAACTGGCAGAAGTAATTTCAGAACCATTGGCAATACTCTTTGAGAAGTCCTGGAAGACAGGAGAAGTCCCCATCGATTGGAGGAGGGCTAATGTTGTCCCCATCTTCAAAAAGGGAGAAAAAAAGAGGACCCAAATAATTTCCGCCCAGTCAGCTTGACTTCAATTCCCGGAAAGATCCTAGAGCAGATTATTAAGCAATCAGTCTGCAATTATCTAACAAAACAATGCTGTCATTACAAGAAGTCAACACGGGTTTCTTAAAAACAAGTCATGCCAAACTAATTTGATCTCTTTCTTTGATAGAATTACAGGCCTGGTGGATGAGGGGGAATGCTGTGGATATTGCTTATCTGGACTTTAGCAAGGCCTTCGATAAGGTTCTCCATGGTATTCTTGCTAAGAAGTTAGTAGAAAGTGGGATAGATAGTGCTACTGTTAGGTGGATTTGTAATTGGTTGACTGATTGCACCCAAAGGGTGATCATAAAGGGCCTCTCATCAGCTTGGAGAGACGTGACCAGTGGGGTGCCCCAGGGTTCTGTTCTGGGTCCAGTGCTGTTCAATATCTTTATTAATGACTTGGAGGAAGGAATAGAGAGTATGCTAATTAAATTTGCAGATGATACCAAATTGGGAGGGGTTGCTAATTCCCTAGAAGATCGGATGAAAATCCAAAAGGACCTTGACATATTAGAATGCTGGGCCAAAGCTAATGGAATGGATTTCAACAGAGGGAAATGTAGGGTGCTACATCTAGGTAAAAAGAATGAATTGCACAGATATAGGATGGGGGACACTTGGCTAGAGAATAGTACCTGTGAAAGGGATCTGGGAGTCTTGGTGGACCACAAATTGAACATGAGTCAGCAGTGTGATGCGGCGGCCAGGAAAGCCAATGCAATTCTTGGTTGCATCAACAGAACCATAGTGTCTAGATCAGGGGAAGTGATAGTACCACTGTATTCTGCTCTGGTCAGACCCCACCTGGAGTACTGTGTCCAGTTCTGTGCACCTCAGTTTAAAACGGATGTTGACAATCTTGAGCAGGTCCAGAGGAGGGCAACCAAGATGATTGAGGGTCTGGAAGAAATGTCTTACGAGGAGCAGCTTAGGGAACTGGAAATGTTTCGCCTTACAAAAAGAAGACTGAGAGGGGATATGATAGCTATGTTTAAATATTTGAAAGGATGTCATATTGAAGAGGGAACAGGTTTCTTTTCCATGGCTTCAGAGACTAGGACTTGGGGCAATGCTTTCAAACTACAGGAAAAGAGATTCCATTTGAACATTAGGAAGAACTTCATGACAGTTAGAGCTGTTCGGCAGTGGAATATGCTGCCACGGAGGGTGGTGGAGTCTCCTCCTTTGGTGGTTTTTAAGCAGAGGCTGGATGGCCATCTGTCGGAAATATTGTGAAGGGGTTCCTGCCTGGCAGGGGTTTGGACTAGATGGCCCATGAGGTCTCTTCCAACTCTATGATTCTATGATTCTATACCAGCCGGCACTCCCTGTTCCTTGCCTCAGCAACATGAGTCCATGAACTTCTGAAGCTTTGGCCCTGTTATCTTGATGCTTCCTGGAACTCTGCTACTCTAAGTCTTCCTGTTTGTCATTCCTCTCCCTCTCAGGTTGTGTTTGTTTGTGACTCTTGACCTTGGACTGGCTGATGACCCACTCTTGAGCTCGGAGGGGCTGACCTCACCCTTGGCTTCTGGGAACACCCTGTTCCTGGACACCTTGCAAATATCCTAGTTGCAGCCCACGCCCCAGCAATTACGCTGAGATCATATTAGCTGCTTTCAGGAAAGAGTTAATTAACAAAAGAGAAACACTACATTTTGGAACGCAGCAATCCACTGTTGAAGTCAGCTTCACAGCAGCCATTATTCAAAGTAACTTGTTCCCACATTTCTACCTTTCTTTGGGATAACTTCTTATATAGACAAGTTGGCTTAATCTCAGAAACTGCTGTGCTTTGTGTTCTTCCAGTAACTCCAGGCTGCGGGTTTCAGGACAAGATCTCAGAGGGAAGTTTCACACAATTGTGGTAGCAGTCTTTGCAATGTATGACTGGGTCAGGTCTGAGATCAGAATAGCTGGTAGAAACTACCCAGGAAAAAGAAAACAGGATTGTGATCCTTAGCACTGTCAAGAAATAAGATTTATGTGGCAAGGGGTGGGGCTTGAGTTGAGAGTATTAGGAAGGGAAATGAAAATGAAGGTCGTTGTCTAAGGGCCACTGTATAAACCATTGGTGTTGCTCATGTACAGCGATTTTGCATTTGGACAAGGATTTACTTCTAGATAAGAAGAAGGATATGAGTGGCCATGGCGTTGCATTCAGTAGCCATGTGCTTTCTTTTTTAAAGAGGGCTGTACGCTTGGTAGGCAGCATCTGCTTGAAGAGTGGTGGGAATCTAATTTTGGGCTATGGCTGTCTTCCCCACACTAGCCTTTCCATTGGCCAGATGACTTCAGAGTGTCTGGCCACACCCTTGACTTCACCAGCTCTCAAGGCGTTGCTATGATTGTAAGGCAAGAGGGTGCCCAGTAGGTGTTTAGAGAGCCAGAAGAACTGATGGAACCCATATAAACACAGTGCTCTGCTTATATCCTGCCCCATAGTGCTAAAGCATTATCTGGGCAGTTTACAGTTTATTAATGCTCACTACACATTTCCCCCGTCCCCAGCGAGATGGGTACTCATTTTTGCCAACCTTGGAAGGATGGAAGGCCGTCAACCATGAGCTGGCTACCTGGGTTTGAACCCCAGATCATGAGTACAGTTATAGCTGCAGTACAGCAGTTTGACTACTGCACCATTTGGCTTTTGTCCCAGAAGCCATGGTTGACTATCCATTCCCCTCCCACTTCCACCTTAACCACTTGGAAAAGTGAAGGAGAAATGAAGGGAGCCTTGTGGATGCAGAGATGCTCCACTTTGACCCTATTCTCTTTTGCCCTATCTCCTTTTTTGTGGGGGCAGGGCTTTCAGCAAGGGTATCAATAACCCCAGTGGTAATATGCGTCCACTAGGGAGGAGTTGCAGTTGCCTAGATGCCCTAAGCACATCCAATCTCGCCTGATTTTAGAAGCTAAGCAGGGTCAGACCTGGTTAGTACTTGGATGGGAGACCACCAGGGAATACCAGGTGCTGTAGGCGCCTGGAGTAGGAACTGGCAATCCACTCCAGTATTCCTGCCAAGAAAACTCAATGGACATGGGGTCACGAAGAGTCGGTCACAACTGTAACGACACAACACACACACACAGAGGTTGTATCACTCCTCTGTAGCATTATGGCATTCAGAATCTTAGCACTAAGTCAGACACATCATATAAACTGCCATTCTAACTCACATTACATCCTTGTTAGGAGAGACAGTGGCATCTTGAAAGTATGAGCTCTCACACTTGCAAATGAAGCCCATTGGTTTCTTTCTGATGACCATTGACAAAACAAAGCAGGCTTATTTGCAGAGTGTGGGAAGTGTGAAAAGCTCTTCCTCTCACAATCAAATTTAAGGAATTTGGGTGTTTAAATTATAAATTCCTTGTTAAGAAAAGTTGGAGCCTCACAGCAACCATTCTAACCATAGGCATGTAAGAGGTGTAGATCGATAAATAAATAAATAAATAAATAAATAAATAAATAAGTTCTTTCCCCACATCGCTCACAAAAATGCATAAGTGATCCATGATCAGTGCAGATGGACAGGTTTTCTTTTGGAATTACCACTGTAGGAATACACAGCACAATTCCAGTAAGATTGGAATGGGATCAGAATGTGTAGCCCTTTAGTGTGGTATGGGATTTCTGAAACTGACATGCTATAATCCCATTGTCATCAGGCAACATGACCAATGGAGGTGATGGGAGCTATATTTGAACTTCTGGGAAGCCACAGGACCAGTGTTGATGATAAACAACATCCTAAATCAATGGTTCCCAACCTTCCTAATGCAGCAACCCTCTCATATAGTTCCTCATGTTGTGGTGACCCCTTGCCCTGCTTGGAAGAGGCCACAAGCTGCCTTTGGCAGGCCACTGCCACAGGTGCCATAGAGAACTTCCCTCTACAGCCACCCTCAGCCAATTACAGCCTCCAGTGCCACTGACTGACATCCGCTCCAACCTATCAAGCTGTAACTCACTCTCTCCCCTTCCTCCCCCCTCCTCCAGACCCAAGCCGTTTGTGCCTTTTTTCTTCACTGGCTCATGGCGCCCCTTGTGAAATGGTTGTTCGACCCCCCCCCCGAAGGGGTCCTGACCCCCAGGTTGGGAACCACCGTTCTAAAGCATTCTGGCAGCTGTCACAATGTCAGTGTAAAAATAAAAGCTTCTAGTTCAGATTTTTTTTAAAAAAAATCTATTAACTATATAAGCATTGATTAGCTGGCTGCATAAACTCATGGTTTAAGCATCTGGCTGTGGAGCCAGAGGCTTGGAGCAATATGTTTGTGAACATTCTTATTCATCCAGGTGAGTTTATCTGGAAGCTGAGTCATGGCAACTGGACTTCTTTTTCTTGAGAGAGAGAAACGTTTCTCTACTCATCCAAACAGACTGATGAAGCTGCTTGGATGAGCAGCGAAATGTTTCTGACTCTCAAGAAAAAGAAGTCCAGTTGCCATGACTCAACTTCCAGACAGACGTTGGGAGTTAGATTCCCTTCTGTGCCTCTAGGGCAGGGGTGTCCAAACTTTTTGCAAGGAAGGCCAGATTTGGGGGAGGTGAAAATATATAGGGTCCGGCTATTCAGCCCATTTGGCCCTCGGGCTGGACTTTGGACAAGACTCTAGAACATGCAATGAGGTGGGGAGGACACTGCATCAACGGAGCCATAGGAGGGTAGGCTGGGCAGGTGGCTAGGGGGGTGGACAGAGGCAAGGAGGGCAGGCAAACTGTAAAACTGCAAGCTGATGTCTCTATCTGGTATGGGGAGGGGCCAGCTGGTGGGGATGCCTGACAGGCTGAGCTGCTGGAGAGAAGAGTCTGCGGGCCACTCAAAATTTGAAAACGGGCCACATTTGGCCCCCGAGCCTGACTTTGGACATGCCTGCTCTAGGGAATACAGCCACCCTATACATAGCCTTGGGCAAACTGCATAGTCCCAGGGCGCCCTCAGAAGAAGGAATGGGCAAACCATTTCTGAATACAGTATTTTCCTACCTGGGAAAGGGTTTCCATAAGTCTGAATTGACTCGGTGGCACACAGTTAATACTGTAACCTGTGATTAACTCTCCATCCCTTTAAATTTTATGCAGTACAAGATTTGCAAAAAAGCAGCAGGATCAAATTGTCAAAGTTTGAGTCACTAGAGTTAGAGAATCCAAAATTCTAAAGAAAACAAGCAAAGCTTTCAGGGAAATAAGCATTTTTAAAAATGTTCTGTACTCTAGTAGTAATTACCTACCCTGTAGTAAATTCTATCAGTATGTAAGTAGAACAGAGTAACCACAAGAGAAGATACAGCTTCAACTAATTACAGAATAGGAAAGGGGGAAATATGTGTAATCTATATCTTAAAAAGCAATGAGCCAGAGAGCAATTAATTAAATAACCTATTGAGGGAGCACAGCAAAAGAGCATTTAATGACATTCATAATTTCAGTCCTTTCTTACAAATGCTAATTTGTACTTCCAACCGACTCCTGGGAAACAAATCTTTCTGAAGAATTTACTTCAGCTAGTATAGTACAGTATGTGATTTTTAAAGTTGATATGATCTAATCCTAATTTAGAAGAGAGCTGTTCTTGCTTTCTCCATTTCTTGTAGAGTTCAGGAACTTGAGATAACGTAAACCTGATTCAGATGTCATGTCAAGCCATGATTGAATTGAATGCTACAGAAACAAGATTCCAAGGCTCCCCGGACTCATTGTTCCATTCCTGCTCTGTATGTGCCCTGGTTCCCTCTTCCCCTTCCTGGTTGGCAGATCTAATGTAATCATTTTAGCCCATCTGGGTTTTTTGGTGCATGTGTGTAAACAATAAATTAAGAAATTAATAATTAAAAAGTACAGAGATGAAGTGGCCAGTAGAACCTAGAAGGCATGTGATTTGGCATTACATTAAAAAAAATCCACAAATACTTAAAAATTGCAAAGTTAGCAATACATTGAATAATGGATGCAGACCTCTGGGTTTCCTGGGGCTGAATGTGGCATCTGGGCCACTAACAATTGCATGGCCTGATCTGTACCTATCTAGGAATTGTCCCCTGTTTCTACCTTTCTGTCTAAAACATCATGGTTTGAACTTCTAAATGCTTTTTAATGGGGAGATTCAACTTTTAGAATATGTGGTTAAAAGGCCCCAGTCTTAACAGTAGTTGCTTGGTACATTGCTTATTTGTCAGCTAATTCATGGCCCAAGTGCCAATAAGCTATTAGGGCTAAAATAAATTATACATTACAGTTTGGGAAGCCCAGAGATCATGAGGTGCTCTACTAAGGCAAGAAAGAAGTCCAGTGGTGATAGCATTAGGAGCATTGAATTTGGTGTTCAGACTTGTGGATCTGGACTTACCAGCCGTGAGCCAGCATTTTGCAGGCCATCAGAATTGGGGGAGGGGGAAGGGTCTTAATGCAAACAGGGCTTGTTCTTTGGATCATGACTCCCTATAAAGCTGAAGGCTTCTGAGCATCATCTTCAGGATCAAGGAATGAAGGCATATCACCTTCTCTACATAATTTCTTAACCAGGGAGGTAATGGTCCATCTTTTTTCACATAGATCTACATCCACTGTGGGGCTATTTCCTTGAGCAGTGGAAGCTAATGAAGAATTCTGCTGTTAATTTCTGTTCAACTGGGAAGGGGTAGTGGTGGTGAGGTATGGCCTGCAGACATAGCATTTTTTGAATCAGAGAAAGGAAGTGATGCCTCCCCCCCTCCCTTCCTCTTTGGAATTTGGCCCACAGCACAAGTAGTTATGTTGTGGTGAAAATGCCAGGTCTGCATTCAATTTAAAAAATTTGCTTTGCTGCGGTGATATTAAAAAAGTCAGAGCAGCTAGGTTTCCAATATTACACTTTCGGCCATGAATTTTATGGCGGAACCATAAAACACCCTAGTACATTTTAGAATATTAGCCACTAATTTGAAATGAATTCAGCATTCAAGGCAACCAGACCTCCCTTCTACACCTCCTTCTGCCCCACTCCAGGCATGTCCAAACTTCGGACCTCCAGATGTTTTGGACCGCAATTCCCACAGTCCTTTGCCATCAGCAGTCTAAGCTGAGAATTCTGGGAGTTGTGGTCCAAAACATCAGGAGGGCCAAAGTTTGGACATGCCTGATTTAAGTCAGGCCATTAAGTAGATGCTTATGCCTAATAAATAGTGTACAGAATTTGCTTGAGCTGCCTAGGTGACTTAAGCACATCCGATCTTGCCTGATTTCAGAAGCTAAGCAGGGTCGGCCCTGGTTAGTACTTGGATGGGAGACCACCAGGGAATACCAGGTGCTGTAGGCGCCTGGAGTAGGAACTGGCAAGCCACTCCAGTATTCCTGCCAAGAAAACCTCATGGACATGGGGTCACGAAGAATCAGTCATGACTGTAACAACACAACACACACACACTTGAGTATAAGACCCCCGAGTATAAGTCGGGGCCCCTAATTTAAACCCCAAAAAACTGGGAAAATTTATTGACTCAAGCAGGGCCTGGCAACTCCTCCTTTGTGAGCTGGGTGTGTGTGTGATGTTTAAAATGAGTTTAGCCACCAAGGCAAGTGCTTGAGTTGGTGGCTAAAAGTCATTTTAAACATTGTTTTAAATTGACTTTTTAAAAAGTCATTTTAAACATGGGGGATCAGGAGAAGTGGCACACAATGTTTAAAATGACTTTTACCAAAACTTGCTTCAGTGGCTAAAAGTATTGACCCGAATATAAGCCGAGGACCCCTTTTTTCAGCCCAAAATTAGGGCTGAAAAACTAGGCTTATATTTGAGTATATACAGTAATTTTTTAATGATACAAATATGAAATTTTATAGTATGAAATTTGGGGATATTTTTTGGCTTAAACTGTTGTTTTCTGTTACATTTTGCTATTGTGAAAATCTCACAGTCATGTGTTTATATATGGTTGCCAGGAGAATGGGAAACAAACAAGAACGGGAATTCTTAGTTTAGGAGAGTAAATGTGACTTGACAGGGATAACTGAAATTTGATTGGGTGACTGAAGTACAGGAATTAAAATACAGTACAATGATAGCTCGTATAATGAAATTAATCTGTTCTATGGGATTCTTCATTTTGAAAATTTGCGAAGTTTGGTTTCCCGTAGGAATGCATGGAAAACCAATGAATCTGTTCTGGATATTTAATTTTTTTTTAAAAAAATTGTTCAAACCTCTTTATAAAGTGCACTTCAAAGGCATGCAGAGCAGACCCCACCCCCACCCCCGGCAATGCAATGGAAAGCAATGCAAAAGGCACAGAAGAAAGCAAGGAAACCTCAGCTCCGTACCTTTCCAAGTTTGAAAAGTCCAAAAACTGCTGCAAAATATGTCCAGAATGGCTCCAAAACACAATGAAAAAAACTGCTTCAACAGCTCCCGCCCCTCCAAACTACGGGAGTGCAATGCATTCTGGGTATACTTTTTTGCAAAGTCTTAGGAAAACAGTGTAAAGCAGGGCACTCCATTTCCTTAAAGCAGCACATCCCCATTTTCAAGATTTGTTTTTCATTATGCGATTTTTGTTTTGCGAGGCAAATGTTGACATCACTGTATATCAATTACTATTTTGTCATTTTGGTGTCCCCCCCAGCACAGCTACCCCCTTACCCACCCACACTCATTGCAGCCATTGTATGATCCCATGGTAGAAGATCCTAACAGGAAAGGAGGTTGAGATGATGAGAGTTTCTTACACAGGGAATTCTAAAGGCAGAGCTACAGACAATTATAAGCAGAACAGCAAAAGGTAAAAGACAGTAAAAAAAAGAACACTAGGGCTTCACAAAAGCTCAGAGAGGGCCTGTCAATTTTAAAAAAAGGACATAGGAAGTGAAAAGCAGGCCACAAACAAGTTGGCAAATAACTGCAGGGATGGCATTAGGAAAGAAAGCTGAAAATGATCTGAGGTTAGCAACTAAAAGCAACAAAAAACATTTTCCAGAAATGGTGAATGGTCCCATGCTGGAGGCGTTCAAGAGAAGACTGAAAAATCATCTTTAATTTGAATTTGTGCATTGAGAATGGGTTAAACTCAATGGCCTTATGGGCCCCTCCCAGCTCTATCATGTGATTCAAAGTGCAGAGAGTGATGCAGATTGGGGCAAAATGGGTTTCCAGTTTCATATATTTACTGCTCAGGCATAAGCTGGCAGCAACAGACCAAGGAAGGAATCTTAAGGCTGTAGTGGACAATTAGACAACTGTGTCAACCACTTGTGTGGCTGACTGTTGCATATGAGTCAAATGCAATGTTGTTTATAGAAAAAGAAATAGAAATAAAGTCACCGAATGGACAGTGGCCACAATCATGTTGTTTAACATTTAATCAATTGAGATTTGGTGGTTCAACTTCTTTGTAAGTCCCATTGATTCAAATGGCTCCGTTCTGTGACTTACATTATTATTCAAACTGGGCCTGTATGTTATATCTGAAGCCCGACACTGGAGATCTTACAAAAACATATAGTCTAGGGCAGTAATGTTGGGAATTTGAAATTGCATTCATTATATGATGAAGAATTTAGTAACCAAGGGCATGACAATGTTAGAAAGAAAGCCTGCATTGTGGATTTTTAAAAAAACTAAAACAAAATTTTAAAAGCGGAAAAAGAAAGGACAAAAGTAAATATCTGGGATGTAACTGAAGAGTTAAAGTCAATAATGCGTTACATTTCTGTACTGCTGGAAAACTGAGCGAGATGGAGGATTTTTTCCCCTTCCCTGTTGAATTGGGCCGTGTGCCAGTAGAAAGAAAACATTTCTCTAGCACCTAATGGGGAAAAATGCAATGCAGCCTTCTTAAATGAACTGCTGAAGGAATGGGTTGTGAAAAGAATACATTTTCTGTGCACCAGAACTATACATGTAACAGATTTTGACTGCACTTGACCTTTAGAGTGTGTAGGCAGATAAATGTGTTGATGAAACTCCAGTAGGGTAGAGAGTGCCAGAGATGAATATTCTTCGCCAACATTTAAAGTGATTATGTTTTTGTAGAAGACAATCCCCATCTCCCCCTATCCCCGCTCCATCCCTCATTGTTGTACATTTTCACTGTTTCCCCTTAAGAATGCTGTGCTGACACACCCTTCTTCTTTTGTTCCGCCCCTCAAGGACAATTCAAAAAAGTATGATTTGCTTACATCCACTGGATTGATTTATTGCCATTGAAATGATCTCTAAGGGAAAGAAGAAAGGAGAAGTGGAAAACAGCCTTTGCACTCTACTGTTGCTAAGGAAAATGAAGTATGTGTTCATTCGGACATTTTTAGCATCAGCAGTGGATTGCAGTGTCTGAAGAAAGAAACAAGTCAGCCCTCTTCATCTTAGATGTTGTTTGTTGATAGTCTGCTCTGGTGGCTTTCAGGCTGTATTTTGTGGAACTTTGGGGTTCCTCAAGATTGGTGGTGGCACACAAGCTTTCTCCAAAGACTAGATCCATATACTCGTTGCCCCAAGCTGTGTTGATGCAGAGGAAAGTCAGTTGTATTGCTGTATAACAACTCTGGCCAGCTGTGCACTTCCTTCTAGCTGAATGTGCACCTGCAGAGCTTGGAGAGTTACTTTTAAGATGAATGGATATAATAACTTGCTGAAGTCATAATTGAGCAATGGTCAGATTAGTAAGGTCAAGGACTTACTTCTGGTCCAGAATATGTTCTTCAGTGTATTGGGTTTCCATTGCAGACTTGCAAGATTTTTATTAATAACTTGGATGAGCAGGTGCAGAGAATACTTACCAGATTTTCAGATGACACAAAATTGGGTGGAATTGCTAACACCTTGGAAGACAGGAACAAAATTCCAAAATATCTTGATAGGCTTGAGAACTAGGCTGAAAACAACACATGAAATTTAAATGGAATAAGTAAGGGAGAAAAAAAATTGAAAGCACACTTACAAGATCAAGAATATCTGGCTCAGTAATGCTATGAACAAGAAGGATCTTGGAATTCTTGCAGATAGCAAGCTGAATATGAACAAATAGTGTACTGTTGCTGCCAAAAAAGCAAATTCTATTTTAGGACACAATAACAGAAGTACAGTGTAGTCTCCAAATCTCATAAAGTTCTCCTTTATTTGGCATTGGTTAGGGCTCATCTAGAGTATTGTTTGACTGAGGGGGAGATATGACAGCACTTTTAAAATACTTGAAAGATAGTCATATAGAAGAGGGAAAGAGTGTGTTCTAGATCATTCCACAGTGTAGGACAAGTAACAATGGGCTCAAGTTACAGGAAACCAAATGTTGGCTCAATATTAGGAGTGGGAAAAAACTTAACACAACAGAATGACAGTGGAACCAGTTACCTCAGTGGAACCAATTACCTCAGAAGGTGGTGTACACTCTAATGCTGGTGGCACTCAAGGGACAATTGAACAACCATCTGTTAGATACCCTTTGATTTGGATTCCTGTACTGAGCAGAGGGTTGGATTTGATGGCTTTATAAGCCTCTTCCAACTCAATTATGATTTTATGGTTTATATCCAGGAGAATTAAATACTTTGGTTTTTTTTTCAATTTCAGGGCACATACAGCCTCACCTCATTGCATGTGAGCCATGTTGAATAAGGATGTCTTACCGTAAATCCGCTTCAGTCTGCTGCTACTGCAGACTTCATTCCTATTGGGGAGGCTGCTTTGTGCAAGAGGACTTCGGCTGTTGTATCACAAAGTTATGAATAGGAATACTGTGGGGCAAACCTGACTTTTGTTGTTGTTCAGTCGTTCAGTCGTGTCCGACTCTTTGTGACCCCATGGACCAGAGCTCGACAGGCCTTCCTATCTTCCACTGCCTCCCAGAGTTTTGTCAAATCCATATTGGTTGCATCGATGACACCGTCCAACCATCTCATTCTCTGTCGTCCTCTTTTCCTTTTGCCTTCGATTTTTCCCAGCATCAGGGACTTTTCCAAGGAGTCCTCTCTTCTCATGAGGTGGCCAAAGTACCGGAGCCTCAGCTTCAAAATCTGTCCTTCCAGTGAACATTCGGGGTTGATTTCTTTCAGAATGGATAGGTTTGATCTCTTTGCAGTCCAGGGGACTCTCAAGACTCTCCTCCAGCACCACAGCTCAAAAGCATCAATTCTGCGACGATCAGCCTTCTTTATAGTCCAGCTTTCACTTCCATATATCACTACTGGAAAAACCATAGCTTTCACTATCCTGACCTTAGTTGGCAAGGTGATGTCTCTGCTCTTTAGGATGCTATCTAGGTTTGCCATTGCTTTCCTCCCAAGAAGCAGGCGTCTTTTTATTTCATTGCTGCAGTCGCCATCTGCAGTGATCAAGGAGCTCAAGAAAATAAACTCTGTCATTGCCTCCATTTCTTCCCTTAAACCTGACTTTAAATGAACCTAATAGCTCTGCACTTCCCAAATATGCCTTTCCTTTTCGACATACTGCCATGGCGTTAAATTCCCAGTGTCTCATTGGCAGATCATTTCTGCTGTTGCCTTTGCCCATCTTGACATTTTAACTCCTTTCCCAGTTCCTGCAAAGGCCGATGTGTTCTAAAATGATGAGTGAGTCATTCTAGGATTGAGTTTTTGTTTTATGGATTTTGCTAAGCTGCTTTGTGTTGTACAGAGAAAGGCCAGAGAGAAAAAGGATTCCTCCCGCCCGCCCACCCCCTTACATATTTTTAATTCTGTTCTCCACTACAAATGCCTGGCCAAACATATTGTGGCTTCAGAAACAGAACATATACATATGCACATGAATCACACACGTTGCTGCCAGCGATATGTCAATGTCTCCAATAGTCTGTTCTGCTAAGGGAAGGCGTGGCTCTCTTCTCACTTCCTAACACCCACACTGGAACATTATTAAAGTAAAAGAAAAGGGTAGGAAAGCATTCCAGATGACTTTCTGGTGTTATATACCATGGCAGTTTCAGAGGCTTTGTTGCATAGGAATTCATCACTGTGGTCTCTTATGATTCTTTTAAGAGCTGGCTTTCTCCACAGATCTATCTGAGACAAGCCTTTAGTAATTGCTGTTCTTTTTAGGCACCAGTGCCCATTTATTACTTTCTCTACTAAGACCATGTGGATTTGGTGCTCATAAGTAGCTATTAAATACCTTCTAATACTAACAGAGAAGCCTGTTGCCCAGTGGGCCAGAGAGGTGGAACTGGCATCCAGCACCAAAAGTATCAGAAGGAAATGAATCAGTTGAACAACATTCCCCCACCGGAAAGGGCCTTCCACTCTTAACTCTTGTTCACCGACTTGTTTAAAAGCCAGAAAGAGAATATTCATTCTCCATTTCCTCTGGAATGCTCATGGTAGTTAGTTCCAAACTTTCTTTTGGCTGGCTTTGTTTGTCATAAGTGTGTGTAGAATGAAGACTGCCTGATTAAATGCAAATGAACTGCTGCCCACAAAACCTTATGTCAAATATTGCTTCTTCTTAATATTTAAGGCTCTACAAGGCTCCTTGTTATTTATATGAAAACTGGCTGACATGGCTCCTCCCTGGAAGTCTTTGGGTTTGCAGCACTGGGGTAACTAGGGAGGGGCAGAAGAGTGCATTGGGGCAGAAGAGTGCATTTGTCCTGGGGTCTGGGGGCACCTGGAGGGGGAGCAGGAGGAGGAAGCCATGCGCCAGCCTGCCAGCAGTCCTCCTTTGGCCCCACTAAGGCTTAGTTGGGGAAAGGAGGAGAGGGAAGCAGGCATTTTTTCCAAGCAGCACCTCCATCAATTGCTCCCCCCTCCTCCTTCTCCCCAGCCCTGCTAAGGCTTGGCGATCATTAGCTCGGGTAAAGAAGGAGAGGAGAGCGTGCAACAGAGGTGCTGGTTGGAAAAAAATCCCATTACCTGCTTCCCTCTCCTCCTTTTCCTGGGTTATTGATTGCCAAGACTTATCCGGGGGAAAGGAGGAGGGGGAAGTGTGCTACGGAGGTGATGCTTGAATAAAAAACCACCTGCTTGGCACTATCCGTGCACTGTGCGGTTTGCACAGGAAAGGCTTGTCCGGGGGACCCCTAAAGAGGGCGTGAGAAAGAGGGACCCTTCTTCCCCTCCCCCGCTGTCCCCCTGGATCAGGCACCCCTTGCTCAGTGGTTGAGACACAGTTGGGGGACAGGAAGAGGTGCAAAAACTCACTTTGTCCCCGGGTGCTCCAAACCCTAGCTATGCTTCTCGTTTGCAGTAATTTTTCTTGATGCTCACCTTCCAAGCAATTGTGATTTTTATAAGTTGAGATAAAGACCTAAGCATGGGCCAAGTGTCCTTCTCATGGAGAAGCTCCTTGGACTTGCATATAAGCTCACAAAAGCCAGCAGAGGGGACCTTCATTAGACTGCTGAGAGGCCAGCAGGTGGTTTTCGGAAGGGGGCATAAGATGCCTGCTCCTAGCAAGCTAATGGGGAGCCTTCTATCAAGCCAGGAGAAGGTTGTTCTCCTTTGCAGATGGAAGAGACTTAGCCTCTACAGCAGTGGTTCCTGATCTTGGGTCTCCAGGTGTTCTTCTACTAACATTCCTAGAAAGCTTTTCAGTGCTGGTCAGGATTTCTGGAAGATGTAGTCCAAGAACATCTGGGAACCCAAAGTTGAGAACCACTGCTCTATGGTAAGAAACAATCTATTCTCCGCCGCCGCCACTGTTTTTAAATTTTATTTTATTTTGTTTATTTTGTAACCACCCTGTCAAGTCACCAGCATGAGTTTCCATGTGCCGGCCTGCACAGAAATGAACAGACAGTTTTTGAAGGATAAGATCAGACTATTAAAAAGGCACTTGACCTCCACAATTGAATCATAGCCAAAGGAACTCGTACAACCATGTTTAACAGGTTCACACACAGAAAAAATAATTAGAAAGAATCTATATAACCCATTTTCCCCTATCTGAGTACACAGTCCAGCACTAGCCTATGGCGGAAGAAGAGGAATTTGGTATTTTCTCTTCACTAAAGATTCCATCTCCATCACCACAAAATTGGTTCACTCAAGAACTGGATTTGAGCATTTAAGAATTCTGCTGTTTTCTCCTGTCTTTCTACCCAAACTAATTGACTTCTCTTGTTGCTGGGTATTTCAATAGCCTGGTATTCATGTGGCCTCATCAAGACTAGTTAGGAAGTGTGGCTGCCATAGGGCTGGCTGAACAAATCACTAGCCTAACATGTCACGGTCTTTCATCTAGTATTCTTGACGAAATAGAAGAAAGTTGGTCTGGAATTGGTGGATGCATATACTTAATCTTGTTATCAAAGTCAACCCACTCCCCAAAGAAGTTCATATAAATAATTGCTCTTTCTCTCTGCAAGGGTGGTGGTTCTTTTAAGCTGATCCAGTCCTGGAAGCTTGCAGAACCCAAAGCTCTGAGAAAGTTTTCTGCTGGCATGGCTACCCTGGTCTGTCTGTGGAACATTGAGGTGGAAGGGGCATGTGATATAACTGGTCCTCATTTGAGTCACATCTACATAGAGAGAAGTGTGCAGTGGGGTCCCTCAAGGTTCTGTCTTGGGCACAGTACTCTTCAACATCTTTATAAATGACCTTGATGAGGGGATTAAAGGAGAACTCTTCAGATTTACAGATGACACAAAGCTGGGGGGGAATTGCCAATATTTTGGAAGACAGATTTAGAAGGATCTTGTCAGACTTGAATATTGGACCCTGTCCAATTAAGATGCAGTTCAATAGCAAGAAAAGTAAGGTGCTGCACGTAGGCAGGAGAAACCAGGTGCATAGGTACAGGATAGGTGGTACCTGGCTCAGATGTAGTACCTGTGAGAGGGATTTAGGTTTCCTGGTGGACCATTGTAATGGCTGGGACATGGGCAGCAGCTAAGCTAACAGCAAGGGGCCAGGACCAGGGTATTCCTAAAAGCCAGGACGAGGCTGCAGTGTGCGGCAGCTGACAAAAAAATGAACATGGTCCTAGGCTGCATCAAGAGGGGGTAACATCAAGATCACAGGAAGTTATAGTACCACTCTATACTGACATAGTAACTCAGTGATTCTGTGATTTTAAAATTTAAGTACAGTAATACATACTGGAAAATATGGCAATGCTGAGAGAAGCTAAAGGTAGCAGGAAGACAAAACATGTGAGGGATTGACTCAGTCACGGAAGCTGTGGCGTTTAGTTTTTAAGACCTGAATGGAGCTGCTTATGATAGGACATTTGGTGGCCCAATAATTAAATGGCACTAAAGATGGGGACAAATTTTAAAAAGGTAATTTGTTATGCTCTGTGATTCGTCAGGACTGACAAACTGACAAATTTCTAGTGAAAAATTGATGGGTTTATTAGTCTCCACTTTAAAATGCTATAAAATGGACCTCAAGGCAACCAAGTGACAACAAATTTGTAGAGAAGCACCCCTGATTCTCCTTTACAAGCTCTGGAAGTTTGGTGAGAATTGGGTTCATACTTCTGAACTATCCGCCTATCCAAAAGGGGGTGGAAAGTGCCCTTTAACAACTGGACTGGGGAAACCCAATCTTCACCAAACTTGGAGGGATTGTAGAGGAGAATCGGAGGAAGCTTCTCTGCAAGCTGAGATTCTAGGGGAGAGTCAGCAAAAGGTTTGCTACAAATGTGGTGTTACTAGATGCCTTGGGAGACATTTTATGGCCCAAAGAATTGATGATTCAAAAATCACTAAAAGCTCATCAATTCATATTCAGCAGGGGACTTTATTTATGATGAATACAAATCAATGAATGTTGAGGAGTTGGCCAAATTTGTATGAAAATGTTACTCATTTCTTAATTTGTCCCCATCTCTAGATGTCACCTAATAGCAACATCACTTAGATTAATAGCAGAAACTGCCTAGTGTTAATACTACAGTATAGAGATAGGCACGAATTAAAAAAAATGGCATTTCGGTTTTTCGTTTGTCGTTGAGAGGTCTGTTTCGGTTCGTTTCTGTTTGTCGCGAATTTTTGGAAAAATTCATTTCCGTTTTTCGTTTTTTCGTTTGTCGTTTCTACCCACTTTTTGCGCGATTTTTAAAGCATTTCCGTGCGCGGGCGTCCGCCCAACGCCCCAGACCAGAGGGAAAACACTAAAAAAATGGATGCTGGCAGAGACACAGTATAGACTAGGTACGCAGGGAGGCTGCAAAGGCAGCGGCGGGCATTGCCCAGTGTGCAAGGCAGCCACAGAATGACTGCACTGCGGGGCAAGGGAGGGTACTTACCGAGAGGTACGCACGCACACACACAGGGAGGCTGCAGGACTGAAGCTAGAGTCTCAGAGACAGCAACCCCACTCTAATTCCCACCGGAGACTGCAAGGAGGACGGGGGCTGCCATAGCTTTTTATGCCCTCTGTGGCTGCCAGACCTGCCCAGTCTGCAACCTGGGCATGCTATTGGTTGAACATGATCCCATCACATGGCTTGCCTCCATTTTGTGGCTGGTGGCAACATCCATTTTAAAGGGAAAAGAAAAATACATCGCGATGGGAGAAAACAAAAACAAACGTTTTAAGGACCCCAACCCCCTGGTAGGTATTATCAGACAATATAAATAATTATCGCTGCATTTCTACGAATGTCCAGGGCGTTTTTTAACATTTAAAACAGCTCATTTCATTGCGCGTCACCATTAATGGAAACGAAACGTAATGCCCACAATTTTCGTGGTTCTGTTTGTTTCGTTGCCTTTTTATCACAATTTTCGTTTGTCATTTCGTTATGTAACGGAACGACAAACGAATAACGGAAATGAAAAAATGTTCGTTCCGTGCCCATCTCTACTACAGTATATGAGGTCAGTGCCAGTGTATACTCTAACCATACCTAGTAATTTTTTGGGGGGGAGGGTGAGGATAGCACCAGACACATGGCAGTCATGGTTGATTTACTGTTCTGAAATATACTAGTGGAATTTCTGAGATTTTTCTATCTACTTCATTTCTAAATGGGAATAATTGTATCATAAGAACATAAGAACATAAGAACATAAGAAGAGCCATGCTGGATCAGGCCAAGGGCCCATCTAGTCCACTTTCCTGTATCTCACAGTGGCCCCACTAAATGTGTCTTTGAGCACACAAGACTAGATATCTGTCTCCTGATACCACTTCCCTGCATCTGGTCCTTGAGGTACCATGGCTTTAAGCCTGGAGATTACACATCTCCTTCATGGTTTGTAACCTGTGATGGACTTTTCCTCCAGGAATCTGTCCAATCCCCTTTGAAGGCATCCAGGCTAGATGCCATCACCACATCCTGTGGCAGGGAGTTCCATAGACTAACAACGCGCTGGGTGAAAAAATATTTTCTTTTGTCTGTTCTTACTCTCCCAGCCCTCAATTTGAGTGCATGTCCCCTAGTTCTGGTATTTTGTGAGAGGGAAAAGAGCTTCCCTCTATCCACTTTACTCATGCCCTGTATTATTTTGTACGTCTCAATCATATCCCCCCTCAGGCGCCTTTTTTCCAGACTAAAGAGCCCCAAATGTTTTAGCCTTTCCTCATAAGGGAGATTCCCCCACCCCAGTAATCATTTTAGTCACTCTCCTTTGAACCTTTTCCAGTTCCACTATGTCTTTCTTGAGATGCGGTAACCAGAATTGTACACAATACTCCAGGTGAGGACTTACTATCATTTTGTAGAATGGCATTATAATGTTGGATGTTTTATTTTCAATCCCCTTTTTGATAATGCCTAGCATGGAATTGGCTTTCTTCACGGCTGCCGCACATTGGGGAGACACCTTCATGGAGCTGTATCCTGCAGATGTATTAAGTCAGAACCTCCATGTCCTCTGGGCTATGTTGCTTTGCAACCACTTATTTCTGCCTTTCCCACTCATCTGATTGTTGCGTCATCATAACTCCTCAAGAAGTAGGGCGCTGCTCAAGGGGCTTCCTTGCATCATCTGTCTGACGCAGCACCTCCATGAAGAGGTGGGAACAAGAGGAACTGCTTGGCTTTGAACCCAGAATCTCCCTTGACCACCTCAACTACCTTATCATTGGTTTGAGTGCGTATTTTCCTTTCAGGACTGTTCAGTCGTCACAGTGGTGAAAATATAATTTGCCCCACTCTCAGCCTCTCACAGCCTCCTTGTACAGAAGAGCTGCCGCCCTATGATGCTACTCCTTTAAAATGTGACGGTTGCCGATTCCTATTAAAACAGAGCTGATACATGTTGCCATAGAAACCAGCAAGCTAATTATAAGGAGTTTTGAGTCAGCGGAGGTAACAAGTCATCCTACCCATATAAAATATATATGAGAGAGAATAGGCCTGGGTCACAAAGAAAGATGAACCGGAGATTGTGCCATATTAATTTTGAGAGCTTGCTGTGTGACTCTCTCATACTTGAAGAGGACACTGATTGTGCTTACTGTGGAAGTGGCAACACGAGTGCTGTTTAATTGCTCCTTGCGTGAAAAGGACAAGCAAACACAAGGAGGGCGCTGAGACCAAAGTTGAAAAAATGGTGTGAGTGATTTCAAACGCAGGAAAAGTGTGCTGCGTACCTATTGCCTCACAGTGCTCAAAACACTCTCAGGGTGGTTTGTAATTTAATTATGCAGGCTGAGCATTCCCCCCACCCAGGAAGCTAGGGGCTCAGTTTACCAATCTCAGAAGGGCAGCGGCATGAGTCAACCTTGAGCTGGCTATTTGAGCCCATTGGGATCAAACTCAGGTCATGAGCAGTGTCTTGAATGCAGTACTGCTGTTTAACCACTGTGCCATGAGGTTTTGCAATCTCACAGTTCCAGAATATAATTCCAAATGGCTGTGCTGATTTGAGGATTATGGGGATTGCATGTTTTTAAAAAAGTAATTATGTCACCTCAAGCCCCATGAAAACACTTTTCTTTGTCTCAGGCCTGTGTTCTTGAAGTAATGTTGCAGCACTGTCGATTGTGCGAAAGCATTGCCTGTTTTAGCTGAATTCGGGTGCTGTGACACGAGAGTAGAAGAGCTTGCTGTCATCACTGATGGCATGAGGCATTTGCTATAAGGTACCAGCGGCAATAAACACAATAAGCTCATCTTTAGTTTTAGGCTGGATAGTGAGACTTCAGTTCTCACCATAAAATTTTAAACAGATGATTTATTTTAGGAGATGTTGGGGTGGGGTCGATGTGAAGTTAGTAGAAACAAGCGGATAGTTAATAGTTTACAGAAGCAATGTGGTCTTCCTTCAGTGACCCCATGTCCAACTTTTGTGGTTGGAGTCTCTTCGGCGGCCTTATCACTCCGGACGGTCACACCGAGGGACGCCCATAAGGCGGGTACTCGGGGGCGGGCTTTCTCGGTAGTGGCCCCGTCCATCTGGAATAAACTCTAGTGATTTACGGCTGGCTCCATCGCTGGAAGCTTTTAAGAGGAATCTCAAAACTATCCTCTTCCGAGAAGCTTACGGCAATGTCTAAGGTCCCATTTGTTGTTTTATTATTATTATTATTATTATTATTATTATTATTATTATTATTATTATTATTATTATTATTATTATTATTATTATTATTATTATTATCCCGCCAAATTTCTTTTGGTCATTGCTGTTTTGTTATTGTAGTTCACAATTGTTCTTGCTGTTTTAATTTTGATACTGTAAACCGCCCAGAGTCCCCATTGTGGGAATGGGGCGGTATACAAGTGTAAATAATAAATAAATAAATAAATAGTGAAAGTCAACAGCCATGCAGTTGATCAGCATGATATTTCTAAACCCATCCTGTAGCAATCTACAGGACTGGTTTTGTAAACCTTCATAAAGTTGGGTTAGAACTAGAAAAGGTGCGGGAAAATGCAATGCAAATAGCATACAGTAGGCCCCTGTATTCTCTGGGGATTGGTTCCAGGTGTTCCCATGGATAATGAAAACTATGAATAAGAAAAAGGTAAAGGTAAAGATTCCCCCGCATATGCATGCTAGTCGTGTCCAACTCTAGGGGCAGTGCTGATCTCCATATTCAAGCCGGAAGAGCCAGTGCTGTGCAAGTCCATGGCCATGTGGCCGCCATGGCTGCAAGGAAACACTGTTTTACCTTCCCGCTTTTTACGGCGGTACCTATTTATCTACTTGCATTTACATGCTTTCGAACTGCTAGGTTGGCAGGAGCTGGGGTTATCAGCAGGAGCTCGCTCTGCTGCGGTGGCACCCGGGATTCAAACCGCCGAGCTGCCGACTTTGCAGTCTGCAGTTTCGGTACCTTAGCTAAAAATCCCCAAATCTGCTGTTTTGTGTCAGTACCTTGCTTTATAGCTGCAGTTTTGCGACAGTAGCTTGCTTTACAGCTGCTGCTTGTGACAGTAGCTTGCTTTAAACTTGCTGTTTTATGACAGTAGCTTGCTTTACAGCCAGAGGCGTAGCTAGGGTTTTCAGTGCCTGGGGACAAACAGCAGTGCCTTTAAGTGGACCAGGAGGGGGTGGAGCCTTCTTCCCCCACGCCCGTGCATGTGTAGATCCCGAGCCCAGCCCAGTCCATCCTGGATTGGCCCTCCTAGGCCGCCACCACCACTTCCATGTCCTTTCTCCATTCTCTGCCCACCTCTCTCACGCCGTTCACAGCCTCCAGGAGCGGAGGGGGGAACGACACATCTCTCCTCATCTTCCTCTTCTTCTTCTTCCTCCTCCTCTTTCTTTCTCCTGTTAACTCCCCTTGCCTCCGGCTTGTCGATGAGGGGCATCCCCGGCAGCCCCCTCCGGCCTCAACTGCTTCCCTGGCACTGGCAGCCTTAGATAAACTCCACTTTGCCCAGTGCAGCAGCGTTGTCCTGGCCAAGCAGGAAGTGGAGAGAGGAGGGGGTTGCGGCTGGCGGTGCTCAGGCTCGTGCTTGGGCTGCCACTGTTGCCTTTCCCACAGGGAGGGGGGGGCTTGCCCACGGGGAGCACTACGCTGTGCTAGCCAGCCAGCCATCCTTCCTGCCAGCTCAGGGATGGACCCTTATGGGGGTGGCAATGCCACTAGCAGCACCACCACCACCACTAGGAGGAGGAAGAGGAGGAGGAGCAGGAAGTGCCGCTGCCCTTCCCTGCCTGCGGGGGGAATGCAGTGGCGGGCGGGCAGGCCAGGCGCCCCCAGATTGCTGTGCCTGGGGCAAATGCTGTTTGTGACAGTAGCTTGCTTTGTGGCTGTTGGATTATTTATTTAATCTTTTCCTCTGCCAGCCATGGACAACTGGATCAGTGGATAATGAATCAGTGGATACAGGGGGTCCTACTGTATGAGGTGGAACATCTGTCTTCTGTGGAAATTATATCATGCTTGGAACTAGGGATGGGATTTGGGTTTTTTTACTGACAACAAATCCCATAAATCTCCATTTTGCACATTCGACCTGAGAGATGGACATCTCATATACCCTGATAGGCGGCTGACCTGAGAGAAAAACATCAGCAGGAAAGCTTCGAAACTTAGCTGGGTCTACCTCCTCCTAGTTTCTTATTCAGAAAGAAAGAATTGGGGTAAGAACAGAAGAGTTTTGCATTTAGCATTAGTAAGGGGTAAATATCTTAAATGTGGGACAAAATGCATGGTTCATGCTGTGGAAAAGTGATTGGAGAGGTCTTTTTCCAGTGCTAAAACTTGGAGTCACCTAGAATGCTCAGTCTGTGGACATTCTTCACATGGCACATGATGGGACTATAAGACTTATTTCAAGATATAGTGGTGGCTATTAATTTGCATGACTAAATGGTTCAAGAGGATAAGGCTATCAGTAGGCACCATCAACATAGTTGTATCTCCAAGATCATAGGCAGCACATGTCTCCGTTGGCAGTTTTTTCTGGAGGAATAGTGAGAGAGGATGTTTCCATGATCACATCATGTCATATGCCACCCCTACATCTCTGGCTGGCCATTATTGTATGCTGGAGTAAACAGGTCTTTAGTCTGAACCAGCAGGGTTCCTCTTAATATTCTTAAGAGGAAAGGTTATCTTGACTGAAAATTGGGATGAAAGAAGATAAGAGTTATACTGAGCATATAAAATCTCTACATGTTTCCAATGGAACTTAGATTGCTTATATTTTATACACCTCATTTAATGAGGCATGCCACAGTTACTTCCATTTAGCAAATTCACTTCCAAATTTGTAGACTCCTTGATCTAAAAAAATGTCAGGCAAGTTTAGATTTGGAATAATACACAAGTATATATTTAAAAAACTGTTAACCAAGCCCCCAAAGGGACTACGTTTATGCCCATCACAATAAATCAGTGGTGCAGTGTTAGCAGTGGCACCCCCTCACACCAAACGTTTGCAAGCATGTCTGCTTTAAAGTAAAATAGGTGGGGAGTAGAGTTCAGCACAAATTTCAGTATGGAGAGATTGGTGCTGGTTCATACACACAGCACCACAAGTGCCATGCATTTCCTTCCCCTTCCTTCCTGGCTGAACCTCTCCACTCACCAGCCAAAGCATGCTCTCCTCTTCTTCCTCTTCAGCTGTTCAGCCAGTCCCCAGCAGAAGCAAGGGCCTGGCTGCTGGCTGTCCAGCCTCCTTGTCTGAGTGGATCCCCAAAGGAGGTGGGGCAGGGAAGGAGTTGGGTGCGTTCTAGCTGGTGAATGGGGTGTCCAGCCAGGGAGGTTAATGGCTGGCACTTGTTGTGCTGCATATATGAACCATTACAAACCTCTAAACTGAGGTTGATGCCCATCTATATGCTCTAAGAATGAAGTGTGTGTGTGTGTGTGTGTGTGTGTGTGTGTGTGTGTGTGTGTGTGTGTGTGTGTGTGTGTGTGTGTGTGTGTGTGTGTGTGTGTGTGTGTGTGTGAGAGAGAGAGAGAGAGAGTGAGAGTGAGAGAGAGTGAGTGTGAGTGTGAGTGTGAGTGTAGAGTGAGTGTATGAGTGAGCAAGAGAGAAGAGAGAGAGAAATTATTTTAAAATAAAGGTACTGTACTACATAGTTTGCTGTCATTGCACCAGGAAGTGACAGTGGCAACACAAGGTAGCTCCTCAAAGGTCTAGGAAGGGAGATGGGTTCCCCAGAGTCACCTACTCTGCAATAAGCAGTGTGGATAAAAATCAATGATTTTTTTTAAAATGGTTGAACTCATTCTTTACCTCATGATTTAACTCATGAGTTAAATTTTTAAAATTGATTTAAAAAAAACCCACTAAGAAACCAAATGTAAAAAATTTAATTGTGATTTAATCAATTGGATTTGAATCAAATCCACTCTAGCAACATGCGTTACGTCATAACTGTCCATGATGTCTAAATACAGCCACTGGTTCTAAAATGCCTGGGGAGCGGAGATGATGGTGGTGCTGGTGGTGGCTAAATCTTATTTTGCTATTTTATTGTGTGTCTAATATTCTCAGAATCTAACCTAGATATTACAGAGTCCACTGTTAACAAATGGTTTTTTTCCTGAGCTGGGAAGGTGCAGCTCTGCGTAAAACAGGCAAATCTGTTGGTGCTTCAAGTACAGACTAAAGATTGTTGGTATGACTTGTCCCTTTTGTTAAGTGGCAGCAATTCACGTGGCTCTTTCTGAAACCAAAAAGAGACTTAAGCGTAGACACATGTACCCAACCCAAACAGTGTCAGAGTTATTCCCTATTGCCTGCCCTTAACGTCATCTCTTCTGATTTATCTTGGCTGTAGCAACTGCATAAGGCTGGGGAAATCTTTACCTTTGCCTCAGCCTGCACTCATACCTCTTCCTTGGAGAGTTTCTGACACTAATTGGTCATTGCATCAGTTTTAATCTGCATGACTCAGCCGGGTACTGACTCATCGTCTTGCGGCATGGCACCAGTTTTATTTTGACTGTACTTACTGTTCAGCTATTTGTTTTGTAAAACAAATCCGTATTGCAGGTTTGCTGCATCAAGCCTCAGATTCAAACAGGGTATGCAGGTGAAAGTCACACTTTCTGAGTGCTTTATCTTTTGTTCCATAGTCCTGCACAGGGGCACATTAAAAGTTCCCAGAGGAGCCTTGTTCCTCTCCACCTGATGCTCCAAGCATTTAGTCGAGGCAGGCATGCTTAATTGAGGTTACCGCACCATGTTCTTTCAGACTGTATCCTCATACCAGCGGCACGCGAAAGCTATTTTATTCTAATGAAACAAATGGAAGAAATACATTTGTGAGACGAGAGTGGATGTGCTGAGGGCAACCGTGGTTGCTCTTTGTCTACCTGCCCTATTGAGTAAGAGCTCAGTCCTCTTTTAACATAAACCGGGAGGCTGACCTCAGAGTCTGGAAAGGTCAGATTTTTGGACTACAGCTCCAAGGATATGGCCATGACTGTAGTAGCTGGACAGTAGTCTGGGAAGTAGAATCAGCCCCTGCCCTAATCATATCATCATGCCTTGTTTCCCCATGTCCTCCAGCTTCGCTCTATCTGAGATGGTTGCTGTGTGGAGGGTGGAGCTCACCCACCCAAGTGGTGGCAGATTGGTAGACAGAGATTATTGGGGTGTGGGGAGTGTTGGAAGTAAGTTTTTAAAAAATCTCCATAGACATTATCTGTTGCATAAGAAGTCATGCAACTTCGTGTGCCAAACAGAGCAACTGCAGAGATTCCTTCACTTATGGCAAGTCACATCTAAAAGTTGGGTTGTTTGCTTAACTGCTCAACAGGATTTTAGCCAATGTGAAACCATGGTTTTACATGCTGTGAATGAGCCCTGAAGCCTGGTGGGCTCGCACACTCCGCCTCCTTTGTGTGTTGAACAAAGAGATTGGAAACAAGTGCTTCCTGTCTAAAGCTAGCAGTAACTCCGCATGATGCCCAAACTCAGTAAGTCACACTTGGTCTAAATTATGCTTGCCCTGTAGTTTAAGTCCCACCCAGTATCTGATACCCAGGTGGATCCCCCCCCTTTTATGTATCCTGTCAAATCAGTTCTGACTTATGGTAACCCTTCCCAGAGTTTTCTCAGTCCAGAACTCTCAGCAGTGGCTTAGCTTTCCCTTTTTTGAGGGCAATCTGGAACTGTGCAGCTTGCCCAAGGCCATTCAAGCTGGCTTTTCTCATAGGAGGGAATGAATTGAACTCCCGACATCTGGCTTTCACAGCGAGAAATCTAACTCACTGAACCCATGAAACATATTTTAACTGCAGCCTGCAAATGAACAAATGTGATTTGTTCAAAATGGTAAACAAACATTTTCCATCTTTTTATATTGTGTGTGTGTGTGTGTGTGTGTGTGTGTGTGTGTGTGTGTGTGTGTGTGTGTGTGTGTGTGTGTGTGGTGATTGTAAAGATGGCATAGAAGCATGTGGGCCCAGGGTTTATCATAGCTCCTTCCTGTAATGAGAAACCTGGTTTCTTAATTTTATTTATTTATTTATTTATTTATTTATTTATTTATTTATTTATTTATTTATAATATTTTTACCCCACCTTTCTCCTTGGAAAAGGACCCAAGGTGGCTTACAATAATGAGGGGGACAATATACAGTCTGGAACATATAAGACATATTCAAATTAAGAACAGGGAATTAGAAGAGGCATCTTAGAACATTAAAAGGTAACATTAGAGCTACAAAGAGCACGCAAGAAGAAGAGAAAAAACTCCATTATGAGGGGTGAAAAGGAACATGGAAAACACTAGTGTTCTTGTGAAATCAGCCAATGCAATGATGTAAGATAATCCATACAAGATCACGCACCCTGTTTCCCTGAAAATAAGACCTCCCCCCAAAATAAGCCCTAGCAGGATTTCTATGCATTTGTTAAATATAAGCCCTACCCTGATAATAAGACCTAGTGATGGGCGTGGCTATGGTTGTGTGCAGGGCTGACAATCAAGCAGATTATACTTCATAAGACATCCCCTGAAAATAAGCCCTAGTGTGTCTCATTGAGAAAAAATAAATATAAGACAGTGTCTTATTTTCGGGGAAACACGGTAGTAGGTAATTCCTCATTCAGGGAAAGCTTGCCAGAAGAGGAAGGTCTTTGCCTGCTTCTGGAAAGACAGCAGAGATGGGGCAGTCCTGGCCTCCAGGGGGAGGGAGTTAGGATTAGAGCATTAGATTTTACACCTATTTGCAGATCCCTTGTTGCCTAGCAATGTTGCAGCTTTTATAACCATAAATGTTACTATACATAACAAATGCATATAAATAATATGAGAGGAGTGCACATATGTGTGAAAGAGAAGAGGAGGGCTTGGCCAACTGGGGGAAGTTACTTCTTTGACAATACCTACCAAAATCCCCATATTGGGTTGGGGGAATGACTATTGCATATTCAAGTGGCTGCACTGGCTGTAGGATTGTGGTAGTGATTTTCTATACAAGGAGGAACCTTCCCAATTTGAGAAACCAATTAAGGAATTCACAGGAAACATCAGTATTCAGTACAAGGAATACCTTCACAGATTATGCCCAAAGCCTGAGAAGTAGAAACAGAATGTATACTTGTTATATTGGATTAAATTATAGATGAACAATCCTTTTCAATTATGTATTCCCTCTGTCAAGATAGGAATGATTATGAAAATGCCCCTCAATTTTTTTCTGGCTCCCTGGAACATTTCAATGCAACCTCCTCCGCCAAGCTGGTACTGTATCTTCATTCCAGCTACATTGGAAACATTCAAGCTCTCTCCACCTCTGCTTTGCGTAGCTCATGTTGCAGTGAGCCGGAAATGATGGGATTTGGGTGCCAGGTTAGGAAGCTGCTTTATGCTAAGTATGACTCTTTCCCCATCATGTTCAGTATTACTGACCCTGATTAGGAGCACCTCTTATGATTTCAGGCAAGAAGTTTTACCGCCCTACCTGGAGAAAAAGTATGTGCTCTGAACGGAAAGTAACAACAGTGTATTTTTATTTTTAAATAGCTGAAAGCCAGCTAATTTGATCAGTAGGGGCACTTAGATGGAAATGACAATCCATACAGGTGTACAGGAGACATTTGAGATAACTTGGCCCCTTATGTTCTGCTCCAGGCTCTCAGTAATCTTTAGTCCAAAATTGTGTTTTATCTAGGAAATCTCTTTAAATATCTATCTCAGTAATCCCAATGGTAATGATTCCTTTATTAACTTCCAAAGATTCTGGGCGCAATCCATAACCTGGAGAAAACTACAGGCACGTAATCGTTTGCATGTAAACCAAAATGGAGGAGATCTCTATACACAGTCTTCCATTTCCAATGTTTCATGAAGTTTACTGCACAACCATTTCTGTCCTCCTACATTCTTATTGTGTGGGTGGGGGCTGTATGAGATGCCCTGCATTCTTTGGACTTTTTTTTTGAGGTCCAGCCCATATTTAGCTCTCCACTTAGAACTGTGAGGAGCAATCTGGTATGTTCTCTTCCTTTTGACCAGGATGTTTAGAGAAATGTGATGGTTCAGTAGCAAAGTGCGTGCTTTGCGTGCAGTAAAATTATATATGTTATATATATTAAAAATCTAGGCTTAGGCCTGATATTTTGGGGCAAAAAGATCAGATAGGAAATCATGCGGAGCAACATTTCCTTACTTATCCTGGAGATCTGGTTGCATAACAGATGGACTGTCAATGGATCCAATGCAAGATGTAAGATAGTGCTCTACATCCCAGGCTGATTCCCCCACACACACTTCTTCATCTATTGCCATATGGCAAGGAGTATTTTGATTGACATCATGTGCAGAGAAGTATGGGGGGGAAAGTAAAACCCTAGCCTAGCTAGATAGCAACTTCAGTTTTCGTTCTCTTTTCTTTGAGATGCAGGAATGGTACCACACGTGATGACTTAGGCCTATTATACTGTAGTAAAATGGAATATAAGCACCGCGTATATATGCACTCTTTAAAAATGATTTAAAAAACATGACTCCAGCCTTTGGTATTTTGAAAGGCACTAAATATTGACACCGTTGACCAAGGAATAACTCTTTCCCATATACATCAGCACAAAACTATCATGCCTCATTTTTTTTGTAGAATACCAGAGCACCTGGTTATTTATAGATTACCATCAGCGTGTGACATTTTTTTCTTAGAATAACTTCAGGCTGAAAGCAGTAGAAGAAGACAACCCTGAGTGCTTGGCTTTTGGTACAGTGAAGTTCTTAGGGGGATGGTCTACTTAGGGATAGACTCAACAGTCTTCCCACAGGGGACATTTTAAACTTGTAACGTGCCCAATGGACCACCAATTTTATCATTAATTTTCCTGCCATCCATATGATGGAAGGCTCTTCTTGGTACATTCAACAACAAAATCTGTGGATTTGTATGATTATTGCCCTCTCCTGAAAGCCAGGTTTATTTTCGTTTTAGTTTATCAACAGGGTCAAGAGAAGTTTGTTTTGCATATTATATTTTGAGTAAAGGATTTCTGGAATGTCCCGGAGATCAGTGAGCACACACCCTCCCCCCTTGGTAATGGCTTTATTAGTGAAGTTTGGATATGACCCCCGGTGAAGCCTATGCTCCTTCTTAACCAAAATGGAAAAACTGGGAGAAAGGGAGGTGGAAGAACTCTACAGACCATTGATAGCAATGAAAATTAAGCTACTCAATGATTATGAAGAGGGTGATGATGATTATGAAGATAGTGATGATGATATATCAGAGGAGAATGCACTCTACAAGCAAAATGTGGGGAACTGGAAGTACTATCATGTTTTTGTTTTCCTTTCATCTGATGTAATATGCCAGTTAGTTTTTAGAGAAGTGGTTCCACATGTGGTCTTCCCAGATGTTCTTGGACCACACTTCTCAGAAACCCTTGCTCATGGTAGAGGCTTCTGGGAGTTTTAGTCCAAGAACATCTGGGGACCCAAGGCTTGGAGCCGCTGCTGTAGAGCAACACCTTTTAAATTTTTTTTAGCAATGAATACTGAATAGGCTGTTGCTTTACTATAATTAGACAAAATCACTTTTCTGTGAGTCATTTTCCTGGTCATTTCTGTAAAACACGCACACATATACATTCACACCAGTTAAGCAACCCACGTCTTCTGCGAACAGTACTTAGCTTCAGTTATGCCACATCTGCCCCTGGCATTTGTTCTACTGCAAGAGCTATGATGGCGAGCACACAGTTTATGAAGCCACAAATTACTTCTCACCCACTGGAAATTAAAATACCACTAACATTTTTGGACCAATACAAAGGCTGTTCTATCAAATACCCATATGGTTGGTGTTACTTTTAAACATTTAAAACATTTGGGACTCATAAATACTACATAGAAATGTGTGTGTGAGAGTGCATGCAAAGAATAGCCCTGGTTTGTGAGAGTGAATGCATGTGTGTTATGCATGTTTTCCTTGGGTGGGACCAAACATATGTTAAAATGTAATTTGCCAATAGTAACATTTTTCATTTGAGATTATTAAATCTTAATAAAACAGTGTGTGGGTGGCAAACACCAACAGGTAGGGTACCACATAAGCATTGGTGCTCAGGATACTTCTCCTTCTGTTTATTTAAACTAATAGCCATGGCAGACATCGCAGGCATGACAAGAAGCTTGGGTTTCTCGTGCGGTTTGCTCTAGGTGCAGAATGAAATCTTTACATTGGATGAACAGCAAACATCACAGGCATTGCTTTGCTCAGGACAGAGTTGATGGAAGAGTTTATAATTGAAAGGGCAAGAAATTGCCTTATATTAGGAAAGGGAACCTGTGGATTTCACTGTGCCACTCTATTCCAGCTCCCATTGTCTCCAACCAGTGTCACCAGTGGTCTGGGATGGGCCACAAGATCACTGGTCAGGGAATGTTGGAATTAGTGGTTGCTTCTTTCTTTCTTTTGTTTGTGTTGGAAGCATCACCGGAAGAGCATGTGAGGCTGCAAACACAAAATCTTCCACAGTACTGGTTGAGGTGCATAAAGTACACTGATGTAGGTGAGAGATTGCTTCTTCTGGGTCAGTGCAACACACTCCCATTTTCCCAGATTCATTTTGGATTTGCCAAGTCCATAGCCTGATTAATGACTTCTAAGCAACCCTGTTCTCCTTGTGGCCAGGATCCAGATTTTTCTGGGGTTCCATCCATTTTAACAGGTGGATAGTTCTTCCTTTCCACATTATAGTTCTGGCATTATCAGCTGTTTCTTCAAGATTTACTACTTGAAGGAATTCACTACTTAAAACGTGGGAAGCAATGAAATCTAAAAGGTACATGAAAACCCCAAGATGGGTATCGCCAATGGAAGCATTTACCCTTCCAAACCTCACAAATTTTGAGAAGATAATCACCTATAATTCTCTCCTAAACAATGAAGGATTGCTAAAAACTAAGCAACAACTAGAAGGTCAAGGGTTGATTCTTCCATGGTGACCTCTACTACAAATAAAATAAACTTATAATGAAGACAAGAAAAAAACATCAATTTGAAAAACAGTATTCATCTTTGGATAAAATCCTGCTATTTACAGAAGAAAAACAAATTAAACAGTTATATAAATTTCTATTAGATTGGGAAATGCAAGACGAGGTAGTTAAATATACAATGATCCAATGGGCCAAGAATTTGGGATACATGATCGAATTAGAAAAATGGCAAAAGACTTTGGGCCAATAACTAAAAAGTGACAATAACTGCTTCCTATAAATAAAATTTACTTAAAATGTTTTATAGATGGCATCTCCCACCATATAAATTAGCTAGAATGTTTCCAATGTATCAAGTAAATGTTGGAAGTGTAGAAAACATGAGGGCACTTATTACCATCTTTGGTGGACGTGTGATAAGAGCAAAGACATTTTGGTTAAAAAATAATACATGGCCAAAACAAATAATAAAGCAAAACCTAAAATTCAAACCAGAAATATATTTATTAGGTATATTACCACACTTTGTGAACAAAGATAGTAGCTATTTAATATTGCATATCCCAACAGCGGCAAGAATGGTGTGGGCACAGTTATGGAAAAGCAAAACAACACCAACAGAAGAAATAATAGAATGTGCAGAGATGGACAGGCTAACATATAGATTGAAGGACAAAGATGAATGTGATTTTTTCCAATCCTGGAATATGTTTTATAATTGACTAAACACAAAAAGTATGTAGTAGAATAAGAATTGGATATAAGTTGAACTTAGTGATTAACTCTATCAGATGAAATACGACAAAAATGTACAGTCTTTTATGTGTATATGTATATAATTGGGTGTGTTAGAGAGAGAAGGAGTGTGTTTCCATCTCTCTTGTTTTTCTTTTTTCATAAAATAATAAAAAAAGATTTGCAGGTGGTTTGGAAAGGTTTTCTTTGATTTTTAATTGGAGGAGGGAATGGTCACCAAAGAGTAGATGTTCATTTAATGTAAGTGCTCTGAGTCCTCCAGTATTAGCAGGTACCTCTAAGCAAAGTATATATGTCCACATGGCGGAGCAGCTACTAGGGCAAATAATTTATTTACAGCTGGCTCTACTTCAGTCAGCTGAAGCAATAATTCCTGCAAACAATTCCTCTCATTTTCAGATTTATTTGCTACACAATTCGTCATCTGTTCCCTTATCAACCCTAAAGTCTACATTTTGATCACACATCTAAAAGAATAAAGCACATGTCATGACAAACCTCTGTAGTAAAAATGTTCCCCAAAGTGTGTACCACTAAGAGGGGGAAAAAACTCTGCTTTTAGTAATTGCCTACATTATATTCCCCTGCTATATCTCATTTGGCAAGGGCACCAACTACAAAGTTTCCGATCCTACACCTTGCATGAAAGGAGACATCTCAAACTGTTGACAGCAAGGACCAGCAGACTTCACGTGTTGTTTGTTTCTTTGTTGTATTACTAGATCTCTGATGAATAGGTGGATGGGGGTAATGAAACAGAAAGGTACTTTAGTTCTTCAGCTGAAAGTGCTGAATTCAGCAATATCCTTTAAAAAGCAAAAAAAAAAAAAAAAAGTGTTCTGCTTATATACCGCCCTATACCACTTCAATCACTCTCTGGGTGGTTTACAATTTATTTATGCAGGTTACACATTGCCCGCCACCACCAGCAAGCTGGGTACTCATTTTACCGCCCTCTGGAGAATAGAAGGCTGAGTTAACCATGAGCCAGCTACTTGAGATTGAACCTCAGGTCATGAGCCCAGCTTTAGCTGTAGTACAGGCATTTAACCACTGCACCACAAGTACTGTACTGTAATAGACATGAACAAATTTTGTAATCCTTCTATACAAAATTCCATCAGTGGTTATCCTGCATGTTCGTCGTTTTAGTATTTTGTAAACCTTCTATACAAAATTCCATCAGTGGTTATCCTGCATGTTCATCATTTTAGTATTATATCTGGGGTTGGGGGATGGAGGTGGGAAAAATAATTTTGCTGTTCCTATTTTTGTTAAACAAAGCGGAAACGTTTGCTGCCTTATCATCAATCATCCAGAAATCTTCCAACCTCCCAAGTGTACTTTCTGCCTAGTGTTGTTTAGAGTTTTAAGACTTACCATGAACTGAACGCGGAAAGAAAAAGGAGATTAATGCAAACCAAGCAACATGTTCTGCTTAACTGTATCAGAAAAGACCTTGTAAACCCAGAAACATAAGATGCTTGAAAAATATCTCCGGGGAGACTGCAACAAAGCAACCCCCAAGTGTGAACACAGATGGTCATTTATCTAGCGATGACTTGCCACAGCATGGTGGCTACTCTTACATCTGAGGAAGTGGACTTGCCCACAAAACCTTGCATTAAAATATAGCAGTTAGTGTTTGAGGCTTAAAAAAAAAAAAAACGTTGTTTTTGACCTCCTTGTTTTTTATTTTTATTTCTATTTTCCCTTGCTATGCTACCACAGACTAACATGGCTACCACTTCTAAAACTAATTCACTTTATGAGCTAAAAAATAAAAAAAAACAATCAGGATCTATGTTGCTGAATAAACAACTTCCAAAGATTTTGAGAAATGAAACACGAACTCAGGGCTTGAAAACACTGTTCACAGATACATGAACTTTGGCAAATGTGGATGGCAATGCAAAGACACCATCAGTTTATACAGTGGTACCTCAATTTATGAATTTAATCCGTTCCAAATGCATGCTGTTAATTCGAACTACTCTTAAGTCAGGGTACCTATCTAAAAAATTGAAAAAATTAGTTAGGAAATAAAAAAAATGAAGAAGAAAAATAAGTCGAGCAGACCATATCTATCTAAAATTTGTAAGGCGGCAGTTAAAATGCCAACAGTTTTCCGCTCTTAAGTTGAATTGCTCTTAAGTCGAGCTGCTCTTAAGTTGGGGTACCACTGTACTTATAATTTGTTAGACATGCTCTTGCTTTCTCTGCTCAGATGTATAAAACATAAAATCTGGTGATGGCAGTTCCATGGCCGTCTCGACTGAATATTTTTTTTTATTTCATACAGTCCTCTATGATAAATGATTGCCCTAAGATAGCAATTCCCACTTGGCTGGCCAGGGTTCCCTCACTCCACCCCAGGGTTTTAAAAAAAGCATGTTTAACAAAATTACAGTGAAAGCAACAAAAAGAATGAACTAAGGACATACCAGGCCAACAATAAACAATGTAATGAATTTCACATAATTTTGAAATTCTCTGGAAGACGGCAGCCCATAATTATCGGTTCAAGCCTATGCTTGCTGACAGTAAGGATCATTTTATAAGTAGAGTCTGTACAGGTGGGAGTACCGTAAGTCTCATTTGCTAATTAAGTACCTTTCCCCACGTATGGAGCTATGCCTTTGTTGTGTCCTTACAGGTGGCTGAGTTCTTATTACATTCAATCAACCTGAGCCAAAACAACTTTGAATATCTAGGCTGGCCGGGGTCCATCGGAGGGCTGCAGATAACTTGGGCAGAATACCTTTGGCAAAGCACCAGAGGATCAGCAGAATGTCTGCCTTTGTAACTCATCATTGAACTCTTCTGAAGGAGCCTCTAGCCATTAGGCGCTTCTCTTGATAGGACATTCTCCTTCAGTGGCTTTTCCATTTGACTGCCTCAGAGGGAGAAGTGAGGCCTCCATCCTCCCCTGCCCCCACTGATTGCCTGGAACCAGTGGCTATTATGCTCCTCCCCTTCCAGTAATGCTTCCACCAGCAGCCATTCCACCCATCTCCTTTGAAAGGGGAACGTGGGATAATAAGCCCACCCATCAGTGGTTTGCCTGGAACCAGGGGCCATTTTGCCACCTATTCATTCATTCCTTATCTAATCAGAGGCATTGAGTGAGAGTCCTAGCCCTGTTCTAAGGTGCCTCTTTTAATTCCCTGTTCTTAACGAATATGTCTTAAATGTTCCGGGCTGTATATTGCCCCTCATTATTGGAAGCCACCTTGGGTCCTTTTCTAAGGAGAAAGGTGGGGCAAAAAAATTCAAAATAAATAAATAAACAAATAAATAAAATAAGTATGCAAAAGCAACAGTCTAAAGAAGGAGGATTTTTAAAAGATATAGGTTCCCTTTTCACATCAACTCATGCCCCTGAAATTGGAGGTTCTGGCTTATTTAGGGACACTATCTGCATGCGAATGTTTCCTGATCTTCAAACTTTACTTTTATCTGTTAAAAAGAATAAGGGAGGGAAACTGGTTTACTCTCCTCTCTGCATATGGGCTTCATGCACGGAATAAGGCTACTGTTTGCATGTTGTATAGTGTATACCATATATTGGGGTATTTGGCAGGATGTTGGGATAATATACAGTGGTCCCCCGCTCTTTTGCGGTTCACATACCGCGGTCCCACTATATCGCGGGACCACAGTACTTGGATTGGGCTTGACAGAGGGGGGAATGCACACCGCCTGCCTGTGCCTCCCGGGAGGTCTGGGCAAGCAGCGTGCAATTGCAAAGGGGATTTCGGCTGCGGAGCTCCAGTGCTGAGCTCCGTGGCCGAAGTCCCTTTGTCCGATCGCGCACTGCTTGCCCGACCTCCCGGGAGCTCTGCGCAAGCAGCGCACGATTGCAAAGGGACTTTGCCCACAGAGCCCAGCACGGGGGTTCTGCAGCCAAAATCCCCTTTGCATCGCCCCCCACCCCTCTGAAAGGCCTGGGAGCCGTGCAGGGGGTGGCGGGCTGTGATCGCATCGCCCTCCGCCGCCCCCCGCCCCTCCAAAAGGCCTGAGAGCCACGGGGATGGGGGGTGGCGGAGTGTGATTGCATCGCTCCCCGCCGCCCCCGGCCCCTCTTGATCACCCCCCGCCCCACCCGACCTGCTTCCGCATATCACGGATTTTCAGGCATCGCAGGTCGGGTGGGTCCCTAACCCCCCGCGATAGGCAGGGGGGTTACTGTATCTATAAAACTGTAGGTGGCTAGGTGCCTATTAGTGACTGTTGAGGGGCAAAGGGTTAGGTGGCATTCTGCGACACACTGGGTTGTGCCACATTTCTGTGAAGGAACAGCAGGTGGCCTGGCCTCACTGATGGCCGTTATATCTTCTTACAGAGGTTGAGATTCAGAATACCTGTTCTCTCGTAACATAGCAAGTCACTTTATTATGTGTCAGACTGTTGGTCAATTGACATTAGCATTACCAGTACTGGCCTGCAGGGCCGGCAGATCAAGGTTGCTACCTCAGAGAAAAGATGCAGGATATCATGAAAGGGACACAAATGGCCCGTCTTTTCCTTTGTTACTGTTTTCGTTTTCCTACTGGGCTAGAGAGAGGTGCTTGAGGTATTTCCCGCCTTTTGTGCCAAAGTAACTTGGCTGCCTTTGGTTGCTGTGCACCTTTATAAGAGGTGGGAGGAAAGCACCATTTACTACTCTAGGAAAATATCAGGGCTGGTGTTACTCACTGACGGGTAGCAACTTTCTGCGGTTTTGGAAATCTTCTATAGCTCTATCTGGAAATAGCAGAGGACACACAGGGGGCCTTTTGCATACTGAGCAGTGGCCACTTCCATTGTTTGAGGCTCCCAATATGTTAAGCACATGGATGGGAGGGGGGAGGGAGGGAGCATGGTTGTAAAGCATAGTTGTAATTTTTCAAGGTTTGGTGTAATTTAAATTTGAAACTTGGTCTAAATGGCTCTCTTATTATTTATTTATTATTAGTATTTTTACCCCACCTTTCTCCTTGGAAAACAACCCAAGGCGGCTTACAGAAAGGACAGACTATACAGTCCATTACAATTAAGACACAATCCGTTTAAGAACTAGGGAACTGAGGGGTATCTCACAGCATTATAAGGAAACATTATAAGGCTAAGAACTGATAACATAGTGTCAGTGCAATCACACAAGAAGAGATATAAACACAAAGTTAGAAGTGGTTATAAACACAAAGTCCGTGTAGCCATGTATGGTAGATTCATTAAAAAGCACAGTAGGTAGTCCATCATTCAGGGAAATCTTGCCTGAAGAGGAAGGTCTTTGCTTGTGCTAACATTGTAACTTTGTGTCAGGATCTAGCCTACATGGCCTTGCTAATTTATGGATTGAGAATTGGTTGACATCCAGAAAACAGAGAGTAGGTGTCAATGGGCATTTTTTGCAATGGAGAGGGGTGAAAAGTGGTGTGCTATAGGGATCTGTCTTGGGAACAATGATTTTTAATCTGTTAATACATGACCTGGATACAGGGATAAACAGTGAGGTGGCCAAGTTTGCAGATGTTAATGTTGTTAGTCTGAGGAACTCCCTGCCACATGATGTGGTGATGGCATCTTGCCGGCTTCAGAAGGGGATTGCATAGATTCCTGGAGAAGTCCTCGACAGGTTACAAACCATGATGGAGATGTGTAATATCTGGGCTTAAAACCAGGGTACTTCGAGGGCCAGATACAGGGGAGTGGTATCAGGGGACAGATATCTAGTCTTGTGTGCCCCCATAGGCATTTGGAGGGGCCACTGTGAGATATAGGATACTGGACTAGATGGGCCCTTCGCCCATCCAGCATGGCTCTTCTTATGTTCTTATGTTCTTAAGGCCTATTTAAGGAGTGGTTCTTCCTCCCAGACTTTGCCTCAGCAACACAAGTGTCTTCTGCTCTTGGCCTGTGTGTCCAGCCTTACTTTGTTCCAACGATAAGTTCAGTGCAACAAAAAATGTAAAAACAAGATTCAGTTCTGCAGAACTTTATAAAATAATTGTAGAAGACAATATTGAGTGTGTCTTTCCAAATAAGACATTGGCTTTCGTATATTTTTAAAATTAATGATTACACATTGTTTAGCTGAGCATTTATTTTTTCAGTTGAAGTACAGTATATTAAAATTCCCATCAAAACAACTATGCAACAAGGTAGGCTGGATTCCTTATCTCTGTTAAGTATAGAAGCAGATGTGTTGCACAAGATTAGTTTTCAGGATCTGATCAAAGACTTTGCAATTATAAAAGTAGGAGAAAACATTTCAAATATAAAGGAAGTGGAAGTATACCAAAATAAAAATTTTCCATCTTACTGTAAGGTGTGTTTAATTTTAATAAATAAAATTTTATTTTGTGGTTTATTATTGTTTATACTTTGAATTACAAATATATGGGGGAACCAAAATCTTAAATGCTTAGGACAGGGGTGTCCAAACTTTTTGCCAGGAGGGCTGGATTTGGTGAGGTGAAAATGTGTGGGGGCCGACCATTCAGCCTGAAGGGGGGGAGAAAGGGCCTGGCCCACGTGGATCTGCAACAGCCACAAATGCTCTGGTTTCAAGGTGCCCAAGGGCCTGGCAGCTGTTGGATGGCCTGGGATTTGGCCCACGTGCACCCAAGGCGCACTGCTGCTGGCATATGCTGCCGTCCCTCACAAGGAGGTGGGGAGGATGCTGCAGCAACGGAGCCAGGAGTGGGTAGGCAGGGCGGGTGGCTGAGGGGATGAACAGAGCAGGGACGGCAGGCAAACCATAAAACTGCAAGCTGACATCTCCAGCCAACACGGGGAGGGACTGGCTGGCAGGGATGAGTGACAGGCTGAGCCAGCAGGGAGAAGAGGCAGAGGGCCGCTCGAAATTTTAAAATGGGCTGCATTTGGCACCCAGGCCAGACTTTGGACATGCCTGGCTTAGGGCCTCTAAGTGTCTTAATCCGGCCCTGCTCTTTCCCATAAAAAAAGGATTGGGTTGGTGGGTTGGGAGTGTATCCAGACTTTGCAGTGCTTTTGGATTCCATAGGTCGACTCTGGCCTGAAGTAGCAGAGTGTGTGGACCCAGCTGAATCTCCCATTCAGCCTTGGAAGCCTTGGGCCGTGTCACTCAGCCTAACCTGCTTCGGAGGATTGCTGGTGTGGCCAAAATGAGGGGAAGATCATTTAAAAATATATTCCCAAAAGGAATTTGTAGGAAGTGGTGACCTCGGAAGAAGGGAATGGTAAATTAATCTGTTTACTTTCTGTGTACTTGATACCTTAAAAAGCTTGGGTATCAAGTATACAAAAAGTAAGCAGATTAATTTCCCATTAATTTGTTTAATGATAATTAAACAGTATAATAAATATTATGTGGCTCAGTGGGCTAGAGCACTGAAAATTGTCAGCTATAAAGTCGGCAGCTCGGTGGTTCGAATTCCAGGTGCCACGCAGCGGAGCGAGCTCCCACTGATAACCCCAACTCCTGCCAACCTAGCAGTTCGAAAGCATGTAAATGCAAGTAGATAAATAGGTACCGCCGTAAAAAGTGGTAAGGTAAAACTGTTTCCTTGCAGCCATGCTGGCCACATGGCCATGGACTTGCACAACACTGGCTCTTCAGCTTGAATACAGAGATGAGCACCAACCCTAGAGTCGGACACAACTAGCATGCATGTGCAGGGGTGGGGTGGGGAGACCTTTACTTTTAACCAGTGTGGTGTCCTGGGTAGAGTAATGGATTAGGCCCCGTGAGAGCTGGTTCTCTTTGCTGGCTGTCCTGTGGAAACTCACTGAGGGACTGGAGCTGAAAGCCACTCCTTAAATAGCTCACCTAACTTGATACCTTTAACATCCTATTAGGGTCACCATAGGCCTGTTCTGATTCAGTGGAACATAACAACAAATTATTATTATATGTGAAAAGAGAATTCAGGCTCTCAGTTACCTATTAGTCCCCTCCATCCAACATCTCCTTCTGTAAACATTAGATAGCAGCCCTTTTATTCAAATAGGAGTGTTCTGTTTTGTCTTGTCTTCCTTTGCCTGTTAAAACACCCCAAAGCCTTCAGAGACTAATCAGAGTACATTAAAAATAATGCACAATGAAAATTGAACAATATAGAAGTAGGCTGAAATAGCAGCAGTACAAATTTAGAGAAAACAAATCCATAAACCAACAAACTATTAATCTCCAGTTCATCTTTTGTAGGATCATCTGATAACTATGGTGCAATTTTCATTTACACAGAAATGGACGTACAGGGTAGTCCCTCCATTGACATCTGTGCAGTACTGAAAGATGTCCCAAAACTTCAGCAATTTATAGCTGTATTCCTTTTTGTTTTGTTTTTAAATGACCCCACCCCAACCCCCAAAAGTGATTCTGTTGCTATTGTCCTAGAATAAAAAAAATCAACAGAAACTGATCTAGCCATGCAGATTTAAATACCCATGCAGAGTTTTCTTTGTATAAGACACAAAGAGTGCCTTTATGTAAGGGTGTGTCTTTATGTCAGCCAAAGTACTGTACTGTACTGTACTAGAGTTCAAAACATCTCATAGTGATTTCCAATCCACCTCTTGCTTTAGCCTAGGAATAGAGATAGACATGAACCAAAAATAAAAACAAACAAACAAACAAAAACATGAGCCAAGGAAGTTCATGGGAAATTGTTGGTTTAGTTGGTTTGAGTTTGTCCAGACTGGAGAACCTGCATTGTCCCAAACCACAAATGTTCTTTAGTGTTTCCCCAAACTTCCTGGTTTGTTCCCTCTGTCCCCACAGCCTTCAGTCAGGAATAAAACACAGAGACAGTCTTGGTGTTGGTTTGGATCAAACGTAAGGCCTCAGAAGCACCAAGGCTGGCTCTTGGCCTCGGAGTTCAAGTGCAATGATACCTCATGATACAAAATTAATTTATTCCATGGGATGCTTTGTATTGTAAAATTTTCGTATTATGGATCTGAATGGGGCGCGGTGCACCCTGGGAATTGAAGTCTTCTGCAAAAACTTTCATATCTTGGGGCATTCTATAGAAAATTTTCATATCTCAAGTTTTTATGGAAGACTTTCATTCCCAGGCTGCATTGCACCCCAGACGGACTTCCCTTTTGTATCATGAGTTTTTTGTGTCACGTATTTTGTGCCCATATCTCAAGGTACCACTGTATCTTCCTATCTCACTATTCTCACTGAAGAATTGGAGCTGCTGTTCAAAATAAGAACATAAGAACAGCCTTGCTGGAACAGGTCACAGCCCATCCAGTCCAGCATTCTGTCTCACACTATCTGCTTCCAGGTATTCCCAAGCAGATGTTTTCACCTGCTTATGATTCCCTGCAAATGGCATTGAGAGATCTCCTGCCTATCTCTCCAACCCAGAGGTTGTCCTTAGGCATCTATAATGATAGCCACTGATACCCTTGTTCTCCATGAACTTGTTTAATCCTTTCTTAAAGCTGTCAAGGCTGACAGCTTTCACCACTTCTGGCAGGGAGTTCCATAGACCAGTGATCCTCTGGATGACAAAGACACTTTCTCTTATTTGTTTGAGATGTAACACCCAAAGGTTTCATGGGGTGCCCCCTAGTTCTTTTGTTGTGATAGGGAAAACAATTTTTCCTTATCTACTTTGTCCACACCATGTATGATTTTATAAACTTTCCACCTCTTAGACACCATTGTTCAAGAGTGAAGATGCCTAGCCATTGCAGCCTCAGATGGTAAGGAAGGTGTTCCAGTCCCCGAATCATTCTGGCTGTCCTCCTCCACACTTTTTCCATTTCCATAATATCCTTCTGGAGATATGGTGACCAGAACTGTACACAATACTCCAGATGAGGCCTCACCATAGATTTATAAAGAGACAAAATGACACTTGCTGACTTATATTCTATATCCTTCCTAATGATCCCTACATTGAGTTTGCTTTTTTCACTGCTGCGGCACACTGGGTTGAAACCTTAATTGAGCTGTCCATCAAGACACCCAGGTCCCTTTCCTGGTTTGTTTCAGAGATTTCAGACCCCATCAGTTTATAAATGTAATTTCCACCCCACCCCACCCCAACTTGCATCACACTACACTTACTAATGTTGAAGCTCATTTATCAATGGTTTGCCCACTTTCTCAGTGTGAAGATATCCCTCTGGAGTTCCTCACAATCTCTCTCAGTTTTTACTACCCTGTATAATTTAGTGTCACTGGCAAATTTGGCTACCTTGCTATTTACGCCTAGGTTATTTATGAAGAGGTTGAAAAGCAGGGGTCCTAGTACTGAACCTTGGGGGATCCTACTCTTTACCTGCCTCCACTTGGAGAAGTGTCCATTTAGTGCTACCCTCTGTTTCCTGTCCTTTAGCCAGTTGCTGATCCAGGACAAGTACTTTCCCTTTTTTCCATGACTGGCAAGTTTATTCAAGAGCCTTTGATGCAGAATCTTTTCAAAAGCCCACTGAAAGTGCATATAAACAATGTCAACTGGATCTCCCTTATCCACATGTTTGTTGACACTCTCAAAGAATTCCAACAGATTAGTAAGGCATGATTTGCCCTTGCAAAAGCCATGTTGGCTCTCCTTCAGCAGCGCCTTCTCTTCTTTGTGCCTATTAATTTTATCTTTTACGATGGTGTCCATCACTTTACCTGGGACACATGTCAAACTGACCGGTCTGCAATTTCCTGGATCACCTCTGGTTCCCTTTTTGAAGATTGGCATTATATTCACTACTTTCCAGTCATCAGGCGCAAAGCCTGATTTTAGGGAATGATTATATATTTTGGCTAGGACCTCAGCAATTTCATCATGAGAACTCATGGATGGATGCCATCCATTCCTGGCTATTTGTTAGCATTTAGTTTAAGTCATACAAGGACCTCCTCCCTGGTTATTTCTGTCTGGCATAATTCTTAACTCCCTCTCGATGAAGATAGGCTCTGTTTTGGGCATGTGGTCTCTGTCTTCTTCAGTGAATACTGAAGCAAAGAATTCATTGAGTCTCTCTGCAATCTCTGTTTCCTTTTTACTAATCCCTTGCCTTCCATTGTCATCTGATGGTCCAGTGGCCTTTGTAGTTGGGTTCTTATGGCTAATGTTCTTAAAGAAGTCTTCCTTGTTGTTTCTTTGAGTGTTTTTAGTTATAAGTTCCTCAAAGTCTTGCTTTGCTTTCTTGATTGTTGCCTTGCATTTGTTCTGCCAGAATTTATGTTTCTGCCTGTTGTTCTCGTCTGGAGAAGCCTTCCATCTTCTAAATTAGCTTTTCTTACTTTTGATAACTTCCCAAACAGCTCCTGTAAGCCACATTGGAGTCCTCTTGGCCCTGGCAGTGCCCTTTTTCCTTTTGGGTATGCACACCAATTGGACCTCTGTTATTGTTTTTGTGAACAGCCTCCATGCCTCTTGGAGTATTTGGACTCTTTCAATTTCCCCCTCCAGCTTCTTTTTTAATAGTTTTCTCATATTTGGGAAATTGCCTTTTTGAAAATGTAGGTCTCGGTGTTAGATATTATCAGTGATTTGCAGTGTATGATTGAGTTAAAAGTAATTTTGTTGTGGTCTCTGTTCCCTATTGGATCAGTCACGTTAACATTTTGCACCACATCCTGTATATTACTCAGGATCAAGTCAAGGATTCTTGTACCTCTAGTTGGGTCTTCAACCATCTGTTCCAGGGAACAATCATGTAGCATATCTAGGAACTTTATCTCTTTATCATGTGCTGAACAACAGTTCACCCAGTCTATGTGAGGGTAATTGAAGTCCCCCATTATAACCAGGCCTGCCTTCTTAGATGCCTCCTTTGCAATATTCTCCAACTGCCAGTCTCCATCAGGGGCTTGGGTCAGAGGCCGCTAGCATATATCTACTGTTAGACCATCCTTGTGGCCTGATACTCTTACCCACAGAGTTTCTAATGGTGACTCCAAATCACCTAGATATTTCAATTCATACAATTTTATCCCTTCTTTGACATACAAGGCCACACCATCTCCCGTTTGCCCCTTCCTGTTCTTCCTGTACAGTTTGTAGCCTGGGATGTCTGTATCCCATTGATTATCATCCGTCCACCAGGTTTCAGTGATGCCAATAATATCAATATTTTTTATCTATTGCTAAATATTCCGGCTCCCCGACCAAGGTCTAAGAAGAGGTGAGGGCGAAGTAGAGGAAGAGGGAGAAGAAGAGGAGTTAGATCTCTCGGATGAAGAGGAAGGCAAAGCTGACTTAGCTATGGCCAATATCTGAATAGAGATTGATAAAAATATATTTAATCTGAAATTTGCAATGGTGCTGAGAGTATTAACATGGAATGTTAATGGTCTGAATGAAAAGACCAAGAGAAACAGGATCACACATTTATTGAAGAAAGAAAACTTAGACCTTATTTGTCTGCAAGAAACACATGTTGCAATGAAACACATGAAGATTCTAAAAAACAAAATTCTGGGACAAGAATTTGTATCATCTGATAAATTGAAGAAAAGAGGAGTTGTGATATATGCAAAACACAAACTAGAACCTAAGTTGATAATGAAAGATGAAGAGGGAAGATTTTTGATGGTGCAAATTACTTGGCAATCTGAAAAAATTTTCATCGTAGGAATTTATGCGCCAAATGAAAGGAAATCAGAATTTTACAGAGATTTAGAACAAAGACTGCTAGATTATATGGACAAAAACTCTTCTTGATGGGAGATTGTAATGGAGTAATGATGCCGGTTTGGATAGATCCCAGAAAAAGAAAGGCTCAGAAGGGAAATTACCAAAATCCTTTTTGACTTAGTCGAAAATTTTGGATGGACGGACATTTGGAGATTGAGACACCCAATGGAGAAACAGTTTACCTTTTTTTCTGAACCAAACCGGAGTTGGGAAGAATCGATTACATATTTGTTCCTAACGACACTTCACACAGAGTGACGAAAGTGGAAATTCTACCTAAAACGATCTCAGATCATAATGCAATTGTGATGGAAGTTAAAACAAAACTGCAAGGATTATACCGCTGGAGATTGAATGAAAGCTTATTGGATGAGACAGAGACTTTGCAGATAGCGAAAAAAACTTTTAGAGACTATTTGGAAAATAATTGGAGAAGAGAAACACCAATAAACTCTGTATGGGATGCGAGTAAAGCTGTCATGCGAGGTCTCTTTATTCAAAGAAATTCATATCAGAAGAAACAGAAAGAAAAAAAATATGAGATCCTAAAAGAAATGGTGGAGACAGAGGAAAATTGGTGGAAAAACCAAAGGAACAGAAATGGATTCAAAAATTAAAGATGCTCCAAACCCAGTTGTCAATGGTTATCAATCAAGAAATTGAATGGAAGGTTAAGATGATGAGACAAAGAAACTTTGAATCGGCAAATAAAGTAGGGAAACTGTTGGCCTGGCAACTTAAATGGAAGCAAAAACAAAAGGTGGTGAACAAATTAGTAATAGATAAGAAATTAGTGGAAGACCCAAGAGAAATTATAAAGGTGTTTGAATTTCTATAGTGATTTATATATGAAGAAAAAAGGGATCCGGAACAGATTGATAGATATTTAAGAGAAAATGGATTGGGGAAAATTTCAACAAGCCAATTGTCGATATTGAGTGAGAAAATCACCCCACATGAAGTACAAAGTGCAATAGAGAGGGCGAAATTAGGAAAATCACCGGGTCCAGATGGCCTGACTGCAAAATATTATAAAAAACTGTCAGAAGAAATGTTACCAATAATGGTCGAGGTGATGAATGAAGTGTTAGAAAAAGGAGTTATACCTAATACCTGGAAGGAGGCATATATAACATTGATCCCAAAGGAGAACTCGGATGCGACGGATGTTAAAAACTATAGGCCTATTTCCCTTTTGAATGGAGATTATAAATTATTTGCCGATGTTTTAGCCAATAGATTAAAAAGGGTGCTAAATGAATTATTACATAAAGATCAAGCGGGGTTTCTTCCTGGCAGACAGATGAAAGATAACATGAGAAATATAATTGATATAATAGAATATCTAGAAGTCAGGAAGGAGAAACAAGCTGCTCTGATATTTATTGATGCTGAAAAAGCTTTTGATAATGTTTCCTGGCAATTTATGAAGAAGAATTTGGAATATATGGGAGTGGGAACAAAGTTCTGGAATGGTGTTAATGCAATATATAATGAACAGAAAGCAAGTTTATTGGTTAATAATGTGATAACAGAAAGTTTCCCGATTGGGAAAGGTACAAGACAAGGGTGCCCATTGTCTCCGTTGTTGTTTATTACAGTATTGGAAGTATTGTTAGTTAAACTGAGAGATATGGGGACATTTAAAGGTATAAGTGTGGGGGATAAGGAATATAAACTAAAAGCATTTGCTGATGACTTGGTTTTGACATTAGAGAATCCTAAAGAAAGTATTATTGAGGTGATGAAGGCAATCGAAGAATTTGGTAATTTAGCTGGCTTCAAACTGAATAAGAATAAGACAAAGGTTTTATTGAAAAATGTAACTAAGAAAGATAGGGAAGAATTTGAAAAATTGTCTGCTCTCTCAGTTGTGAAAAAAGTTAAATATTTGGGAATTAATTTATCTCTTACGAACTTGAATCTCTTTGAGGATAATTACATTAGGGTTTGGAATTTGATTAAGAGAGATTTGGAAACATGGAATAGACTGAATCTGTCATTGATGGGAAGAATTTCGGTGATAAAGATGAACGTGCTACCAAGGTTGTTATTTTTATTTCAAATGATCCCAATAATTAAAGGGACAGGCCACTTTAAGGAATGGCAGAAGATATTGTCTAAATTCGTCTGGCAAGGCAAGAGACCGAGAATAAGATTTAAATTATTAACAGATGCTAAGGAAAGGGGAGGTTTTGCCATGCCAGACCTGAGATTATATTATGAAGTGGCCTGCCTCGGTTGGATAAAAGAATGGATAACTTTAGTTGATGGAGATCTTTTGGATTTAGAAGGTCATGACAATAGATTTGGTTGGCACGCTTATCTTTGGTATGATAAAGTGAAAGTACATAAAAGTTTTATGAATCACGTAATTAGAAAGTCATTACTTCAAGTCTGGGAAAGATTGAAACCTTTATTAGAGAGACACACCCCGAGTGGTTATCTCCGATTGAAGCATTGGCGATCAAAAGGAAAGATGCAGAAGGAGTGGGGATCACATATGGGGATGTGTTATTCTTCTCAGAAAAAGGCCCAAGACTGAAATCTTATGAACTGTTAAAAGAGAGGTTAACAGGTTGGTTTCAATACTATCAGTTACACGACACTTTTCAGAAAGACAGAAGGATGTCTGGATTTGGAGAGAAGGAATCAAGTTTCAAACCATAATTATGGGCCCAAAAAGAAATTGTTGACTAGATTATATAATTTTTGTTGGAGTTGAATTTAAAAGATGAACAAGTCAAAGAATGTATGATAAAATGGGCTATGGATTTGGGTCATAATATTGAGTTAGATGTGTGGGAAAGATTGTGGAAAAAGAATATGAAGTTTACCGCATGTACTTTGATAAAAGAAAACTTGTTGAAAATGATGTATAGATGGTATATTACTCCAACGAAATTAGCAAAGATGTACAGGATGAAAGATGATTATTGTTGGAAATGTAAAAAGAAACAAGGTGACTTTTATCATATGTGGTGGACTTGTGAGAAAGTGAAGGAGTATTGGGCATGGATATATGATGAACTCAAAAAGATGTTAAAGTGTACATTCCCAAAACGACCTGAACTTTTTCTGTTAGGGTTGGTGGATAATGAAATTAAAGGAGCAGACAGGACGTTATTTTTATATGCAACAGCAGCGGCACGAATGCTCCTGGCCCAGAATTGGAAGACAACGTATATACCGTCTTTGGATGAATGGAGGGCGAAATTACTGGACTTTGCAGAGATGGCCAGACTGACTTGCAGATTGAGGGATCAAGACAACCAGAGGTTCCAAAATGACTGGCAAAAATTTAAGAACTACATGGAGATCAACTGTAATGAATTAAAGACTCTTTCCGGATTAGGATAGAACTCGAAGGACTATTACCTACTTTTAGAACCTTTTCTATAAGTATATAGAATGGGTTCGTTGGAAAGGAAGGCTGGGAGATGAGCAACGTTAAAACCGCAAGAAGAACAGAGGGAAGCCGAACTTTAGTGATAGATTGACTTTATATGGTTAATGTTTTGAATATGTTCTTTTTTCTTTTGTATTTTAAATTCTTTAATAAAAATGTTAATAAAAAAAAAAATAAATATTCCGGCTCCCCTATTTTGTACCGGTGGCTTTGCGTATTTGCATACAAGCATTTATATATGCTTTTTTGATGCAGTGTTTTGAATCCGGTTGCATCATTAGCCTGCATCTTGCATCCTCCTGCTAGAGTGCTGGTGACTAGCTCCTAATTCTGCTCAGTAATTTTTGCATCCTCCTCACTACTCAAGTAGACACTTTCCTGAACCAGATGATGCCTAGCTCCACAGTTTTAAAAGCTGCTCTGCAGCCTTTTTGATGTTGAGTGCCAGCAATCTGGTCCCATCATGGGTCATATGCAACCCATCCCTCCTGAACAAGTTTGGCTTGTCCCAAAATGTTCTCCAGTTCCTGGCAAATCTGAAGCCCTCCTCTCGACACCATCGCCTCATCCACACATTGAGGCTTCTGAGCTCTGCCTGCCTGGTAGGTCCTGCATGAGGAACAGGCAGCAGTTCTTTTCCTTCTGGGCCTCTTTTTATGATAAACGCCAGAGCATAAGGAAATTGTTTTTTTCAGGGCCAGAGCTAGCTGGATCTTGCAGCTGGCATGGTCACTAGGTGTGGGTTTTGAGAGGTTTAATCCAATGGTCAGTCTCTCTTGCTGAAATTAATAAATGGTCAACACATGTCTGCAGCAGCCTTACTCTGTGTTGCACTGAAATCAGCTTTGATTTTATGTGGAACCCACTTCTCCAGCGCTTAGCTTCAGGGGACCGTGGGCTAACAATCCTGGTGGAGGAGAAAGTATACCCTGTTCTCAGAAGTGGGCATCCAGATCCCACTGGAAAGTTTACAAGCAATTAGTTAGTATCCATTTACAAACAGAGTTACAAATATTAATTAATAAATATATTTATTTGGATTGAATTTAGTTATTTCTTTTAGATAATTGAATAAACAAATTTTATAAGCAGCAGCAACAATGACATTCTATTTTGACATATGGCCACACTTTTAAGGGTTTTTCAGGAAGTGACAATACAGATGTGGTTTAGCATTCCCTTCTTCTGGGGCATCCCAGGAGTTTGCAGCTGGCTGCCTCTTCTGGGATGGACAATGAGAAATCAAACTCCCAACCACTGGCTCTGCAGCCAGAAACCTAGACTTCTGAGCTATCCGACAATGAGTAATAGATAAATAATAGAATGTCAAAATCAGTCAATCTATAATAATTAAGCAATAGATTGTAGAACTTAAGAGCAATGTAAAGTTAAAAAAAATATTTAAAAATGGAAAAAACCTGTAAGTCGAGCAGACGATATCTAAAATTCATAAGGCGGCAGTTAAAATGCCAACAGTTTTCCACTCTTAAGTTGAATTGCTCTTATGTCATGCTGCTCTTAAGTCGGGGTACCACTGTAATCAGAATCCATTGGTTCATGTCCTACACAACAGAACATGAAGGTGCAATAGCACCTGCATGATTGTCCTTCAGATGTTTGAAGGTGACAGTATTTTAACTCTTAAGAATTTCTTCTCCAGGTTAAATGTACCCAACTCTTTCACCTTTTTCTAGCTGCTGTGAATTTGGCTGATTTTTTTTCATGCATACTGAATCAGTTTCATCACCGTATCCCCACAGCTGCAAATCCCACCCAGAATAAGTACTGTGTGAAATTGTTTTTCCACTGTTCTGAATCCGCTGCCCATCGTTTTTGTTGAGTAGCCCAAAATGTTATATTGGTAGAGAGGGAGAAAAATCTGTCTACCTACCTTGTTATGACTAGTATTCATGGTATTACTGACCTTTAGAAATGCCCAGTTCCCCTTTTCTTCTTTAATTTTGTCAACATAACCTTTTACCATATTGCCTCTCTCAAATGTACTGGTGCCGTTTCTTTTGATGAATGTATCTTGCAAAGAATTCATTCAGCTTCTGTATAATCACTACTCTATTATTATCCGTTCTCCATGATCCTTTTATTACCTTTGTATTCTGAGGACCCCAGGACACTTTGACTGGTTCCTTGTTCCCAAAAGAACCTCTTTGTTGTTTGTATACTTTCAGTCACTTGCCTCCAAGACGATTCTCTAATATTCTTACTAGTTTTTCCACATCTGGGGCTGTAACAAGTGAATCAGCTTCCGGAAACTAGCTCTACTAAGTTCATTTGCAGTTTCAGGTAAAGCTATTGATTGCTCCTCAGTGATGAATTACATGGCCAACTGTATTTATGCAGACCTTTCTCTTTCAAAACGTAGATCATTGCCATTTCATTTCTCACTGGGAAATGTTCTAAAACTTAGAATGTGAATGGTTAGGTTTTGATTAGGCTCATATTTTGCAGCACTTTAATGTGTTCTGGAATGGCTCTCTCGGACTTAGTTCAAGTTGCTTCTTTCCTGCTACTGGTTCCCCTTGCTTGTAAAGAGTATTGTGCAGATGTATTCCATGTTGTTGGCTTGTGATGTTGTGTTTTGTAACTGCATTTATTGTTTGCAAATGTTACTGGTTTATGAAAATGCCAATAAAATAACCTTATAAACCAGTAACTGCATAGGCACTGTCTACTGTATATTGTTGGTTCTCTGCTTCTCTTGGCTTGCCATGATCTAATGCCTGTTAACAATTGAGAATGTTTTTCAAGGAGAGGAGGATATAATCAATATACACGAAACATCTTACTGAGGCTAGATTAAAGCCGTCTGAAACCATTAAATTATGTCAAATAATTTTGACACAATTTTGAGGCCCTGCACAACACTGCATTTACTTGCGTGTGTACTTGCTTGCGTATCTGCAGGTCTGAAGTAGTAGCTTCTCAGCCTGTACATAGCTCTTGTCCTCTGTTCATCTCTTTCTCATCTTCACTGGAGAGATGGTGAAAGTGCTAGCCAAGGTCATGAATCAGCCGAATAAGGACCAGTAAACTAAAACTCAGTCCTGATAAGATGGAGGTGTAAGTGGGCCTCAGAGAGGTGCCCAGTCTACCTTGGGTGGGGTTGTACTTTGGCAACAGAGATTCATCAGATAAGACAGCATTACATGTTTTATCTGTTGGACCTCATCTATGGGGACAATCTGCTTATCGTGTGTAAGAGAAAGCATGTCTTTTTGGTTGTAGCCCCTTTCTATAGAATGGGCTCCTGCTAGAAGCACTTCAGCCCCCCTTTCTTTTATCCATTAAGAGAAGATGTTTAAAGGCTGTCTCTTTTGAGAGGCATTTAAAGAAACTCTAGTTTGGTTTTGTTTGTTTAAAATATTTTTATCCCCTCTTTCTCCTTAAAAAAGAACCCGACTGGTTAAATCATGAAAAGGTCTTTGTCTGCTTGGACAGAAAAGAGGTGGGGGGGGGCAGCCTGACTTCCAGTGTGAGAAGAGTTCCAGAGCTGAGGAGTAGCAACAGAGAAGGCCCTCTCCTGTGCCCCCACCAAGTGCACATAGGAGGGTGGTGGGACTGAGAGAAGGGCCTCCCCTGAAGATCTTCAAGCATGGACAGGCTCATAAAGGGAGATGTGGTCTTTTAAATAGCTTGGGCTTTGTAGGTTAAAACAAGCAGTTTGAATTGTGCACAGAAATGAATTGGCAGTCACTGGAGCCACTATAATTGGGGGAGTGATCCTTGTTTAAATTAATGTATATGTGTCTCCTGTTGTCATCACTATTTAGGTTTAATTACTTCTTTTGTGGGTTAGTATTTTGGCTCATTTGTGTTCACTATTCATTGATGTAAACTGCTTAGAATGGTGCTGAGAACTAAGTCAAGCGGTCTATAAATGTTGAACATTTCCAAATGTTGCCCTACTAGAGATTTAATGAATACGTACATTTTCTGATGCTTCACAAAAAAGTGCAGTTCCACAGACTGAGATGCTGCACTAGAAAAATATTTTGATGTGAGATTTTTCATTTCTGCACAGGAACAAAAAGGCCAGTTCCTCACTTCTAGCAACAACAGCTGCAGAATTAGCAAACAGAAAATGGACACAAGGGGTAAGGGTAGGTGTAACACACACACACACACACACACACACACACACACACACACACACACACATTTGTATTTAGCACAAGGTACTAGTTTGATGGGCAAAATGTAACTAGTTTGATGGGCAAAAACCAGTTTTATGATTGCCCTGAAATGTGAGAGGGGAAAACACAGCAACCTCTTATAACCTTGTCCAGTGGGTAGAAAAACATGTTAAACTTTTCAGGTTTCTTTTTGGAAACAAAATCAGCATAATTATGTCCTTGAACCCCTCCCTTGCTTTTGCAGATATTTCTTACAATAATTGTTGGACTACAGATCCCATAATTCTCCATTCTTGGGGTTTCACCAATACCTGCAGACACTGAAGTCTGGCTCACCTGAGGAACAAATCTCGCTAAGAAGCCACTGTGGCCTAAGATAGGCCTAGTTCTTTCCTAGCTTCCTGTTCAGAAAGGAAGCCCCAGCAGCTTTTTTTTTGAACAAGAAGCTAAGGCAGTGGTTCCCAACCTGGGGGTCGGGACCCCTTTGGGGGTCGAACGACCATTTCACGGGGGTCATCATGAGCCAGTGAGGAAAAAGGCACAAATGGCCTGGATCTGGAGGAAGGGGGAGGAAAGAGTAAGTTACAGCTTGATAGGTTGGAGGGGATGTCAGTCAATGGCAACGGAGGCTGCGATTGGCTGAGGGTGCCTGTAGAGGAAAGTTCTCTATGGCACCTGCGTCAGTGACCTGCCAAAGAGGGCTTGTGGCCTTTTCCAAGCAGGGCAAGGGGTCACCACAACATGAGGAACTGTATTAAAGGGTCACGGCATTAGGAGGGTTGGCAACCACTGAGCTAAGGTGTAGCTCGGACCATGCTACACCACAAAGCCTTTCCCGTTAGGCTTTTTAAGCAGGTGAGCCACATTTGGGTGTCTGCAGGTGTCAGATGGATCTCTCTGAATGGCTATTCAATGTTTTTTTTTTAAAATAGCACCACTGAAGATGCCATGGGATATTTACTGGTGCAAGTGCACCATTGTTCTATCAGTGTGAACTCATTGTGACTGTAAATATGCTGTTGTATCTTGTGCTCGCTGTCAGGGGCACCAAACTTGATTCTAATCAGTACCATCTTGTTGCCCGCTCAGTAGCAAGTAGAGTGACAAACTAATGGAGAAATCATCATCACCATTATCTTTGGACAGCAGAGCTGGAAGGATCCCTATGGATCATTGAGTTCAGTCCCTGTCAAGGAGACACTGTGGGGAAGTGAATCGCCAACCTCTGCATCTACAGTCAGATGCCTAAGGCACGGAGCTATCTACCAGTTTTGTAGATTATTATTACCATATTTCCCAAGTGATGTATAACTAAGCTACTGTTTATTGTTTGGCAGTTTTTTTCTACAGTAGAACTAGAGCCCATCAAAGACACTACAGTATTCTACAACAGCAAATGTGTTTCTTGCTTCCACATCAGAGCATAAGGGAGATTTCAGAGATCTTCTAATCTATTGGAGCATCCGTGATGCTTGTTCCTTTTTCTCCAATGCTGGCCAGCCTTCTAGTATCATGTTGTCCCCACAATAACTGTCTGGTGCAGTTTATCTGCATCCCGGTCTCTGGCGTAACATTGAATTCATCCAAGCTCTAACTTGAGCAGATTGTTTTAATTGTGCACACTGTACTGTTGTTGTGCTAAACTCAAGACAGATGGTGCTTAAAAACAGACCACACAGGGAGACCGGCAACCTTGTGCCTGCTCGCCCCTCTGCATCGCAAAGAAGGACCTGCTTCCTTTTCAGAAGATGGCAATGAGTGGAAATTAGAGAGAGGGAGAGAGAGTGGCAGCCAAGAGTTGGCTGGTGTCCAGTGAAATCTCTTGTTGCCTGTGTGAGGATTAAGGTTTTTAGCGAGAGGCAGAGAAAGACAAAGAGGCCTGCGCTGAAAGCAAACAAAGTTATTTGGTTTCCCAACTTTGACCTGTTGGTTTTGTGTCTCTGCCTGCCTGCTGCACTCGACTGAGAAACTCATGGAAACATTACTCATTCTAAAGCAGGGGAGCAAACCAGGGTTACAATGGGAGAAGCCGTCTCATGATGAAAGGGTTGTGTATGGGTTGTTGTGCAACCCCAGCAAGCTGGGGGAAAACAACAGCTTCGTCCTGGCTTTTCCATTTCTGTGTGTTCCTTCTCATACGTGATTGGATTCTTGGGTAAAGCAATGAATGCTCTCTGAGAAAAAAAAAAGTACTGTACTTGTGTTGGTAGAAATAGTGCTGGTAATAGTACTAGTAATAGCAATTGTTAGCAATAGTAGAAGAATGAAAAGAAGGAGAGCAGGAGTTCTCAGAGTGTAGATTGTGACTTTGCAACTCATCGTGCAGTGTCAAACCATAGATTTGGTGCTATGAGAACGAGCTTTGAAGATTTCTCTGCTTCATGCCATTGGTCAGTATGGCTGTGTTGGAAATTGCAACAGCAGCCCAGAGCGTGTTAACGTTTAGAGAGCCTTGCACTGGGAGATGGGCAATCAATATTCAAGTCCTCCACTGAGTCATAAAACTCATTGGGTGGTAGTGGGTCAACCACAGTCTCCCAGCTTGACTCCCCTTGTCCTTGCAGTGAGAATGAACTGGGGAAGAGAAAAGCCACGTACCTCACCTTCAGCCCAGTGGTGGGAAGCCTCAGCCTGTATGCTTAAAAGACCAGATTCCTATTCATTATTCATACCTGTGTATTGAATAAAACTGCAGCAGCGTATTGCTCGCTGCTTGCGTTCCTCATTTAATGCCAGTCATGTTTGTTGTGGCACAACAAGAAATACAAATACTGACTTGTAACAAAAGTCAGCTCACCGGTGTGATCTATGCCTTTTCACTTATATGAGCGTGAGAACCCCTGGGATTCCAGCTATTGTTTTCTCAGTGGTTGCCATTCAGAGTGGCTGCTTACTGTTTCTAGTTGCTTGTGATTCTCATTTCTAAACATCAGCAACACAGGAGCTCATTGTCCTGTTGTTATGCCTGAGAGCTTCATCCCAAATTGTCTGTTTGGCCAGGGAAGGAAACAGGAACCTGGACTAGACCGGCCTTGATACGGAGCAAATAGGGTTCTGGAGTTCTTCCAAGCCCTGCTGTGTTCGCACTGCCTGAGGAGTGTCCGGAGGATGGCATCCTAAATGAGGCCTAAGTGGTCCTTTCCCAGTTCCTGGGTTTCAGATGCTCCCCCCCACTGCTCTTCACAGGACTTCTCTGTTGCTCTGCTAGAGCTAGAATAGCTCCTTGGGATCAGCTGGCCAGACATACAATAAAACTATTCACAACCATGATCCTTCCTTAATCCAGGTCATTAATTGATGAATCATTCTCGGTATCTGCACACACTCAGAAGGACTCTTCAGAAGAAAAGGGAGTCCCTAAAATGTTCAACTCTTTCTCTTTTGTGATGTTAAAACACAGATGAATGCCATTTGATAGGTTATATAACCCTGTCATTTTGCTTCAGATGGCCTCCATGGGGCACTTTAATTCTGGATTTAATCCTGCAGTGTATTTCTCCCCAACACACACACACTTTTGTGAAAGCAGCTGTGAATTCATTTGGGAAATCTTAATTCTCCCTTTTCGCAATAGGTGGTCCTATGGTTCAGCCAATTCTCTGGCAGGGCAAGTTTTGACTTTAATTAGAGTTTTACTGTTTTGCCCTCCAATATTTTTAAATTTCATTTTCTCGTTATGCTGCATTATATTTATACAAGGCAAATGTTTTTTCTCAACTCCCTTCATTAGAATTTAAAGCAGACCCCCACACACACACTTCTTCCCATTCCTTCTTAAGAGGTTCTTCCTATATACGCCTGTGGTCATTCATGTTACCATGTGTCCCATATAGCATTTGTTCTCATTTATTTTCCTTTTCATATATATGTGTTTTTATGTGATTGCTAAAAATTAATAATTAAGTATTTAATCAAGTAATTGTACAGGTATCAGTTAAAGTTACCTTTAATGCCAGTAGAGCTAGCACTTTTTCCTTGATAAAATTTCTATTCTCTAAAGAAAGTGTTGACTTCCAGTCTTCCTTTTGTCTTTGTTGGCACTTTTTCCTTTTAAAGGAGATGTAGTCCTCATTACACTGCCTGTTTCTTAGTTACTATGCCAGTGGATTTTTCTCCCCAAACTGTGTCAAGGAGCCCTTAGACTTATTGGAAAGGTATTAGAAGTCCCTGAATGAGGAGATCAGTGATGGTGGATAAGTTTTCCATAAAGATAGATTGTCTGCTATTATTAATCCTCCCTGGGAATATACCCCTGCAAACAAACAAATAAAAACAAAAATAGGTGCATTTTGTGGCAGAGAAGGGCAGAAGATAGATCTGTCTTATTTGCATAATTAAGAATTAATATGCACAGATTTGACCAATTGGAATAGGGTAAACCTAATAGTTTCTCCTGATCTCTCTTCTGCCCTTCTCTGTCACAAAACACACCATACTATTTATTCTTATTTTTATTTTGTTTTTGAAGGGGCATGTCCTCAGAGAGGACTAATATCAGCAGGCAATCTGTCTTTATGGAAACCTCATTCACCACCATTGATCTTCTCACTCAGGGACTTCTAATACCTTTCCAAGATGTCCAAGGGCTCCTTGGCACAGGTTGGGGAGAAAAACCCACTGGCTTAATCATCAAGGAACAGTCAGTGCAATGAGGAGGATCTCAGCATGTCATCTTGCAGAGTGACAAGCCTGAAGCCAAACTGGAACAGTTCGAGGACATTGGTCTTCACCAGATGTTTGGGGACTTGAATGTAGGAAGCCGTGGAACTTTTGGAAACTTAATGGTAGGAAGCGATGTAGCACTACAGCAGTATGTCAGCCTAGCATGGACATTCACTTATTATCGGAAACAGAGGGGAGGATTTCTCTGCTGCACTTTCTATTGTCACCACCCATTGCATACGGTACATCACAGGGTTGTCACTGTAGAAAATGTCTCCTACAGTTCTGTTTTCGAGTGAAGTAAGCAGCCACACAGACTGACGGATGGGATAATCGGGAGTGCTGTCAGTAGCACCAAATAAACTGCTACGCTAGGGCTATGATAGAAAGAAGAGGAACCGCTCCGAAAGGGGGCAGGATGGATCGCTCTTATTAAAACATGTCGTTGCTAGAAAATAGGGCAAAGCAGGCCTCACCAAAACAAACCAAATAGTGAGTTTGATGCTCTTCTGATTGCCCCCTGAGTCTTTTACAAGGAGTCTTCAATATAATTCAGAAAATATCCAAGCTTTAACCTTTTTTGCTGTATCTGACATTTGCTACATGCACACATATAGAGAAAGGCATGTGAACCTTGGACCTTGCACATGCTAAGCGCATGCTTTTCCACTGAGCCACAGCACTAGGAGGCTTATGAACTTCATTTGTACAACAGGTGCTTCTGAAAAAGCCATATATTTTCTTCAGCCCATATGGCCTTCCATCTCCCACCAGATGTTGCATGTGCTTCCAAATGTTCCTACAGGGCTTTGATAAAATAGAAATACATCATGGATTTTTTTTAAAAAAAGGTTCAGGATGTAGGTCAAGTTCTCAGCATGTGGTAGCCATAGAAGAAGTCAGACTGGTCATGCAAAAGGCTGATCTCACGCAATTCACTCAGGAGAGTTTCTTCCTTCCTCTGGCTTGTGTTAAGCCTCTTTCCACTCCTGTATCTCCCGAGAAATTTTCAGACCAAATGGAGGAGAAGGGACATGTTTGCTTTTGGCTTGTTGAAAAATGAAAAATGCCCAGGGACAGCAGAGATAGGAGGGGCAAGCCTGGAGACAGGCAGATAGACCAAGGCACAGAAAAGTGTGAATTACAGAAGGATGAAGGGTTTCAAGGCCAATCCCCCCCTTGCTAATTTTCCTATACCTCTCCTCTGCCTGCTAAAAATAACTTGCAACAGAGGAGCATTGTTGGGAATGACTTTGGTGCCAGCTGCCAACCTTCACCCCAATAGCAGCTGACTGACTGAAAAGCCAATGGCTCTTGCTCTGGAACACTCAAAACCAGGACATTAAAAAGTGGGAGTTGTAGTCCAAAGAACTGAATCTCTGCTCAAACAAGCATGAGTTGGGCATACAACAAAGTTGATCTAAGAAGCAAACATGACGAGGCAATTGGACGGGGCAAAAATGCAACCCCCGGTGCACCTGTGCCCAACCTGACACTCTGCAGATGTTTTGGACTACAAAACCCATCATCTGCACATAATAAAATCAGTGTTATCTGGGATGATAGTATATGGTAGTCAACCATATATGGTGCCAGATCAGAGAAGGCTACAAGTGGCTCTTCCAGGGCAATTGTCTTGTAATCCAGCCATGCAAATCCAAAAGGTGCACAATAGTTGATAGAATAAGCAAGGTAAGGTTTTGATGTAAATTACTTCTAGGTACTCAGTACTTTGAACATTAATTGTTATTTATTGGATAAAAGAACATGGAATAGGAAATTGTCAGTTAAATAAGGGAGACCTTTAATACACCATCTCTTTGCCACAGGTCACAGCCACACACTCACATTTCTCTTGATTCCCATGCTTAATCTATTATTAAACCTGGAAAAAAAAAGTTCTTTAATTGGGACAATGTGAGGTACAGCAAAGAGATGCCAGGGCTGGCTTCCAGACGTTTTCCAGTGCATACAAGGCTCATGTTAATGAGGCCTAAGATTAGAACTGACACAATAATTTGCTTATACAGATACTGCATATTAGGCTAGTGTGCTGAATATGCCAGGTACATCTGCCCACTCCCATCCCCCACAGCACAGGCTTGTGGGGTGAAGTATTAGGTAATTTCATATTTAGAAACACACAGATGAGTCCCATCTGTGGTGAGAATGCTGGCTGCAGTCCTACATTTCCCGTATTTGAGAAAGCTGAAGTTCAGGGCTTAAGCGAGATGATTGTATGAGCCAATTAGATACTGTAATATAGTTCTCTCTCTCTCTCTCTCTCTCTCTCTCTCTCTCTCTCTCTCTCTCTCTCTCTCTCTCTTTAAAAGAACCCTTTTCCTTAGTCTTTATTTCTCTGCACTTTCACTGTGGCATTATATACAGTGGTACCTTGTATAAAGAAATTAATTCATTCCAAATGAAATTCTGTTGAGCAAATTTTCCTTCCTACAAATTTTCCACAGGAATGCATTGAAAACAAAGTAATCCCTAATCGCAACCATTTTTATGTTGCACGGATTCACCACATAGGCCATTCTGTTAAGCAAATTTCCCCTATCTCTAGAATTGTTTATGTTGTACAGACTTTATGTTATACAAACCGTTTGTTATACGGGGTCCACTGTAGTTTATTTTAGCTCCTCATCAGCTCTATGAACGTAGGTAATAGTGAAGATTTGTGACATTTCCAGGATCACCTAATAATGCTCATTATCGAATCTAGATTTCAACCTGAGTGCTAACTGTCAAGGTGCCTGTACTTCAGAAAAGCTGAATAAAAATCCCTATGTTTGCTTTGGAAAACGGCAAGTGGACCAAAGATAATGACCAACATAACAACTAAGAGCTCACTTAAGAGGGAGAATTTCAGCCTAATATTCTGGACTTGTGAAGCTTATTGAAGCTGGTTCTGGCTAGAGAGAACAAGAAAAGAAGGGAGATGCATAACAATTGCTATTGAATGTTCCTCTGCTCTAACCCAGGATGCCTGACAACTGGCGTCTTGGTTACCCAGAGAGTTACCAAACAATTTCTCTCTCTCTCTCTCTCTCTCTCTCTCTCTCTCTCTGTGTGTGTGTGTGTGTGTGTGTGTGTGTGTAATGTGGTTTCACCTCTTTTAAATAAATCTTGGCTGGCGGCAAGTGGCCTACGTCGGTGAAAACTCATACAAAATAAAACTTACTACTCTGAAAGGTAGCACAGGACTCTTTGTTATTCTTGTTTGCCTGTTCCCATTAGCTTGTGCGACAATTTCAGGTGCCATCTGCCACTTGTGGAATGTCTTAAGGTTTTAGATACGTGCGTACATGTTTGCAGTGCATGGATTTCTCCAGTTGTTTTTACAGTGGAGGCTGGGGTGAGACCTGGTAACTTCCCAATGGCTCTCTGCAAGTGTGGTGTGGTAGCACAGGGTATCAGTGGCAAGAGGGAGAAGCCCCTCCATAAATGGTGGGGAGGGAGCAGAGCATGTCAGCTTCATCGCTCTTCTTTGCCGTTCTCTGGCACAAATTAGTTTGGACAAGATGTTGCTCATCAGCCCGTATCTAATTTTTAAGGGATGGATGAACAGAAAGCTGCTCACCCTGAAAATAGTAATATCATTTCCCTCCCGAGATGAAGCTGTACTATAACCTAAATGATCCCAGGCAGAAGACAACATTGAAGCATCAATGCACTGTCAGGGCCATTGCCAGTTTTCAAAGAGATGTAGGTGAAGGAGGAAGGACCTCATGGGGCCTTCTTCTGTCACCACCTGCTCCTCTGCCTTGGACCCCAAGGTGAAACTCCCCCTCACCGAGGAGTGGGAGAGGCTACCATTTTCTTCGGGGTGTGTGTGTGTGTGTGTGTGTGTGTGTGTGTGTGTGTGTGTGTGCACACCAACGCAATGGGTTTTATTAGATAAGCATATCAACCAGCCTGTTTTACATAGCAGGGGGTTGAATTTCAGAGAGATGGGGAATTCTTGGCTTGCCCCAATTCAACTCCAGTTAAGCTTCTGACAGCTTGATCACCAATGATCAGGAACGGTAGGAGCTATATCCTACCCGTATCTGGAAGTTCACGGGCTCACATGTATGCAGCATTTTAAAGCACAAATGAAAAAGCTTCTGTAAAACAGAGGAGTGGGTAGATAATGAGAAGCAGTTGGAGGGGCAACCCCGCCCCTAAAAGAGATTGGAATAATCTGAAATCTTGCTGGAAATGGTTTTTAATCTCATCTGGCAAACTGGCGGGGTTCCAGGGTCACTCTTTGTATGCTGACAGGACAATTGAAGCAGCTTTATAATTACCTCTTCATCGCCTCATGGAGTGGCACTTCCAGCAGATTAGCAAACACTTGGAAAACTAAACAATGCTATAGGTAGATGGATATAAATAAGGAGGAAAGACAGTGTGGTGTGGCCTTTTGAAATACTCATATTTATTTTCCAGGGTTTTTATTAAGGACAGTTTAAAGAATGTCTTTTTCTTTGTGTTCGTCCCAATTGGGGGTGGGGCCCGCTGACATCTTAAACAATAGGATAACATATATTCCTACAACAAGAAGCTGTTTTAGAAAATGTAAACAATTTTCATTCTCAGTCTCTCCTAGGCTGAGACCAAGGACCTTCATGGTCCTGTTTTTGAACTGTCCCTAACAGATCCTTGTTCATCTCTGTAGATTATTTTTAGCAATAATGTCAGGATTGCGCTTCCATGTGCTAGGGAATAATCAGCAGGGGACTATGGAGAGAGAAATGTATGATGCTGCTAAAATGTCTTGGAAGTGTTGACATGGGGGAAATGGCCATCTGGGTACTGTTTCAGGCAACAGAATGTGTTGAGATGGCACTACAACCTTTGCTATTTGAAGGAAGGACTTATTGCAGAAGGCTCAAATATTTGCTCAGCAGCTATTACATTATTGGTGTTAGGGGGTGGGGGAAAGCTTCTTTGTGGTTTTATATATACAGCAGTACATATATAAAAATGAACTATTTTACCATTGTCATGTTTGATCTATGCCCCGCATCTTGAAGTCATTAACTGAACGAGACATTCCATTCAACAAATTGTCACAGTGTAGCTTGGATACACTTTAGTTCAGATCATACAGATTTGTGTCAGATGCCTTATTCTTATTCTTATTCTTATTCTAATGCCTGTACTGCAGGTAAAACTGTGCTCACGACCTGGGTTCAATCCCCGGTAGCAGGCTCAAGGTTCACTCAGCCTTCCATCCTTCCGAGGTCGGTAAAATGAGTACCCAGCTTGCTGGGGGGGCAATGTGTAGCCTGCACACTGTAATTAAAAATTGTAAACCGCCCAGAGACCACTTGTAGTGGTATGGGGCGGTATATAAGCAGAACACTTTGCTTTTTTTTGCTTTTATTCTTATTCTTATTCTTATCTTTCCTCATTACTGCTTGCTCACCTCCAACCTTTGAAGGACATATTTCTTTTTCAGTATTGCCATTGTAATTATAGATAAATTACCAGCTTACCGAGAATCAGGCGGCCAAAGCCACAAAATATAAAAAGCCCATCTCACATTCTTCAGTTAAGCCAGGCATGTCCAAAGTCAGGCCCGGGGGCCAAATGCAGCCCGTTTTCAAATTTTGAGTGGCCCGCGGCCTCTTCTCCCCCACTGGCTCAGCCTGTCATGCATCCCCACCAGCTGGCCCCTCCCCATACTGGATGAGGACATCAGCTTGCAGTTTTATGGTTTGCCTGCCTTCCCTGCCTCTGTTCATCCCCGCAGCCACCTGCCTAGCCTACCCGACCGTGGCTCCGTTGCTGTAGCATCCTCCCTTCCTCCTTGCATGTTATAGAGATTTGTCCAAAGTCCAGCCTGGGGGCCAAATGCAGCTGAATGGTCAGCCCCCCCCCGCCCACACACACATTTTCACCTCACCAAATCTGGCCCTTGCTGGAAAAAGTTTGGACACCCCTGAGTTAAGCCTTTAGTTGAATGAATAAAACAGGGAAACAAGAGCAGAGTTATATTGCATTGTGATTGGTGGGGAGCTGGTTAATAATACACCTCTCCCTTGACTGGCAAGGGTTTGGGTTGTACAGTTTTCTTTCTACATGGATTTTTAAAATAAATATTTCACCAAATGAATAAATAATCAATAAAAGCTGTGCTACTGTTCATCTTCAAGATGTTGCCTGAAGAAGGTGGCTTTCAGACTTACTAAGACTCCCGTTGCTGGTAGTGTGATGCTCTCCAGTCTGAGGGTGGTGACCTCAGGGAGAGCAACCTTGGCCTTTGTGGCATAACACGAAGCTGCTCTCAATTCTTTGCTCTCTGCATGAAGGAGAAGGAAATGTGCAAGCTAGGGTGTATCTTGAAAGGGTGGTCAGCTGTCAGGCAGTGGAGTTCTAATTTATCTTTCTATAGCCTTTGATAACCTAGTTGCCCAGGTGGTTTTTGTCAAGTGATGCCATCATGGAATGTGCATAGAAATCAAGTTTTCAAACTGAAAGGAAGAAGGCTGGGTTTGTTATAGGCTCTGGCCCTTGCCAGCATAAATCTGCATTGCTGTGGTGTGATGGTATTTTCTTACCATCTATATAATAATAATTAAGTGCCATCAAACTGTCCTGTTTCCCTGGGGGTGCTCTGGGACCATGTAGCTTGTCCAAGGGCTCTGCAGCCAGGTCTGTACCTTACTGAGCCATCCAACCAGCTGTAGAGGGGTGGAATTCCCTGTAGCAACATGCCTGTATTCTCTCTCTCTCTCTCTCTCTCTCTCTCTCTCTCTCTCTCTCTCTCTCTCTCTCTCTCTCTCTCTGTGTGTGTGTGTGTGTGTGTGTGTGTGTGTGTGTGTGTGTGTGTGTGTGTGTGTGTGTGTGTGTGTGTGTGTGTGAGAGAGAGAGAGAGAGAGAGAGAGAGAGAGAGAGAGATCTCAGGTTGCAATATTAGCAACAAACACATGGGCACACAGTAGACATTTTAGGACTTTCTGGCCCAAGTCCAACACTTTACCCAAGTGGACAAAAAGAGGAAAATATACCTCCAGTGGAAAATACAATCCCAGGTAGCCTGGGAGAATGTCCACGTGACAATGGCTGCTGCTTCTGCTTCTGATTTGACATTGAGTACATTGCGTTTTAGAACCTGACACGTTCCAGCATTTAGCTTGGGCTGGGGATGGAGGCTTAAAAGCAATGAGCCACTAAATGCTTCAACACACACTGCAAGAATAGCAAAAAAGGAAAAGGTGTGTGTGTGTGAGAGAGAGAGAGAGAGAGGGGGGGGCAGACATGCATGCAAGTGATTCTAACAGCGGTTGCAGCAGATGGCTGTTTTTGTTTACTCAGAAATAAGCCCCACTATTTGCAAGGACATTTACTTCCCTGAAAGTATTTACAGGGCAGTCAGAGAGAGAGAGAGAGAGAGAGAGAGAGAGAGAGAGATTCTTAATAATTAATTCCAGGTAGAAGAATTCTCCACTTTACCTCTGTATGTTGGGTGAGGGGAGGACAAAGGTCTTTTCTTGTATTTTATTAGTGGACTACTGCACTCCTCTACTTTTTTTTAATGTAACACGGCAAACTTTGGGCACTTACTTTGCTTTTTTCAATCTTACACAGTCAATTGCGAGCCTTCAATTACAGCCATTCACCCATGTGGATCTTGAAAGGCACCACGCAACAAGGAACTGAGCCTCTGTAATTGAAACAATCCATCTCTTTTGCAGCTCACTACTTATCTTGGGCTGCCGGTATGGCTGAGATAGATGGCAAGCCCGATACTTGAGCGAATGTTTCTTTCCATAGGGTTTTGAAGGCCACTTTCTGTTCTGCAAAAGAATGCCTTGTCTGCCTGTGTTCCATCAGGACAGCTTGGATCAAAGCTAAACGCTCTTGCTTCATTCTCTTTTTGATCTCCTTCCCATGTGGCTTTCAGGAGACGCAAGAATATTGCTCGGTGAAGATCTATCAGCCTACGGTGTGCAGAGTTTAATAACCTCTCTTTTGAGAGAAGACTAGTGACCTGCTACAGGAATTTATTTATTCATTCATATATTTCCATATCACTAATTTATTGTATAACAGTACTTGAAGTAATTAAATGCAGTAGGGCTAAGGGACTTGAGTCCTAAGACATGCTGTCAAGCCTTAACTTGAGTGACTTGATAGATTCGACTCGGTTTTCCCTCCCCAAAGACTCAGACTTTGCTCCTGACTTTGAACCCAGCCACACCCCTTTTTTCTCAGGGGGGGGGGATTTTTGTTTTTTTAAATAGGGATTCAGACTTGGGCCTTGGGACTCAAGATTTGATACCAAAGACTCAAATTTGGATTTGGGATTTGGACCCAACAACTTCCTAGCATCCCTGGTTTACAGCAGCCATAAAAGCAATAAAACATGCAACTGCTGTTGGGGACATATCTTCAGTGTTACATTTATTGTGGTTTAATTGATCTTGAGACAAACAAAATGATCTTCAGGATTGCCTTAATGTAAGGATGGGGCCATTTGGCATTGTTTGTCCTGGTTAAAAAGAACAATAATCTACTTTTTAAAAAGTTCCTTCTCATCAGGTAAGCAATACTTTCTGCGTGTTGTCCAACCAATGAGGCTGTGTTTCCAAATTTCCATCAAGCAGTTTAGAAACTTTACTTCATTCATTAACAATAATGGAGTGGCACACTTCTTGCCAAATCCAGCATACATGTGTTGTGATTAGAAGTAGCCGAAGAGAAGGAAAGGAAGCTTCTTACTCTGGGAGTGAACCTTCCTTGCGTTTCCTCCTACAAAGACTCTGATTAAGCTGTGAAAGTCTTGTGGCCACAATGCCACTGATTTTAGATCTGGAGCATAGGAAAGGTGAGGCAAAGGGAAGAAAAGGAAAGTGTAGGGAAAGCCCTTAGCTTACTTTCTAGAGGCTGCCTTTATTCCAGTTTCTGAAAAGTAGGAGGGAATTTAAAAAGCCAAGAGTCATACCAAGTGCAGTACCCAACTTGGCAGATGGCCAGTGGAGCTTCTGTGCCCTGCAGAACAGGAAACACACAAAAATGCTGCCCTAGATCCAGATAAGGATCATTTCACAGGGCGCTTTTACACGACCCCTAAGATCCGCTGGCCACTTAAATTCGGACCAGAGATCTTAGGGGCTTGTCGCTCTTCCTGTGTCCCCACCCTGGCTGCTGGCTGCTGGCTGCTGGTTGCGTGAGGGGAGGGAGAAAAAAAAGGAAGAAAAGATCTTGGCTCACCTCCGTTCTGCCTCCATTCTTGCCGCGGCAACATTCCTGTCTCTGTAAAGTAGCTCTTAAAGGGGTGGGAGCCAAAAACAACAACAAACAGAAGCGAGGAGAGCCCCGCACTCACTATCGTTACACCGTATCAAGCAGTTTTCACCCCGGAAGAGCAGGTACTTGAAAGGTGCGCTGGGATGCGCTAAAGTGGGCGTGGCCACACTTAATTTCCTGTAAACTCCGGAGCTGGTGGGGAAACATTTTTAAGCTCCGGAGCTGGGAGCCATTTGCCCCGTAGGTTAGGGGTCATGTATAAACGTCCACAGTCTCCAAAAGGGCACAGAGTACATTTTCCCCAATCTCTGTGCACTTTATTTGGGCACAGAACTACAGGAAGTATTGTGCTTGTCCCTCAAAATCCTTTAAACAGTTACAGTAAACCCTGGTTTTGAATGTGTCAGCTGTGCCATTGGTTTTATCCTGAATGAGGAATAATAACAACCGTGGCTGCATTGCACACTAGGTCTCAGTGGTAAAAATTTAATACATATACAGTACATTTAATTCAGGTATGGCATACGTTTGTTAGTACAGATGGACCTGCTTTCCTGTCAGAGATTTAATTACAGAATTGGAAAGAGTAGATCTGGCTTCAGCCCCGACCCAGAAACAGTAACTCCAGAATGTTGAACAGATATTCCATTGGCAAAGGTACTGTCTTTTGAATTATTTTTTTAAATTTGAGTGGGAGTTTATAAAAAGGCTGTTTGTGTAGCATGATGTCTTTTCTCTAGATGTTTCAAAGAAATAATATTGAAGCTGTTTTACGCTCAGAGTTTTACCAGATACAAGAAATTACATGCCCCCTATGCCATGCTTTTGACAGGTGAGCAGAGTTGGACCAGGTTAGGACTGACATGGTGGGAGAACCCCAGGAAATACACAGATCTCAAGGTAGGGCGAGAAAAGAATCCTACTAGAAACCCTGTAGAGTCACTGGCAGTCAAAGTTAACATGCCCCAGTGATATGAATCTGTGTAAGGCTTCCTCCTGTGTTGCTAAATCAGTGATTCTCAACCTTCCTAATGCTGCAACATTTTAATACAGTTCCTCATGTTGTGGTGACCTCTTGCCCTGCTTGGAAGAGGACACAAGCCCCCTTTGGCAGGCCACTAGAGAACTTCCCTCTACACTCTACAGGCACCCTCAGCCAATCGCAGCCTCCGGTGCCATTGACTGATATCCCCTCCAACCTATCCAGCTATAACTCACTCTCCCCCCCCTTCCTCCCACTCCTCCTCCAGACCCAAGCCATTTGTGCCTTATTCTTCACTGGCTCATGGCGACCCCTGTGAAATGGTCGTTTGACCCCCAAAGGGGTCCCGACTCCCAGCTTGGGAACCACTGTGCTAAATGGTAAAAACTATGTTCCTATGTAGATGAACATTATTCGTACTCATATGGGGGTGACAGCACTATGAATTTGAATATATGTGTAGGATTTTTTGGATAAGAGACCCCATCGTTCTATCTTCTGGGACTTTCTCCTGACATATCCACATCCACAGGGACAGAAATATTGTTCACCTGGCAAAAGGGCCTAGCTGGGAAAGCTTCATGATATAGCATAGGCCTAGCTTTGGAAATGAAGCTGCCCCACTTCAAACTGGAAGCTTCCTTTTTGAACAGAAAGTGAGAGCTAGGCCAAGGCTAAGCCGCAAAGCTGTTCCCACTAGGCCTTTTCTCCTGGTGAGCTCCTTTTAGGTGTCTGTAGGCAGGCAGACACCTAAAGGTCTAGAATAGAGATGGGCATGAATTTAAAAAATGGCATTTCATTTGTTGTTTGTCGTTGAGAGGTCTGTTTCGTTTCGTTTCTGTTTTTCGCGATTTTGGGGGGGAAATTTCATTTTTGTTTTTCATTTTTCGTTTGTTGTTTCTACCTGCTTTTTGTGCGATATTTTAAAGCATTTCCATGTGTGGGCGTCCCCCAACGCCCCAGACCAGAGGGAAAACACTAAAAAATTGATGCTGGCAGAGACACAGTATAGACTAGGTTCGCAGGGAGGCTACAAAGGCAGTGGCAGGCGTTACCCAGGGTGCAAGGCAGCCGAAGAGTGACTGCACTGCAGGGCAGGGGAGGGTACTTACTGAGAGGCTACGCACACACGCAAACAGGTAGGCTGCAGGACTGAAGCTAGGGTCGCAGAGACAGCAATCCCACCCTAACTCCCACTGGAGACTGCAAGGAGGACGGGGGCTGCCAGAGCTTTTTATGCCCTCTGTGGCTGCCAGACCTGCCCGCCCAGTCTACCACCTGGGCATGCTATTGGTTGAGGTTGTCCAAGAATTTACATGATCCCATCACACGGCTTGCCTCCATGTTTTGGCTGGAGTGGCGACATCCATTTTGTCATCCATAAAGGGAAAAGAAAAAGACATCGTGATGGGAGAAGACAAAAACAAATGTTTTAAGGACCCCTACCCCCGATAGGTAATAATTTCAAATAATTATCACATTATCGCAATATTAGGCATCTGGGAGCCATTTTGGGTCGATGTCCCCTAACTCCCCTTAAAGGAAAAAAATACAGCGATCTGAGAAAAGACATAAATGCACGTTTTAAGGACCCCCAATAGGTATTATCAGACAGTATAAATAATTATCGCTGCGTTTTTATGGATGTCCAGGGCGTTTTTTGACATTTAAAACCGCTCATTTCATTGCACGCCGCCAGTAATGGAAACGAAATGTAACGAACACAATTTTTGTGGTTCTGTTCGTTTTGTTTCATTTTCATCACAATTTTCGTTTGTCATTTTGTTACGTAACGAAATGACAAACGAATAACGGAAACGAAAAATTGTTCATTTCGTGCCTATCTCTGGTCTAGAACGAAGAATTAGAAGGCTTAGAATGAAGACTCATCGGATTCATAATCCAAGTAATCCCCAAATACCATGTCTATACCTCTGAGGGTTGGATAATTAATAATGAACACAGTAATAATGGACACTGGTTTATTTGGATATAGGAAAGCAATTAGAATGATAAGAGCCAACAGACCAAAACCAGGCTTAATTCAAACCTGGGGCCAATAGTACTGAGCATCAGCTGAATGCAAGGTCCTTCCAATATAGTAATGCAGGATCATGCCACTTGTGTAAGTGTTGTTGTCCAGACATTGTTCTCCATGAGGAAAATTCATTTGGCATGTGCAAAGTGATAGTCCTTACTCAGGCCTCATTATCTTGCATCACTGTACTGGTGGGAGTTAATGGCCAGCACACAGATCAACAGATGAATTGCTTACAACATGAGATGTACAAAGGCTATCAGTGTCTCTCATAATAATAGTAAATACTGAATTTGAGTCAAAGGATGGGAAATAATAGAACACCCTCACAATTCATTGTACAGTGGTACCTTGTATAAAAGAATTAATTTGTTCCAAATGAAATTATGTTAAGCAAATTTTCCTTTATAAAATTTTCCCATAGGAATGCATTGAAAATGGAGTAATTCCTAATCACGACCATTTTTATGTTGTACGGATTCGCCCCATGGGCGATTCTGTTAAGCAAATTTCCACTATCTCTGGAATTTTTTATGTTGTACAGATTTTATGTTATACAAACCGTTTGTTATATGAGGATCCACTGTAATAGATCAGTATCCTCTATAAATCCCACAGGTGGTGACCCACAAAATTCAGACCACTTTGTGTTACTTAATAGTGGAAGCTAACTGCGAACATAATTCTTCACTAACAAATTTTTTTCCTACATTTCCTACTCATCCCCCCATAATGTGGAATATGTTTCATACATTATATTTATTTCCTTTTTCCAGCATACCTTTGTTATAAGGTATAGTTATCTATCAGTAATCTCATCCAAGAGAAGTGCAGTATTGAGAGCAGGCATGCTGACCTTCAGTGATGTGGCAGCATGGCCATTACCAGACGACTGGTGTAGCTATATTGTAAAGTCGTACCCTAACAAGCAAATTTAGTTTGGTCTGTGATCTATCTTATCCACTCCCAGAGCTGAATTGAAAGTATCTATCTTATGTGTTCCAACCTATTACATAGCCAGACAGTCATTGTGGCATCTTGTAGTTGCTTTATAAGCAATCGCTAAGGCTTCCTTTAGAGTAATAGACGTAGTTGTCTACATCATTTTATGTGAGGTGTGCACACTTCATATACAGCAGTGAAGTGAAGATAAGCACTGTAAAACTGCTGGATAACATTTAATCACCAGAGTAAAAAAAATAATTTTAAGCTATTAGTATTGCAAAGATAGGTAACTATATCTTTCCTATATTTATTTTATTTACTGTATTTCTTCAGTTTGTATCCTGCTCCAATTAAATAACGTGAACCCAAACCATGGAAGGCTTTATATCTGAGTGTTGAAACCCATTATCATGAATCTAATGAAAGTTCTGCAGTCTTCTTCAGTTTGTATCCTGCTCCAATGAAAAACCATGGCTTTTCCCCTTGAATCTGTTCCAGTCTTCTGAATTAAAATATCTGTGGTATATGGAAAGACTTGAGTTTTAACCTTATCATTATCATGCAAATACTGTATTATAATGTTTGCTTTTGTATTCATGGGCATTTATAGTGTTTTTAATGTTTATAGTTGTTTGTCTAATGAAAGCTACTCTGCAATAGAAGACAAGGATGAAGATGTAATAATGTATTAGTATTAAGAAAATAATTCTACACAATCTCATTTTGGAAATACTTAAACTGCAAAACTTCTGGTGCCCTGCTATTTTTCCAGAATTCAACCAGAAATCACTCCTTATGACCCATAGATGGAGCAAAAAAAAAAAAAAAAGAGAGAGAGAGAGAGAGAGAGAGAGGCTCTTATTCAATCCCCTTGACAACTGTTGCCATTCATGGTAGACAGTAGCGGGGTGGAGCAATGGTCTTATCTGATACACATTGGTCAGTAGGTTGACTAGGATAGGGATGAGGCAAAGAGCAGTTCCTCAGATATCATTGGACTGCAGCCTCCCATCAGCCCTAGCCTATACTGAGGAGTAATTGCAGTTCAGCAATACAGTAACCCCCCGCCTATCGTGGGGGTTAGGGACCCACCCGACCCGCGATACATGAAAATCCACGATATGCGGAAGCACGTTGGGTGGGGGCGGGGGCGATCAGAGGGGTGGGGGACGGCAGTGAGCAATCGGATCACTCCCCGCCACCACAACCCCGCGAGGCTCCGAAGCCTCCTGGAAGGAGCAGGGGGCGGTGGGGACCAATCGGATTGCTCCCCCGCCCCCATGTGGCTCCAAGGCCTCCCGGAGGGGGCAGCGGGGAGCGATCAGATCGCTCCCCACGCCCCCCCCAGGTACTGCGATCCTGCAATATCGTGGGACCGCAGTACCAGAACTGAGAAATGGCGGGGGTGACTGTATGTGGAGAGCTGGACTTTGTCCATCCTGGGTTAGGAAAATAACAGCGAGTTAGGAATTTGAGAAGCTGAATTGAGGGAATCTGTTCAATAGCAACTTCAAGATCAGGAGTTAGCAACATGCATCCTATGGTCCTCATGTGGGCTACGTATTTCCCCCCTGAAAAAAAAAAACAGCATGCCCCAATACTATACCCAACTTTTTACTTAGCTCAAAAATGTTTCTGCTTTTAAGGAAGCATGTTTTATCACATATTGAGGAATAATTCCCCAATATCCTGGTACTCTCTCATACACCTCATTCAAAAAAGAAAGAAACTTGAGGCATTAAAAGGACATAAAGGGGATTTTCAGGGTTTTGCTTTAAGGAAAGCAAACATTAGACTGGGACGCTGTTAGCCAAATGTGCAACATATTGGCAGTCACGTAGCTCTGAGGAGTATGGAAACAAGCTAGATAAGTAATTGAAATCTCAGCGTAGTGCATTAGGATGACGGTTCCAGGATTAAGTTGCCCAATCTTTGTGGGGCAATAGGAGGATTCTTAACAGGCTCATTATAGGAGGTTCAAATAACTTTTTGTCCCGACCTTTAAGACTGAGGGTCACGGTTGAGCCATTGCTGACCAAGGGACCATGGGCCAACCATTCCTTATTAAACTAGCCCTACCACACAGGGTTGTCTGGGAAGAAGCATGCATTCTGTCATGAGCTTTGTGGAAGATGGTTTGGATATACGGTAAATGCAATAGTATTACCATTTTAAATATTTTAAAAATCTGTGTCGTAGACCAGGTGGTTGCTTTCATTTGGATTTTTCTACGTTTCTCATAATCAAGTTACTATTAGAACTGAGAATTTTAGCCATTATTTTCTTCACTAAAGTTCTCTTGTCTTAAATATAATTGAGATTTTGAATGCCTCCACCCCTACTGCTGCTTGGGACCAAAGACTGTCATTGTACATTCCAAGCAGGCAAACTCAGTTTTAAATATTAATGTGTCTGTATAAACACACCCCTTTGCTTTTGTCCCCTTTTAAAGGAGACTGTGGTCTGGAAAAATATTGTCGAAATGGCTAAAAGCATTGCACTTACTTCACATGATTTTTTATAGGATGGCTAAGGTTTCCTGGAGATTAAACCATGCTTGTCGTCTGTTTGGGTCATCTGCACTGCAGTTCCACTCTTATATTTTAAAAGTCATAAATATGTGGCTAATGCAGTTATCTCCCCGTCTCAATTCCACAGTGCATCATTGCGGTTGTTGCATGCTCAGTTTGGATTAAGGAGTCTCCCCAACTCCTCAAGAGTAAAATGATATTCTACATAGCCTAATATAACTTACCAAGTCTGGGGGCCACTTCTTTCTATTACAGTAGTCTTCCTCAGGTAGGCACATCCATGCCAGATGCATTGGACTACAACTCCCATCTTCCCTAGCCACCACAGCTACTTGACAGCTGTGGATGGTGAGGGAAGAGTAGACAAGACATATCAGGAATGCTCAGGACCTACAAGAGTTACTTGTTTAAGAAACCTTCTTCCCCAAATTTGCTGGGATTGGCATGGCTTTCTAAGTTTGCCATATCTGTTCACAGACAGTATGCCAGAATTGGGTAAGATGAGCCAGAATGGCAGAGTTGTATGCAAAGAAAAGATATTTGAAATCTCTGCTCTGAGAGTTACCAAATTCCTTGAATCCGGTCAAGGCTGAATGTCAAATAAACAGAATAAACATCGTCTTGCTGATGGTTCTTTTGACTATTTTTGTGTGTGTGCATGTGCATGTGTGTCTTGACGTTGTACTGATTTTAGATTGACTGTTTTACCCTCCTTTGTTAACTGTCCGGAGTTCCTTTGGGAGGACGGGCAGTATATAAACAACCAACCAACCAACCAAACAAACAAACAAACAGAACTAACAAAATAAATAAATAAAATTTTCATTTGAAATATTTGGGACTTACGGAGTATCAGAGTTTTTATTCTGTAAAGGTCTGACAAAGAGTTTTAAAACTTGTCATTAAGTGAAGATTGTGTCCAGCTGAGGACTGGAACAAACATGGAATGTGCCCTTGACAAGGAAGGCTTATGTACAAGGTCACAAGAGCGAGACTCATGTGATATAAAATGTGGAAACATGATTGGAAAGGTTTTCTACATATACAGGTACTGTGTATAAGGCAGTATGTTCTTGCTGCTAGCTGGAAATACTGTCACTCAAGGCTGTTACCTGGAGTGCTGTCAGTGAAGGATGCTGCTGGCTGAGGATGTGATAGCCAGAGATGCTGTTAGCCCAGGTTGCTGCTATGCAAGTGGTGCTGTGGAACAGTACTGTTTAGCTAGAGTGCTGGGGCTGTATAGCTTGTGATATGCTGTAAACTGAGATGAGTAGCTGATGTCTTTGCTACTGGAGGTAAGTCTGAAGACTACTGGAAACTGTAAATACTGTAAATAGATTATCATAGAAAACCAGTAACGGAGCCTGTCATATTTTATTTTTTTCTCTGCTGTTGTCTTACTGGCCCTGTGCACGGAGGTTAACCCCTCAAATTCCTGTCGTGGGCATTTATTTTGGTCTTTTTTACTCCTCCCCAAGTCAAGTGTATAATATTGATTCCTCCCTTGCCCATCATATTGGATAATGGAAATGAATTATTGCCCCCCCCCAACCCTTTGTTAGGAGCCCTGTATTATTGGGTCATGAACACTGGAGATGGCTCTCAAAATAGTTCCAGGAAACTATTTTGTACATCTTTATAAATATAAAAATATGGCTGGGCCTCTTCACTCTTGAATGTCAGCGTCTTACAGGTGACCTGATTAAAACTTATAAAATCATGCATGGTATGGACAAAGTAGATAAGGGAAAACTATTTTCCCTATCACACAATGCTAGAACTAGGGGGGCACTTCATCAAACTTTTGGGTGCTACATCTCAAATAAATAAGCAAAAGTACTTTTTCATCCAGAGGATCACTGGTCTGTGGAATTCCCTGCCAGAAGAAGTGGTTACAGCTTTAGGAAAGGATTGGACAAATTCATGGAGAACAAGGGCATCAATGGCTATCATTATGGATGCTGCTGCCGGTGGATCAGGAGGCTGGTAGGGACCTGGCGGGCTACTTCTAACGGCCCTTCAGGCTACTGGTCACCCATGGTTGCCAAGTTGTTCAGGCCTGGTGTACATGACATCCATCTACTACATACTGTACTTTCCTGATTTAGGCGAACACATCTCACTAATACCAAGGATATCAATGTTAAGTCTTTCCATTTCCCTGATGGCGTTGTGGGTTTTTCCACTTTGAAAGAAGTTGTGAACGTTCCAGGTGGCTATCCTTCTCATGGCTGGCCTGGAGATTCTTAGACACCCACCCACCCACCCGCCCACTGAAGGGCTGCCGGGGACTGGGGGCCATGGCTTTAGGTTTTCCAGTCATACTAAAGATTTGCCTGGGGAAGTTAGCTTAAGTGAAGTGGTTTCCCTCTTGCCTGATTTACTGCCATTAGTAGCCATTATGTCAGCCGCGCATTATGGATCAGACGCTGTTTGAAGCCACCCTCTCTGGATCAGATCCTTCGGGGGTGGACACTGTTAGTCTGGTCTCTCCACTGAGATCTGTCTGGCCTGGGAGGCCCTTCTGGTAGCAATGCTACTGCCAGCCTCCGCCTCCTCAAGCCCCTCTACCTCGTCAAGGCCTGTGTCCATGGAGGAGTCTTTATAGTTAAGCATTTTAATGGTTTCTTTATAGTTGAACATTTTAAACCTTATCTTGCCAGAACAGTGTCTGCTGTTCAGCAGCATGCCTCCTTGCTGTTTTTTCCGGCGGCACTCCATCGTGTTAGCCTCCTTTAGCAACAGGTATCCAGGTAACTATGCCGCTGTTGTCTTGTGGGTGAATGTCCAGCTGGATGAAACTGGTTGGCCATTTGCCAGGCCAAGTGCTTCAGAAGTTATTCATATTCTTTGCATTGTCTCTCAGAGGTCAGCTCTCTGAATGTTGCCATTTTTGCTCTCTTGTGGAATAAAACTAAGCAGGCTTTCTGGATTTCTGGAGGACACTATGTGAGCTGCATTTGTTATTTCCAGGTAAAGGTCTTTCTTTCTTTCTTTCTTTCTTTCTTTCTTTCTTTCTTTCTTTCTTTCTTTCTTTCTTTCTTTCTTTCTTTCTTTCTTTCTTTCTTTCTTTCTTCAAACTAAAAATAAAAAATGTCATTATAAGTGTTTTTAAATTAAATATTAAATATAGGAAAATAAGGATCACGCCTTGTGATTGTCACATATTAGTCTTCCAAGGACCTCAATGACCTCAATGCAATCTCTCTCTCTCTCTCTCTCTCTCTCTCTCTCTCTCTCTCTCCCTCTCCCCCTCTGTGTGCATTCCTTCTGGGATGTACTTTTAGCAAAGAATTCAATATAATCATACTCCATGTACTCAATTTAGAGAGACTAGGTAGGTTGGTGGTAATATTGTCGCTTAGATGTAAACTAGATACTTATACTATTTTTTCTGATTTGTTTCTGATCCAATGTTGTTTGGTTCTCTCTTGCTTATACGTACAGTACTAGCATATTAGGTGAACAATGTCCTTTTATAAAGTGCAAAATCAGTCCTGATAGTACAACTAAAATACTATAACTGAAATAACCTAAGACAAGTAGAGATGGGCGTTTTGTTTTTTGTTTCTCCCCCACCCATTTCGTTTCTTATGAAATGATTTTTTTAAAAAAACATTTTTATTTTGTTTCATTTCATTTTTTATTTTATTTTTTACACAAGCTGACCAGCCCAGCCCAGCGGACTGGTCGGCATGTTTTGTTTGTTTGCTTTTTTACAAGGGCCCAGCGGGGGGGGGCGTACTACAACTGCTCAGGACTTTAGCCCTGACCAGCTGTAGCACAGGCTCCCTGCTGGGCGCTTGCAGCAATAAAATAAAATAAAATAAAATAAAATAAAATAAAATAAAATAAATAAATAAATAAATAAATAAATAAATAAATAAATAAATAAAAAGTGCCAAGCAAGTGGCCGAGTTACAGCTGATGGGTTTTTGTTTAAAGCCCCAATCAGCTGTAGCGCAAGCCCCCTGCTGGATGCTTGCAGCAAAATAAATAAATAAATAAAAGTGCAGGCCCCTGGCTGCGTGGTTTTTATTTATTTATTTATTTATATTTATATTTATTTTTAGTTTTAGTTTTACTTCCGAGGCCGCAAGAGCCTGGTGCAGAGCCCCCCCCCCAAAGTTTAAACCTCCCGCCTTTTCCCCACACCAGAAAACTTTTTTTTCTTGGCCTCCCAGCCTGCGCCCCAGGGTGCGTTTAGGGGAACCACAGGGTTTTCCCCATAGGAATGTATTGCTAATGCATTCCTATGGGGAAACAAAATGGAATGGAATGAAACAGAAATTTGTTTCATTTCCTTTTGTTTCTCTTCCAAAGTGGGGTTCATTATTCATTTCATTAGGGAACAAAATGAATAACGAATAACAAAATGAATTAAAAATTCATTTCGTGCCCATCTCTAAAGACAAGGAATGCATTTAGTACACATGAGTATCCATTTAACATGTCTTAGGTGAGTCCTAATGTAACTTGATTGAGTGAGCTACAAGGAAGTTAAATTTCAGCTTAGGGTTCTAGAATTGCTGGCTCTAATTCAGCTTGGCAGGGCTTATTAAAAAAAATTATGTGCTGCTAAATTGATTCCAACTCAGGAAAACCGTTTCCAGGGTTCCTAGATGTAGAGGAATCAGAAGGGAGTGGGGAACTGTGTGTTCTGGAGCTGTTGAGGTTGCCCAAGGCTTCACAGGCTGGCTTTTCTCCCAGGAAGCTCAATGGACACTCAATGTCCCAAACACTGGCTCTGTAGGCAGTACACCATTTAATGAGCTGTCCAACTATAGGTCTTTTCAAGAAAACCTTTTGCATTCTTATTGATTTTTAATATTAAATGTTTATCAAAAATTAATACATACAGTACTATTACAAATTGTTACATTTAACATGTGACAATTGAAGGATATCTTTCTTTATCTCCTCTTCATTGGCTAATTTATTTACCTGTCCAAACTTCATAGCCAAGAAATATTTCATATCCCCCCACCCACATTTTCTGTTTTTTAGCTCAGCGAAAGAGTTCTCGGTGGGTTTGTGGTTGTCTGTTTGTATCCTTAGTACAATTTGTGCCAAAATCTCTTCAAAGTCATTTCCTCTCTGAGATCGGGTTTGTATTACTATTTTTTCCATAATTATTCATTTTAAAAAAATCCACTGTTAATACTGTTTTTTGTTGTTGTTGTTGTTGTTTTTGGTTAGCAGATTTCCATGCCAGCACAATTTTCATCCTTGCCTCAACCGGGAAGAGAAAATTACAACAAGTTTACATTATTTTAATAGAAAATGGCTTTTTAAAATACTTTTAACTTGTACTGGTGCCGGTAATTTTGTCCCAATCAGTGTTGATTTGTTATTATGGCAAACTCCCTTGAACTGATGGAAATTGGGCCTAGGAATACCAGTACAGTATTTTAATTAATTAAATAGAAATGTTCCTTAATGATTTGAGCATGCCATGTGAGAAATCAGTTCAGTTTTATTGGTTATGCAGATAATAACAACATTTATAACAATAAATAGTTTGACAACACACCAGCAAAATATGTTCTGCTAAAGCCATAGTGTGGGTTGTTGCATAGACCAAAGTTTTGGAACTTGTGGACTCAGAGAGGTTGCAGATGAAGCTAGCTATCTGATTGGTTCTAGTCATTTTGCCCTCCCAGCAGCTGACTTTTCAGCAACATCTGGTGACCTCCTTTGGGTGTCACCCTACCCAGGACACATACATAATGCAAAACCTTGCAGCCAGAAGAAAATCAATATGTGTCTCCTTTTAGAAGTGGCAATGGTAGCATAAATATACAGTATATGTAGTAGCTTGCATTGACAAGGGCTTCCAACCCACAATGACAATGGTGGCCCTCTGGATGTTGGTGCATTACAATTTGCACCACTCCGTGGTATTGGTTATCCTGGCTAGTGTTGATGGGCGTTGCCATCCCACATCATCACCCTTTTTTGACAGAGCAGTCTGTCTATGCAGCCATATCCATCAACTCTCCATGTATGTGTGTGGACTGTGTGTGCACTGGTGTGGTGCTCCAGGAGCAGGAAGTGGACTCCATGCACAAAGAGGAACAGAAGTTCAACAGAAGACCCCACAAGGTTGCTGACTGGCTTCAGGAAGAGGAGGGCAATATAAGATGAAACAAGTTTAGGAACCCCTGGGTAAATGACCCTATGACCCCAAAGGGACAGAATTCAGCAAGCATTTGAAATGTTTATTACTTGGGAAGTTTTCCTTTGTTTCAGCTGATTGGGTGGGGTAGAAAAGGAAGAGAGGAGGAGGAGGAGGAGTACCAGTGTTAAAAGTGTCATTATCACCAAAGAAAAGAGACCATCATGGTTGGGGATTTGGGGATCTGTAGCCCAGCACACAACTGCAAATAATAAAATGGAAATGATTGAATAGAAATGAGCCCTGAGTGAGTAGTGGATACTTGCCAAGCACTGTTCCTTCTTGTCACACATTTCTACCATTATCTTTCATGCCAATGATGCCTGTGGGCCAAGGCATATTCTATCTCCACTCATTGACATTAGTGCATTTAGGAGAAGACATAATTAAAACATAGGATCAGCTTGTAAACATGCTTTATCATTGATCAGTGACTGGGTGTTTTAATAATCATCATAATCTTAGAACTGCAGAGCTGCACGAGACTCTACAGATCATCAAGTCCAGCAGCCCCACGGGAGAATTAATCTCCAAACCTCTGGCTCGGCAGCCAGGTACCTAAACTACTGAGTAGCCAGCTATTTATCATCATGCCCCACAGGCTGCTCCTTTAAGAGATACATTTGATGGAGGCGAAGAATCTCTAGTCTCAGCCTTTTTTTTAAGAGTGTGAGGTTTGATTGTATCAGCAAAGCTTTAAAAAACTGGATTCACTATAAATACAGGACATGTAATCTGTCAGAACCAGCATTGACTTTGTTTCCTGGCTGACCTTTCAAGCTATCTATGGAAGGAGAACTAGGGCCAATTTCCCATGGTGATACTTGTGTGCTAAATCAAAGATCCACAACCTTTCATCTAATGGGCTCTGGGAAGAGAGAAAAATGACCATGGAAAGGCAATTTTTATTATTTGTCTCCTCAAGCCTCCCTTTTTTGTAGACACTGGGGAAATCATTCCTCATCTAATAATTGTCTGCTTTTGATATACTGTATGCAAAGATCCAATTTCCCTGTATGCTGTTAGACTGATATGGTGGGTCATCTGGACACCACACAGGATCACTGTAGACAATCATAATCCTTTGTAGGACTGAAGACAGAAGAACATTAGTGTCAGGTAAACTATGCAAGCTGTGTTCCCAAGAAAGAAGTTCCCCTGTTAGGTTTAATATTTAGATATTGGGGGGGATTCTTTCTTTCTTTCTTTCTTTCTTTCTTTCTTTCTTTCTTTCTTTCTTTCTTTCTTTCTTTCTTTCTCTTCCAGAATCCTTCTGGGCTGCAGTACTCTGGGAATTGTGATCCAAACAAGTGTCTTTTCCAAGCTTGCTTTCTCTTTAAAAGTAATGTTTTATGATAAAATAGTAAAATATAGCAAAACAAATTAAGATAAATAAATAACTTTTTTTAAAAAAAGTATAGCAATTGGTGTGGAGTGGATGTGAGACCAAATATGCCACAAAGAAGAGGAAAAGAAGATGTAGATCTCTATCAAATGTGTATGCTAATTTATGCATACAGCTGCATGTTTAGAAAGAATCACTTGGCTTGAAATAGAAATGAAAAATACCTGTAGAACAGAATTATCAAATCATGAAGTTAGAAGGGGCCTGTAAGGCCATTTATTTATTTATTTATTTATTTATTTATTTATTTATTTATTTATTTATTTATTTATTTATTTATTATATGCCAACCATTTTTGGAATTTTTAAATGGTTTTTCATCTTGTGAGGCATCCCATAGGGAATGTTTGTTATGCGAAGCAACCCTCTCCCTGAAATTTTTTTTCTTCTTACAAAATTTTTCATCTTGTGGGACATTTGTCTTAAGAGGTACTTACTGTATTTGAAAAGTGCTGTCATAGCACCGCTCGGTCTTCCTTTCTCAGCACTGTACATGACCAGCTCCTCTAGGTTTTCCTTATAGGGCTTTATTTCCAGCCTCTAATCCATCTTTGCTGCCTTTCTCTGAAGTTGTTCCAGTTTGTTAGCATCCCTTCTTGACAAAGGTGGGATGCTGACAATGGCCAGGTGATCTCTCAGGCTGCTCTCCAGGAGGCTCTACTCTCTCTCTGATGATGATGCTTCTTGGACTTGAAAAGAACTTTACATCAGAATGTGACCAGACCACCCTTCAAAGAGAGCTCTGCAAAGTGGGACATTCACCCTAGGCAGTCCCCAATTAACGCTGCTAGTATTACTGCTTAGTTTTTTTGGCCCTTCAAAGAATTGAAAATACGTCAGATAAGTTATTGCATTTTAATATTTCAAGCAACCCCATAAGGTAGATCTTTATTTTTAATCATGCTGTTGCAGATTTGGGACAGAGACTGAAACTGTCCTGCCTACAGCCCATAGTGAGGTCTTGAATGAGGGTATCTTGAAACATGGCTCCTTCTCTTTTGTTGCTCCTTCTTTTTAAACACTACAGTGTACTGATTCTGGGCAGTGGAGTGGAAAGAGAGAAAGGGGGCCTTATTCAGTTGATCTGGTGCAATATTCTCCATCGCTGTCACTCTGGAACTGCAGAGCTGGAAGGGACTTATGGATCGTTGGGTCCGGACTCTGTCCACGAGGCACAGAGGGGAATCAAAATCCCAGCCCTCTGGCTCTGCAACCAGAGGCCTAAACCACTCAGCTCTCTCGTAGTTCATTGTTACAAATACCTAAAAACATAGTGACCTTCTTCCAGATAGGAACACCTTTGTTAAAAGTTTGTAAAGTGTTGAGAATTTCATTGTGCCCCTTTTCTTTTGGGAAGACAACATCATGGGAGTGGGTAGATGCAGAAGCAGTATAGATGCACACAGTGTGTGTGTGTGTGTGTGTGTGTGTGCACATGCATATTTTTCTGCTCAAAGAAAATCAGCTGTCTGCTGCTAGTTGTTCTGAACATTTATTTCCCATGGCACAGCTTGCACTGGCCCCAGACCAGTTGAAATTAAATCCAAGAAGTTTCATTTCGATGTAAATCTTTCATGGGAAGGTAATCCCCGTTTTGCTAGCTGTTTTAATAATAATCACCATCCTGAAATCCAAAGCATAATCGTGGGGAACTTGAATGCAGAAAAAGGGGCAAAGTTTTTATTTTGTTTTTCTATCCACTGTGGCCTCCTTTATGATTTTTGACCAGAAGGTTGAATTAAAAACCTTTGAGTCCCTTGAGTGCTCCTAAAATTTGTGCACTTTTATAGCAAGATGATGATGATGATGATGATGTGAGTGAAGAAGAAAAAGAAATAATGAAGAAAAATAATAGTTTAGATCAAATTTTTGAGTTATTCAGTTCTGTTTCCTAGAATACTAATGAGAATGTGTCTTGAAGGAGTTTTGTTTTGTATAGTATTTTTCAGTAGGGTACAAATGTATGTTTTTGAACAGAAAGTAAGTGGTATTTCCTCTGTTCCCCCACCAAGGAAATAAAGAAAAAGACCTATGAAAAACATAGGAGAAAAGTCATCCTGTAAATTCTCTCTCTCTCTCTCTCTCTCTCTCTCTCTCTCACACACACACACACACACACACACACACACACACACACACACACACACACACACACACACACACACACACACCTAACTAAGGGCATTTATACACGACCCCTAAGCTCCGCCGCAAATGGCTGCAAGGTCCGGACCTTAAAAATGTTTACCCACCAGCTCCGGACTTTGCAGACAATTAAGTGCGACCCCGCCCACTTAGCGCGACCAAACAGCATTTTTCTTGTACCTGCTTTTTGGATGTGACAAATATTTGATCCGGTGTAAGGATAGTGAGTGCGGGGCTCTCCTGGCTTCTGTTTGTTCTTTTTTTGCGCCCCGCCCCTTTAAGAGATCTGAATGCTGCCCGGAACAAAACGGAGGTAAACCGGCATTCTCTTCTTTCTTTTTTTCTCCCTCCTTCAGGCAGCCAGCAACCAGGAAGTGCGGAGGGGGGTGGGGACAGAGGAAGAGCACGAACCCCTAAGATCTCTGGTCCGAATTTAAGTGGCCAGCGGATCTTAGGGGTCGTGTAAAAAGGCCCTAAGTAAGATAAGTACAATAAGTAAGATTGGGACTGTCTTTGGAACATTGATACATAGTAAAAGCTGGTCGCTTAGTTATAGAACCTCAACTAAAGGATTTCTGCTGCTGAAAAAGATGACTTAGCCCAGGCTGACCCAAAACATTTTGTTACCTTAGATAAGGAATAAGATTACGCCCAGCTCCTACTCCATGTACAAGAAGCTGGTTAAACTGTATGTTGAATCTTACTTCACTGCTTTTGGTGGAAGAAGATATTTTCTACAGCAAGGGACATCACGTTAGTTTAGGATGTGGAGCACTGTGCCCACAACTCTGTCTTCCAACATTGTTCTCTCTCACCATCTCCTCCATGTGGTGGATGCTTCTATCTGATTATTGACAGGGCTGACCTTGTGACTTAGCTGTTGTAACAGGCTGAAACACTGTTGTACAACTAAACTCAGCTTAAGTATGATGCTGAGAGTCAGTACACTGCCGATTCCTCTGAAGAGATAACTGTGGATGTGGATGGGTCTTCAAGTTAGCACCATTGTGAAGGTTAAGATGTGAACTTGAGAAAGAACTCCAACCATCTGTTGCAGTGTTTCCAGTTCACAGGCAAGAAACAACTCATCATATGAGTTGTCTTCCATATGTTCTGAATCAACTCTATCAGTAGGTGGAGAAAGATGGTTGTCTAGGGCAGCATGTGCTGGGATGTAATGGAAAGGTATTGGTGTCCCACATAGGTTGAAAGTTAATCTGCTGCCTTCATGCTTAGTGGAGGATATTCTTCTGTCACCAGAGGTTGACAAAGGAGTCAGGACCAGATTATATACTACAGTCAAATAGAGATGAGCTGCCTAGATGCCCTAAGCACATCCGATCTCGCCTGATTTTGGAAGCTGAGCAGGGTCGGCCCTGGTTAGTACTTGGATGGGAGAAAACCAAGGGAATACTACGTGCTGTGGGCGCCTGGAGTAGGAACTGGCAAACCACTCCAGTATTCCTGCCAAGAAAACTCCATGGACGTGGGGTCACGAAGAGTCGGTCACGACTGTAACGACACAACCAACCCAAGCAACAAATAGAGATGAGCTGAAAAAACACACAAACCAGGTTGGTTTGTGGTTCACTTCATGGATACTGTTTTCTCAAAATGAAATAAAATGTCAGGCTGTTTTCTGTTTGATGCTTCATTTTAGCAAAACAGATGGCCCATCTCCTTCCTGCTGCCCCCATGGGCTCTTTGCCACTTTTTTCCTGCCACTTCCTCCTCTTCCTTTTCTTCCTCCGCTATCTTCAGATACATTGGCCTGGCTTCCCTTCTGGGAGTGGGGCTTGCATTCTCTGTATATGCACTGATGTATCAGTAAGGAGGCAGTGGCAGGTGCAGCAGGGTTGCACAACTGGAAAAGAGAACCCCCACCACCACCACCAGAACACAAATCAAAAACTGAATCAGTTTGTGGTTTGGTTTTCTGGCTGGTTCGGGTCCAACCATGAACCATCACGAACCATGATTTTCCAGGTTCCTGCTAATCTCTAATGAAAGCTCAAATGTAAAAACAGCCACGATAGGGCTGGAGGAATGGGCAGAAGCTTTTAGCACACTTTTCCTTGTGACAGCACATCCCATTGCACTGGCTGATCTCAAATCTGCCTGCACAACTGCTGTGCTGACTGTGATCAGATGGCTGGAGGACCAAAATGGGCCAGAGAAAGTGGGAGAAAAGCAGAGGAGCAGACAAGATTTGTCAGATTCATATACTGTACTCTTCTTTGCCCAGGCTTATAACTGCCAAAGTGGCAAAAACAGAAAACAAAGCAAAACAAGCGAACAAAAATCCTATCCCAGGGTCAGAATAGTTCTAGGAAACTTCATTAACATGATTCTGGGACCAGTTTGGATTCACAGCCTTAGCTGTGCTGTCAACTCAGCCAGCTCCCTGCCCTCTCAGCTGGTTAGGATTGCTACTCTAATGGGCTTTTGTACATGGGGTTGGGGGGCAGGGGATGGAGTGGGAAATTTCTGCACATTGGTATACTGAACATGGACGCTGGTTGAAAGGTTTGCATAAGATGGAATTTAGTCTGATGAGAGGTCATGTTGCCCTTTGTCTCTGGCAGAATAATATCTTGGCTGGCCTTATGCACCTCTGTGAAGGTACAGGTGCAGATGTCAGAAGCAAATGCAAGTTTGTACATGGGTACTAAGCACTGAAACATCTGAAGTTAGTGTCATAGAATGAACATTGGTAGAGGCTGTTTTTTCCCCTGTGGCCTACTTTACTTTCAAACAATTTTTAAAGTTTCTTCAGTGTTTTAAAGTGTGCCTGATAAAAGTCAAGATCACCTCTCATCAGCCTAAATGCCATCTTATGCAAACCAATCAACCAGCGATCATGTGCACATGCAAATCCAGTTGAATGTAATGGGACATACTTCCAAGCCAATATGGCTAGGATTGCCCTGTGAAAAACAACAATCTCAATGATTGGGGGAGTTAATTCATATGCAGCATTTTTTAATTCTAAGCAAATATGGAAAGTTAGTAGCTGCCTAGATGCCCTAAGCACATCCGATCTTGCCTGATTTCAGAAGCTAAGCAGGGTCGGCCCTGGTTAGAACTTGGATGGGAGACCTCTAAGGAATACCAGGTGCTGTAGGCGCCTGGAGTAGGAACTGGCAAACCACTCCAGTATTCCTGCCAAGAAAACTCCATGGATATGGAGTCACCTTCGAAGAGTCGGTCACGACTCTAACGACACAACACACACACATACATGGAAAGTTATGTTCTTGAAGCAAGGAAGAAAGATATCTGGATCATTTTTATCCTACAACAGAGGATGAAGCGGCTTACTTAAGAAATATAAACTCAAAGAGCCCTTCAAGAAAATATTTAATAGGCAACTGTAACATTCAAAGCATCCTCTCCTTTATCAGGGTCATAATAATATAAATTGCCTTCTTGAAAGAGTCACCAAAACCTGGAAGTGAGCAATCTAATTGCTTGTCAGAGCTAATGTAATAAAATTCCATTTAAGGAATTACTTCGCAGCAATGCATAAATGGAATACTATAATCGGAAAATGGGTGACTAATTGTTCCACTGAGTTTTATTAACGGAACCTGGTGTGCATAAAATTCATGTGAAATGTGTTCCTCCAGAGAAGGAAGGAGCTCGTGAATACGAGACTGTCCATGGACTTCAGGCCCTACCCCCACGACTTTAGGCATATCATTATTACTCATGTCTTGTTACAAATTGTTTTTCCACATGCAGTAGGAATTCTCAGCTGGTTTTCATATATTGTATTTCACTAATTAGTATATTTTGGATACTGTATTGGAATGCTTCAACAAAGAAGCTATTCAAAGCTGAATTGTTGCTTTATTCTACAAGTTACATGATATAGGAAGGCATGTTTTATTACAGTTTAATAAATGGATTTATTTTTACTTCTCATACAGATAGACTGCTATTATTTTGCTCTCATACTGGGAAATGTCAGTGCCTTATTTTTATGTCTTCAGGTTATATCAGCCAGAAACAAAATGTTTTCTTTTCTTTAGGTTCCAATAAAATGGATTCCCAATCTGTGCAGAGTACCTGCCCTCATGGGCTTCTACAGATATTTACTTAAGAGGAATCGCAGTATTATTTCTAGCTTTGTCTGGTGTTAACAGCAGTGCTTGATCCTGTTAAATGTAATTTCATTATATCCTGAAGAAATTAGGGCAGGTAGAGAAATATGAAATGATGCCACTCTTTGTTGAGCAATAAGTAGCTGGTAATGGAAATATTGTTTCTGCCAAACCATAGAACAGAATGGATTTTATTCCCAAAAAGAATGGTTCTTAACCTATGGTGTGCATCTTGCTAGCGAGACACGGTCTAGGCAGAAAATAGGGTTTTCAGAGCAGTTATTAACAGTGTGTACCCTCAGTCTATATCCTCCTGAAGTTTGAATAGGACATCTCCTACTAACCACAGACTGTCCATGTCAGAGCTATTGGCATTGTCGTATTAACTGTGTATGCTAAGTGTTTCTCCTAATCCCCTGTCCCCATGGTCCCTAAATCTAGTAGACACTATAGACCATGGCATCCTCCTGACTCATCTTTCTGAAATGGGAATCGAGGCTACTGCATTAAAGTGGCTTCCTGCAGGATAGAATGCAGAAAGTGGTGTTAGGTGATTCATGTTCACCACCACGGCCGCTGACCTGTGGAGTCCCCCAGGATTCTGTTCTGTCTCCTATTTTATTTAACATCTATATCAGGCCTGCCCAAAGTCCGACCTGGGGGCCAAATCCGGCCCGTCAGGCCATTCTGAGTGGCCCACGGCTGGCTGGCCCACCCCTCCCTCCCCCTGCTTCACCCCATTTTTTTAAAAAAATCATCTGCCAACGCTGGGTAGCTTGGCCGGCTGGGCGGACGGGCCGTCTGCCGCCACCGGCACTGCAGGGGAAAGTGTGGCGGTGGGCAGGCCAGCAGGCCTCTGCCACCACCAAGGAGCTTTGGGGTGGGCTGGCGGGCGAGCCGTCGCCAGACTCGCCACTGCTGGGGAGCTTGGGGGGGTGCAAGGTCGCACAGATCGCCTCTTCCAAGGGGCGACCTGTGGCCACGGCTCCCTGTGCTTCCTATGGTCCCCACCTTCCTTCCTTCCTCCCTCCCTCCTTCCCTTAGTCCCCACCTCCCTCCCTCCCTCCCTTCCTTGTTCCCCGCCTTCCTTCATTCCTCTCTTGGTTCCCACCTTCCTCCCTCCCTCCCTTGGTCCCCGCCTTCCTTCCTGCGGGTGGGGTTGCAAGGGGTCAGCGGGTGGGGCTTATGGGTCAGTGGGTGGGGCTTGCAGTGGGGTGGCAGGGTCGGGGAACAACCCGCCCCTGACACATTCTCAGCCACCAAATCTGGCCCTCATTACAAAAAGTTTGGGCACCCCTGATCTATATGAAATCACTGGCGAAGATTATCAGGTCTTTGGGGGTTAGATGCCACCAGTATGCCGATGATACCCAGCTCTTCCTCTCGTCACCTCCAGACTTTAAGGGAGCTACAATCTCAACTTTACATGAGTGTTTAGCTACAGTAAGGAACTGAATGAGGATGAATAAAATGAAGCTAAACCCAGGCAAGACAGAGGTGCTCCGGGTGAGTCGAAAGAGAGAACAAGGGATAGGGATGCAACCTGTACTGGATGGGGTCACCCTCCAACTGAAAAATCAAGTATGCAGCTTGGGGTGCTCTTGGACTCATCCTTAGGCTTGGATACCCTGGTCACAGCTGTGGCCAGGCACGCATTTGCACAATTAAGGCTAGTACGCAAGTTACCCTCCTTTCTTGTGAAACCAGCTCTGGCCACGGTGACACATGCCTTAGTGACGTCCCGGCTAGACTACTGTAATGCGCTCTAAGTGGGCCTACCGATGAAAAGTCTCAGGAAACTTCAATGGGTCCAAAAATGCAGCAGCCAGACTGCAGGCTGGGGCAGGGTACAGAGATCACATTACACCCCTATTGAAGCAGCTCCACTGGCTGCCAATCATTGGGCACAATTCAAGGTGCTGACCTTGACTTACAAAGCACTGTAGGACATGGGTCCTAGCAACCTCAAAGATTGACTCTCACAGTATGAACCGGCTCGGGTGTTAAGGTCATCAGGAGAGACCCTTCTCACCACCCTGCCACCCTCAGAGGTATGCCTCATGGGAACTCATGAAAGGGCCTTCTCAAGTGCTGTGTCCAGACTCTGAAAATTCCTCCCACTAGAGGCCAGGACTGCCTCATCACTGTTGTCCTTCCGGAAACAGGCAAAGACCTGAATGATAGTCTACCATGTGTATTTTATATGAATGTATAGGTTCACATAGACTTTGTGTTTATAACTACTTATAACTTTAGCTTTAATGCAATGTTGTCTATTAATGCTGTAAGATGTCCCTCAGTTCCTTGTTCTCAAATACTTGAACATGTCTCAATTGTACTGAACTGTATATTGTCCCTCATTACTGTAAGCCGCCTTTGATCCTTTTCTGCGGAGAAAGGCAGGGGTAAAAATACTCTAAAATAAATAATAAATATAGTAAGATGACATCTATGAACATGTAAATAACCTTCTTGGAAAAGGAGATTTTTGTTTGTTTCTATTCTGGTGGGACTCAGGTTCTTTGTCAGTGATTGGAGGGATATCAGACAACAAAGTCTGAAAACCACCACTAATGGCACAGCTAGTGGTTGCTACTGATACATATACTGTTTTGTACTTGTGCTATCTACAGTCCTTTAACTTCAGGATATGCAGACGTCAGGCTTACAGAATATAACTTTTCTTTTTCCTCTAGAGCCCACAGGTGTGCAGGCCAGTCCACCAATCGGAAGTGGGGAAGGTGGACATCATTTTGTAGACCAGGGTGCTTTTAAGCAGATGTTGTGCTCAGGACTTTGTTTTCAGCGCTAGAGCTAGAGCACAAAACTAGGAATGGGACATTTGTATTTCTAGCTTTGAACTACTGTATCATATTTATAAAGCAATCTGCAGATTTTGAGAAGCTCTCACCAAAACAAAAACACAAGCAAGCCAAGACAGAAAACATTCTTACTCTTCCTAGCAACTATGAAATGGTTGAGGGCACAGTTAGAATACAAGTACTGTAAAATGAAATCTTTGTATGATCTGAGAAAGATAAAGCTTAGGTTTCCCCAATGAGACCATGTGGTGCCGTGCTGTGAGATGAGCAAAGGGTTTTTTTTTCTGCCTCCATCATATACGTGTAATGTTGGCAGTGAAGCTTTCCCATGAGATGAAAGGGAAACTTTTGTGGTGAGATTTATTAATCATTGTACCAATGAGATAGCTCACACTGATTCACTACATCCCCAAGACTGCTTTTAGTTAACTTGAGCTCACATCATCTACAGATTCTGTGATCTTCCCAGTTGCTTTGGGGACTTTTTTCTGAAGCTTGTTTTTTCCCTTCCACTGCCCCAGAAATTATTTCACTGATCATGGAAAGCAGGTGATTATTGTTGAGTTGCTTGTTAGCTGTTGTAACAATAGCACAGAATACATTATATAAATACTGTACTGCAGATAAATAAAACATGCAACGAGTTAGTATGCTTTAAGACTAAATGGAAGAGTCTAGCCCTCATGGAAAGAACACCAGAATTTAAAAAACAACAACATATAACATTACTTGTTTAGCAGGAATGTAAATTCCTGCTTGTGAAACCACAGTATTCCCCCATTTCCTATGAGAGTTGGAGACTAGAGAGATATTCTGTCTTTCTCAACCAGAGCTCTTTCAAGTTCAAGAACGGCTGAAATTGATGAGAATGGGGAATTCGGAGAGTATTCCTTACATCTGTCACCACTGGTTGGTCAAGAAGCAGCACACAGATGGATGAACCTCACTTACAGACAAGAGCTGCTTGTGCTTCTGGGCCTTCCAACTTGGATGGGCCTTTGATCTTCCCTTCTGTGTTCATGTGGGCACAGCCTCTCTCTCTCTGTGTGTGTGTGTGTGTTGTGTCGTTACAGTCGTGGCCGACTCTTCATGACTCCATGTCCATGGAGTTTTCTTGGCAGGAATACTGGAATGGCTTGCCAGTTCCTACTCCAGGCCAGCCTACAGCATCTGGTATTCCCTGGTGGTCTCCCATCCAAGTACTAACCAGGGCTGACCCTGCTTAGCTTCCAAAATCAGGCGAGATCGGATGTAGAACAAGCTTAATGATAAGGCCAGGGTATTTTCTGCTGTCAGCCCTAACAGCAAGCTTGCCACCTCAGATAGACAACATAGACTCTGTCTTGCTTTGAATTGATCCACTGAAATATGTTAGGCACAATTAACTGTATCTTAGGGCGTTCATACACGACCCCTAATGGCTGCAAGCTCCGGAGATTAAAAATGTTTACCCACCAGCTCCGGAGTTAACAGGAAATTAAGTGCGACCCCACCCACTTTAGCGCGTCCCAGGGCAGCTTTCAGGTACCTGCTTTTTGGATGTGAAAAATATTTGATCCGGTGTAAGGATAGTGAGTGCGGGGCTCTCCTGGCTTCTGTTTGTTGTTTTTCTGCCCCCCACCCCTTTAAGAGATCTGAATGCTGCCGGGAACAGAACAGAGGTAAGCCGGCATTATTTTCTTTCTTTTTTCTCCCTCCCCTCACGCAGCCAGCAACCAGGAAGTGCGGAGGGGGGTGGGGACAGAGGAAGAGTGACGAACCCCTAAGATCTCTGGTCCGAATTTAAGTGGCCAGCGGATCTTAGGGGTCGTGCAAAAAGGCCCTCCTTGACTTCTATGAGATACTTCTAAGCAAGACTAAGTCCGAACTAAATCTAACACAGTAACAGTTAACAGTGAGGTTCAGGACAAATAATCGGAAATACTTCTTAATGCAAGCCATAGTTAAACAGTATGGGGATGCCTAGCAGCCTAGCTATATTTCAAAGATGTTAGAGAGATTCATGGAGGATAAATGCAAAACTAAGCTAGGTGATATCTTTATGGGTCAATAATAAAACAAAAAATGCAAGCTGAGCTTTCAATCGCAAGCCATCTTTTTCAAAGCATTGTATCAAAAGTACAGTCTTGGCAAAAGATACAGTTTGCCAGGCATTGAGATTCGTGGCCAGATTAAAAAGAAGCAATTTTACCTCGTGCTTGCTGTCAAGGCCTCTGGTGTTGATAGCGTGCCTCCTTTTTCTTGGTATGTGGGGAGGTCAGCTCTTTTCCTGGTCTCTTCATCAATCCGTAGAAGTAAAAAGGGGGGTTGAGCCATGAGACAAAAATAAATAAATAATCAAAAAATAAAAATAAACAAATGCACGACTAAGCTAGGTGATACCTTTATAGGTAACTAATAAAAACAAAAATAAAGGAAGTTGAACTTTCGATTGCAAGGCATGTTTATCAAAGTATTTTACCAAAAGTGCGTTCTTAGCAAAAGAGGCAGTTTGCCAGGCACTGAGATTTGTGGCCAGGTGATATCAGCCAGACACTCTTCTGATGGGGTAGGAAGATGTTAAAACTGCATCAGAGTCCAGGACTGGGTTTCAAACCCCCGACTACCTGTCATAATACCTCCAGGACTTTCTCCTTGTGGTCATCTTTTCCTTAGATGCAAGGTGGGCCAAATCAATAGACACTTCCTGCGGCTGCTGGGACACTGTATCTGAATCCCTGATCCTCCCTATCAGGGTGGTTTTGTAAGATACAGTAAATGAAGACCCCAAGCAGGTGACTGAGCAGACCAGTGGTCAGATGCCAAACCAAGGGGTGATCCACGTTGAGCCAAATGTGGCAACCAGTTGTGACTGGCCCTGATCTGAATCAGTGGGCTACTGCAAAACAGCATGTACTGTATTAAAACAACCAATATTAAAAGTAAAACCTGTCCTGCAGAGTTCATTCCCACTGCTCAGAATGGGGACCCTTTAAGCTCTGGCTTGTGTAAAGCATAGCACAGTGGCTGGGAAATCAAGATTTTGCACAATGTCACTCTCGATGCCTAATCACCCATTGAGTGCTATCCTCATTTCACTTCCTTGCTGCTAGGAAGCCTGGAAATAGCATAACCTCATATTCCTCTTATGTTTTGCCATCCTGGTCAAGCTGTACAGTTTGGTAGCAGTGCATAGGTGCAGGGCTGAAGCACTGTACCTTATGTCTTCACCTCAGTTCTTGTGTTTATTATTGCCGTTGCTCTGAATACGCCACATTTCAGACCAGGATTCTTGATATTTTGGTTAAAGTTTCCCTCAAAAAGACCTGATGGTACATCAGAATGTAAGAAGATACTAAATCTTGCCATGTAGTTGTAATAGAATACAACCACCCCCAGCTATGAAGTAAATATTTTACATGGTTGTTTCTGAGATGGAATAAACGTTACTTCAGGGTTTAATTTATTTTTCAAAGCATTGGCTGCATTCACTCTGCTTTTTTAAGGTTACATGAGTTATACAGTACAGTGGTACCTCAACTTTCAAATTTAATCCGTTCCGAATGCATGCTCTTAAATCGAACCACTCTTAAATCGGGGTACCTATCTAAAAAATTGAAAAAAAATAAGTTAAAAATCAAAAACATTAAAAAATTGTAAGTCGAGCAGACCATATCGAAAATTTATAAGGAGGCAGTTAAAATGCCAACAGTTTTCCGCTCTTAAGTTGAATTGCTCTTAAGTCGAGCTGCTCTTAAGTTGGGGTACCGCTGTATTTGCTACTTTAGTCAAGCTCAAACTGGTTATGAAATGTATCCATGAGAGGCTGGATAGTGGGCGGGCAGGGGTTACTTACTTACTAGCTAGATCTTCAGCCCAGTTGAAAGGAACCCTTGACCCAGTGGTTCTTAATCTTCCTAATGTTGTGACCCTTTAATAAATTCTTCATGTTGTGGTAACCCCTTGCCCTGCTTAGAAGAGGCCACAAGCCCCCTTTGGCAGGCAGGCCACTGCGGCAGGTGCCATAGAGAACTTCCCTCTACAGCCCCCTCAGCCGATCGCAGCCTCCAGTGCCATTGACTGACATCCACTCCAACCTATTAAGCTGTAACTCACTCTTCCCCCCTTCCTCCTGCCTCCAGACCCAAGCTGTTTGTGCCTTTTTTCTTCATGGCTCATAGTGATCCCTGTGAAATGGTCGTTCAACCCCCAAAGGGTTCCTGACCCCCAGGTTGGGAACCACTGTCTTAACCTATGACAGGCAGGTAGAACCTTCCTTTATGTCCAGACTGCAACAGAGCTAAGACCGGGCAAATGCGATTTGCCCCCCCCACGCCCGAAACTGACACGCGAGACACACATATGGGTCAAACAGGGCCAGATTTATTAGTACCAAACCAAACAGCTCGCAAAACAGCACGAGGGGAGGGGGCGCTTGTAGTGCGGGTATTTCCGGGTCCAGGGGGGCCTGGGCCCAGACCCCCCCCCGCAACCTGCTGACCAGCAAGTGGGGAACCACCAGTGGGAGCCATAGTGCTGCTGACGCCCACCCCAATTGCTGGATCTGCTTTCCTTCAGCCGGGCGCAGGGATGCCATCACCTGGCGTGTCCCCCCCCCCCCCGGCTGCGGTGAGCAGATAATTTCCCTTTACCCGAACACTGTAATCTCTCGAGCGGCAGCGCCCTGGGGTTGAAGGTTCCAGCTTCTGGTGACTCCCACTCCCCCACCATGTTGCTTCTCCCGCACTTCCCGCCCCCGGGAAAAAGCCCACTCTGGCTGAAGTGGGCCAGGTCCCCTTCCCCCTGTCAGAACGGGATAGGCGAAAAACCCCCGGGCCCATGTGCCAATCTGGGCCCGAGGTAAAAATTCCTATCTGGCCCTTCCGTGGCGACCAGCAAGCTCGTCCTGACAGCTAATGAAAGGGTGGGAGGGAGGGTGTTGGCGGCCGGAAAGCCAAGAGGCCGGGCCGTGGCGGAAGCGTGCTTTTAAAGCTGCCGCTCCCGCGCTGCCCCCTGGCCTCGCGAGGCTGGGACTTCCCGTCTCGCAACAGTTCGGCCGGGGGTGGGCAAAGCGGCCCCGCCTGCCTATTGCGGCGGCGGAGCGAAGACTTATGATTGGCCTTGGCCAGTTGATTCCCAACCTTGGTAACCCACAAGTTACTCCCAGAAACCCTGATCAGCACAGCTGATGGTGAAGGCTTCTGGGGTTGGCAGTCCAAGAACCTGTGGGTTACTCAGCATTGGGAACCACTGGCCAAAGTGAGCTAGTCCAGATTGCAGAGCTGGCTAGAAGAAACCAAGTAAGTAGGGAAGGCTTTAGAGAGGTCATTGGTGGCAGAAAAGGTGTCCAGTTATTGGAGAACTCAACCATTAGAGCAACAAGGGTTCAAACAATTAAATGCAAAAGGAAACGCTGCTAAAGATTTCCAAGCAAGGTGCTGCTGGAGAGTAACCTGCTATGGCAGTTGCCACAGAAAATGGCATAGGAAAGGCGTTAAGCGTGAGGTCTAGCCTTAAGGCAGGAGTGTCCAAGCGTCAGCCCTCCGGGTGTTTTGGACCACAACTCCCAGAATCCCAAGCCTGTATTGCCAATGACAAAGGACTTTGGGAGTTATGGTCCAAAACATCTGGAGGGCTGAAGTTTGAACACCACTGCCTTAAGGGATGAATCCTTTGGTAGTGAGTTAAGTGGAAGGGCAGCAGACAAATGGGTATGAGATTTAATGGACTACAGATGGAGTCCTAGTGTTATTTATTTATTTATTTATTTATTTACCACCTATCTAGCCAGAAGGGTAGCTGGCAACATTCAGCATTTTAAAATGGGTCTGAGAACATAATGTGACTGACCTTTGTTGAAGTAGGAAGGTAGCTGCCTGGTTGGCTCTGGAGAGTTGTGCCAGGCGATCTTCTCCTGTAGCACTGCTCTATCAGAGAAATTTGAAGCCCACAGCTTTTCAGAGACCACAGCCGAGGTGCACTCTTTAGCCACCCCCTCCCACAATGCCTTGTTCTGAGGAGGGATCTGCTCAAGAGCCAGAGCTGTGGGTGAGGGAAGCAAGGGGAGAGATGAGGTGTCCTAGAGCAGCACATCAAAGGGATGGGTCCATGGCACATGACTACCTGCCTGAGGGGAGTATGCTGTGGTGGCATCAACCCACACAGCATGCCTTGTCAAGGAAAGGGCTCTCAAAGCCAAGCCTGTATAGTATTGCGGTCTCTGAAATAAGTTTACTTGTAGGTTTTCTGTTCATCAGGGAAAAATCAATGCTTTACATATGGAATGCTCTTCAAAAACATAAATCAGTTATGCAGAAAGAGTTGTGTAGTGTGCAAAGTAAAAGAACTAAACAACAGTAAAGATTTTAATACCATGTTGGACATTTCTTCCTTCTTTACTTTCTTGCCTGCTGTCCATGTAACGAGCCTATCCAGACCAGGCTGGGATGAAAACAAGGTGAACGGTAAATTGGAATCCCCACAACAACTTTTCTCTGACTGAAGAAGCTACTTGGATCAGTACTGAAACATTTTGATCCCACAAAAAAGAAGTCCAGTTGCCATAACTCAACTCCCAGATAACCTCACCTAGATGACTGAGAATCTCCACAGACATTTCACCCTCTGTTTCATGTCTGCTAAAGGGGAGTAAAAGATGGATTGACTCAATAAAGAAAGACAGAGCCCTGTGTTTGCAAGAGCTGAGCAGGACTGTTGACAATAGGTCATGAATGTATACGATTGCCATACATCAGATGTGACTTGACAGCACAAAATAAGAGAACCTAAGCAGCTGGAGTTTTATAAAAGCAAAGAAACAGGAACAATCAGCTCCCATCAGTGAATATACTGGTCGCTGAGAAAGGGATTACATGGGGTATTTGGTTGGGAAAGGCTGGCTTATTCAGAGTTTAGGAATGTTATTTTTCTGGGCAACAATTCCCAGACGGCCCCCAAGCTAGCATGGGCAATGTTATCTAACTAACCCCGCTCCCTGTTTGTACGCTCTGGGTTTAATGGTTGAGAGGAAGTCATTCCAGGGATGGGCTATGACAGGGATGGGCAAAGGCCCCAAAGATGAAAGTAGGAATGTCAGCAGATGCTAGAACCCTGCATTTGTCTGCCTTTTCTATAAGTATTCAGAGCTGCTTGAGCACAAGCTCTGGTTCTCTTCAAGCCAGTGCTGCTAGCAATAGTGGCCATTAAGAAAGCTGATAAGCTGCTTGGATGTGGAGTGAAACGTCTGGATCTCACAAGAAAAGAGGTCCAATTGCCATTACTCAGTTCCTGGATATCCTCACCTGGATGGCTGAGAATCTCCACAGACAAGCGGATAAGTGTTTCTTTCCTGGACTCGAGGGCAGCTCTTCCAAGCTGGGAAAACCATCTCAGTCTACCTCCAAGGTGCCAAAAATTCTCTCAACAAGGATGGAAGGGAATAAGGAGTGAGGAGGTGAGCAGGAGTATTCAGTGGTGCACATGCTTAGTGCTTCTTGAACTCCTGTCACAGATTTGTGGAAATTGCCCCTGTGAAAGAGGCCCAGGGATGCTGAACAGACTGAGGTGTTTCCCGGGGGGGAACACAATAAGGTTGTCCTGTTTCATATCTATTTCTCCCTTAGCGCCCTGGTACTGGTTGTCAGTGGCACAGAGCAAGGGAGGTTTAAGTGTAAAAGCTGTGAGTCTGACAGTCATGCCAAGCCTGGCAGGAAGCCAATGCTGGCATCTGAGGCAGATGAGTTTGGGAGAAGGGACTGAAGAGCTAACATGAAACATTTCCTCACACACTGATGCTGCTTTTACTTGCCTCAAGGGGAACTGACATATTTTGCTACTTTTAAAAATACGGATGGCCGTTTAACGTTCCAGCCCCCAGCAGCCTAGACTAGAGTTTATCTCTTTGGGCCCAGATGTTGGGGACTGTAGCTTCCTGGATTCCTCCACAGTATGCCCCCCCCAAAAAAGGAACAATTTCTAAGATTAGGAGGGACCCTCTCTATCTAATCTCAAAGGCAAGAAGATTTGAAAACATGCCCACACTACCTAAAGCAGATCTGAGTGGTTTGTTATGCACCACTGTACCATTAGGCCTGTATATATGCATGTGATGTTATTTTTAAACAAGTACATTAGGAAGCATTAAAGATCTCATTAACGTGACAATCAGAACTCCCCCACTATTCAGAAGCATGTAAATGGTTGGGAGCTAGTTGTGAATGCCTAATGGAGCCTAGTAATTAGACAAGATTTCCACCGAGCAGCCCCTTGGCTTCTTTACATTGCCTTTATCCCCCGCCCCTGCTTACAGCAACAAAGCAAAACAAAACTGTGATGCCCAGCCTCTGCCTTCATTAACTGTCCGTAATGTGATATTTCAGATTGACTCCCTGTGTCCCTCCCTCAAAATGGCAGAGTTGTTAGTAACAAATACACACTTTACGTACTTAGGCATTTCACATCTATCCCATTCCGATCTAACACCCATTTACTATTAAATTCCTCCCAAAACAGACTTTCACTGTGCCTTTTTTTGGTCATTGCAGGACACACAACAGTGGGCTCAACTTACAGGAAGCCAGATTTCAGGTGAAGATCAGGAAAAACTTCCTAACTGTTAGAGAAGTACGGCAGTGCAACTCATACCCTCAAGAAGGGATGAGTGCTCCAACACTGGAGGGGAGAAATTTAGACAGCCACCTAGCAAATATATTATAATTTGCATTTCTACCCTGAGTAGGGAGTTAGACTTGGCGGTCCAACTTCATTATGCTATGATTCTGTGATTCTAACACAATGTAAGAATCTCTCTAGCTCTGGTGGACTTGTATGTCACAGATGGTATGTTGTTAGAAACCAGAATCCTTTAAGTGCCCAGAAGACCCTTGTATGTGTGCAATCATGCTTGTAAATAATGGCAGTTTTTACTACCCAGTGGCTAGCCAGAAAAAGGAAGCTAAGATGCAAATTGTAGGAAGTGTGAAACATTCCTGGCCCGACGAACATATTTTAGCATTGAAGGAATCCCGTCTTCTAATTACATGTTGTCTGCAACATATAGTTTGACCCTTGATGGGTGAGAATCTCTTAAGTCAATTTCCAAAACTGACCCTCTCGTACACTTGGCTGGCTTTCTGTCACTGTGACAATTTTCTGCTTTTCACTGTGCTTCTGGCTGTTTCCCATACTGAGCAGTCACATTATTACTGACAAATAAGTATTTGGTGAGGTTTAAGTCTCACTGGAGTGGTGGAAGGCTGATTACAATTCTGCTCATCTAGGGAATGGGCAAATGGCCATAGCAGTGGCCATGATCACTCCGAAATACCTTCTCCTCTGGAGTGGAGCCAAGCTAACCTCTTAGAAGTCGTGGAATTAGTAAGTGAAATTGGTAAAAGAATCAAAGCAAATGTTACATACCAAAAGCTAGAGTCCGTTGGAAGCCCTCAATTGTGGGAGCAGCAAAGTCAAAATTCCTCTCTCTCATTGTTGTGTCTGCACAGATACAACTGGAAGAGCTTTTCAACTGGTGAAGAGTATCTTAACATTTGGCACAGGACTGGTTCTAAACACTACTTAGGAGTTGATTGTGGAAAATTGGCATAGAATCATAGAATCACAGAGTTGGAAGAGACCTCAAGGGCCATCTAGTCTAACCCCCTGCCATGCAGGAACCCCCATCACAATATTTCCCACAGATGGCCATCCAGCCTCTGCTTAAAAACCTCCAAAGAAGGAGACTCAACCACCCTCCGCGGCAGCATATTCCACTGCCGAACAGTTCTAACTGTCATGAAGTTCTTCCTAATGTTCAGATGGAATCTCTTTTCCTGTAGTTTGAAACCACTGCCCCGAGTCCTAGTCTCTGAAGCCATGGAAAACAAACCTGTTCCCTCTTCAATATGACATCCTTTCAAATATTTAAACATAGCTATCATATCCCCTCTCAGTCTTCTTTTTGAAAGGCTAAACATTCCCAGTTCCCTAAGCCGTTCCTCATAAGACATTTCCTCCAGACCCTCAACCATCCTGGTCACCCTCCTCTGTACATGCATGTTGTCTGTGGACAAAATCATCCCAATCTGCTTTGACTTGGATGCTGTGATTGACACCGGTCTGGCTGATGTGACATTGGCCTTTGCTTGACCCGTGGTAGTGGATAGTTACTAATTTGTACTATCTGAGGATGTGGGCAGGATCCTGGAGGATCCACCTATGTTGCCTTTCCTGGCTTATAAAAGCAGACAAGTGGGAACTGACAGAATGGGCAAAGGAAGATGAGAATGTGTCTTTGCAGAAAGGCATTTTTCATACATGTCTAAAGGAAGTGGTAGTAAGACCATTGCTGGAAAAGGTCTCCTTGAAAACCACCATGAATAAATTGCTATCAATCCAACCCCAATATTCTATTTTAGGCAAGGTTTTGCAGCAGCAAGGAGCTTCTCAGCTCCACAGGTTCCTGGATTAGATTGCTTGTCTAGATACAGTGTGGGTCACAGGGGTGGATGACCTGTGTCAGGAACTAAATTAAAAATGGGTCCCTGTTAGATGTCTCAGTAGTTTTCAACACCATTGACAATTGTATCTGTTAAAAATAGAAATTGAGGTACATGAAATATGAAATTCAGTTTCTGGATTCTTCTATGCTCATGTGCGCCTGGGAAACTGATTCCCCCAGGCAAAAGTTAGAGTGGAAACAGAGAGTTCATACCTTCACCTGATCTCCTGCTATTGAATGCTTGAAATGGACTGAACTGGAGAGCAGATGCCTCCATGCTTAACTTTATCTGAGGACATATCAAAAGTGTCCCAATACGACACTAACCCCTGATCTATCACTCTGACTTGAAAGGAGTCACCTTGCTTTCTTTCCAGAGAGAGTTATGTCAATTTGGGCAGTGGGAATGTCATTAAGTTAGGAAGCTGCCTTTTGTCTTAATGGAACAGGGAAGGGACTTAGTATCTGTGAGCAACAGATGCTTCACGAACTCATTCACTTGTATAAAAGGGATTAGCTAGATTTGTTAGTTTAGCATACCCCTGAAGAGAACCATGCCTTACTCCCTTATTGCCTGAAGGGATTCAGCATGACTAGTGAGTAAACTCAGGGCCCATTTGCCAGTTTATGAATCTGTGTCAGAAAATACATTCTGTATTTCCAGAAGTACATTCCCATTCAGGAGTTGATAAAATAGGGTATATTAGCTTTTTAATTTTCCGGTGTGTTTTCTCCTTGAATGCTTAAAAGCCTGCTTACACTTTCCTCCTGTGTTTTGAAAGGCTGTATCCCTGCCACTGTTTAGAGTTTTTCCCTTTATACTTTTTGAATTACTCCTCTTTACCTATTTTTAATACATTACAAAACTCCTTCCAAGCAAGATGTTTCATTTAATGTGAGAGGATTGAAGGTACTAAGACCTGTCCTAGTTTCATCTAGCTGCTGCTGCTGCTGCTGCTGTGGTGGTGGTGGCGGCGGTTGCTGCTGCTGCTATTGTTGCTGCAGCTGTTGCTGTAATTGTTGTTGTTATACAGTGTTTATGTTTGGGAGTGCTGGCAGTTACCCTATGAGTTGGGCTCGCTTATTCTCAGTGCCTAGCCTGTTTTTTTTTTTTTTGTGTTAAATTCTACAGAGTACCTCTGGGTCTGGGCGACTACACAGGTGATAAAGGAGTGAGAAGATTCTAGTCACCTAGTGCAACTTCCACAGTCCCTACTCCCTACCATATCTGACTTTCCCTGGGGACTCCCACTGCAGGACAAGCAAGGGTAGCATGGCTGAAGGATTGTAAGAAGGGGCCATGATCAGGGAACTATAACAGTATCTTTCTGAGATATCTCTTTAGAATGGGATTAGGAAGCACTGTTTGAAAGTGGCTCTGGTTCTTTCAGAAGGGATGGATTCATGTTCTGCCCCCCCACACGCAATGCTCTTTAATGTGTGGAAGACTCTACTGGGAGAGACTGCTTGGAGTTTTATGGATTCAGCACCACTAATATGTATCAAATCTATTTCTACTTTGCCTCCAAATCCAAGGAAGCAGTTTTTGGTTCTAGTCCAGTTACTGATGACAGTCAAGGACTGAATGAGAGCAAACAAACTGAAGCCTTTGATCTGCCTGACCAGTTAAAAGGGAGATCGGGGAACAGAGGTGCAACCTGAGCCTGGATGACAAACCTTTGGTGGCAGCCAAGATTGCATTTGCACAGTTAAAGCTAGCAGGCACTTGTTGATGGACTAATCTGGTATGGTCACGTTGATACGTACCTTAGTGAAATTCTGTTTTGGAATATATTAATGAGCTGTAAATTGGAGCTGCCTTTGGAAGGTATAACAGCTTCACTTACCCTGTCTAACAGCTTCACTGACAACTGGTTTGTTTCGGGACACAGTTCAAAGTGTCTGTCCTCTATGAGTTGGGTCCAGACTATCAGAAGGACCAGATCTCCCCATAGGAGCCTAGTCAAGGTTTCAGATATTCAGAGGAGGCCTTTCTGTACCCCCACTATCATCACAGGCATGCCTGGTGAGGATGGGAGAAGAGAAGGGTGTTTGGGCAGCTGCTACTGATTGCATTGGCCTAAATTCAATTGTAAGGCCCAACTAGAGTAGCCCTACTAAATAAATTGCTGGATAATAATAAACACTTATGGAAATTCCCTTGGCTCGCCATTTGATTTATGTACGCTAGAGATTTATCATTTGATTTAAGGGATCTGTATAAAATAGCTCTTTGGATCTTTGGTTGATTGAGAGATTGACTGGCAGTGTGGGTATTCATTGATTCTAGACCTGTTCAGCAGATTCCACCTACACAAACAGTATAGGCAGAAAATAAGGAAGATATTTGGAAGTCATTTCTGGTAGCCAGAGTTTAGCAAGTTATTTTTTGAACTAGAACTCCATGCTACCACATGGCTAGGGAATTCTGGGATTTGTTTCCAAGTTTTAGAGCTGTCCGAATAGGTAGACCATCCAAAGAGCTACAGGATGCTTCAAATGACCTCACACAGCATTTTTTACCCAGTGTGTTGTCAGTCTGTGGAACTCCCTGCCACAGGATGTGGTGATGGCATCTGGCCTGGATGCCTTCAAAGGGGATTGGACAGATTCCTGGAGGAAAAGTCCATCACAGGTTACAAACCATGATGGAGATGTGTAATCTCCAGGCTTAAAACCAGGGGACTTCAAGGGCCAGATGAAAGGGAGTGGTATCAGGAGACAGATATCTAGTCTCGTGCGCTGCCAGATGCATTTGGTGGGGCCACTGTGAGATACAGGAAGCTGAAGTAGGTGGGCCTTTGGCCTGATTCAGCATGGCTCTTCTTATGTTCTTATGCTCCCCTAGGCAGATGGGGTTGATTTTTACTGGACTATTAAATGGTGGGGAGAAAAATGTGTAGTCCACATTTTTCTCTGTTATCACTTAATGAAGAAAAGACGAGGTAACACAATCCTATGTGTGTTTATTCAGAAGTAAATCTTGTCATCTTGAAAGAGCCTTACTTGCTGGTATGGAATGGATGTCTAGGACTGTGGCCTGTTCCCCATGAAACAACTGTGCCAATAAGCAACAGAGAAACCATATTGTGTGTAGAGGGGGGATGTGAATTCCCTCCCTTCCCCCACCACTTAAAACAACAACAACCAAGGACTGTGACATGTTTGGTCCTTGTGTTTCCTTAATGGTATTTCGTTTTTACACTAATAACCTTGCTTTCACATCTACAGTTACATGAAAAATGATCAAAAGCTCAGAGTGACTTAGCATGAAACAGCAAACCACTGCCACCCTCTGAGGCAGTGTCTATCAAGATAAAAACAAGAAACACTTTCTCCTCTCCTCTCCCTTCACCTCCATCCCTCAAAATATTTACATTTGGTGCCAGAGGTCCCCAAGCATTTTACATCAGCGATGTACATAATACTGTGGAAGTCCTTTTTTAAACCGTGCAGAGGATTTTGCTTAGCCTGCTTGGCTTGAAATATATAATACAGAGTTGACTATTACAGAAACTTCAAGTACAGGGTCAAGGATAGGAATCAGTTTTGTGAAGAAAGATATCACACATGCAATTTAATAATGAACACACAGGCAGAATATTCATATTACTGTAGTTAAAAACATGAGGAAAAGAAGGAGGAGCCTGTGCCATCCCAAAGGGTTGCAGTGAGATGGTGCAGGCATTTCTACAAACACCCCTAGGGCCGATGAGGGCCAGATGCAGGGGAGTGGTATCAGGAGACAGATATCTAGTCTCATGCGCTCCCAAACGCATCTGGTGGGGCCGCTGTGAGATACAGGAAGCTGGACTAGATGGGCCTTTGGCCTGATCCAGCAAGGCTCTTCTTATGTTCTTATGTTCCTTTCTTCTGAAGGTACACAGTTTTGTGCCAACCCAGGAAATCAGCATGGATATGAAGAATTATATGGCATGACTTTAAAAAAGCAAAACAAAACACCTCACACTATACAAAAAGGTGCCAAACCACATAATCTTACAATATAACTGTAAAATGTTAGATACGCCAGGCTCCCTCATTGGCATCCTTCAGGAAAGCCCTTAAAACCTGGCTGTTCAGGGATGCCTTTGCCGACTGCTAATGTGGTACCAAGTTGTTTTCCCCCTTCTCTTTTGTCATGGTTGTTAAGTTTTTGCCTCTTGCCCAGCACTATTTTACTATTTTATATTGTTTTATTGATGTCTGTTTTTAAGCCTATTGTGTGAACCGCCCAGAGTTCCTTTGGGAAATGGGAGCGGTATACAAATGCAAAAATAAATAAATAAATAAATAAATATAATATTTCCCCACTGCAAGACCTTCCCTTTCTCATTTCTTAAAAGCAATTCTCCAATTTAAAAACTGAAATAAACAAAGAACAAAACTTAAAAAAAATGGCAGCGAAGAATCAAGAGTTAGAAAGAGCTCTCACTTTACAATAGATGGCTTGCAACATTTAACTTAATTTGTTGTTGTTTAGTCATTGTCATGTTTGACTCTTTGTGAACCCATGGACCAGAGCATGCCAGGCCCTCCTGTCTTCCACTGCCTTGATTAATTTGATTAGTTCTCCTTTATGACATATATAATTTTAGGTTTCCTTGGAACAGCCCATTCATTCCATCCACCCCCTTCCTTTTGTTTAACAATCCTGTAGTGTAGATTGTTTGCTGAAGAGACAGTGACTGACCCAAGATTGCATGCTCACCTTCATGTCTGAGCAGGGATTTTGATGTGGGTCTCCACAAGTCATAGAATAGAATCATTGTAGGGTTGGAAGGGACCTTGGAGGTCTTCTAGTCCAACCCCCTGGCCAAGGAAGGAGACCTCATACCATCCAGGAGAGATGGCCATCCAATCTCTTATTGAAAACCTCCAGCGATGGGCCCCCCACAACACCAGGAGGCAAGCTTTCCCACTGTTTAATGGCTTTCACAGTCAGGAAATTTCTTCTTATTTCCAGGCCCTAGTATTGTCACACTGGCTAGACTTTCTTCAACCTGCCATTGTCCAGAAGTGGTGGAATGCCATTTCCATCTTCCCTAGACAGCACAACCATACTAGGTATGGGTGATGAGAGTTGTAGTAAAGACATGTTTCATAGGCATGAGGTGGAAGAAGGATTCTCTAAGTGTTTATACCAGCGTTTTTCAACCGCTGTTCCGCGGCACACTTCTGTGCCGTGGGACCTTGGCTGGTGTGCCGTGGAAAAATTCTTCCCACACCAGCAAGGCAGCGGTTGTGTAGTTCCTCCCTAGGTCCTGGGGAGGAGACCGGACTACCTTTCCCGGCGTGCTTTGCTTTGCGCGCCAAGGAAAGGCTGGCCGTGGGCGGGGAAGGAGAAAAAAAAGGAGGAGGAGGAGGAGGCTGACTAGAGAGCGAGAGAGAGCCGGGAGACCCACGAGGCCGAGCCAGGTAGGATCCCCCCACCCCAGGCACACAGCACCCCCAGCCACCCCCACCCAGCACCTGCGGCCGCGCGGGGAAAGAGTGGAGGGGAGCGGCCGCAGGCTGCCTTTTCCTCCCGCCGTTGTGCCCTCCTGCCTGCTGGCCACCTCCGGGGGTTCCTCTCACCTCGCCCGCGTGGAGGAGGAGGAGCTGCGGGGCAGCGATGCGGACCGGCTGCCTCCTCTTGCGGGGCCTGGAGGGTGGGCTGGGCGAGCAAGTAGCAGCAACTCCGCCTCCTCCTCTCCTCCCCTTTTGGGCCAATGAATCAGAGCGGCGGCAGCGGCGCGGGCTCCCGGTGTGTGCGTGTGTTTCTGTGTCTCTGCGCACCCGCGCGCGGCCAACCCTGTTCCTGTTTGCTCAACTTCTCCTCGTTGCGCCTCGGCCGCGCGGAGGGAAGCCCGCCTGCTGCTGCCCTCGGCGCTCCCTGCCTGCACAGCCGTCGTCGTGTGTGTGTGTGTGTGTGTGTGTGTGTGTGTGTGTGTGTGTGTGCGCGTGCGTGCGTGCGTGCGTGCGTGTGTGTGTGGCGGCGGCGGTGAAGCCCTCCACAAAACCACCCGCAGCAGCAGCACCGACGAACCGGCCCTTTCCTGTCCGCCCCCTCCCCCGTTCCCCGCACTCTCCTCGTCTGGTGGGAAGCGCCTGAGCGCCTCGGAACCGCCCCCGCCGCCGCCGAGGACGGAGGGTTCTGTTTTGCTTTGGGAAACAGCGGCGGGGGGGGGGAATTGGTGTGTTGGCGGCTGCAGTGCCGGGGGGAAGGGGGGGAGGAATTTTTTAAACATTTTCTAATGGTGGTGTGCCTCGTGATTTTTTTCATGAGCCAAGTGTGCCTTGGCCCAAAAAAGGTTGAAAAACACTGGTTTATACTACAGTGCCAGTGTGCTGGTAATTGTTGTTACCCTGCTTTGCCTTTTATTTGGAGAATTATAGGAACAATGAAAGCAGCTGTATACACAGTTAGCCTATTTGTCAGTGTAGCTCAGTGTTATCCATTCTTAATAGCAGTGCAGGCCCACATTTCAGACCAGTGCTTGTAGAATTCTGTCTTCATTCAACAAAACAAAAACCACACATATATAACTTTCCCAAAGGTCATGGGTCAGATTAAGTTTCCCAGCATCGCCTCCAAAATGTCACACGCTGAACGCAGGACCTTTCCCCCTACAAACAGGTGGTGCACTGATGAACTCCCATCTCTTCTCCACAAAACACCTCTTTCCAGGCAGTGGTGCTCACAGCAGCACACAGTGATGGAATTTTAAAACTCTTGAGTCAATAGGTAACACAGTAAGATGAATAAAAGAATAGTAACAGCAGCAGGAGATGACGTTATGGTCTACATGAAATGGACCTAAGGGCTTTTCAGGAAAATTCTGCCTTTGCTGCACCCTGAAAGGTAAACAGTGAGGTGTTATCGCTGTTGGTTTCCAATTTCTGTCTCAAGCTGCTTCTACTTACACTCAGATGGAGGTTGGGAGAGCACACCTAAGCTCCAGTAGTACATAGCAACTAGAGTAGATTTATGGGATATGTGGAGATGGAGTAAGTCAATACATTTCATTTATTCAGTGCTGCTACACTAGTCATGATTTATTGGTCAATTTTAGCCATAGAAATGATAGCAGAGTTTTGCTTTCGTGCGAACAGAGGTAGGCAGGCAGATTTCAGAGGCAGAGAGACAGTTCTTCTGGAAGGGTGTTTTAGAATATAGATACTATGTATTTGAAAATGCCATACCTCAGCAACCACCAGTAGGTTTTCCAACACCTGCCTCTAAAGTAGACATAGATCAATCACTACTATTCTGAGTCCTCCCTTCTTTAACTCTCTCCTCCTCACTCCAAGGGAAGACTCCGTGATGTCTTGGGGCCTTTTTACACGACCCCTAAGATCCGCTGGTCCCTTAAATTCGGACCAGAGATCTTGAGGGTTTGTCGCTCTTCCAGCGTTCCCACCCCCTCCGCACTTCCTTGTTCTGTCTGCGTGAGGGGAGGGAGAAAAAAGGGAGAAAAAAATGCACTCTTACCTCCGGAGTGCCGGTGGAAGTTACTCCGACCCCCCGTCACTTCCTGGTTCCTCTTAAAGGGGCGGGAGGCAAAAAACAACAAAAAGAAGTGAGGAGAGCCCGGCACTCTCCGCATCAAAATTTTTCACTCTCCCAGAGCAGGTATTTGAAAGGTGCGCTGGGTCGCACTTAGGTGGGCGGGGTCGCACTTAATTTTCTGTTAGCTCCAGAGCTGGTGGGGAAACATTTTTAAGCTCCGGAGCTGGGAGCCATTTGCAGCGGAGCTTAGGGGTCGTGTATAAACGCCCTTAGATCGGAGTTTCCCCAACCTGGTATGCTCAGTGCAGCAAATGCCCATTTTGGCTGGAAACCATGGGAGCTGTAGTCTAACACATCTCGAAGATACCAGCTTTGAGGAAATTTGTATTCAGTAGTTTCCAAATAGGTCCCTGTGGAAGATATATTGTGGTATTGGGTATAAAGTCTGTTACTGATACATCTAAAATGTTGGATTGGCTACAGTTTTTGCCTGATCCAATAATACAAAGTTTGGGATTTGGGGTGCAGACCAAAAGGTAGCCTCCTTTGCCAATTCCACACAGAAACCCAAGTAAACCCCTATGGTTAATGAGTTCTTGTGTGTAACCATTTTGCTACTTGAATGCAGTTGTAAATATGTATAAGAATACTCTGCCATATTTTCCACATCATGTTGCAAGCTGAGTCTCAGGTTAATGTGGAAAATATGGTAAGCCACCATCTACTTATATCCTAGTAGTTTTACATGGAAAACATGTGGCTATAGGAAAGGGTGTGTATCCTACATGCAGATCATTTATACAACATTATCTTGCTTGTCCATAACTCTCTGTGTATAAACACACATGGTGCACATGTACTGGGAGGCTGTGAGCAATTTTATGTACATGACAGTCTCTATGGCAAGATTTGTGCACCGCAACAGAGAGACTGTTATTTCTTAAGTATGTTCCAGTAATCGCTACAAACCAAGAGTTGGGTCAATATTTCATTTTGGTCAGGCTCTAATTCAAGCCACAGCTTCTGTCAACGCAAGCACCCAGTCAATTGAAATAGCTGAGAGAGAGAGAGGGAGAGGGAGGGAGGGAGGTAAGAAATGCATGCCCTATATTGGAATGCCGACAGTAATATATTTCGTAATTTGATGCTTCATAAGTGCAATCTTCTTGTTCTGTATGTGACAGCGCTAGCTGTCTAATTTATCTGCCTGTGCCTTCACACTGGTGTATAGACTGCATGTGAACGCATGGCTTGGCGGGGGTGAAGTGTGAAAAATAAAAATAACAAGAAAGGGGGGAAGCGGTGCTGGTACAGTTGGATGAAGGTGGAGGGAGAGCATTTGAATCAAGAAAAGAGAGGCTCTGATGCACAGAATACTATAATGCTCTTTCAGAAGCCTGTATTTTTCTTGTGTGCACAAACAAAAAAATGCTGGTGTAGCTAATCAACACAGTCAGCAGATCATCTCCCTCGGGAACAGCATGTTAAATACCAGCACAGCTAAGCACGGGGAGTCCCACTCAGTGGTCTGGTGGTTATTGATACCTTTGTGAATACATTTGTGTGAAAAGCTTAATCTGTGCCAGTTGGAAACCAATTTGAATGGTAAGCCTTCAGGCCTGCAGTGCGTGAAATAAACCATACAGGAGAAAAGCCCTTATTGGGCTCTGTGTACTTTTTTGTTTCTAGTCATTGGGGAGCAAGAATTCTGCCACGTGGACAGACCTTTAAAAAGTTGCATTTTTATACAAGTTCCAGAATCCCCTAGCCAACACTGTTTTGGCGGGGGGATTCTGGGAGTTATAACCTGGTTTACGATGAGTGTTTGTCCACCTAGAGACTACTTGTAGTGGTATGGGGCGGTATATAAGCAGAACACTTTGCTTTGCTTTGCTCTGCTTTCACGAAAGACATCTCAAGTGTTTGCTTCATACATCAAAACATGCAACTACAGTTGAAGGGTAAGCAGACATGTCATGAGATTGGGCAAGAGGCAACGTCTTGCTCTTTACTAATAACAAAAGATATCTAGTTGTCCCCCCCCCCCTTTAAAAAAGGATGGGCAGGCCTCCAGTAAGACGGGCTGCCCGCAGAGTTTGGAACAGGAGTAGAGAACCAACTGATGGTCTGGGAGATGTGGCTGAACGTCAATGTCCATCAGTCCAAGCCAGCGGGACCAATTGTCGGGAACTTCAATTCACCAACATCTGAATTAGCTGATTTAGGATAATGAAAGGGGATGAAACCTGTGAATAATAGGGGGCTTGGAGGGTAAGCCTTGCTTTAGTTCAAAGTGCTTGTTTAAATCTATCAAGACCTAAATGTCTTGGGTTGAAGTTATCTAAAAAGTGTTCTGCTTATATACCGCCCCATACTACTACAAGTAGTCTCTGGGCGGTTTACAATTTGAATTACAGAGTGCAGGCTACACATTGCCCCCCCAGCAAGCTGGGTACTCATTTTACCGACCTCGGAAGGATGGAAGGCTGAGTGAACCTTGAGCCTGCTACCGGGGATTGAACCCAGGTCGTGAGCACAGTTTTACTTGCAGTACAGGCATTTAACCACTGCGCCACGAGGCTCATCCTGCATCTCTCCTTATGATCCTGCCTGAGCATTAAGATAGTCAGGAGAGGCCTTCCTCATGGTACCACCACCTTCAGGGGTGCACTTGGTGGGGACACAAGAGAGGGCTTCCTCTATTGCTACTCCCAGACTCCTGGAACTCTGGATTTTTATTGGATATGACCAGAATATGGAAATGCTCCTTTTTGGATTTCATCTCCTAATATCCTCCATTCAGCATGGCCACAAACTGCTTTGGCTGGAGGAGGATAGGGGTGATAGACATGGAAAAAATCATTTCCAAGATCTGAGTATGGCAAAGGATTTAAAATTATATTTTCAGTGGAATGGCTCATCTTATTATCCTGTAGAAGAACTTGATATGGCCTTTGGCTTCACCTTAAAGATTTTCAGAGTTTGGCAGAATACCCACTTTCCCGCAAGCAGATGGTCTTGAATTCAATACTTTGCTATTTGTTACACTATAATGTGATTTGTTTAATGTTTATTTTATTCTTAGGTATTTAAAATTGTTTATTTATTTTGGATATTATTTACTTGGTTTGTAAACTACCCAGAGTAGCTATTATGTAGATGGGTGGTATAAAAGTTCAATCAATCCATTAATCTCTCAATCAATCAGTCAGTCAATCAATCAATGATGTGCACCATTTCCAGCTAAAGGACTTTAGCTAGTAGTTCTGCTACAGGTCTCCAGATGTTAGTGGGCTATGTCATAAACAGAGGAGAAGGGTTTTTTATCTACATTACTCTCCAGCCTGTCTCATAGTTAAGTTAGCTGAAATGTTGTACAGAGAATATTTGCACTTCTGATTTTTTTCAGTGCAAAAATCAAAACCACACACAGAAGCACAGCTATTAATGGAAAGAGCACACATGGAAATGCTCTTTATGGAAATTACTTTACATTAAGCAAAACTGTATACAGTATAAAAACACATATATCAGGATGCATTAAATTATTGCTGAAATCAACTAGAAACAGAAAAAGGGAGAGAGAAACCAGCATCAGAGATCCATCTTTCACCTTCTCTAGAACAAGACATTTCCTGTGAACTGTTTGATCAATCACTGTTTGCATCAAGGCAGCTGAAATCAGTCTCTAGGAGCAGGCTGCAAAGCATTTGTAACATATTGTAATTCAAATCAAGGCTTTAGCAAAAGCTCACACTTTTAATTTCCTTGGAAATTCGGAACATTATCAACTAAAAGCATTTCCTCCATGAACTGTGGGCTGTTCTGACAAAATCGCACAGCTTATATATTTCCCTGATGTTCACGTTGATGAGTTAGAGCTTTGTACGCCTAAACAAATACAGGAAAAGATTATATCTGCAGTGGTTTGCATCCGGCGTTAACTGCCCCATTTATTTTCCTTATCCTCCTGTGGCTTGCCATGTAGAAAAGAAAGATGCAATTGGGTGTTGCAGTAAGCATATGCAATAGATAACTGTAAAAAGAAGAGAGAGAGGAAAGCAGCTTTCAGAGAAGACAAATGAAAAGGACAAATGCAGGAAAGCTGGCGATGGCTTCAAAGGAATGAAGATCTTGAGGCACATTTTATGACTCTTCCTGGCTACCTTTATCTCCATCTGCTTCTCCAGTGTTAGTGCCATTGATTAATGATACTATTAAAGTGAGGAGAGGTGATTGAGAGTCATTGTGTTGTTTCGGGTATCCCCCAGGCATAGGAGTCACATAACCCTCCCGGCTTCCCCAGTTCCACACCCCCTTTGTCACCCTCACCCCAGCTGTTCTTTTGAACATCTGTAAGGAGACAAGACCAATGGGCTACCTACACTATCCTAAGGAAGTTTGTTTAGCGATAAGCATCAGTTGTTCAAAAGGAAGAATTCATCACTCAGGATTATAGCACTTGATGAAACAAAGATTCTTTAACTCTGCAATATTGACCCACATTGAATGCCCCAAACTCTGTGACCTACATATATTTAGTATGTTTTACTTGTGTAATTGGTTATTTTCATATGTCTGACAAAGTGGGCTTGTCCACCAAATCTTAGATTAGATTATAATCGTTAATGTTTAAATTGCCACATGTTTTTTTTCTCCTCTGTTTTGTTTCTTTGGATTTTGTCTGATACATTAAAGAGGGCCAGAATTCAAAATACCATTAAAAGGAGCAGGAAATGTTTTTAATAAGATTTCTTGTTTTGCCACAAATTTCGGTGATATGGAGTTTGGGGAGGCAAAAGTGTAATGAAGTGAGAGCACCCTAGACTTTCTGATTGGCAGGGACTATGACATCATCTGCCCCCTAAAGGGTTTCTAGCCCCCTTTGAACTTGGCTGTGGTTCCCATGATAGCTGGAAAAAGAGTATATTTTCACATGAACAATATATTTTTGCAAGCTATCCCTGCAGTAATGCAAAACAGTTAAGGGTGGTAATGGTCCTGAAGGAGCTATCAAGAACAGTTAGAATCACAAAAGACCTGCATCTTACTGATCCAGTGGACTGAATTTGTGGGTTCTGTTTCACGGGAGGGCTGGCTAAGGAGACTGCCAAAAAGGCTGGAAAACTGACCCTGGAAAATCTGTGGGGGGAAAATGCCAAGGAAAGTTGCCATTCTCATGACCAGGCATGTCCAAACTTCAGCCCTCCAGATGTTTTAGACCACAACTCCCACAGTCCTTTGTCATTGGCAGTACAGGTTTGAAGTTCTGGGAGTTGTGGTCCAAAACATCAGGAGGGCCAAAGTTTGGACTTGCCTGTCTTAGACCACCAGTAGAAAACGTGTGACCTTCCAGATCCTGATGGAACCCAACTCTCCTCACACCTAGCAAGCATAGCAAATGGCGAGGAGTGATAGGAGTTGCACTATCAGAAGATAGAAGGAACCACCTATTCCATACCTCTGCCTGGCCACAATACACAAGGTAATAGAAGAACTGGGTTTCTGAAAGCAAAGGATCAAGGAGTAACTTAAAGATGAATAAAGGTCCTGTCCATGGCTGGATAAAATATTGACCGAAAGTAACTAGCTGACAGTTTACCATTCTTTCATGTTATCTGAAACCTCCAGACAGAGGCATCTGCCATATATTAAAACTACCTAAAATTAGAAGGCACGTAGATATTGCACAGACTTGTAGATATTCAAAGACTTTTGTTTGCCTATCATTTGTCTTGTGGTGACAACCCATTTTTTTGCATGTTTAGAAGTTGAAATGGGTAAATAAAGCTCACAGTATGAGTGGAAAGGAAGAAAGAGAGCCCTTGGGAAAGCCTTGCAGTTTCTTGGCTCTCAGGATAAGTGAATGTGTAAACAAACGCAGCAAGTTTGATCTCTCCAGCAGAGAGTGAAGAGCAGAACTTTTGCTTCAGAGGTTTCGCAGATCACGGATGATTTAAGAAGGCTAGGGAAAAAAGTCTGCCACTGAGGTATCCAGCCACTCCGAGTTCACATGGACAGGGACTGATAGGGTGACCAACATTTGAGAGTTAACCAGCTCAGAAATCCTTGGCTACGTAAACAAGCATCTCATGATCTAAATTTGGGGAAGTTGGGGAAGCAGATTTGGGGTACTGTAGTTTTTATTTTTTAAAATGTCATTTCCACGTTATGGAGTTTTTCATCCCAGAAGGTACAAATCAGCTCACGACTTTGGTAACTCACCTTTCCTTTTTCTTACCCAGGATTCTTGAGTTCTGAGGGTTTTTTTTTTTTACCCCTGTTGCTTCGACGTGCAAGTTATGTTTTCAGGCTCTGCAGTGAGGTGTATGCAGGGCGGGAGGCAGGTGGGTGGGAGGAGAGGGGAGGGGAGGGGAGGTTTTCAAACAAGCTCTGGAACTGTGCAGGTTACAGTTACTTTCCAGTTCCTGACCTTGAAACAGCTGGCCTTGCAGTTTTCTAATCAGCCCCTTGCCAGCTTTGGTGGTGGAAGAAACATTTTCTGTATAGGGACACGGGACGTGGGAGCTTGTGTGAGGCAATGAGGCTTAAAGCCAAGGCTGTGTGATCTTCCTGCTCTCCAGTGTCTGAAGCAGCCACAAAAAGCCAGCGGCAGTCTGGGTGGAGAGCTGATAAGTCTTGGCAAGCACCGGTTTTGCATAATTATTCCCTCTTTGGTTTGCATAGATAATTTCTGACATGGTTGCACTTCTGAACTCTCCCTGCTGGCAGTGTTTGGAGTCTTGACCTGATAATCAAAATAGGAATTAATGGGGATTTTTCAAGTAGCGGGAGCCAGTCCATCTCTAAAGAGCTAATTCAGGGGAAGGCCCAGAGGGGAGGGTGCCATACAAATGCTGCCAATGCTGCCCTTAGAATTGCAGATAAAACTATCCCAATGCTCTTTAGCACAGGGGGGGGGGTTACAAAAAAAAAAAGGAGGCAGGCAGTAAAACCTCAGTGATTGGGAGTAGTCCTTTTTGATTTGTTCTGTTTTGTTTAAACATTCTATGTTTCAGCTACTCTCAGGCACAGAAAAGACAAATGTTTTGAGGGAAAGGGCCTGAAACAAAGGGTACATTTGTGCTCAAAGCCTGCATCTCGGCCAGCTGTGCTGGCTGGGTTATGTCGGCAGGCCTGTTGTTATGCGCTGCCAGGTCACTTGTGAGTTACAGTAGAGCCTTTTGAATGAATGCTCTTCAAAAATGTTTCATTAACAGCCCTTCCGCTCCTTCTTTTATAATTATATTAGAGGCTCCTCTTGTCCTGTTGTCTTCCACCCTTCATTGTAGTCTTTTCCAGTGACTTGTTTTCTAATGTTACCTCCAAAGTACTGTCACCTCAGTTTAGTAATGTGAGTTTCTAGTGAGAAATCATTCTGGAGGTGATCAGCAACTCACCTTTTTGCCTTTCTACTGGTCTGTGATGTCCACAGTGTTCCCTTCTAACAGCGTATTTCAAATAAATAATTGTTTTTCCACTCTACTTTCATCATTGTTCAGTTTCCACATGTGAGCTTCTTGGTATCATAGTGTGGGTGATCTTTTCCTTGGTCTCCAATGATGCATTCTTATTGTTAAGGATCTTTTCCGTTTCCTTCATAGTCTCATCTTTCAGTCTCCTGGACGCACTTTCCGTTCTGATTGATGCTTGAACAGGAAATGTTGAACAGTTCTGACTTCTTTATTCCAAACATTAAAGTTATGTAGTGGGTTAGCGGACTAAGGCTCCGAAAACTGTTGGCTGCAAAGTTGGCAGCTTGGCGGTTCGAATCCCGGGTGCCACGCAGCGGAGTGAGCTCCTGCTGATAACCCCAGCTCCTGCCAACCTAGAAGTTCGAAAGTATGTAAATGCAAGTAGATTAGAATCATAGAATCATAGAGTTGGAAGAGACCTCAAGGACCATCTAGTCCAACCCCCGACCATGCAGGAACCCCCATCACAGGATGTGCAGCCTATGCTTAAAAACTTCCAAAGAAGGAGACTCAACCACCCTCCGTGGCAGCATATTCCATTGCCGAACAGCTCTAACTGTCATGAAATTCTTCCTAATGCTTAAATTTAATCTCTTTTCCTGTAGTTTGAAACCATTTCCCCGTGTTCTAGTCTCTGAAGCCATGGAAAACAAACCAGTCCCTTCTTCAATGTGACATCCTTTCAAGTATTTAAACATAGCTATCACATCCCCTCTCAGTCTTCTTTTTGTAAGGCTAAACGTTCCCAGCTCCCTAAAACACTCCTCGTAAGACATTTCCTCCAGACCCTCAGTCATCCTGGTCGCCCTCCTCTGGACCCGTTCAAGATTGTCAACATCCTTTTTAAATTGAGGTGCACAGAACTGGACACAGTACTCCAGATGAGGTCTGACCAGAGCAGAATAGAGTGGTACTATCACTTCCCTTGATCTGGACACGATGCTTCTGTTGATGCAACCAAGAATCTTGGCTTTCTTGGCTGTATAAATAGATACTGCCGTAAAAAGCGGGAAGGTAAAACAGTGTTTCATTGCAGTCATGCCTGCCACATTGCCATGGACTTGCACAACACTGGCTCTTTGGCTTGAATACGGAGATGAGCACCGCCCCTAGAGTCAGACACGACTAGCACGCTTGTGCAGGGTGAACCTTTATCTTTCTATTCTTCTGTAGCCTTAATTTTTGCCCTCACAATGTTCTTGTATAATCCTGCTTTTGCACTTTCTTCTTTCAACTTCTTCACTAGTCTTTTAAACTCATTGACTCTTAGGGCCTTTTTACACGACCCCTAAGATCCGCTGGCCACTTAAATTCGGACCAGAGATCTTAGGGGTTCGTCGCTTTTCCTCTGTCCCCACCCCCCTCCGCACTTCCTGGTTGCTGGCTGCGTGAGGGAGGGAGAAAAAAGAAAGAAAAGAATGCCGCTCACCTCCGTTCTGGCATCCCGGCACTGCATTCAGATCTCTTAAAGGGGCAGGGTGCAAAAAAAGAACAAACAGAAGCCAGGAGAGCCCCGCACTCACTATCCTTACACCGGATCAAATATTTGTCACATCCAAAAAGCAGGTACCTGAAAGCTGCGCTGGGACGCGCTAAAGTGGGCGGTGTCGCACTTAATTTCCTGTTAACTCTGGAGCTGGTGGGTAAACATTTTTAATCTCCGGAGCTGGGAGCCATTTGCCCCGGAGTTTAGGGGTCGTGTATAAACGCCCTTACTCTAGTAGTGTGCTGTCGTCATTTAATCTTCCAATGGTGTTCACATCTTATTCATTTGACTCTCATCCAGATTTTTTGTGCAATGTATTGCAGAAAGACTTTTTAACCTTCCAGATAACTGATTCTTCTGCCATCTTTCCTCTTACATCACTCTTGTGCCTTGCTGCCCCTGGCTGTTCATCTATGTGCTCAAATATAGAAAAATATATTGTTCAATATTCATGCATGTGGAACTTTTTCTGCAAAAATACTATGGTGATCTGAAGAGGTACTCATCATATCACCAGCTTCCACTTTTGGAGATCTGTTGTAAATATTGGACAAGATATTCTCTCTCTCTCTCTCTCTCTCTCTCTCTCTCTCTCTCTCTCTCTCTCTCTCTCTCTCTCTCTCTCTGTGTGTGTGTGTGTGTGTGTGTGTGTGTGTGTGTGTGTGTGTGTGTGTGTGTGTGTGTGTGTGTGTGTGTTTGCTCAGGAGAGATCTACAAAAACATGTTATTTATTTATTTATTATATTTATACCCCACCCATCTGTCCTAAAAGGTCACTCCGGGCAGCTTATAACGTTCATAGAGCAACACAATATACATAGCAATCAGAAGTAAAATAATCACAACTAAAATAACAATATATAACAAAATAAAAATAAAAATGAGCAAAGGTGAAATCAACTGACAAAATATTACAAGTAATAATAAAGTTAATTTACAGTTAGGATGGTGGCAAGAAGTTGTTCAGTTGGTTAACAGATTAAAGTCCTAGTTAGTCAGGAAAAGTATGTTGAAAGAGCCATGTTTGTAATTGCTTCTTTAAAGAGTCCAGGGAGGGCACCAGACGGGTCTTGGGTGGTAGGTCATTCCAAAGTTTTGGGGCAACCATCAATGCACATGATCCAGTCCGTCCTTTCCGCATCTCCCTTGGAGTTACCTCCCTCTTATGTGCCTGGTTTGTGACCAATGTGTGTTACGGGCAGAATCTGGTGGCTGGAGGCATTCTGTCATTTCTTTGTGTTCATGGAAGGAGTCCTTTCAAGAGATGCCATTCCCCACTGAAACCTTGGCTCCTTTTTTCCAAAGGAAAGGGTGCTGTCTCCCATGAGCTGGTTTTCCAATGTTTGAGCCCAGTATAAGTTCCTGTGGTAAGGTTCCTATGAATTACTCATGCAGAGCTGAGAGCAGAGTTTGTCACAAACTGAGTTTATACAAAGCACAACCAAAAGCAATTTCATAAGTTATTTGTAAAGTCTGTTCCAAAGGAGAGAGTGACAATAAGGTGAGAAAGAAGTAAGAGGGAGACGGAGGGAGACAGAGAGGCCCAAGCTAGGCATTTGCTTAGTACAGTGGTACCTCGGATAACGACTTTAATTCGTTCTCCGAGGTTAGTCGTTATGCGAAACACGTCATTATCCGAAACGCTGTTTCCCATAGGAATGAATGGGAAACCTATTAATCCCTTCCAGAGCCTAGGAAAAAGGCACAGACACCTGGTTTTTTCGCTCAAAACTCATTATAAAGTGCACTTTAAAGGTACAGATGCAATGCAGCCCAGGATAACTCTTTTTTACTGATGCATGCTGGAAATTTGTTATCCGAGGCAGCCCATAGAGAAAATTCATTATCCGAGGCAGACCTATACCTAGAATTGTGATTTGTTATCCATGGCAGCCCATAGGGAAAATTTGTTATCACAGGCAGTCCTATACCCGGAAATTTGCAGTCGTTATCCAAAAAATTCGTTATCCGGGGCAGTCGTTATCCGAGGTACCACTGTATCTCAATAGAAGTAGGACTCCACTGAAAGATGTACACATAGACATAAAAGACATTTGTTTATATTAATATCTGTTTGGTTTACCTGTTGTGAATTAGCTTCCATCTTTTTTGTGAGAGGTCTCTGGGAGGTAATTTTCATTTGAAAGTCTGATCAAGGTATGAAGTTTGGAATGAATTTCATGAAATGCAATAATGGGAACTAGATCTTTCCTTCTGCTTCTGGGATCAATAGTACCGAGAGTTAAGGGCACGAGTTGAGAATCTCAGGCAGGAAGAACCATTGACAGCAGAAGTAGCAAGAAATCAATGGGAAAAGGTGGTGTGTGTGTCTGTGTGTCTGTGTCTGTGTCTGTGTGTGTGATTGAAGCAGTTACAGTCCTTGTACTGGATTTTTATGTAGGATCATCCTAAAATCGCTGCCTAATCTGTCCCCACCACAGATGACAGCACAGAAGTCATGTGTCCTTCAGTACAATGCTTTGCAGTGCTATAAAAACAAGTCCATATCTTTGCTCTACTGTAAAGCCATGCATTGAGGGATCCATGATTTCTGTGTCGTAGTCTGTACGATTAGGGCCAAATCTTAGGAGAACATGCCACCCAAGGATCCCTGTTACCACCACCACCACCACCATCATCAGAATGATACACTAGATTGCCTGTTATTGTGTGGCAAGCATGGACATTCCCTTGACCATTCCCTACACCCCACCATATTAGGATGAAGTTTTTTTGTTTTTGGACCCCCTCTTGCTGCTACAGTATATTTGCTCACTCTCTCACTCTTTCACACACATATACCCCTCCCTCATGCCCATGTATGCCCATTGACAACTGTCTCTTGAGATTATTGGACCTCTGCTTGAGCATCCTTCTTGGGTTACCATGATGTATACCCTAATCGGTTGATGCATCCCTGCTTTCTATGACTCACAGAGTCTTCAGTCTGCCTGTAAAGAATGCTTCTTTGAGCATTACTGCATACCCCAGAGGGCCTCAGCAAGCATTTGCTATTTGCTTCAGTCATCACACTTTTCTCATTAAGATCTTCAAGAGATTTTCCCCTCTCTTCTTTCTTTTATCCTTCTTTTATCTCATACTTACCCCCTCTCTTTTTTTAATGCCCTGGGCATGTTCTGCCCCTCTTCCTTCCATCTTTTCCACACTTGTGAAGTTAAGTCCCAGTTTCACTTGGGTAAGTAGCTCTGATTTTGTTTGTACAGAGCTGAAAATTGTTTAGAACTAGCTGAAAATTAAAGTACCATTGACAGAAGAAGGCATTTGTTGTGTGTGTTTTCTCCCTGCATTTTGTTGATTCTATGCCACTTTTGCTAGGTGACTGGGAAAGGAAAGGCGGTCCCTAACAATGAAGTGTTAATGTGTCAACCTTTTATGCAGTGTCTGTGAATATTCTCAGTCATCTAGGTGAGTTTATCTGGAAGTTTAAGTCATGGCAGTTGGACTTCTTTTTCTTGACAGATAGAAACGTTTTGGTATCGGATCCTTTGGGTGGACGAATATCTGCCTTCGTGTGTTTCTGGGTTTGAAATAAACAGGGATGTGGTGTTTGCCAAAAATCCCTTTTAAGCGTCTCAGACACTTCAGCCATGTAGGGAATAACCAGGTTCTTCCATCAGCTCTGGGTCTCAGGCTGATCCATTGTTCTTCTGGGTCAGCCCACTGCTTTGTTGAAGGCCCACTTTGGATATCCACAGGCCTCAAGTGCTGTCTTCAGGTGCCTGTCTTCCTTCTTCTTGGCTTCTGTGGAGATGGGGATGCTCTCTGCTGTGGTTTAGAGTCCTGATGACTCCTAATTTGTGTTGTAATGGATGGTGGGAGTCAAACAGTAAGTACTGATCTGTGTGGGTGGGTTTCCTGTAAACTTCTTCTAGGCCATGGTTGGGTCTGTTGATGACTGCACAATCCAGGAAAGCCAGCCTGTTGTCTCAGGTGTCTTCCCTAGTGAATGTAATATTAGGGTTTATTATTTATTTATTTATTTATAAACTTATATCCCTCCCATCTTCCCAACGGGAACTCTGGGCGGCTAACAATGTTAAAAACACATAAAGCAGGTAAAAAAGAAAGCCTCCGAGCAGTAAGCAGCGGAGGGCAAGATGGCAGCAAATGGAATAGGGGAGAGGAAGTAAGGAGGAGGGGAAGCTAACTAGTAAGGTCACCAAAAGCCTCTTTAAAGAGGAAGGTCTTCAGAGCTTTCTTAAAGGCAGGCAGGGACTCCAGCAGGCGCAGCTCACTGGGGAGGTGATTCCAGAGAGAAGGCCCCACCACAGAGAAGGCGCGGTTTCGCATGCGCGGTTTCCGCGCCTCTCTGGGTGTGGCCACTCTCAGTGAGCGCGCCTCCGACGATCTCGTGGGTCTGGATCCGGATGCCCTCTGGGAGATACGCTCTGCCAGATACTCTGGTCCCAAGCCGTGGAGGGCTTGGGTAACAATAATATAAATACAACAACATAATACAATAACAGAAAGCACTGCAAGAGTGCAAAAATACAAATCGCAAAGGAACTACACAAAAAGAAAAGGGCAGAAATTGGGCACATTCACTGCATTGATGTGGTCTCTAAAGGCCTGTACTTCCTGAGTCTTGATTTTCACCCAGGTATCATCTACATACCTGAACCAGTGGGATGGCGTTGTCCCTGGGAAGGTGTTGAGTACCTTCTTCTCCGCTTCTTCCATGTATAGGTTCACAACAATGGGTGACACTGGGGAAACCATGGCACAACCATGCTTCTGTCTGTAGAAGTCCCCTCTGTACATGAAATATGTGGTGTTCAGACACAGGTCCAGGAGCAGGCCTATCTGGTCTGGGTTGAGGCGGCTTCTGGAGGTGAGGGTGCTGTCTTCTCTTAGTCTTCTCTTTACAGTTGTTAGGACATCTGTGGTGGGAATGCTGGTAAAGAGAGATGTATCATCAAAGGATACCATGGTTTCATCTGTATCCAGTTTCAGCTCCCTGACTTTAGAAACAAACTCCTCTGAATTGTGCACGTAGTGGTCCGTGAGTCCAACCAGTGGGACTAGGATAGTCGCCAGGTATTTTGCAATGTTGTAAGTCACTAAATTTATACTACTGTTGATGCAGTGCTTTAAAATGACAGGATGGGGGGGCATAATTTATTAAACACATGATATAATACTTTTCCTTAAGTATTGCAGCCTGAGAAGTGGTGATGCCAGTTTGGAAACATTGTTTTGACTTCTGTCTAACTTTTACTAATTTATCAGATAAGTTCTTTCTGTTTTGTTTTGTTTTTGTAAACTTCCCCATGTTAAACATTTTTCTGTCCAAACTATCTAAAGATCTTGGAGAGACTGGAGTAGCCTTTAGGTTGCAAAATCCCGTAGTTCTTTTTCAAAACATAAAGAGTTACCTTTGGGGCTTTTACTCTTGGAAGCAACGTAACTGGCAGCTATCCTGGAATTCGTAATTGAAAAGTAACCCTTTTCCAGCTCTGAAGACTGTCGCAGGATTACAACCTCCAACTTCCTTCATGCTTTTGTTCTCACCTTCCAAATAAGGCAGCCCATGTTGTCATCTCAGCTGTTGCAGGGATTTCCATGGAATGACAATCCTCAAAAGCCTCCAACCTTTTGACAGCTGTTTCTCTCATAGGCATTTTTAATGCATCTTATTTTTTTTCCTAATTAAAATCAGTATAGCTTCCAAAGGGAACACATGGTTGCTATAATACATCTTGTGCACTTTTAATTATGGAAGCATTTCAGAAAGCAGCTGGTGATACATGTTCAGTGCAGTAGATTTGAAATCACTTGGGGCTTAGTATTATGGGTCCTTTTAAGGAGAAAGGTGGGGTAAAGGGGAAAGAAAGAAAGAAAGAAAGAAAGAAAGAAAGAAAGAAAGAAAGAAAGAAAGAAAGAAAGAAAGAAAGAAAGAAAGAAAGAAGACATGGCAATATGTAATCTTTAGAGCCTCAAGGATCACAACATACCCCCAAAATGTCTTTATACTTTTAAAAAAAATATTCAAAAAGCTCTCATGTGCCTTCAAGAGCATTGGGAGAGGGGTAATCTTTCCAGGTTTTGAGGGACCCCAACACCCTTGAGATCCTCCATAACCCCATTTTAATTTTTTTGGCCACTGGAGGGCAGAAGGGGGCATCTTCAGTTGTTTTTAAACATGTATTCTTGAATCCATTTCTCAGTGAAAAAACCCTAACAGAAATACTGTTTACTGATTATAACCTCTACAATACATTAAACATTTAATTCAAATTCAAATTAGAGGGTGTGACCCTTGGGCTGTCAGCAAAAATAAGAATGGTCTGCCTCACCGAGGTCACCTGCTTTTGTTGTGAAGCCATGACTATGGGCCTTTTTACACAACCCCTAAGATCCGCTGGCCCCTTAAATTCGGACCAGAGATCTTAGGGGTTTGTCACTCTTCTGAGTCTCCACCCCTCCCTACTTCCTGGCTGCTGGCTGCGTGAGGGGGGGAGGAAAAAAGGGACAAAAGAATAAAACCTTACCTCCCGGTGTTGGTGGACACTGCTGGGGGAGCCCCGGTTACTTCCTGGTTCCTCTTAAAGGGGCGGGAGGCAAAAAACAAAAACAAAAAGAAGCGAGGAGAGCCCGGCACATCCGCATCAAATATTTTTCACCTCCAGAGAGAAGGTACAAGAAAAGTGCGCTGGGTCGCACTAAAGTGGGCGGGGTCGCACTTAACTGTCTGCAAACTCCAGAGCTGGTGGGGAAACATTTTAAATCTCCGGAGCTTGCAGCCATTTGCGGCGGAGCTTAGGGGTCATGTATAAACGCCCTATGAAAAACTATAACTATTCTCTCTTTTAGAGAAAAATGGCACACATGGTAGGATGGAGGAGATGTTCAAACAACATATGAGGCATAAAAATGGTTAGCATTTCTCTATTTGCAATCCTCGGAGTTAGATTGCAAGTAATGTGTACACCTTGACCTCCTTTCTTTGTTGGGAGACAGGCGTTTTGATCTGTGCAGCTGCCGGCATGATTGAAATACTGTAGACGGATGTGATGAGCACTTGTTGAAAATCACTTTGCTGCCACTTTTCTTCTTTAAAAAAGGACCCAAGGCAGCTTACATCACTAAAAGACAGCATTGAAAGCTAACAATGGTGAGTATACAAATACTAAAAAGGATCAAAGAAATGTCATACAAAAAACATAAGCCTCACCCAAACCTCATTCAAAGCAGCAAGCTACAACAATCCATTCGAAAAAAACCCCAATCAGGCAGGCAGTTATTCAGGGAAAGCTTGCATGAAATGGAAAACAGACATGGCCACTCATAATTCCCTACATAGAGACTTCAGTATCCCAACTCCTCCATCCAGCATGGTGCTGGCCATCTAGACAGAGGGATCTGGGGAATGGTAGTCTGGGGGGGGGGGAGAGAGAGAGAGAAAGAAGGGAAGGAAGGAAGGAAGGAAGGAAGGAAGGAAGGAAGGAAGGAAGGAAGGAAGGAATTCTTCAAGCTATGCATGTAAGTATTTGCATCCTGAGGATGGTCAGCAATCTACTGCCAAGGTGCCAAGAGGGGTGAACATGACTGTTATTCCTTAAGTCTAAACAGAGTCCAGCTCTTTTTGTTGCTACTGAAAGTGTACTTTCTCAACTGCATTGTGCCCATAACCAACTATTTCTGAGTGAGCAGTTTTAGAATCCTGTGTTTTAAAAAGCCTACTGTATATATGGCGGCAGAGGTGGAAGCAAATGAGGGTTGTATGTTTGGGTCTCCGTCTTTTGGTTCACCAAGCTTTCTTTCCCCCCTGCTTCATCCAACAAGAAAGAAAAGAAAGGGAGAAGATGTCAGAGTACCTTCTTTTCAGCAGCCCACTTAGTGGGTAGTGTTACTAACCCTAGGTGCCATTACAGGCAAAGGCAGGCAAATAAATTTGGATTGACTTACTGGTGATATGGTGTTCACTAGTGAATTTAGTAAACATAGCACTGTGAAGTTGGATGGGCTCTCAAGGATCAATTAGTCCAGTGGCTCCCACTGGGGATTGTATAAGTTGAAGTCTAACACATCTGGAGAACCAGAGGTTGAAAACCACTGATACAGTCCAATGCACTGGTGATGAAGGAAATGCAAAAGTAAGGTATTCCAGAGGGGTGCTGTCCACCCTATTAGGGTGATTGTATTCTGTCAATGTTGACATAGCCAAGCCTCTGGAAGGGCATACAGTTGTATTCCTTTATTATGGACGTATTACTCTTTAATGCCCTTTAAATGCCCTTTACACATTTATGCCTGCCCACAGTTAAGGTGACTTGGGCTCTTCAGATGTTGTTGTTGTTCCATCATTAGACAGCATGCGATGAGGGTAATTGAAATTCCTATCCTTGTCCTCCCACACTACAGAGTATTATTGTGGATTCTTATAGAAGTAGTATACCTTAAATTAGTAATTGTGAGTTATCTACCAAAGGGTGTGTTGTGTGCGTGCTGTGGAATGAACTATTTTTGAGGATTACTTTACGCAGTACTGGTAGATTGGAATCTGCAAGAGAGAATGTCTTTGGAAATTCTGTATACACAAAACTGCATTTTTACAAGTAGGTTTAATTAATGTAAGCGGTGATAGTAGGGATTGCTCTGCATCCTCATGCTCATGATGATAACCAACACATTTTTCAATTCTCTACCACAAGCATTTGTGGAAAGAGTGGGGAAGATTGATCTTCCCAACACTGCAACTGAAGAGGATGAGAGAAGAGGATGATAATAGACAACACATTCATGCCAAGTGGAATTGACAATAAAGACAGCATTGTAGTCACTCAGACTGAAGCAAGCTACTGTGAGCTTGTAACCTCCAAAATGAGCTGAGACGATTTTGCTGCAATAATGACAGCAACAGCAGTTATATTGTGTGAAGAATACGGTAGTTTTCAAAAAGTTTCTTTTACTGTGGTTGTGGGTGCAGAGACAGATCATAAATGTTGTCTGCCTTTGTGGCTTGGTAGGGAACAAAAGGCTGGGAACCTAAACTCCTCCCTGCCCATTGTATTATCAATATTTCACCTGCCTATTTTATTATCAATATTCCACCTGTCTAGAACACATTCCCCTTTTTCAGTGATACCTCTGGAGAACATGTAACCTTCCAGATCTTGCTGGTCCCCCAACCATCCTATCGTGAAACACAACAGAAGCTGTAGTCTCAGTAAAGAGAGTATTTTTCCATGGCTCCTTTGCCAACTGGAAAGAGTTAACAAGCAGGGAACCACATGGCTCAGTCCCGGGCCCGGTGATTTCCAATTTTTTTTTAAATTAATGACTTGGATGAGGAAATGCAGGAAATGTTTATCACATTTGCAGAGAACACAAAATTGGATGGAATAATTAATACCTTGGAAGACAGGATCAAAATTCCAAACATCCTAGGCTTGGGCCCTGGGCTGAGAACAACAGGATAAAATTTAATGGGCAAAGGCATAATTCTGCTTTACGAAGGATGCTGACAAATTGGAACAAGTCCAGAGGAGGGCAGCAAGGATGATAAGGCAAATGGAAACCAAACCCGGTGAGAAAAAAATGGAAAGATCTGGGTTGCTTTAGCCTTGAGAAGAGAAGACTAAGGGAAGGTGTAATAGCAGTCTTTAAAGATTTGAAAAATTGTTATATGGAGGAGGGGCAGGATCTGTTCTCACTCTTTCCAAAATCCATAGCGTATATTAATGGGCTCATGGTATAAAAAGCTAGGTCTCAGCTACCAGGAAAAAAATTCTTAAATGTTAAAGCAGTATGACAATGGAACCAATCACCTAGAAGATGGTGAGCATTCCAGCAGGGGAGGCACTGAAGAGAAAGTTACATAGCCATCAGCTGGCCAAGGATTTTTGGCAAACACCAACATCCCATTTACTTAAAACCCACAAACACACTAAGGCAAAGACTCGTCCACCCAAAGGACCTGAGGAGGAGGAGCAATATATTATATGCAGTCCAATGGAGCGAGGAGTGTGCCAGCCTCTACAATGGAGAAGCCAAACATCCGCTAAACAGGAGGATGACCCAACTCAAGAGGGGCAACAGCTCAGGACCAGATTCAGCAGTACATCTCCAGTTGAAGGACAAAGGGCAGTCATTCAAAGATGAGGATGTACGCATATTAGACAGAGAACATAGGTGGTTTGAGAGAGGGGTCAGGGAAGCCATTCATGTGAGTATTAAAAAAACGTCTCTCCACAGAGGTGAGGGACTCAGACACAATCTGTATGCTACTTATCAAGCTGCCTTTTCATCAATCCCCAAACAAATCAGAAGCAATTCAAACCTCCACCAGCAAAGCCACAGCTAAATCAAGGTGAGCTATAAATTGGAGGCCTCGCCACTACCTTTTCTCAGACACGTTTCGATCTCTCAAGAAAAGAAGTCCAGTTTCCATGACTCAGCTTCCAAATAACCTCACCTGGATGACTGAGAATCTTCACAGACAGACATCTGTTAAACCTATGTTAACTTGGGTTATTGTATTAAGCAAGGAGTTAAACTTAACGACCATAGAGTTCCCTTCTAACTCCATTATTTCATTATCCTGACTGAATGAAAATTGGGAAAGCCACACAATCCTCCCTCCCCCACCCCCACCCCGGTCATATTTACTTTTCTGCTGGAATCTCAAGTTGCACATAATCCCACATTGGGAAAATAAAGATGGTTGAGAAATAAATCTATGCAAAATGAAATAAAATAAACCTATCAGGCCATGCTGGTTTGACATATTTTTAAAAAAGAACTGAAGTATTATTTTGCAATCATAAATGATCTTCCAAGGAGGACGAAGGAGCTGTGTTCTTGTTCTCAATTTTTTTTTAAAAAAAAAAGCCTTTGAGAGTGTGAATCACCGAATCAGATTTTTGCGGTGTGGGCTTGGGGATGATTAAATGCTCTGTCTGCAGGAAATTACCAGAAGGAGATTTCAGCATTTTTCTGAATTAGTCTCAGCTGGCACACAGCTTTCTGGTGTTTTACAAGGAAGCTCTCTTCTAAGGCAAAACTGCCTCTGATTTGCTGGCTGGGTATGGCCTTCTTTATTTTTGGTCAGGCAAACATAATTTCTTAACTCCCCCCCATTTCTTGGGCCACTTTCTGATGTCCCCCCAGCTATCTTTATCACATTGTTTCCTTATATAGCTGCCAGACTGAGCCCTGGATTGCAACATGAGCTGATTCTCTTGGCTGATAAGAAGAAAAAGCACTCACGCTGAGGTTCTTACTATTTAAACACCCCCACCTTGACTTTTGTGGAGGGTAAACCTTTTCCTTACTCAAGTAAACAAGAGCCATTTAAAGGGCTGCCATATTACCCGGTTAAAAACACAAGGGATCGGTTTGGAGTGTTTATGGTATTTGCATTAGGAGAGTGCTAGGCAGTAGAAGGAATAATGATGGTATTGTTGAAGACTCTCCTTGCTCCCAGTGGGTGTATTATTATTGAAATGAAAAGGCTTGTGTATTTAAATAGCTGGGGAAGGAAAAACATTGGGCTAAGTAGCATTCCAGTGCTACTCAATAAAATGGTGCTACCCTGCAAGCATTATCTTTCGTCACTCAGAGGTGATATAGGTCAGTACAAGCAAGCCAGCTTGCCAACTGCAATACAGTAGTACCTTGTAAGACGAATGCCCCTTAAGATGAAAAACTCAAAAGAGGAATGACATTTTCAGGAATAGGAAAAACTCGTAAGACAAATTTGGCCTATGGGATACCTTGCAAGACAAATTTATCGGTATTCAATGCATTCCTATGGGAAACTGCATTGATCCGCATTTCGTAGGATGATTTTTTTGTAAAACAAATTGACCCGTAGAACAAATTAAATTCATCTTATGAGGTACCACTGTACCAGGATCCCTGTACAGTCATTGGCCAATGCCAATGGGGCATGGAGTGCCTGACATTTTAGAGTGGAGCATCTTGTTACTTGGGATAGAGAGCTTCTCCTCTCTGCTTTGCGTAACCCTGGTACTGTCAGTATCAACATAGAAAATGCCCAGGGCATTTTTTAAAAATCATAATTAGAAGATCAGAAGACAAAGCAGACATAAAGAAGTGGGAACTGTCTGCCCTCCACAACCACACCCATTCTAGTTAGCAGAGTAAGCTCCATAAGCTTAGGGATTTTGGGAGCCAGCAACCCTATCTTATTAGACTGAGTTCTTTGAATTGGAGAAGCCTGGAGATACCGCTGTAGAGTTTTGAATTTATGGTTAAAATTCTCATTTTGATACACAGCAGATCTCTGAAGAGAAGAGCTTTGAGTTGTCAGAGAGTCCAACCCTTTCCTTATATCTGGCACTTACTGTCTCAGCAACTCACACTGAGATATTAACAGACAGATCAAAAACATTTCATTACTTGCAGCTGGGAACAGATAATAGTAAGCTAAAGAAGCCAAGACAAACGGACTTCAACAGACAAAACAGAGGGGATGGGGTGGGGATCGCTCTCAGCCGAGGCAGGGATCTCTTTGAATTCTGAGGTAATTGGTTGGTGGTGGTGGCTGGATTGACAGTCACCCCAACCCAGAAAGGTCCCTCTCATCAAAACAAACTACTGATAGCAGGTACAATTGTAAAAAACTCCACCAGATACTTGGGCTTATCTCCATATAGCAGTTACAGTAGGACCCCAGTATCCACTGGAGATTCCCATGGATAACGAAATCCGTATATAAGAGAGAACTCCCCCAACCCCCCAAACTGCTCTTTTGTGTCAGTAGCTTGTTTTACGGCTGCTGTTTTGCGACAGTATCTTGCTTTACAGTTGCTGTTTGTGAGAGTAGCTTGCTTTGTGGCTGCTGAATTATTTATTAATTTTTATTAATTAATTTTTTTCCTCTCCCAACCATGGATATCAGTGGTTCATGGATCAGCAGATATGGGGCTCCTACTGTACTATAAACAGAATAGAAGGGGGTTGAAGAAACACATTACCAAATGGTTATTAAAATGTTAGTCTCTGATGCTCAACTTTAAGCAATAGAATATTCCAGGGTGAACAACTAATGGTTAAATTCTTCCACATTTTTAACATTCAGCTTTGGAATCCCCTCAGCCTGACATCTTGTTTTCATGAGAAACCCACTAGCTAGCACTAACAAGAGCAGATTGATTGGTTTGGTTGCTGAATGGGTAAGTCAGCAACAGTTAAGTAAACTCCATTGATTCAGCCACTGTGCATAGGTGAGACTAGCAATGGGATTTAGGCCATTGTCTCGTATACAGTGGTACCTCGACTTATGAATTTACTCCATTCCGAATGCATGCTCTTAGGTCGAATTACTCTTAAGTCAGGGTACCTATCTAAAAAATTGAAAAAAATAAGTTAAAAATGAAAAAAAATTGTAAATCGAGCAGACCATATCTAAAATTTGTAAGGTGGCAGTTAAAATGCCAACAGTTTTCCGCTTTTAAGTCAAATTGCTCTTAAGTCGAGCTGCTCTTAAGTCAGGGTATCACTGTATCTTAAATCTCAGAGTGATTGCCTGATGGAAGGGGGTGGTTCCTTCAGGACTCTGTTTATTTATGCCTTTGAAGAAAACAACATCTAATCCCAAGGCTTCATGAAGAGAGATGTCTGCTTATCACAATCAGGGCTGCCACCAACCTGTTCCTTCCAGACTTCAAGCTTGATAACATACATTGAGCGTTGCAGAAGGAGGAGTGGGAACACACAGCAGGAGATAGTGGGCAAAGGTAGAGAACGCAGGCCAAGTAATAGAAAAAAGTGAATATTTATTCTCCCTGGTGCAATTGAGCCAGCACTAAATCCTGGAACGTTCTTATCAGCAGATATTATGTCACCCCCTCTTAGACTTCCCTCCTTTCTCTGCTTTGTTGCCGTCCAGTTTATCTGTGAATAGATTTACAGTAGGACCCCCGTATCCACTGATTCATTAACCACTGATTCAGTTTTCCCATTTTATAGATCAGGTGAACATATGAAGTGGGGAGCGGGAGGCTGCCAGGCACATGGAATTAAAATATACAGTTGGACCCCTGTATCCACTGATTCATTAACCACTGATTCAGTTATCCACAGTTCTCTCTCTTATCCACAGTTTTTGTTATCCATAAGAAGGCCTAGAACCAATCCCCAGTGGATACCAGGGACCTACTGTATTTTCTCAGGAAGAATATATTGTTGCAAACTGTCCTTGTGCTAATACTATGCATTTGAGATTATTTTAGTCTTGAATTGGTGATTTACAACTATTAAAGGGATAAAAGAAACACTTCTTATTTGTTGGTAAAGATTCTGCTACCTGCCTTTTTGGACTCTCCTTATGTTGGGTGGCCAGCTATGGGGACTATTGTGAGAAGCACCTGCGTGTCACAATTTACATACGCCACTGCAGATATACAAGCAAGCAAGCATTCACACATCTAACGAAGCAGGTGTACTCAATCAGACCCATCCCATTCACTTACCCTAACACTCAGCTGGGGAGTAGGAAAATGCAGTTTATTTAATTTATTTATTTATTTATTTCATTTTTATACTGCACCATTTTCCTTCAGGAACTCTAGGCGGTTTACAGGATAAAAAAAGATAAAAACACAACCAGTTAAAAACAACAATATAAAACAGGAAAGAGGGAGAATACCCTCAGCAAGAGGCAGCAGGGCATACTAGCAGACAAAAAAAACCCAGAAAAAAATAAATGAAATTAAAATTAAATTAAAATTAAATTAAAATTAAAATTAAAGGTCGCCATATGCCTCCTGAAAAAGCATGGTTTTCAAAGTTTTTTTGAAGGCGGGGGGTCCTACTGTGCAAGGTGCGGCTTACTTGGTAGGTGATTCCACAACGAGGGGCCCACCACAGAGAAGGCGCGGTTGCTCGTGAGCGACTTCCGCGCCTCCCTGGGTGTGGCCACCCTGAGTGAGCGTGCCTGCAACATTTGGGTGGGCCTAACCTCAGTTGACCTCTGGGAGATACGCTCTGACAGGTATTCAGGACCCAAGCTGTGGAGGGTTTTGAAAACCAAAACCAGGACCTTGAACCTTATCCGGAGAGCCATGGGCAATCAATGCAGGCGAGCCAGAACTGGGGTGATGTGATCGTATCTACGAGCATCCACCACCAGTCTGGCTGCCGCATTCTGTACCCGTTGGAGTCTCCGGACAAGGGTCAAGGGCAACCCCACGTAGAGTGTGTTGCAGTAATTGATCCTCGAGATCACGAGGGCCTGCACAACTATCCTCAGGGAGGTCTCATCGAGGTATGGACAGATCTGGGCAATCCTGTGGAGCTGGAAAAAAGCAGCCCTGGAGACAGCCATCACCTGGGCTTCCAGGGAGAGGGCCGAGTCCAGGACCATGCCCAGATTCCTGGCTGTGTCCATAGGATGGAGGGAAACTCCCCCCAGACTAGGGAGGGGGTCATTGTACCTAGACGAGGGCGCCCCGAAGAACACAACTGAGCCATGTCTAAAGGGTCTTCAGGACAAAGTCCTAAATGTGCTCTGTGCATTTCTTCCTGAGTTGAAATAATATCCCGCTGGCTTCCCAAATAAAAAACTGTTTTTTTCATTACCCATATTCGTCCAGTGCAATTCTTTGTTTTCAAACATTTTGCCATTGATGAAAGCATAGTTTTCTATATTTTCCAGACATGCATATCGCCATATATTTGGAAAATATACAACCCTGACAGGTTTTTGACTGGTGAGAAATGGGAAGATATGTACATACAATAAATTCTCACGGAAATATCATTATTGATTTAAAATATTTACCACATGCCACCTTTCTCCTAAGTGATACAAGGCAGCTTACAGCATTAAAAGAAACAAAGTTAAAAGCAAAATAATAAATTATTACAATATTTTAAAAAGCATCCAATAAATGTCATATCAAAAATAAAATCAATCTGAAATAAACAAGAATTTATTTTTAACCCCTTCCCATAGATGCTGGCTGATGATTTGCAGCTGGCCTTCTTCATGTAGTTTAACATGCTGGAAAGCACCTGCTAATCTTATTATTCAGGATTTGGGGAGAGACCGTGAATTTGAGGCCTCTCAGGATTGTTTGTCAAGGATACAAAAGTTGTGTGAGGCACCAGCATGCTTGTAGGGTAGCTGATCTGAGCAGAATTATGCAAAACCAGGGTCAGGGGTAACAAAGACCAGACATTTACTCCTGATGGTGTTTTGATTTACCAGATGGTGAGAGAGAAAGAGGCTATAGAAAGGAGACCCCCTCCCCTGAAGGTTTTTGTTTGTGACATTATATTTCTTAATTTCACAACAGATGATATTAATCAATTAGAAGGATTCACAGATGTTCTAGTAGAACAATATGTGCTGTCCTACAGTTCTCATTCTCTCTAGCCAACAATTCTTTCTGTGGCCTAGGAATGGATTATGATTGGCCCAGGTGTGGATTATGGGTTGTGTACTCCCAACAAATGTGGAGGACAGCAGGCTGGGAAAGGCATGTCAAGAAAAGATCAAATGAACATCTTAAACTAGCAGTAAGTAGCTCACCAGGCAGAGAACCGTAGTCCCCGAAGAGTGATGAGGTCCATTCTCACTCTGTAATGCCAGGATTAACCTGTAGCAACCATAGTCGTTCAGTTCAATAGAGGCTTGGGAAGCCAGGCACTTATAGTGAAGACTGGGCCCTAAATTTCATGTGCATTGAGAGTATTTTGAATATACATTTACCGGAAGGCAGGTAGGCAAGACAGAAGACTGGTACAGGACACAAATCTGTGTAAAGTGACGTACTAATATATGTATGCAGATGCAAAACTAAAAGATTATTTTTACAATTTAAACAGATATAGTAATATTTTTCATAGGCAAGGAAGATTATGATCAGATTCATATATACTGTATATGGAAGCAGGTGTGCTTAGTCAGACCCATCCCATTCACTTACCCTACAACTCAGCTGAGGAGTAGGAAATGGCTGCTTACCGCCATTTTGAGAAATATCCCTAGATGTTACTGCTTGTGTCAGATATATCAGTGTGGAGGATGATTTTATGGTGATTGGGAAAGATCCCATATAAAAGTCATATGAAATCAAGAGGATACGATGAGATCTGGCTTCTTTTTCCCATAAACCTTCCAGCCAATCCTCTTTCTTTAAATTTAAATAAAAGAGGTTTAAAAATCATCCTCCACACTGATATATCTGACAGCCCATCTCTTCCCAGATGGACCAATATATTTTACTGCTACATCGCCAATTCCTAGGTCCTACCTCTCTGCACACAGATTGCAATTTCCAGCCTGCTGTCTTGACTCCCAAGTCTGGTATTGGTATGTTCTGACAAGGGAGGACAAAACGTTTCATTTCCGAAACAGAAAATGGTGTTTTGTTCTGTTACTTGATAAAATGCTTGCTTGTGTTTTGTTTTGTTTCATAACGTTTCATAACCTGACGAAATGGTATGCTGTTTTTCATTTTGTGCCCATCTCTAGTTGGAACCTTTAGGGTTGGGATTGAGATCTGTTTTGTTCAGGGATGTTGCCAAGTCTTTGAGAAGTCCGAGTCTTTAGTACCAGGTCCCACCACCAAGTGTTGAACCACCTACCCTTTGAGGTAGTTTTCTCTAGCCACCACAGCATGCTGAAAACCACTGGGCCAAATACTTCATGCCAGTATTCTTCAGAATAAAATATGTGAGGAGGGAAGACGACCAAGCTAGTTTGGCATCCCATGCTTACTTTGCATATTGCAGGAGCTTGTGTGTGTGTGTGTGTGTGTGTGTGTGTGTGTGTGTGTGTGTGTGTGTGTGTGTGTGTGTGTGTGTGTGTGTGAGAGAGAGAGAGAGAGAGAGAGAGAGAGAGAGAGAGAGAAGAAGAAGAAGAAGAAGAAGAAGAAGAAGAAGAAGAAGAAGGACAGGCAGTTTAAATACCAGTTACTCATGGCAAGCTTTTCTTCGACTGTCTAGCAGTAGAGAGAGTGTTCTATACGGCAGTGGTCCCCAACCCCTGGGCCGCGGACCGGTGCCGGTCCGTGGACCGGTTGGCACCGGGCCGCCTGGGGAGGCCGGGGAGGCTCCTCCCCTTTTCCTCCGCCGCCCTCCTCCTCCTCCTCTTCTGTCCCGCGGGCAGCCGGAGGAGGAGTCGCCACCGCCGGGCACGGCGCACGGGCGGGGTGGGGGGAGCCCGGGGCTCCTGGGGGGGTGGGCCCCGCCTCCTCCTCCTGTCGGCAGCCGCCCGGGGTTCGGCCGCGACTCCGCGGCCGGTGGCGGGGCGCCCCGCCGCCGCCGTGGCCGTGTCGAGGATGGTCCCGGTGGCGCCCTCGGGCCGGAGAAATCGCCACCCCCACCGGCCTCCCTCCCTCCCCCTCCCGCTTTCCAGCCCCTCTTTCTTTAAATTTAAATAAAAGAGGTTTAAAAATCATCCCCACACTGATATATCTGCGCCCCCCATCTCTTCCCAGATGGACCAATATATTTTGGGCGGCTGCATCGCCAATTCCTAGGCCGCCGCTCTGCCACAGATTGGGCACCTCTGCCTGCCGTCTTGACTCCCAAGTCTGGTGGAGGAGGTTCTGACGGGGGACAAAACGCCCGCCAGAAAATGGTGCCCCGTTCTGTTACTTGATAAAATGCTTGCTTGTGTTTTGTTTTGTTTCCGCCGCCCCATAACCGGCAAGCGCTGGTATGCTGTTTTTCATTTTGCCGCCCATCTCTAGCCCGAACCTTTAGGTTGGGGCACTTCTTTTGTTCAGGGATCCGGCCGCCGTTTAGAGGAGGAGGCGGGGGTACCCCGCCCAGGAGCCCCGGGCTCCACCTACCCTTTGAGGTAGCGCACGCCTGCCACCCCAGCATGCAAAACCACTGGGCCAAATACCACCAGCTTCTTCAGAATTAAATATGTGAGGAGGGAAGAAGACTCCTAGTTTGGCCCCCTTACTTTGCACACCCCAAGCCCCCGTGTGTCCCCTCCCCGCCCCCACACCCTCCCCTGCCCCCCACACACCCCATCTCCCCCTCCCCACCCCCACCCCGGGCCAGGGAAAATAATAAAATAAATACCGGTCCCTGGAAACAAAAAGGTTGGGGAGCACTGCTATACGGGATACACTGCTTGGCTGGGAGTTAGGGACATAGGTTCACATCCCTACTTGGCTGTGGAAATATTTTGGGGCATGACAACAGTAAATCACTCCTTGAGTGCATGCCTTAAAACTCCTGTTGGGATTAACATAAATTGGAAGAGTCTTGAAGGCACATAAGAATAATAATAAGCCTTTATTGGTGACACTGTACTGTGTCTCTAAATTGTGCTTGTTTGTGTTTGTTGCAGCTTGAATCCATCATTTTGTGGCCTGGGTTACTCAATCAAGAATCAACTCCTAATTTATTTATTTGTACTCTGTTTAGCTAACTTGCAGATGTTTGCAGAATTCAGTTTGTGTTGCATGGCATCTAGATTGCCACCCACCAAATAATCATTTTTGAATTAGAGAACCTGTATGTAGCTATGGGTCTATAGCAGTCGTTCTCAACCTGTGGGTCCACAGATGATCCTGGACTGCAATTCCCAGTAATCCTGGCCAGCTCAACTAGTGATGAAGACTTCTGGGAGTTGCAGTCCAGGAACATCTGGGGACCCGTAGGTTGAGAACCACTGGTCTACAGATAACTCTTTCTCAGTGCTGCAGTCTGGGGCACATTATTATATGTGCGTTTTTCTACCCCAGGCCAGTACTACAAATATCTAACATGCAAAAAAGGTAGACTGCTCAATAAAGGTCATTACTCAATCATATCAAATCCTCATCAAGGAAAGTTCCACATTAGACATTTAATTGGTTCTATTAGTTAATGTTTTTTCATTATTCTTTAAGTAGGCATGGATAATTGAAGCCCCTGTCATCCAGCCAGGCAGCTGAAAAGCATACTCATTCAGAACGCTTGGAATCAACCCTGAGATATACCTTCTATCCTGTAATTCTTTGATTTCAATTTATTTATAGGCTATGAACAATAGTTGCAGAGTACGTTCTGTTTGTATGAGATAGACGTATTATGGACACCTGTTCAAGGATGCCTTTGGGAATAGTTGGTCTCAGTTGTAGAGAAAAAGCAGATGTTGAATGAATGTGCCGTAAGAAAATTTGCAAGAATATTTTTGGTGAAAATTGGACTAACAACACAAATTGAAAGGTTAAACCACTATAGTTGCTGCTGTCTTGGTTTCATGGACTGTTAAAAATCAGAAGCACTGGATGGTTTGTTTTTGTTTCTTAACCCATTAGCCACTCCTTCAGCATCTGTGTGTATTTTGCCTCACAAATGGAAACATGATTTATTTATTTTATTTTGAATATTTTTACCCCACCTTTCTCCTTGGAAAAGGACGCAATATACAGTCCACAACATTTACGACATATTCAGGTTAAGAGCAGGGAGTTTGAAGAGGCATCTTAGAACATTAAAAGGTAACATTAGAGCTACAAAGAGCACATATGTTTTGTTTAGAGAGATGTTGAAACAATTGCAGAAGCCTCAGCAACAGAAACACAGTTGTCCAGCTTTTGCAATGGATCCTCAGACTCTTACATGGTTAATGAACTAACTGGAGCCTTTTTGTGTCTATCGAGTTAGGCTCTTTCATGTCCCTACTCCCAGAATACCCCATTATGGATAGCCCCTTGGGATTCTGAAAGTTGTAGATGGGCAACTTTCCCGTCTCTGTCTCTTATCTCCCACATCAGTACAAACCTCCACATGCCTCTGGAAGAGAGCTGAAGATTGATTCAGTGACCTATCCTGAAAACAAGGAACAACAGTTCACTTTTCCGGACAATATCAATGTGGCATTTGGTTTTTTTTTTAAAAATATTTATGTTACTGACTCCCCCCTCCAAATATCTCAGAATATTTCAGTATCTCGGAATACTGAATATTTCAGAATATTTCAATATCTCAGAAGGTGCCACATTTTTTTGTCTTTCATTTTGTTTTGTTTTGTTTCTTTGATTTTTGCTAAGAATAAAAGTTAATCAGCCATGTCAAAATACTGTATAAATAGTATTCAAACGTATAAACATGTAGATTTTATGTTACAATAGCAGCAAGGGCCCTGCCGATGAAGACTTCTCAGTGTTTATATCAAGATACACTTTACTTCCCAGGAAACCTTATAGACTCTCTTTCCACATATACATCACAACGAAGATACTTTTGTGGGTACAAAATAGATATTGGTTAACTAGATAAAAGATTTGATGTTTCCATTGAAAACCTCCATCTGTTGGGACTATTGGCCAGTGACTACCCTTATTTGCCACTTGGACTGGTCAGTTCTGGACAGATATCCCTCTGCTTATCTGATACCTTCATATCCTGGCACAGGGCCTGTCTATGCATTGATGATTAGGAGAAATCCTATCTGCTCCATCCTTTTACTCAATCCCTCCCCCACCCCCATACTTGGAAGGTCTACATTAAACAACAACAACAACAACAATTTTGAGCAGCAGACTTCTATCCAAATGCCTTGATTAATTAGTCCTATGTTCTTCCAGCGTGTGTATGTGGGGGGGAGAGAACACCCATCTAGGCTCCTATTAATTTTAATGAAAATTGTATGGCTCATTCTTCACACACTGTACACTGCAAATCTCCCGCCAGACGTCAACGTCTGTTGTGTCATGTTTTGTCATTTCTTGGAAACTGACGCTGTGTAACACAATACTGAGTAGGCTTTGATTAGTATGCTTTTCTCTCCCCCTCCCAGTTATCTATAGCCTTCCTGTGGAAAATCAACAGTGACAGCCGCGTGCCGCTTGGGTTTCAGGGAAGCGGACCCTCGGCTGCTGGGTGGCAGAAATGCCCTTGTGTGTGTTAAGTCAAGATGAAAGCGACACAAACACTACCCTGAGCCCATAGTGGTAGCTTGTCACTCAGAATGATACAGAAACAATTATTACACAAGATGTGTCGATATGCAGTCTTAATACTTTTACCAACATGAATGTGTTGAATAATTCAGAGCAGTCCAGTCTGGTCCATTAAGGCAAATGGTGTACAGGGCCTTCAGGCTGAGGCCCAGCCAGCCTACGCTCTCTCTCTCTCTCTCTCTGTCTCTCTCTCTGTGTGTGTGTGTGTGTGTGTGAAAGAGATAGAAAGAGAGAGAAGGAGGGAAGAAGGGAGAGGGAGATAAGATGAGGAGGACAGAAATGATATAAGGTGTGTTTTTATGCTCCTCAGATGGGCTGTAGAATAAATAGTGGGATAAAGTAGAACTGGAAGTTGAGTCATGGCAACTAGACTTCTTTTCTTGAGAGATTGAAACATTTCACTACTCATCCAAACAGCTTCATCAGACTGAGGAAAACTAGTTGTAAGTCCTCAATTTTATAGTTCACTTTGACCTCATGTCACCCTGGTCTGAAACAGGCTCGCTCGTTAGGTGGACAATGGTCTCAGTAGTCTCATTAGTTGGACAATGGCCTAAGGTGCATAAAAGGCCCACCTTTGCAACACCCATAAAGTTTGAGTCATTAGCCATGGCCTTCCTGGTAGAGGTGTGAAGTACTTTTGATTTGTCTGGGGATTGTTGAGTAGGACATTGAATCATCATAGCAGAGCTGGGAGAGACCTTATAGATCGAGTATGATAAAATCAAAATATTAGTATTCTCTAATAGATTTAAAAAAACATACTTGGCAAGTTGACGGACACCGTAAAGAAGAAGTCAAGTCCTTCAAATATTTAGGCCTATTTTTTTCCTCAACTGTTTCATGGAAAACTCACAATGAACACACCAAATCAATAGCTCCTAACATAGCTAACTTTCTGCTAAGGTTCTACTGGAGCAAAGGTGGCAGATATCCCTCTTGCCCTTAACTGGTTTTTGAGGTGAAAGTCATTTCTCATATTTGCTATGATGCTGAACCAGAAAATGTATTTCGAAACACCTCAGAACAAATATCTATGCACCATTCTAGGTGCACCTAATGGAACAGAGACTTCCATTGTCTGGTTGAAAGCTGGCTCTCAATCTGTGAAGGCCACTGTAGAGATACACACCATTACATATTGGCTGAAATTGAAAAAGGGGATAGGCTCTGTCTTAGTGTTAACTGCTTTTAGAGAGATGCTGAATTTTAACCACAGAACAATTTTAACTTGGAAACAGGAAATCAATCAAATTATAAATGCTTATGGTGTCTCCTGGGATCTACTGAACGCTCCAAATTTTAATGAGACAGCACACTATTTAAAGGCCCACATCCTAAAACAAGATCTAAGAGCAGACCACATTTCTATCTGCTCATCTAATATGCTCCATGGTATGCCAAACTACCACTCCAAAGCTCATACCCACAGTACCTAAGTAAAGTGATAAACCTCAAATGGAGAAACACTCTTACCACCCTAAGATGCCAATCTATAGTTACAGCAGTGGTTGAGGGACCTTACCAATGGATTCCTTTGGAATAGAGAACCTGCCCATGTGGTACAAATGAAGTAGAAGACCTAACTCCCTACCTAATTTCACGCCTCTTGGATAATGACTTGAGGGCAACCTTGTTCAGTGAGCTAGGCCTTGTACCTAATAGATCTGGTGCCTATCTGATAAACTTTTACTGGGTTGTAGAGTATCATGTATCCCAGAAAAAGTAGGCTATTTTGCCTTTAGAGTATCACTTTTAAGAAGGAAATTTTGAATTGATAAGGATTCTTTGGTTCAAGTCAACCGAGTTTTATCTTTTTGCATTAGTCCTGGCCTGTCTACTGATGTGTAATGTCTTTGTTTTAACTATTTGAATGTGCTTGTAATGGCTAAGGCCACACAAATAAATAAATCTGTGTCTCTGCTTACATCTGTTTGTACCAGAAAGAGGCAGTGGCCCTGGGGTGACCGAATGGACCATCCTGCTTGACATTACTGTAGGTTGGCTTTTTTAAAAAAGGGCTACATGAAAAATGCATCATGAAGAGAAAATCAAAACAGCAAGGAAAGACTTTGCAATGTGCTGGATTTTTTTTTGAGCCTCTTTGCAGGGAGTTTCTTTTTTAATCTGGTTGGATGGAAGTGTTAGGGTTTTTGAAAAATTAATTATGTATTGTATTATTTGATTTTACCATTGTGTAGCAGCCTAGGATGCAATGCAGAATAATTTCTGTCATAGCAACCAGAAGTTTTAAAAGTCCTCTCTCTTCTCCTGTATTCCACTACCATCCATCCTGCAGCCAGCAGAGACCACACTCATGATATACAGAATGAAAAGGTCTCATGTTTTCCAGGAGCTGCATTCTTTTTATAGGGACTGCATGTTAGATGTTGCTGTACACGTCACTGCATTGGTCAAATCTATTGCTATATCTTTTTTTATGCATTAACTTTAGAGAGAGAGACCCATTTTTTTGGAGCGGACAGATTGATGGGCTAGGAATCAGAAGGCCTGGGTTTGAATCCCTGTTCAGTCATGGAAACTCACAGGATTTGTGCAATTGGTGAATACCAATCCATCTCAGATCTATGATTTACAAGACAGTTGTCCACCCTGGTGCACTGTATGGCACAGAGTGCTGGGAAGCAATAATAGATGTAGAGAGCTATCTCCATGCCATAGAAAGGTGTATGCTCCTTTGGATATTGGGATCTTTGTACTCAACCATGTCATAAATTATACTATCCAACAAGAACTAGTTGTGGTATATGTGCTATAAATAAAAGAGAAAATGAGAATAAGCCAGCTTTATTGGTACGGACATGTCCGCAAAGTAGTACCTTCTACCATTGCCAAAACTGTTTTCTACCTGAATACCAGTGGCAGGTGGTCATGTGCGCAACCAAAGTAGAGATGACAGGACACTGTCAATAAGAACATTGTCAGCCTGCACCCTGAAAACATGGTTGATCAGGCAAAGTGGTTTTTCAGGATCCAAATAACAGACCCCACACTTTAGGAAGAAGATCCATATACTGTATACTCAAATATAAATCGACCCAAGTGTAAGTTGAGGCGCCTAATTTATCCCCCAGAACTGGGGTTTTTTACTGACTCAAGTATAAGCCGGTATCCCTCTGGCACCCTCCTCAAGCTGGCCAAGCTTTAGGGAGCGGGCAGGACAGGCCCTCCGCCGCCCTACCCAACCCAGCCAAGCACTCCCCCAGCCAGCCGGGCACCACCTCCCCCATTCCCCTGGCTCCCACCTATCTTACTTTGCTGCAGTGGGACACCCTGGTGGCAGGCAAAGCGGGGTGAAACCATGTGACACCAGTGCTGCCTCCCCCCTTCCCCCTAGCTCCCACCTTTATTGCTTCGCCACTGCTGCGAAACTCAGCTTATACTCAAGTATATACGGTAGTTTACAAACTCAGCAGCGTCAATGCTGTTTATTCATTTATTTTATCTTAGCATCCTCAACCCACATAGCTGTTTTCCAAAATAAAGCCCTAAAAGATTTACACTCTAAAATTCAGCCAAAGAAGTTAATGATCCAAAATTTGATACAGGGAAGGCAAAAGGAGACAAGGCAATCAAGAACTGACTGGTTAATGGTACGTGTTTATTCCAGTGACTCGTAGTACTGCTTCTCTGCAGCACAGAATGCCAGCTGTCATCTTCATTTCAACCACACGTACACCCAACATTTCCATCCCTTATGATCATCAGCTGTTTTCTATTTCCTATACGGAAACAAAACAAGGCAAGGCAAAACAAAACAAAATGCATTTTGTGTATTATTGCTTTGAAGAACTGCCCAGCCCAGTCAGTAGAAATGCATGTTGAATCACAAGGAAGACATCTCAACTCAACTTTGGAAGGACAATTCCTCTAGTCACAGATTTTCCTATACTTTGAACAGATGATTCAAAGCAGTGGTGGTAGTGGTGGTAGATGGACTGCAGAATAGTTAACAGTTGTGTTTGTTTTGTCCCTTGAAGAAAATAATGAGACCCCTCTCAATACTCCAGTCAATGTTGGAGTATGTGTATGGATGTTTTTTTCTTAAATGGTAGATTTTATGTCTTGGATTTTTATACTGGGGTGTGTGATGAGCTGACTGTATGGCACTTTTAATCTCGTATTTATACAATGACAATCAATTCCAATTCCAATTCCAATTCCATTTCCAATTCCAATCGGGAGAAGAAGAGCTCAAGGGTGAAGGGGAATACCTGTGTAATTTTAAAACAAGAATTGGGTACTCAAGTACATGCACTGCTTCACTGTCTTCCTTTGTGTGGTGGGAACTCCCGGGAGACATGCTGGATGGCTGAGCATTGAATCCATATGTGCTCATTGTAATATATGCTGTATTGACAAATATATACAGAGTATAATGTAAGTCTATGAAGATTCTCAGTTATCCAGGCGATGTTATCTGGGCTTCTTTTCTTGTCAGATCAAAGTGAACTATAAATTGGAGGCCTCGCCAATAACTTGCCTTAGAATGATGAAGCTGCTTTGATGAGTAGTGAAACATTTATATTTCAGAAGAAAAGAAGTCCAGTGGCCATGACTCAACTTCCAGATATGAATGATGTAAACAAAATACAGTACTGTTTATCTGCAACCAGTTCCCAGAAAGCAACCTCTGTTTCTCCTCCATGTAGTCGACACCCAAGATTTCTGCCTGGAGCACCTATTCTGTACAGAATTGAACTAAAGCAGCTCTGCCTGCCTGCCTCCCCCCCCCTCTCTCTTACTCTTTCAGGCTCAATGCCTTCTTATGAACAGGCTGCCTTCCGCAGTCGTATTAAAAATCACTAACATTCTTTTGTCAGGGCCACCTGACCATGTGGTCACAATGACCAAATAAAAGGAAAGCAAGGCTGAGGAAAGTGGGGAAATAGTACATTTTCCTTTATGTACTATGCATGAAACGCAAACTGCTATTCAAGAGACCCTGGGCTTAATTGTTTGGTTTTCCTCCTCACAGCACTCAAACTAGTGGCATTACGGTGGGTGTTAAGAGAGATGATTACAGCACTGTTTTTATGATTCTTGGCTTGTGGATATATGCAGATGATGGTGTAAGTAATAGATCACATACTTATGTGCATGCACACATAGAGATAGAGACAGAGAGAGAGAGAGGCTTTTTATTTATCATTTATATGCCTTGCTCTACAGCTGAAACAGTTCTCACAGGAGCTTTCATATTGATAGAAACAAGAAAGGACAGACACTGCCTTCAGGTATACAGTGTAAATGAAAGGGAAGGGAAGGAACGGAAAGGAAACAAGACAATTCAGGTCTAAATATATCATTTTAGGACATTCCTATAATAAGCTTATGAATTGCCTGGTTTTTACTATCATATCATTTATTCTGGTTTATTATAGGAAACTGATTATACTTTTTTCATCATAATGCCCCCTTGCACTCATTACATTTTGCTCTTATATACAGTGGACCCTTGTATAACAAACAGTTTGTATAACATAAAATTTGTACAACATAAAAATTCTGGAGATAGGGGAAATTTGCTTAACATAATTGGCTATGGGGCGAATCTGTACAACATAAAAATGGGATCACTCTGTTTTCAATGCATTCCTATGGAAAATTTGTATGAAAATTTGCTTAACATAATTTCATTTGGAACGAATTAATTCCTTTATACAAGGTACCACTGTATATCAAGTCCCCCTCTCTCTCTCTCTCTCTCTCTCTCTCTCTCTCTCTCTCCTCTCTCTCTCTGGATGCTTCCAGAAAAAAGGAACAACAAACCATTTCTGAGTACTGTACTGTCTACCTCAAAAACCCAGAATTGGGACTCCGTAAGTCAAGATTGACCTGATAGTGCAAAATTATTATTATTAGAGATGAAAGGTGGAACTGCCTATGAACACTAATGGAGGAAGAAATGGAAATAAATGTAGTATGATCATAGTCATACAGTAAATAATCAGAATAAGGATGGCCCAGAGCAGCATCCTTAAGATGGAAAATGCAATATACTATCAAAACTTATGACCTTCAGAATATATATTTTATGGTGTTAAGTACTCTTAATTCCATTGTATGGGATTGAATCACAAGCTTTTAATGCAAGCAATTATTTTAAAAAAATTGAAATGTGAATTTATCATACGATGCTTAGAATTCATTGAATCAAATGGGTGACCCCAAAGAGGTACAGTACTGAAGTGAATGAAAAAGTAAAGATCAAGAAATCATATGTGTGAAGGACCGAAAACTGGAATATTTCAGATATGTATTGAGAAATGAAAAATAATGATTGGTACAACTGATCATTTTGCATAAAATAAATGGGAACAGAAGTGCAGGAAGAAGAACTTACTGTCTTAATAAGGAGAGGAAAAGAAGAATTGGACAGAAATGTGTCCACTCCAAAATTCTTCCTTCCTAAAAGAAGGGGGCTCAAACCAGCTCAGTGGATTCAGAGCGTGATCACTCACTTACTATAAATGGCCAAAATCATTAAGGGAAAAAAAAAAAGACAGAGGAGGGAGTTGGATGGAATGATTCTTCTAAACAATAGGGTCTCACTCTGTAATTCCGTTTTTGCAAGTCTCCTCCTGGGTTTCTTTCATTCTGATTTGGCAAAAGCAAATGTAGTTGGATAAGATAATCTGATCAGTCATCTGCTACGTGGCCTGGAGTATCTTGACACAAAATATATTTAACTCCTTTGGACGATCTTCTCTGTGTTTCCACAATTAGGAGGAGGAGGACTGAAGTGTAACTGGGTGTAAAGATAGAATCCCTTTCTCAGCTTCAAGGAGGGAAGAAATATGGTTAATTTTAGGTTTACCGCTGTGCTGACACATTCACTTAATGGGTAAGAAAAGCAGTGATAGCAGTTACCCAGGTGTGACGCCATTTATTTTTTTGTCACCATGCTCGTGGAATAGTATCTATCAATCTGCTTGCTTTAGCTTTCGAATCACAGATGTTTTCTCACAGAAGAAGCCCTCTTGTGTTTTGTTTCCAGGTGGCAAGTGTTTTGGCTGACTGACCTAACAGCCCCTTTAGGCTTGTCTTGGGTTGGGTGGGGAAGCCCTCAACTCTCAGCCCAAATGCTACCAAGTGAGGTGGTAGTTAATAGGTAATGGAAATGCGGATGATTGTTAGGGTAACCTTTTGGAACTGAGCATTCGTAATGTGTTATATAACAACTTTGTGTGTTCCGGCACAGTTTTAGCTTCCCCTGGGTTCTCCTTGCAGTGGTTATGTGCCTAAAACCTCCCTGTCAGGGGATACCTTTACTAGACCCATGTCAGTAACCTATCAGACTTGAAGGCTTTAAGATCTGGTCTCTTGATATTTTTTACCCTTCCCTTCCTTTATTAAACCCTCTTTCTCCCTCCCCCAGTCTTTTGTAACCCTATCCCTTACAAATACGTGGTGATCGTGAACTCCTGCCCACAATTTTGTGCCATTTGGGGGAAATGGCCTTATAAAGGTTACACCCTGGTGTCTTCCTTCAACACAGCTGCCTCTGCATCCTACACACACACACACACACACACACACACACACACACACACACACACACACACACACACACACACACAGCACACAAGTTGCAGGTATTTATAGGAAATATTGTACACTCATGTGACCTCAGAGGAGGAGGTTAACAAGCAAAAGATGGCAGGACATGGAGACATCAGCGTCCTTGGCCGGAACAACTGCAAAAAATAAATGAGCCTGAAAATGTTATTCAGCCAGAATTAAACAGAGCCTGCTGTTTTCCATGAAAGAGAAAGCCTGTTGTTCCATCTCTTCCCTTTAACTCAGTGGGATGTAGAAGGGCTTGACTTTAGATGGATCATGCCCAGTTCCTAACATATGTGGCCTCATGTTTATTCAGCATCCTCATTCTGTATTCACCCCCACCCCAGCCTGATCTTTTCTAGGTGTTAGCATAGTTGCCTGCTCTGAAGCTTTTTTTTAACAAAATAGAATTACCGCCTTGCTAGATTTGCAGTATGGAGAGCTAGATATGCAAATAACACTGGAAAGGGTGTGGGTGTGTGTGCATTATAAAATCATACTTGGATTTCCAGCGGGGCTGTCCTATTGATTTCCCCTTAGTCACATTTGAGCAGTTTGATTGATCTGTACACAGAATGTACAGACTCCTGATAGATGAAAAGGCTGACCTTTTCTCGCTTGCTAGAAAAAGGATTTAATGATTATGAGACGGGCTGGCCATTTGAGTGCATTTAGAGTAAGTCCTAGAAGCAGCCATGAGAAGCAGTCTAAAGGCCATGATTGGCAACATTTTCCCAATTAAATGCTGTGAGGCAGAGAGATTTTTTTCCCCATTTCAGCAGGGCCTTATTTTGCCTAATTACAAGTGATGCCTGAAAAAAAAAAGGTTTTGCCATTCAAATGTATTCTTTTATCTAATATTCAAATTCTGAACAGGTCAAATATCAAGCTGCCTATGGAACATATCATTAAGAAGGTTTTATGTCTGGGTTATATAATTACAATAATTAATATTTTAGCACATGATTTTTTACTGAATTTGATATACATCCGGCCAAGGAAGGAAAAAAATAAGGAAGTCATTATTATGGATGGTTATGATTAGAAGACATTGCTGTTATAGGTGATTGAGGAATGATTCCATTCCTCCTCTGTCCCATTTCCTAGAGTCTCTTTCTAAATATTGTTTCTTTCTTGGATTTCCCTGTGGGTCCTGCTTCGGAGGAGCAGTGAACTTGGTCACCTCCTATGAGCAATTGAAAAACCTAATACAAATTCACAAAGCTTAATTACATTTCAAAAATAATAAATCCAAGAGCCACTTCAGTTCCTAATATTAAAATGTTAAGCAGTGATAGCAGTTTGTTATTTATAATTAAAACACGAGATGGATTAGCAAGCATGCATTGCAGAGTAATTTTAAAAGTGGAACTGATTTTCAAAGGGTGGACAGTGGAAAGCAGCTTGTTCATTGTAGCTGTAGGAATAAGGAGCCAGTGTTGTTCAGCTGCAATGAGATTTCAGGGCATTAGAAACATTTCCATTCCCTTCTGTGGAGATGTATTTAAAATTATAGCAATGAGATGGAGAGATGAACCAAGATGGTATGTTTCTGGAATGACTTTTGCATGGATTCCCATCATTTTCTGATACACACTGCCCATAGAGACAACCAAACTGTTTAGGGCTGAATTTCACACTTCTGCCAGTACGTCACCTGCCATTTTTTTCTTATCCCAATGTTTAATTACATGTCTCACTTTATAAGCTGTCCCGGTGAAAGACTTATATTTTACTTGTACTGTTCTATGGTGAAATGTGATCTCAAAGAAGACATAGTGGAACTAGAAAAGGTGCAAAGGAGAGCAACTAAAATGATTACTGGCCTGGGGGGTCTCCCTTTTGAGGAAAGGCTAAAACATTTGGAGCTCTTTAGTCTGGAAAAAAGGTGCCTGAGGGGGGTATGATGGAGACATACAAAATAATGCAGAGCATGAGTCAAGTGGATAGAGGGACACTCTTCTCCCTCTCACAAAATACCAGAACTAGGGGACATCTACTCAAATTGAGGGTTGGGAGAGTGAGAACAGACAAAATATTTTTTTTTACCCAGCGTGTTTTTAGTCTGTGGAACTCCCTGCCACAGGATGTGGTGATGGCATCTAGCCTGGATGCCTTCAAAAGAGGATTGGACAGATTCCTGGAGGAAAAGTCCATCACAGGTTACAAACCATGGTGGAGAAGTGTAATCTCCATTCTTAAAAACAGGGTACTTCAAGGACCAGATTTAGGGGAGTGGTATCAGGAGACAGATACCTAGTCTCGTGCGCTTCCAGACGCATTTGGTGGGGCCACTGTGAGATACAGGAAGATGGACTAGATGGGCCTTTGGCCTGATCCAGCTTGGCTCTTCTTATGTTCTTATGTGCTCAGATCAACAGTAGCATTTTGTTGTCATGTATGAGCTGGAAGGAATCCCTCAGTCCAAAACAGGGTGTTCAGCCCCTGACAGATCACCACCCAATCTCTTTTGGATCAGGGACCAAGGGTATCAGGAAATGATAATGTGATTAATATGGGCAGAAGTGGGAGGCTACCACTAAGAAAAGTCATCATTTCTGAGGTGATCAGCTCCACTGATAAATGGCTGTAGCCATCTTCCTAATGTTTAGTCCAAATCTCCTTTCTTATAATTTCTGTATAGCCACAGTACATCACTTATTAAAATACAGTGGTACCTTGTATAAAGGAATTAATTTGTTCCAAATGAAATTCTGTTAAGCAAATTTTCCTTTATACAAATTTCCCATAGGAATGCATTGAAAACAGAGTAATCCCTAATCATGACTATTTTTATGTTGTATGGATTTGCCCCGTTGGCGATTCTGTTAAGCAAATTTCCCTTATCTCCGGAATTTTTGATGTTGTACAGATTTTATGTTATACAAACTGTTTGTTATACGAGGGTCCACTGTGCCTACTTACTATTGGATATGGTCACAAAACATTGGTTCAGTGCTTCATGCAAGTCCAGACACAGAAGGAAACAGGTGTTCTGTGATTTGCCACCTTGCTGACTCTGGTGGGCACCCTCGGGGGCAGTTTCCATCGGAGGAAGGGCTGGGAAGCTGGGATGCTGCTTTCAGGTGGGAGCCCACTGGAAAAATCAGACTGCTGAACATCTATTCAGTCATCATACAGCCCATCAGGAAGTGCCAAATGGGTGGTTCGTACCCATATCTACCTACTATCTCAAGTTCGCTCATGCCCTTTAATTAAGGCTATATGCCAAAATTTTTCGGTATTAAGAAATGTGGAATGTTTTGTACTTCCCGTGTGTCAGTGTAGCACAGGAGCCTTACTGAACCCTGTTTGGGCATTTAATGTATGTTTCTTTAACACACAAGTGAGGCTGTACTGCACGGTCAACCCCATGGGGGACACATGGTCTGAACCTGGGGTTGGGGGAACATTTACACTCACAGTTTTGGAGGCACGCTGCCTTCTTGGGCCTTATCATGCACGTTATTTCGTTTCCTAGGGAAGGGAGTATGTACAGCTATATATGTACATATGCCCTTCCCCAACGATGTTCACATTATGTGCAGGGATGCTTGGGAGGAATGATAGGCAACATTTGTTTATTCTGAGTAACAGCAAGCCTGAATTAGCTGGCTTTTGCTGTATATAGGTCTTCTAATTATAGAAATCATAAGCACTGGGTGCTGTTACTTGTAAAACCACAGCAATTAGCAAGCCTTCTTAAGTCTGTCTCTTTCATATCTCATCTGAAGGAGCAACCTAAATGAGTAGCTCTCCTACTGGGAGAGAGTACAGTGGCGAAGGCTGTTTAGTTAAGACAAGAACAGTGAGTAAGGGGAGAGCTTGACAGAGATGTATGAATTTATGCACAATATTTATTTGTTACAGTGGGCCCTTTGTATAACAATCAGTTTGTATAACATAAAATCTGTACAACATAAAAATGGTTCAGTTGAGGAGAGGCTTCGGAAGCCAGGCACTTATAGTGAAGACTGGATCCTAAATTTCAAGTGCATTGAGAGTATTTTGAACATACATTTACCAGAAGGCAGGTAGGCAAGACAGAAGACTGGCACTGGACACAAATCTGTGTAAAGTGATGTACTAACTTATGTATGCAGATGCAAATCTAAAGGATTATTTTTACAATTTAAACAGAGTTATAGTAATATTTTTCATAGGCACGGAAGATTATGATCAAATTCATATATACTGTACATATACTGTATATATACTTTGTTATACCCTCATATAACAAACAGTTTAGATAACATAAAATCTGTACAACATAAAAATTCCGGAGATAGGGGAAATCTGCTTAACATAATTGCCTATGGGGTGAATCTGTACAACATAAAAATGGATTACTCTGTTTTCAATGCATTCCCATGGGAAATTTGTATAAAGGAAATTTTGCTTAATATAATTTCATTTGGAACAAATTAATTCATTTATACAAGGTACCACTGTATTTATTTATTAAATTTATATACCATTCCATCTAGCTTGCATGGCTAGTCTGGGCGGTTCACAAAACTAAACAGAAATCAAACCCATAAACAATGTATTACAACATAATAGATAAGCACAAATAAGTAAAAACATAACTAGTAAACAATATACAAAGTGGACCCTTGTATAACAAATGGTTTGTATAACATAAAATCTGAACAACGTAAAAAATTCCCGAGATAGAGGAAATTTGCTTAACAGAATTGCCTATGGGGCGAATCAGTACATCATAAAATGATCGCGATTAGGGATTACTCTGTTTTCAATGCATTCCTATGGAAAATTTGCTAAACATAATTTCATTTGGAATGAATTATTTCCTTTATACAAGGTACCACTGTATATCAAAAATATTGAACAGGAGCAAGATGGGCTATAGATAAAAACAAAATAAAATATGTAATAGCAATGATTAGTAGAAGAGATTAATATCCAGAGAAACCTTTTAAAATAGCCACGTCTTTAGATGTTTCTTAAAGACTGGGAGGGAAGATGCCTGACAGATCTCAGGAGGAAGTTGGTTCCAGAGCCAAGGGGCCACTACTGAGAAAGCCCCATTTCTCATCAAAGATTTACGAGCTTCCTTCAGTGATGGCACCCTCAAATGTCCTGTCTGATATGATCGGGTGTAATGGGCAGTATTTTGCAGCAGGAGCTGTTCTTCGTATGGAGAAAGTAGAGCAGAGGACAAAATAATTAAAACCCAGAGCCTTCCACAGAAGCTGAATTGTAAGAGATTCACATCAAACATGAACTAATCTATGAAGATCACAACCTCAAGATGCGGTGGTATGGCTGCAACTTACTGTAGATGGAATTCAAAAGAAATTAGGTTAATTCAAAGAGAATAATAACTTCTAGTGGGTGCTAGTTATGATGGCTGTACAACATCAGAGAGAGGGATTAATTTTTAAAAATGGTGATTCACCATGATTCATGGTTTATTAAGGTTGACAAATCAAATTCACACTGATGAATGGATGAATTCATAGAATCATAGAATCATTGTAGGGTTGAAAGAAACCTTAGAAGTCTTCTATTCCAACACCCTGCCCAAGGCAGGAGACCTCATACCATCCCAGACATATGGCTGTCCAATCTTCTTAAAAACCTCCAGAAATGGGGCATCCACAATATCAGGAGGATAGCTGTTCCACTGTTTAACGTCTCTCACCATCTTTTCCAAACTTGGAGGGATTGTAGATGAAAGTCAGAGTGGAAGTTTCCGCAAGTTAGGACTCTCTAGGTGCCTGGGGAGAACTTTCCTGGGAGGAGCTATTTGGGGTGTGTATGCAAAACTCAGATACCAAAGCTCCAATCTCACCAAACATGAAGGGATTGTACAGGAGAGTCAGGGGATGCTTCCTTGCAAATTAGGCGTCTCTAGGTGCAATTGGGGACATTTTACAGCCTAATGAATTGACAAATAAAAATCACTAACATTTGTCAATTCATATTAGTCAGGGGACTTCATTTATGACAAATACAAATCGGCAAATGTTGACAAACTTGCCATATTCATTAGAAAACATGATTCATTTTTCAATTTGTCATCATCTCTATGGTACATGCATCACATCCAGTATCTGAAGCAAAGTGCCTCAATATATATATCTCTTGTGAGATAGAAAGTGTAGTTGCATGCTGATGGGCTTTCCTTATGCAAGTGCTTGGCCACTATGTGAAAAGAATTTGGTCTGATCCACCCTGGTTCTTCTTATGTTCTAATGTAGATTTATAATGTCTTAGAGAGTTGATTTCTTTTTAAGAAAATAAAAAGCAAAAGCAAAGTGTTCTGCTTATATACCCCCATAGCACTGTGATGGGATTCCTGCATGGCAGGGGGTTGGACTGGATGGCCCTTGAGATCTCTTCCAACTCTATGATTCTATAAACACTCTCTGGGAGGGTTACGATTTAGTTATGCAGGCTACAAATCCCCCCCCACTCTAAGCAAGCTGGGTACTCATTTTACTGACCTCGGAAGGATAGAAGGTTGGGGGAAAATTGTCACACTTACTCTTACTATTGTACTAGAGCAGGGGTCCTCAAAGTTTTCAAACAGCGGGCCGGTCCACCACCACCCAGACACCACTGGGGGCCGGATCACAGTCCAAAAGCAGCTGCAGAGGCTTGCTTGCTCACAAAACAGGGAGTAGGTGGGGGGTTGCAATTGGTCCCAGGGGCCGGATTCAGGACCTTGGGGCCGCATTTATGTTACTAGAGCTTTAAAATGCTGTAAAAGGTTAAGTGTAACACATTTATGTTAATTTGCTAGAGTTTCTCCTCGAAAGCAAGGGAAAGGCCACAAACATGTGATGTTTTAAAAATAATGGTCAGAATCCTATTAGTATTCATTAGTGTTGATCATGGCTGTAACAAGGTGGGCCATTAGGGCCTAAAACAAGGGTGCTTGGTTTAGAGGCTGTTCCCTTCCCAAGAACAGCTTCTTGGGATGTCTCGCTGATGAAGGCATCCCAAGCAGACTTCTGGGCTCGGCCTGATGGCCTGACCTACTGGCATAGGAAAAGATGCCAGTAGACCAGCCGCCTGCAGCAACTTTTATCAGGAGGTGTGGCTGGTAGATCAGACTGCGGACAGGAGGAGAGGCATGTTGGCCAATTAGCTGGGCCTCACTGAAGTTGCAAAGCAGAGTTTGCTGAGAGACTATACTAGCAGGCCTCTGACCTGGGGTCCAGAGGAAGAGGTGGCATCCTGATTGATTTACCTGGGTTTTGGCCAGACCAGGCCTCCCTCTTAGAGGACACCCTGCCAACTTCTTCCCTCCTGCATGGGGGATCAGCAGCACCGTCAGAAGTCAAAAACAAACAAACAAACAAAAAGGGCAACTAGTTAACTAGAGTTCTAGTTAACTAGGTCCCAAAAACAATAACAAGACAAAATCGTGCTATAGTTAACTAGGTCCTTTTGTTTGATTGATTGTTTTTGACTTCTGCCATGATGCTGATCCCCCATGGAGGAGGAAAGATGATGGCAAGGTGCTCAGTACTATAATTGCTTTTCATACTATTTTCACTTAATGAAATACAAAGTTGACTTGGGACTGCATTTTGTGCTGCCTACCCTGGGTGCCAAAATTGTTTGTCATAACTCTGGTACTCATGTAAGGGGTAAATAATTTGCTGTGCCTAATTGATGAGGTGCTGAGATGTGTTTTCGTTGTTTTCCTGGCCATGTTCCCGATTGTTCCACAGAAATGCACACAGTACCTCAGGAAGTAGCCATAATTAACCGGAACAATTTCTGCAAACCCTACATGTATGGCAGTAAAATTATGGTGAATGTCTTAAAAGAATGTTTTCACTTGTTAAACATCATTAATCAGTGCTGTACCCTCTGCAAATAATACTTATTTGCTTACTCCTCCTAAGGAAGAAGGGACAGACAGACAGACAGACAGACAGACAGACAGATAGATAGATAGATAGATAGATAGATAGATAGATAGATAGATAGATAGATAGATAGATGTTCAATAGAAAATAGCCTATGCAAGACATAGATCCCATACATGATGCTCACATAGTTTTAAGTCTACGATTCCAAGAAACCGTTATCAACCAATGCAGTCATCAAGGCTTCTGGAAATTGTTGGAACCACAAGCTTGGGAAGCACTGCTTTACACAGAGGCAATAATCACATAGACGTGTTTAGCATAACACCACAGAAGATGTTGATGGAAATATAGTGTGTGATAAGGTAGAACCTCCTTAGCTCTCAGCTTATTCTTCGGCATGGCTATTCAGGTCACATACACACCACCCGCTAACAGTTGCATCGCAGGCTTTGTCATCCACGCAGAAAAACGTTGGGGATTGAAGAAGACAATTTCAAAGGCAGAAAAAGAACACATTTGAAGGAGCCAATAGCATTGCTTTCTAACACTTATTGAGAAGCAGGCAGAATGGCCATGCATTCAGATCTCAGCTCAGTAACAGGAATAGAAAATGGATGCACTTACGGAAATATCCCATACTTTAACAGCTGGCAGCACTGATATGGAAACCACTGTACTTATGTCAAATGTTATGAATGAGGGATGTCTTTGTACATGGAAGGTTAAGATTTATAGCAGCATTTTCGGTTCCTTTCATTTAGGAACATGTGGCATGCACATGAAGGGAAAAATCACTTCCTTCACCACCACCCCCTCCATCAGATTAATTGTTCTTAGAACTAGCATTTTGTTCTTCCAGAGTGAGCTGTTTCTTTCCTTCAAGGTTTACAGTTACCTTGGGTTGATGATTTCTTCTTCCTTGTTCTCTTTATTAAAGTGTGGAAGACAATTCACTTCTACCATTTATTTCATGTATGGTGCTTTCTATTAGAGGCTGTGTTTGAGAGGTGAGAAATTTGTAATGCCTGTGAAATCGGTTGGGAGTGAAGGAGCTATATTTGTGTCTAACTGTGTGTCAACATTCCTTGTCGCACTGGAGAGAAGTGACAAGTGGTGTACCAGAGGTTCTGTTTTAGGCCCTTTGTTGTTTAGTGTATATATATATGGCTTGTAAGAGGGCATGGAAACAACACTCATTGAATCTGCAGATGGCATCAAATTTGGATAAGTAGCTAATTTTTCAAAAGGTGGATTCAGAATTCAAGAGCACGTTGACAGATTGGAAGACTGAGCCAAATAAGCAAAATGTCTTTTAACAAGTAAAAATATGAAGTTCTGCAGTTATTGGGGAAATGAGATGCACAAATGTAGGATGGGAGACAGCTGGCTTGGCAGTAGTACTTGTTAAAACGATCTAGGTGTCTTAACAGAATGCAAACTGAACATGAGTCAGCAGTAGAAAGCTGCAGCAAAAAGCCACTGCTATTGTTGGCTGCCTCAACAACAAAAAATACAGTGTCCAGATCAAGGAAAGCAAAGATGCCATGCTTTGGTCAGGCCTGTCATGGAATATTGTGATCAGTGCTGGGTACCATTAAACATCGGTGCCAAGAAAGATGTTGAGAAGCTGTAACATGTCTAGAGAGGGGAAGGCATAATAACAAAATACCTGGAAACCAAGACTTGTGAATAATTTTTGAGAGAATTGTGCATGTGAAGCCTAAAGAAAAGAAGACTGAGATGTGACATGATACCTGAAGGGCTGTCATGTGGAGGATGGAGCAAGCTTGTTTGTCCAGCTCCAAAGGGTAGGACTCAATGTAATGGATCAAAATGACAAGATATGTGATTTCAATTACATCTTAATAACAACTTCCAGTGGAACAGGCTGGCTTGCAAGATCGCAGATTGACCTCCAGTGGACATTTTTAAACAAAACCGGATGGCCACCTGTCACGGTTCATATACCAATGTATTTCCTGTTCCTATTTGGATTTCTATGTCCAAATTACACTTCTGTGATTCTGGGTTGGGTTCCGGTTCATGGGTTCATGTATCATCAAGGTTTAATCAAAGTTTATTGCAGTCATACAACCCGTACATAAAAAGATGTACAGTAAGAAACAGTAAAAGGGACTACAGGTAAATAGGAGCATTGGGGGAGTGGGTAGTCGAAATTATCTCTGTCATCTTGCACACGGCAGCTAGGAAAAACTTTGGTACCTGTGCTGTGGTATATGGGTTCTGGTCTATCAGACAGTACTGTATCGTACTATCCATCTGGAAGGGTGGCCTTGAAACTTGTTCAGCAGTGTTTAAAAATATGGATATGAAAGCTGTGCAATGTAGAAAGCTGACTGGAAAAATATTGATGTATCTGAAATATGGTGTTGGAGGACACCATGGGACAAACAAGTGCAGGACTGCATAACAATGGGCTCAAGTTAAGGGAACCCAGCTTTCAACTAAATATCAGGGAAAACCTCCTAACTGTTAGAACAGTATGGCAATGGAACCAATGACCTCAAGAGAGTGCTGCAACACTGGAGGAATTCAAGAGACATCTGGACAACCACCTGGCAGATGTCCTTTGATTTGTATTCCTCCATGGAGCAGGGGGGCTGGACTTGATGGCTTTATAGGCCCCCTTCCAACTTCACTATTCTATGGTTCCATGAAGTGGATAGTACGTTTTGGAAGTCATTAATTCATAGTGGCACCATAAATTGGAAGTGACCTGGGGACACATAACAACAAATTGCAATTATTATTACTAGAGATGGGCATGAACTAGAAAGGAGTATTATAAAAAGCTACTGGAGGGAAGTGACACATTTCAGTACAGCATCTCAGTTCTATATGAAATGGTAAAGTGCTTTTGATTTCAGATTTGGCCTATTTAGAATTAAAACAATTAATCACCCCAGTCTCACACATTTTGAGAAATATTCTTGTCTTTCTAGATGGAGTGGAGTCACAGCAAAAGGGCACCTAGCTCAATGGAATCTTACACTGTATATCACCGTACAACATTTCTCAGGGCATTAATGTGAGTGACCTCAAACTCTCTTTCAAGTATGTTTGCTGCTAAATATTTCCAATGCAGGTCTGCCCCAGACAATACTAGGTGATCAGGAATAGCTTCAAATTAAAGATTCTTGAGCTGTTGCCAAGATCCCCCTTTAAAAGGATCTTTCAAAGCAATCTAATTTCACTGCAAATACATATTCTGGTTTATGTCAATTAAAAATTAATTTGAGTAATGGATCAAAGAATGACATCCTTGATAAATATACCACAAGATAAATTTGAAGATTAATCAATGTCTTTCCTAGCCTAGTTTGGGGGCAATGTTTTATTGGTCATGGAGTAGCTCAAAGACAAATACTTAATTAAAAATACACAGTGTTGCATTTATAAAGGGTTAGGAGATGTTATGAATATGATCACATCTCCCATACAAGAAGGCCTATTATCGAGTTAAAATAACCTCACTGTTCTCATAATGTTTGATGCCTGGTTTAAATGTACAAGCAAATGCAAATTAAGGAAGGGGACTGTATTATGACTGAAGTCTGGGGAGAGAGTTTATTATTTGCAAACATGCTAGTTTCTAATAATGAAAACATTGCCAGGGAGTTTCTGTGTTTCCCAATCACAATACTGTAGGTGGAACATGCGAGTTAGAAGATAGGATTACACATTAAGGTAGCAGATGTGGGTGGGCCAGCTGGGATTGTAACTTCTGGCACTAGTGTTCACTGGTTAGAGCTAGTTCCAGAGGTGAGGATAATTTGTGGAAAGCTCTCTCTGCTGGACTCTCTTTTCTATTAGTGGACCATGCCTGTGTTACCAGGTGGTAGCAAACCATAGCAAAAGCGCTCCTGGTAGTAGCAGTTTCTTGAGTCACCATGATATCTTAATTTGTCACAGAACCACGAACATACTGTCATTCTAGAGCAGTGGTTCCCAACTTTGGGTCCCCAGATGTTCTTCGACTAAAACTCCCAGAAGCCTTCAGCACTAACTGTGTGGGCCAGGATTTCTAGGGATTGTAGTCTAAGAACATCTGGGGACCCGAGGTTTGGGAACCACTGCCGTAGACACAGTGAGAAGTGAAAATGACTGCTGTTTCCAATTGTATGGTCCTGTTTGGAAGGTGAGGTCAGGTACCTTTCATGACGGGGGGGTTAGCCACTGCCCAATTGATGGATGCTAATACAGAGATAACAATCTCTGCAAAGTGGTATATGGGTGTGAGATTAGAAACAAATTTATAAGGTAAGCAGAATTACAATAATTCTCACAAATGCAATGGGAAAGAGTGGGGTCATGCCACCTGTATGGCTGCTGAATCTGCTACCCCAGGGTTGCTAACTCTAGATGTGCAACTTCAAGATCTTTACACTAGTATCTCTTATGTTTTTTTGTGTAGGCATTTGCTGCTATGCAGTACACCCAGATTTGGGGGTGTAAAATCAAATGTCTGCACTAACCTCCTAACTTGCAGCAATTTGCCATTGAGATCTATAAGCACCTTATGCCAGCAAGCATAGTTACTGTAATTGGATTTTCATTTGTTACCTTTAAATCAGAGCTGACTGTTTAGCTGTTCAAAGAGAGGACATGGGCGAGGCCTGTGGCACATGGTTAAATTACAGCAGGCCTGCCCAACAGGTAGACTGCGGGCTACTGGTAGCCCATGAAGGGTTCAAAAGTAGCCCACCAGCCAGCAATAAAAAAGTGAGGGGATTAAGTTCTCCACCTCTACCTCCCCCAACCCAAGGACCACCACTGTCTCAGCAAAGTTCTGGGTCTGCCAGCCCACTGTCTCAGCCGAGAGGGGCAGTTCAAGTGCCATGGGGTGGTCCCCTGCTCCCACCACTGGCCAGATGATCGAGCATGTGTATGGTCAGCCTTCCCATAGGAATGCATTGAAAATCAATCCGTTCCGGAGGGAACAGATATCAATGCATTCCTATGGGAAATTGCTGCTCTAATTACAAAAATGTTTACTTATGAGCATGTGCTTGGAATGGATAAAATTCTTAAGTAGATGTATTAATGCAGTAGCCCTCAGACACTTTGGGCCAGAAAAAGTAGACCTCGGCCTGTTCAAAGTTGGACAGCCCTGAATTACAGTAACACAGTCAAGCCTCAGCTTACAACCTGAGTTTGATCCTAATGGATTCAAGTTCAAGGTCAACTCATCCTGATGTTGGTAAAATGAGTACCCACCACACTGGGGGCAAAATGTTGCTTACATAATTACAGTGGTACCTTGTATAAAGGAATTAATTCATTCCAAATAAAATTATGTTAAGCAATTTTTCCTTTATACAAATTCCAATAAGAAGGCATTGAAAACGGAGTGATCCCATTTTTATGTTGTACGGATTCTCCCCATAGGCGATTATGTTAAGCAAATTTCCCCTATCCAGAATTTTTTTATGTTGTACAGATTTTATGTTATACAAGCTGTTTGTTATACGAGGGTCCATTGTATGTTGTAAACTATAGAAAGAGTGTTGTATTAAGTCAAAACTTCAACAACATTCAAAAAGAGGCTATGCTTTGTAAAAGAGGACATATTACTGCCTTTAATGACACATTTCATTTTTTCATTGCTGATATGATTGCTTAATAGGAAGTTGGCATCTCTTGAGAAGAAAGTTTCTGTATATTTCTCCATGTCACTAATGTTTATGTGTGTATCTGTATATGTTCTCTCTCTCTCTCTCTCTCTCTCACACACACACACACACACACACACACACACACACACACACACACACACACACACACACACACACACACACACACACACACACACACACACAGCCCTTTGCAAAGAAGTGATCATTCTCCACAATGTTCTCTACCAGAAGACACACCTGGTTGCCTAAGAGTTGCAGAGAGGCAACTTCAGAACAAGTTTGTTTACTTAAAACTCCTAGAATTTGTGTGTGTGTTGTGTTGTTACAGTCGTGATCAACTCTTTGTGACCCCCACGTCCTCCATGGAGTTTTCTTGGCAAGAATACTGGAGTGGATTGCCAGTTCCTACTCCAGGCGCCTACAGCACCTGGTATTCCCTGGTGGTCTCCCATTCAAGTACTAACCAGGGTCAACCTTGCTTAGCTTCCAAAAGCAGGAGGGATCAAATGTGCTTAGGGCATGGGTACTAATTTCACCTTTAGCACACAAGACAGACTCACCTTGGATCTCATGTTGTAGTGAACACTTACACGACTAAGAATGCCAAATCTTTTAGAAAACAGCACAAACCATTCTTGTTTCATGTTCCTTGCTCCTTACCTTGAATGGAACTTTTGTCTGTAGGTATCATTAAAAAGTGTTCCTTCTCCTAGAACTGGAATAGCAGAATTTGGAGGTTTGGGGGTGACTTTACAATGCAACAATCAAGTGTACTCGCATTTTGGAAGTTCTTTGTTTGCAGAATGTTGTTCTTTGGCTTTCTTTGAATGGTCACTTATTACAGTAAGAGTCGGAGAAAAGCATGTTCAACAGTACAGTTCTCCTTTATGAAAAGACATAATTGCTGTTCAGTTTGAATGGATTGGCAGGCATTCAAAGTTACCAATTTCATGTAGGTTGCTGCACTCAGTGACTTTATGCACTAAAATGATCTACTCTCACTAATCCCAAGGTACAGCCCTTCAAGGTTACAATTATATTTATCAGCGTAATGTTCGGAGCACTTCCAGAGCAGATAAACAGAGTCTGTATTTGTTTTGGGTGGTTGTAGTCATCTTTTCTCAGTCATCTTTTCAAGTCTTTCTTTCAGCATGGCTGATGGCCAAGTGTGAAGATATTAGACATCCTCTTGATCATGATAAAAGATATTGATGTCTGGCCCAAGGAGTTTTATTATTCAAAAATCACACCAGAAAGGCCGATTTGCAGGAGTGCTGGATTGTTAACATCGTCACTTATATACTTGTGGTTGTTGCCTGGAGCTCCCAAGCAGGCATAAAACAGATGTTTAGTAATGATGGCTGAAAAAAGTTGGCAATCCCAGGTCCACAGTCGCAGAACTTGTGGATGCATCACATCGTGTCTTTTGCATCCCTCCTCTCCTCGACAGGGATTTCTGTCACCGGCATGCACTGTGTGGAAGCAGTTTGTGTATTCCACAAGGAAGAGCTAGCTGCTGATGTGAAAAGATGGTGCAATGCTAACTGCAGAACTTTTCCAAAGCTGAAATGAGATGGTGTCATCTCGGGACACTTCACTCTAGCCGGTGTTTTATCTGAAGATAATAATGCTGGTTATATTACTCACAGAGAGAGACTTTGGGACTAAGTGGTTTGTGTCTGTCTCACTGAATGAAGGAAAGTAGGATTTTCTTATTGAAATATGGGAAATTATCTTGGGTTTTTGGTTTTTTTCATGTAGAAGGAGGGATTACATAGAAGGGATTACTTTGTTATTACAGTACACACAAAGATGCCTGGTAGTCTTTCTCTAGTACTAAAGAGAACTAGACATCTTTTCCTATCAGACCATTTATGCATTTTCCTCTGGTTTACATTTATTTCAGAAGGTCACTTTTTATCACACATGAACATATACCGTGAATGTAAAAAAAAATCATTTCCGGTGTGAAGGACATTGTGTTCCTGGTGAACTTCTCCTTTGTGATGGCCTATAGGTCCTGTTCATGGGCTACCGACTGGCATCAGGTTGGCTCCTGTGAAACAGGAGTGCTCAACAGGAACTAGTCCCTTGGTGCAATCCAGCATGCCTCTTTTTATATTCAAAACCAGACTTCTGGATTGGACTGTCTTAGGCTGGAGCAGGTATCATTTTAAATTTCAAAAGCAACTTCATTTAACAAGCTGCTCTCTGTAAATCCCATCTTAGGCCTCTTTGTAGGACTAGGCCTACAGCCATGATTGCACACTATGAAGCAGTGATATTGGCCGTAGCCTCAGCCGAAGAGACCATTAAATCAAAGAGAGCAATTACAGTGACAGGAGGAATGGCCACCTCTTTCCACAAGGTCAGGCAGTAACTAGCATTGTGATGTCAAAAGTTTTGATGCTAAGGGGCCTCAAAGGCAGATGTATAAGTTCGCCCTTTAAAGTTCATCTCTCTTTCTCATGTGTGACTGATGGAGTAAAAAAGGATCCTCTTCTCTCATGCACTGGAGTGTGCAGAGATGGAAGACTGTGAGCTGCTTCAGATAAAATCAATTACGGCATGATTAAAGAAAAGAAGAAGAAGAGGTTTGGATCCTTGATCATGATAAAAGATACATGCCCTGCCCTAATGCTCCTGTTATCCACACAGCAGGCAGAATAAGCATACAGAGACAAGAAATTTTAAAAAATGGAAATCCTCTTTTTATCCGCTTTCTCCCCCTCTTCAATTGTATAAGAGAGAGTTGGGGAAAAGATTTCAAGAACTGGACCTGGTGTCTTATATCTATAGATGCAAAATTAAGAATAGTTTTTAGGACTTCAGATCAACTGAGGCCCGACCTACCAGAATGACGCGGGCGCTCTCACTTTGGGTGGCCACGCCCAGAGAGACTCGGAAAACCATGACAGACAACCAAGCCTTCTCTGTGGCTGGCCCTGTTCTCTAGAACCATCTCCCGAGTGAGTTGTGCCTTGCACAGTCCCTACTAGCCTTTTAAAAAGCCTTAAACACCTGGCTTTTTTGTGAGGCATTCAGCAACAGTTAATTCTTTTTTCCCCCCCTCTTGTCCCACCATCACAACAGTTACTTTTCTTGTGGTTTTATTATGATGTTTTATTTAGTTTATTATTGTTGTTGTTGCTTCCACTGTTTTCATTGTTTGCATTTTTGTTGTAAACTGCCTGGAGTTCCTCCGGAAGACGGGCGGTATATAAATATCTAAATAAATAAATAAATAAATAAATAAATAAATAAACTTAAAAACAAAATTGCAGTGTGTACATGCTGAGTCCAGGTTCTACATACTGGAGACGAGTAATGTCTAGGTCTCCTATCTCTCTCCTTATGGTTCTTTATCTTTATATAGGTTATAGAATGGACTGTGATTAAAATAGATGACCACTTCCAAGAGAGAATTCTCCTCTGACATATTTTCAAATAGAGCTCTGTTCTCTGCAAAAGATACATGGCCGGCATTCTGGTTTTACCTGCCGATCATGCATCCTTTTAGATGCATGAACGTGAAGCTGGATAGACATATATTTCTTCTTTCTCTGATTAGAATAGAGTAGTGTACTGTTTCTTTTCTGTGGAATGTAGTAAGTAGGTCACTATTGTTCTTTTGTGTTTAAACATACATCCTAGTGGCTCCTCGTGCAGAGATACACTTCTCCAGTTCAAGGCCTATGCAGAAATATATGGACCCACTGTTGTTCTGCTTGATGCTGTTATAGTCTGACAAGTCTTCAGAATGTGAATGCTCACTTAAAACACTGTGTGAGGTGCCTGTAGAAACTGTGGTGTCAACCTTTTGCCAGTGACTCCCACGGTTGGGGACCATGCCCTTTCTTTGTGATGCTGCTTCGATGGTCTCCCTCTGTCTCCATAAAGGATGCTGTCTAAATTATTCAGCACGGCAACTTGATATGTCATCCATCCCCCTTATTACCCCAGTGACTCAATGAGAACAGCTTGCTTGTTGCAAAAGCCATTCAGGTCAGAATAGAAATGCAATTAGAGGAATTATGTACCTTGTGTTGTCACAGCCAGGTCTTGGGGATCTACATGAAAATCCAGGAGTTTTCCTTCAGGGCCTGACATTTTTTTTGCAGCCCCCTGGTTACCTAAAGCGGCTTTTGCCTTGGATGTACCAGTCTTGGGATGTAAATGTTAGGTCAACAGGCAACATTGACCTTGAGGATAGATATGTTCCAGAAAATATTAGGTGTTTAAGAGGATGCCACTCAGCTGGAGGGGGTGGGAGACAGCAGAGGGTAGTAAAGGCTGCCACCTGCTCCGGATGGTACAGTGGAGGCAAAAATAGTACTTTGGCACACATTTCAGCACCGCATGGTCTGTGTAAAAAAATATGTGATCCATGTGAGCCAAAATGGTTTCACCATTCTGGATAGAGATGGGCACGAATCGAAATTATCAGCATGGCACCATAGGCATGGCCATAGGTGACATGCATCTCCCCCCAAAGCTGGCTGCTCCACTCACAATCCAGTGCTTGGTACCTGGGTCCTTCTTCTCCGGTGGTGCCCCAGTCCAGGCAGGAGCTTGCGTTTCCCTTCCCTGCTTTCTCCAGGAGCCAACCACTAAGATGAGGAGTTGGGGTGGAGGTTGTTGTCATGTAGCCAATGAGTTGTCAGCTGCTGGAGGAGGCAGGTAACCCAAGCTCAGGCCCAGCCTGGGGCACTGCCACAGAAGGAGGGCCCGGGCAGTGCAGGCTGCATTGTGAGTGGTGTAGCTGGGTGGGGAGGTGAGGGAGAGGGAATGCTTAACAGGTGTGATGCTCTGCTGATGAATTTTGAAGCCAGGATGAATCAAGTTGTTTCCATCTCTGATTCTGAACTACATGTGCCAAGACAGAGCGTATATGCTATGTGCCATCAAGGGACTTCTAACCTATGATAACCCTTTAAATGAATGACCTCTGAAAGATCCTATGATTAACATCTTGCTTGAGCCTTGCAAACTAAAGGCAGCACCTTCCATTCTTAAATCAATCTATTTCATATCAGGTCTTCACCTTTTGCTATTGCATTCCATCTTCTTAACGGTAACTGTGTTTACCAATGAATCTTGCCTTTTCATGACATGTCCGAAGTGTGGCAGCTTCAATTTAAGCCATCTGGCTTCTAGTGAAAGTTCAGGCTTTTAGATTCAGAACCCACTTGCTTGTCTGTCTGGTAGTCCATAGTACGATGTAATCAAATCTGTACCAAGAAGAGTTAGCTTGGCACTGCTGTTGTCATGTGAATGATCCTCTGTCAGTGGCATCTTCTTGTAATTAATGCTGCTGCTGCCTAGTAACTGTCCTTCAGGCATTTGTGAAACTAATGTTTCTCTTTGGGTGAAGCAAATTGTAACTGCTGAGGAGGAGGCATGGATCTTTCTGGTGTCTCAGCATTGACAATTCTGCCTCACTGTGACTGTGCTAGGAATCTGGACTTAAAATGGAGTCTAGCTACCTAATGATATAGCTCTCGCCTTCCTTCCTCACTAAGAATATTACATCCTGAAGTCATATACCAAAGTTTTAGCACCTGAAAACACATTTCTTACCATCTCAGAACATTTCCCTCCATAATGGGTGAAAATATGTTCAAATGCTTTACCATCTCTTGAGTAAAATCCAGTACGATTGGCAGGGAACAGATGGAACTGTCATTTCCAAGCCATCAGTGGTTCATTCATTTTCTGGTTTATTTTTAGAGTTCATGACACTGACCTGTCCTTTTCTCATTTTTCCTTTCTTTCATTCTTTTTTAAAGAAGGCTTTGGGATGTCTATTTTTAGCTCCTAGAGTTCTTTTCTAACCAAAAATAGTAGCTCATAGCATCTCTTATCCATCTTCCCAGCTGTCAGAGTAATTAAAGCAGCCTTTCTGAAGTGCATGCCTTTGGCTCATCCCACACCTTATCTCTTAATGAAACACCCTTTAAAAGTGTGTAGTATATGGTAGCAGCTAGTAGGAATTCAGGTTGACCCTCTGGAGATAGTTGAACTTGGAGCAGGCAAAAAAGAATCATTATATCCAAGACACAAGAGATCCTAAAATGTTCTGATACTTATTACGCTGAAGAATTTTGAGAACCTTAATCCATAGCTTGGAAGGTTACTTCTAAGAGGAATAAATATAAGGACACTGCATAAGCCAACGGGGGCATCTTCTGCCTTTTACTCAATTGTAGATGCCTTCAGCTTTTAATTGCATTCATTCTTCCAAGCATTGTCTTCATTTGAAGCTGCACAGTAGCTAACAGATTAACTATGTTATCCTGAGTTACTTGCCTGTCTGCAGTATGGGAGTGGTGATGATCAGCTGCAGCATAGTATATGTGTTGGTGTATATGGGATATCTTAGAACCTCCCTCCCTCCCACTCTGTGTTGCCAAGGAATTCTGGGGTGATTCACACAACACAAGACATTCCAAAGTTAAAGTGAGGGACATTCACATTCTCCAGGGTGATCGGAAATTTTCAAAAACTTTAGCAGAAAGATCCAATAACCTTCTAGTGATCACTGGCCCAGCTGCTTGAAGGAGCCCTACCACCCACATCATCCTACCTCTGTATGAGGATTTTCATACGGGTCGAAGTTCTTCCGCAAGCACCATCAGTGGAAGATCTGCATGGAAAGGAGATGTCTCTCACCCTAATTTTGGAATGCCTTCCCTGAGAAGATACAATTGTTTCCTTTTGGCACAGATTAAACACTATAAAGTTTGAACTGCGCTTGCTTTTTAAAATCCGTAACTGTGAGTTCTTATGTTGAATTTGTCCTTTTAACATGCTGTGTAAATCACCCCAGCATTCATTGAGCATGGAGGAAGGGAGGTGGTTGGGTGGAGATTATTTTCCTAAAAGGGACTTTTCACCATTTTAATCACAAGTTTGACTATTTAAGCAGCCAGCGGGGGAGGGGGGAGAGAAGCAAAAGGCCTACCAGAAGAAACTGATAAGAAATGTTTGCTGTCTCGTGACACCTGGTATCTCAGTGTAGTTGCCTGACATCAAAGATCTGCTTTATTGCAAGAGGTCATGGCCCATTGGTTTCCCAGTTCCATTGTGAGCTTAGCTGGTAGCTCAGCATCTCAAGTAATCTTCCACATGATTATTTGCATGGTTAACAACATCAATGTCCAGGAGACTGAGGCAGATGTGTTGCAGAAGAGTAAATAGGCCACAGAAGGTACTCTTGACAAGTAGCAGGGCTTTACTCTGAGTGCTAAATTGGTTCAAGCTGTCTGAACGCAAGCCTTTCCCGCTCAGAAATGCTTTGTTCAGTCTCTGAAGGTAGACAAGATGACAGCTGCCCCACAGCACACATTGCTTTGAGCAGGAAAATCTGTTTTGTGCAGGTAGTTTTCTTGCTTGCTCTCCGGTGATGCAATTCTTTTCTTAGTTCCCCTCAGAGACTTTCCCCTGCTTTTAGTGTCCAAGAGTCCAGTGTCATTTCCCTCCAACTACAGCTTTGGGAACTGACCCCCCCCCCAAGGCTTATTTTGCAATGAAGAATAGTTGTGTCTAGAACATAGCAACCCTAAATTTGCAGAGGAAGAATACACTGGCATTTTTAGAAATTAAAGGCTGCTAAACACAATACAGTTGTGAATGTCACACCCAAACCAAGGTGTTTGTGCTGTGCGTTACACACAGTACCTCCTACAGGGTTGCCGGAGAGCTTTGGTTGAGCAAAACATTACATGGACCTGATTCCTTCTTGGTACCCAGAAAGAAGTTGTATGAACAGAATTTCTTCTGTTCTTTTTTTTTTTTAAGGTTGCCATTTTTCCTGCTGATTCATAATCTTCACATGGTGGCTGAAATCCAGTATCGAGTTGCCACAAGAGTATACCCATTGAACTTGTGGAGGAGTTGACTCAGCAAATCTCTACTGATTCACTAGGCCTACTCTATTTGCAACTTACTCCTGGATTACGGTCATTATTTCCTCCCATATTGGACCTTTGGAGCAGAGGCTCAAGGTAGTGACTGGATGAAGGCTATTTACATTGAGAATCGAAGTGCAAAAATTAATCACAACATTAAACAATTCATGTCTTTTTGTCATATTAATACATTTTATTGGTATTACAAAGCATGGTCCTGCCCCAAAGAATATGCACTGTTCGGACAAAAATTAATTAACCACTGTGGCAGCTATCCTCCGTAATTAGAGTGGCCACATCTCTTGCCAGAGGCCTTGAAGTTGCCCATTCACAATGAGCCCCTCAACAGTGGACTGAGGGGGTCTAGTGGTTGCAGTCTTGTATATTAATGTACATAATGGCTGAAATTCAGCAAGGGGTTGCAACTGGGCCCATTGAATAAGGGGGAATTTCCTAAGTCAACTCCTATAAGTTCCTTTGATTCAATGGGCCTATTCTCATAGTAACTTACTGCTGGATTTTAGCCATCAGTGCAAGCAGCTTAACATATGCTTTACAGTGCAAGCAGCTAACATATGCAGTTTACATGTGTCCTCTTTTCCACTTTCTTTTCTGGCAATGTGTTGTGAGTGCCTCATAGCTAAAGTGTTCTGCTTATAAAGTGTTCTGCTTGTGTACCGCCCCATACCACTTCAAGTAGTCTCTCATTGCCCTCCAAAGTCTAATCCTTTGTAACTGTAACAATGATTCTGTGATTATTTTCTGTGTCCAGAAGCTGAGTAAGGGCAACTGAACTTCCTTTCTTGTTAGGTCAAAACCTTTCACTACTCATCCAAGTAGCTTCTTCAGTCTCAGAAAGGAGAGGGACTGTAGGAGACCTCTGATTTATTCTCCACCCCAGCCTTCCTCGGACTAAAAAAGCTACTTGATGACTAGCGAAGATTTCAACTAACAAGAAGTCTAGTTGCCATGACTCTATTTCCAAATAACCTCAGCTGGATGACTGAGAATCTTCACAAACATATCTTTTTGGGGTATCCATTGTAGCATTGTTTCTCTACCCTGAATCCTGCCTTAAATGGACCTAATGTAAAAGTGCTGAGCCTGCTGGAGAGAATTTCTGGATAAGAGAAACTTATATGAAGTATTTCCTTGAGTTCAGAAATATTATATTTTAACAGGAACTCGTTGCATGGCTTTTTATTCCATGGCCACCAGGTTATCATAATTGTTATCATTTCTCTAATCATTGCATTGTGTGTTATTAAAGCATTGTCTCCATTACCAGCAGGTAAAACAACAACGTGAAAGTAGCCTTGGGTTCTTTCTCAAAGCTAACTCTCACATTGCACCTTGCATATATTTATAAAAAGACAAAGGATAAAGACAAAAAATGCTTCCATTGATTATAAGAACTGACAAAAGAAGGGCATATGAGCCAGTCTTGTTAAAATGCCTGTTTAAATCTCTTTTGGATGTAACTTTTTGAAAGCAAAGTAGGTGTTGCTCATTATATCTAGAAGTATATCTCCTAGGTAATTACCTGTTATTTAAAAAGCAACTAATGACATAACTATATAACTTCTCATGAGTTACTTCCAGAACTCAGATTACTCACATGTAGGGAGATGGAGCTTGGAAAATTTCATGAACTGTAGCTCCTAGACTCCCACTCACCCATGCCTTTATTGGCAGGAGTGGAGCAAGGGTCTAGTCATTTGTAGCTGTAGAAAGTAACATTTCTAAATTCAGTATTTTAAGTGAGTCACCTGAGAATTATCCACATGCATTCTATCTTTTGTTCTTCTGAGATAAGAAGGGACTCATTGGATCAAATGAAAGGTCACCCAATCCTTCAACATCTTGCTTCCTAGGGTGGCCAACAAAAAGCTCCCAAGAAAGACTTGAAGGCAAGTATCTCCTCATTCCCTTCCACCACTGACCAAAAAACCCCCATACTTGAGAATTGAGCTGCATATGGCTTCTGTAGAGACTCCCCTCAAATCATAGGATCACAGCCCAAGTCCATGGATGGCTTTCTGATCCCTGAGTTTGTCTAATCCCCTTTCAAAGCAATAGAAAATGGGTAACATCATCCTATCTTTTGGCAGTAAATTTCACAAGTCAGTGATGAGCTCTAGGAAGAACTGGAGGAGCATGCTTGTGTTTTCAACTCAGTTTAGAGACAGAAATTGCAGTATCATGGGTGAGATGGTCAGCCAAGACAGAGTATGTTACAACTGCATTTCTGCACTCAGAAAGCTGTCATAGAGCGCGGGAGTCCCTCTTGAAAACAAATTCCCCTGAAAAAGCCCTTGACCTACAGATATATCAGGAAATAGCTACATCATAACAAGGATGCTTGATTCACAAAAAATCCATAAGACAGAATGCCCCTTTTTTGCAGAACTTGTAGATCCAAACCATGGTTTGACCAGGAATGCTTGGATATGAAGAATCTGCTAATAGGAATCTATTAAAAGATATAGGGAAGCAAATTTACCATCCCTACCATCTGATTGGTTTCTGCTAAAGAAAAAAAAATATAAATTAATCAAAGACAAAAAGAATTGAGCATTGTGGATGAGTTGGCAGAAATTAATTACAGCATCAAGGTTGCATGATTCAGTCACTTTTTGGGAGATAGTATCGAGAGGGCTAGACTGCCAAGTAGGTGGAGCAAAGTCACTCATGGCTATTGAGACCTGGGAATTGTATTTCACTGATCTATATGCTGCCAAACAATCTGGATGTTTGATTCCACAAACTGCACTCTTGATTTCTCCGAGTGCCCCCCTGTTTCCACCTCTGAAATTACCAGACTTATTGCTAAGCTTAAAGTAGCTAAAACACCCAGGAGTGATAATATCCCCCCTGAGATTCTTAAAGTCAATATTTTTTTAATAATTTTATTATTATTATAAATAAAAATGAAACCTTACATAAAAGTACACCTCATTACCAATCTTGATCTCAAATCTAAATATAAATTCAGTCTACTATGGGTCAGAGTCTATTAGCGACTTTTTTCTCATAGATAACATATAGAGGTCTCCAGCGTTCTCTTGCCTTCTGTAGGTCTTTCTCCTTGAGTATTTCTGACAAAATGTCCATTTCTGCTGTTTCCAAGTATCCATCCAAAAGCTCATGTTGTTCCGGTAAGTCCTTTGTTTTCCAGTATTTTGCCAACAGAATCCTAGCTATAGTTAACATATACATTAATAAATGTTTCTTATTATAATCTTTGATTTCTGGCATAATATTTAACAAAAATATTTCTGGCTTGAATGGTATCATGCAACACAATATTTTCTGTAACATCTCATGTACTCTTTTCCAATAGTTTCTAATCACTGTGCATGTCCACCACATGTGATAGAAAGTCCCTTCTTTCTCCTTACACTTCCAACATTTATCAGATCCGTTTCCAAACATTTTCACTAATTTTTGTGGTGTTATATACCACCTATAAAACATTTTATATACGTTTTCTTTCAAGCTAGTTGCTGTGATATACCTAATATTAACTTCCCATAGTTGTTTCTTAAAGCCAATATTAATTGGTGGGCCCTAGTATTTTAGCAACATTATTTACACACATTGATCAGCTGGCACATATACCTGAGGACTGGGGACTTGCCATCATTATTCCAATTTATAAAAAAAAAAGGGGGAAAGAGCAGATCCTGAAAATTATAGGCCAATCAGCTAAGTGTCATCAGTAAATTGTGTGCCCATCACCTTCTTGAGAAATCACAGCTCTGGATAGAACAGGAAAATCTTTTGGAAGATGAGCAAGCAGGATTTAGATCAGGATGTTCCACAGGAGACCATGGTATAGTTTTCCAACACCTTGCAAATAAATATTCATCTAAGACCAAAGGAGCACTGTAAACAACCTTTATTTATTTTAAGCCAGCATTTGATATGATCTCATGAGACAGGCTTTGGCAGAAATTGGAGACAACCAACATTGACAGGGGGTTGTTGCTCCTGATTTGCTGCCTCTATGCAAAATACAGGGTGAAAGTGAGATGCAACAGGGCTGGCCATCTTACCAATGCCATCCCAACATATGCTGGTGTCAAACAAGGCTTTGTACTGGGCTCCCCCTTTGTTCAAAATCTATATCAACTTCTTGGTTAGGAATGTATTTGGAGTAACTTCTCATCATCCTAACCTAGCAGACAGACCTCTGTCAACTCTCTTATATGCAGATGATGTGGTATTTCTCTCATTAACTTGTGTTGGCTCATGGCGGTTATTAAGAGCCCTGGATAATTATTGCAAAACCGAGGAGTTAGTAATTAATTATCATAAAATTAAAGTGTTAGTGTTTGCCAGGAAACGGATGACACATAAATGGCAAATAATTGACCACCCAATTGAGCAAGTTAAAACTTATAAATATCTGGGTGTGATTTTTCAATGCTTGGTATCCTGGAAGGCTCAATTGTCTAATGCCATTGCAAATGCTCAGAGAAGCATAAAATCACTCATACACTTTTTCTTCACTAAAGGAGGCCAGCATATACCATCAGCCATACAGGTCTTTAATGCTAAGGTGTTAACATGGGTGTTATATGGTGCACAATGGTGTGGGTACAGAAATTTTACTGCAATGGAGTCCACCCAAATGAAATTTCTCAGAACAATTCTTGGACTTCTGAGCTGCATACCAAATGTACTTTTACTATTAGAAACAGGACAAATGGTAGAATCTTGGGTGTGGATTCTTAAGCTAAGTTTTTGTTTAAAAATGTTCTTCCCTTCTGTGGAGCTGGCTCCCTTAATGCTAACTGATAAGCTTCAGTCCAGATGGGAAACAACACTGGGTGAAAAATTATATAATTTGGGCCTTTCATGAAGTGCTATTTTGTGAATGGGTTATAGAAAAGCAAAACAGGAACTATATCAGCACATCATAAATAATGACATGCAACACCATGGGAGCACAGCTACTGCCTATCCTGAATTTAGAGATAATGATCACCATGGGAGCTCCGTGGCACAGTGGCTAAATGCCTGTACTGCAGGTAAAACTGTGCTCACGACCTGGGGTTCAATCCCAGGTAGAAGGCTCAAGGTTCACTCAGCCTTCCAGCCTTCCGACGTTAGTAAAATGAGGACCCAGCTTGCTGGGTGGGGTGCAATGTGTAGCCTGCATATTGTAATTAAAACTGTAAACCGCCCAGAGACTACTTGAAGTGGTATGGGGCAGTATATAAGCAGAACACTTTGTTTTCTACCTGCAAGCTACTTAAATACTTTGACACTTCCAAAATACAGAAATGCTTTCACACTAGCCAAATTTAATGTTCTTCCTTCAGTTCTGCTGGAAGGCAAATACAAGTACATTCCTTATGAACAGCATGTATGTCCTTGTGAGGCTGGTGCCGTGGAGACAATTGAACATGTCTTGTTGTATTGTTCCTTCTATACCAGTTTCTGTGACACCTTTATCCATCCAATCCTGCAAAGCACTCCTGGAAGAGATGTTGAGTATTATACATGCTATCTGTTGGCAGACCAGTCTCCATCAGTACCAATTAAAGTTGCCAGCTTCTGTGCAACAGCACTAGCTTGCAAGGGAGAAATGGTACCTTAATCTTTAAATATATATATGCATGTATTTATGTATATACGAATATGTGTGCATTGGGGTCGGGTTTATAGTCATAATGATTGTCTCAGAAAATTTGTCTCCCTGGGAGTCGGCTGTGCTCAGTGCATGTTATACATATATTTGTTGGTTTCTCTGTTCTTGTGTAGTTTTGCTTCAGATCTACTTTGTTTTTGATCGGTTGATCATATTAAAATTTATTATTTGTGTTTTGGCGTGTTCTGAGTTGCCTACCTATCCCTTTCATGGGATGGGCCTGAATTCAATTATAATGAGAAAAGGAGACTAGAGTCCCACTACCCATTTCCACTGCACCTTCTCACATCATTTTAGTCTTCTGGCTTCTCCAAGTCTTCTGTCATTGCATCTGAGTTATCTGAGCTGTGGAAGCAACATATGTGAGAAATAATGGGATCAGCAAACAAAACCTCCCCCATTCCCATATCCATAGACTCCAGGTGGCCTTGCGCTTCAGCAACAATGTTTATTGACACAAACGTACAGAGTGAGACAATCACGTGAGTTATCTTCAATCCTGGGAGCCTTCCAAGCAACTGCCCCTGGGATAACTCAGTGCAGCATGGGTTCGGAGTTAACTCCACCAGGACCTGTGAGTCTTTAGTTCCTGCCAGAATGGGTCTCCAAGGAACACCAAATGTTGTCACCCAAAGCAAGGGTCTTTAAGTCCCTACCTTACTCTCTGTGATTCCCTAGGGACTGTCACCGCTGCTACTTCTGGAGGTAATGCCAACACTCCATTCCCCCCCCCCCCACCAGCGTTACCTCTACATGGGCATAGGGGCTGACAAGCCCTCCATGAGCATTGGCGGAGACCCAGCTTAGTGGCTCTGAGTGTGGAGCAAAGTGGGGTTCCCCTTGCCCTCGATCTCATCCACAAGGCACTTGTATCTCCACAAAGACCCCTGTTGAGGGATCTCCTGGTACTTACAGTTCCAGCCTTCCTCTGCCCACAGTGCCTCCTCTGGCCCCTCTCGGACATCTCCCCATATGCCTTCCTCCCTCATCTTCAAGGTATTTGTTTCCTTCTGGAACAGTGCGAACTGGCCCTCATTTTCTACTCATTCATCCCTGGTCTCCTTTTGTGCCTTTTATGGCTCCAGCTGGAACACTGCCTCTCCACCATCCTCCTTCAGCAGGGGTCTTCCCTTCACTGTAGCCTCCCTGGCCCAGCCGATCCACCTCAATACTTGCCTTGGACCAAGTTGCAGTTCTTTCCCTATAGCTGCAGACTGGCAAAAAAAAATTTTTTTGCCCTAGTTTGCAGTGAGGAAGGACCACCATGTTAGCAGGTGGCATTTGGCCACTAGGTCAGATGGTTCAGCTCTGGGTGAAGAATACGTATGATAATGCTCTATGATCCCCAGACAATACAGCCAGTAGACATGAAGGGAGTTACAGCCCTATAGGTTTGGAGGGCACGAGATGGGGAAAGATTGCCTTAAGACTGATTCTGTGGCCTACCTTGGCAAATAGCCATGGGTGGTTCTATTTTCCATGGTTCTGCGGTGTGATTTTGTGAACTGTATAGTCTTTCCTGGCTTTCATTGCATTCATCCCTAATAAACTCCAGAGTTTTAACTTCTTGTATTATGGGGGGGGGGGGGAGAGAAACACACAGACCAAATAATTGTTTCCTATTACTCTCCTCCAGTTCATGGCCTTTTATAACTTCACGCCATTCTACACTTGTAGTTCTTTTTCACAGTTATGGAGCTCTAAGCTTCGTGCCCTGCCTTTCCAGAAAACACTTGATTGACACTCTTGATTTCATGCTCTTTTCTTAGCTGCTCTCTTTTGCGTTGTTTTCTTTAGTTAAAAACTCCTTTTCTCCAGGATATTGTGCACAAATACCAAGCTCAGCAAGACTGGCCTCCTATTAGAGATGTTTATGGTTCGTGGTAGAATATGACATCTGGAATGTTTTTTAAAAATATGAATGTAGCAAAATCAGAATAAAATGAGCAAAATCTGGATGTAGAGGTTGGTTCCTTCCTCCAGAAATTAACCCCCTATAACTGTACCTGGCACTTTTGGTTGCAATTTTTATTTCACCCCTAACCCACCCATACATCAACAAACAGTTAATGGTTTGGCAGCACGGATAAGTTCCAAGGATTTACTCTGCTCTCTAAGAAAAACTAGTAGAACTTCTCCTGCATAGTGGTTGTCAGCCATTGTCTGAGCTGAGGCCTGTGGTTTTAGCAGTGTTTCCAAGGAAAGCTGTTGCACTAAATATGTTATAATTCCTTTCTGTTTTGAATTATCATCGTGCAAACATGGAGTTCTTGTTTGATTTAGCTTGGCTGAGTTTCGGCCCATTTCCTTCATGCTTTTAATTAACATATGCTGGGTTAACTATAAAATATGTCATTTGGGGGCTTTGGCAGGCAGGGCTGTATCAAGTTCTTGTGTTATGTCCAGATTAGGCTAGGCACTCCACTCTTCTGAACCAATCTTTGAATGTCTGATGTGAGGAAAACTGGGGTGTATGTTAAAATGTCTACATGTGAGTGAGTGTGTGGATTTGTGTGGAAGAAAGAAATATACTTTGCTTCTTCTACACATTATTGCTGCCCTTATGGATTGCAAGCTGGTGACGTTGACATCACACATGTTAGAGTGACTGACATTACTCATTATAGGGGACTTCTGTCATGAAGTGTGTGTGTGTGTGTGTGTGTGTCTGTGTCTGTGTCTGTGTGTGTTTCTCTCTCTCTGTGTGTGTGTCTCTCTCTCAATTTGTCTGTCTGAATGGTAAGTTCACACTTAATGTCATTCATTCAATTGATCTCCTCCAGTTAGGTCTAGCAGTTAGATCTAAGCTAAAACCTAGCCTATCATAGGCAAGCTGCACAGTCCCAGGGTGACTCCAGAAGAAGGAAGTGGAAAACCACTTCGGTGTACTGTCTCTCTAGAAAACCCCAGGAAGGACTGCTATAAGTCAGAACTGACTTGATGGCATGCAACTCTTGTTACTACATACTACTTGACCTGCAGTGGACTGTTTCAGAGTCTTACTCTAGCTTGCAGGCAGCAGATAACTAAGCTCAGTTGACTAGAACAAAAGTTCTCAGTGGATCCTGCATAGCTGGTTAATTTTTGTCCCCACCTGTCCCCACCTTCTCCTACACCCACCTATTCCTATTCCTTTCTGTCCCCACCTACTCATCCCACTATAATTGCCTTAGCAGCTCCTACTCTGGAGTTCCTGCTCTGAATTGTAGTTTCAATTTTAGCAGGGCTTAAGATTTACTCCATGCATTTTAATTCTGGTGCCTCAGCCCCTACTATCTATCTATCTATCTATCTATCTATCTATCTATCTATCTATCTATCTATCTATCTATCTATCTATCTATCTATCTATCTATCTAGCAATCATTTCCCCAAAGTTTGCCTCACAGAGCTTATGTTGGACTAGTTTTAACTTTGCCGGTGCTCCCCGATCCCCATCCACTCCTCTATGACATTCTGCCCAAACAATACGGGTCTCTTGGCAAGGGCTATATATGAATATAATCTAATATGGTGACTAATATGTTGGAAAGAGGATAATCTGAGATGGGAAATCAACTGTCTTCTATCTGAGACGGTACACTTACAAGACTGAAATCTAAGTACCGCACAAACTTGTGTGCTCTGGAAATGTCATTTTCATCAAGAATCTCTTTTATATTTGTCACCAAACAAGGCCTTACAGGATTGACTGTTAATGTTATAGTCCAGAATGTTGGCAGATTTCCCTCAGTTGAGTTTCATTGGCTTCGGAGAAGCTGTACTGAATATCACCTGATGATTTGGCCCTGGACCTTGCAAGCTGAAGGCTACAATCGTAAACATGCTTTCTAAGGAGTGAGTTTAAGGCAGTGACAATGACGTCAGAATGATCAACGAGCAACAAGACTGGACTATAAAACCGTATCATTTACAAAGCCGAACTTAACAGAAGGAACGTTTTAAGCAATGCTTTAATGAAGCATTGGTTCCCATATTTCGATTCAGCGAGGAACACTGAGGGAGCAATGTTATTGTCCCATCCTGTTCTGTTCACAATATCCAGAGCCCATTCTTGCACATTCTGATGATGTTATTGGGAAATCCTGCATAGGATACAAAGCAAAGTTGTTATAGTTCATTTTTGTACAATATCTTTGTTTTCTGAAGAGCCTCCGATCCAGCCAGATTATGTTATTAAAATATTTTAAACAACATTTTAAAATAAAATTTTATTCCTATGGGAAGATGCATGTGAAGTTTAGAAATCTTGTCAAGTTAAGAACTCGACCAGAATACCTGCCAAAGTCGTTGTCTTTAACATCATAGAAGGAAACGGGAAAGTGGCCACAGGATACTGACAAAGCAAATTTTCATACAGAAGATCCACGTTCAAGTCCTTGGTGCCTCCTATTGAAAGCAATCAGCTGAATGATGTTGCAGAGCTTTTAATTTCTGGTTAAATTTCTCTAGCTGCACAGCAATAGTATAGAAATCCACAGAGCAAGTGTTCTGCTTATAGAACAACATCATAAAGCAGAATGTCTTAAAGTCCCTCAGAGTAGTCTGCCCCTTTTCTCATTCACTGGCACTTACAATCTCAATAACTGAGCCTTTAGTAGGAGAAAGAATTAAAAAAGTCATTACTTACAATTAAACAGATCAAATAACATGCTGATAAATGTGGCCAATTTGAACAAACAGGCTTCACCAGGCTGTAGAGAATGGGAATGAATAACACAAAGCAGAGAGGTGGCACTCTTTTTGAAATCAGAGGTAGGGAAAATGAGTGCTGGATAGATTGGCAAATCACCCCAGCCCAGAAAGGTCTGTCTCGGCCATCCCTACTAGAGGTTCCAACAAAGAATAGGAAAGATTTTTGGAGAGCTCAGAGAGCTGCAGCACATCATAGGAGCCCTGGATGAGGAACTTGTGGTTCTTCAAATGTTGGTCTCTAATTCTCATAAGCCATACTATCCTGTTCAGTGATGGCAGCTTGTGAAATGAGAGTACAGCAACATATGGATGACTATAGGTGTGTACATGGTTAAACCAGGACTGAGGGTCATTTGACCCTTCACCTCCTGGGAGGCACAACCAGATTGCTCAACGGTTAAGGAATTCCAGGAGTTTATTTCCAAAACTTTGGAAGACCCAAATTCCTCCCCCCCCCCAAAAAAAATTGTATCATACTGGGTCACATTGACATTCTCTATCTTCCTAACAAGCAGCTTAGAAAGGTTCCATCTGTGGACTACAACTCCCATGCG